>OW052057.1:23592131-24242813 GCA_932526445.1 Phragmatobia fuliginosa | reverse complement strand
AATATAATCTATTCAGTAGTGGGAGGAGATAGGAGATACATCGGTGGTCTGTTACGTTTACCCGTGTTATATGAACAATAATGTCCTTAACGCGACTAATCTAGTTATTCACGGAGTCATGATCCAGGTAGTTTAACTAAACAAGGCGTTAATAACGTAATAACCTCGTTTAATAATTATTCGGTATATATTTTACTTTATTCGTCCACAATTAAATTAGCTGACGTAGGATTAAAATAAGATTCGATTGTTAAAGTTATTTTAATGTAATCATTTATGCTCATATGACAAAACATGACTATGACATCTAAATCATTTAAATGAAACGTTCTTCATTCATATCGACTGCCTTGTTGGTCTAGTGGTTAGCGTATGCGGCTGCAGATCGAGAGGTCTCGGGTTCGATTCCCGGGTCAGATCAAATATTTGTGTGATCCACAAATATTTGTTTAGGAGTCTGGGTGTTTTTCTATGTATATAATATGTATGTATTTACAAAAAAAAAAAAAGTTTATGTATTTATATCAGTTGTTTAGTACCCATAACACAAGCTCTGCTTACTTTGGGACTATATGATGTTGTGTGTGAGATGTCCAAAATATTTATTTATTTATATACTCGACACATTTTTGATAAATAAATCAATGTTATTAACTGTCGAGTATTCTATTATTTAAGATGTATTAAATAAACAATTACGTGGTAGAAATTTAAATAACATTAAGAACGATTAAAAATAAGCTATCTACATACATATATATATATATCCGACCGATTTCAGCCATGGCGACCACTTCGACCTCTTATAGGGCTTGGCGCTGTTTACGTCGGGGTTCCAGGGACTTCCTCTCGAGGGTACACCTGGTTCCTCGGCTTATAGTACCCGAGGCGGCGTGCGGTTTTAGTCGGTTCGAGTCCTACATAACCATCAACTGGTGGTATCCGGGGGGATTTTCGCACGAAAAAAAAAAAAAAAAAAAAAAAAGGGCTTGGCGCTGTTGCGCCCGGAGATGACTTATATATAGAGCCGATTTTCGCAGCAAACTCCCTTGCACAAAGTGGGCAGGAAAGCTTACCGCTCTCATAATAATGGCAGTGAGTGGACGCGCTTTAAGCTCATCGCGCTTGGCGTAGAGGTCAGCTAAGCTGTTACTCAAATTCGCAGATTCGCTTCTTCACAATCTCGCGCCATTCCGGTCGCTGTGCTGCCAAACTCTCCCAGCGAGAGGGCTCTATATTGCATCTTTTCATGTGACGCTTCAGAACATCTGTATATCTGAGGAGTTATCCGCCATGCCTCGCCTTGCCCTCCTCTGGCTCAAAGTAAAAGATGAGATTCGCCACTCTATCTTCCGATTTAAGTGATACGTGACCACACCACCGTAGTTGACGACGCATCAAATATGCCTCATTGCCACTAACATTGGCGCGTCTTCAAACCTCGGTATTACGCACCCAATCGGACCATCTGATCTTCATGATAGTGCGCAGGCATTTTAGGTGGAATCGATCGGGAGTGCGTATATGGTGACGATACACACCAGGTGTCGGAAGAACATAGAAGGTTTGGCACCGAGATCTCGGTAGCCAGCTTAAGTTCGTGAGAGCAGCCGCAGCACTTATCCTGCATTTGATTTCGGCGTTAAGGTTACACTTAGATGTTATAGTGTTCCCCAGATAACGAAATTTATCGACCTGTTTCAGCAAGTCCTCTTCAAGCTTAATGGTCAGTGTCTCACGACCATGGATGTCTAGAGACATCACTTCCTTCTTCTTGACACTGACCTTTAGGTCAATTTGCAGCATGCTTGGTGGAAAGCGGACATCAGCTGTAGCAGGCCGCCTGGGGATTCTGCCAAGACGCACAGGTCATCAGCATACATGATCTCTGTGATCACTGCGTACGAGACTTTGGTGAGCGCCTTTAGTCTGGCCAAGTTGAAAAGACTATTCCGTGCATCCCTGCTTTCCCAATACCATCCATAGGGCTACGCGAGGCACACCTTCAAATGCTTTCTCCAAGTCAACAAAGCAGAGGTAAAGCTGACGTCCCTGTTCTCTGCTTTTCTCCTGAAGTTGACGCACCGAGAAAATAGCTTCACATGTGCCTCGATTATGTTGAAAGCCAAACTGGGTTTCAGTCAGGATCCTTTCTGATAGGTCCCTTAGGCGGTTCTCTTGCAAAAACCTTTCCAGGAGCTCATAGTAGTGAAATACCGCGAAATGAGTAAGTAATAAGCTATCTATTCCCCATACATACATTTTAAATACACATATACATATTGCTTCAGAAGTTAAAATTTAATACTCAGAATCTGCAATAAACAGTAGATACATTTCTTGGGCATTGAATTACAGTTTCATGATAATAGACATGACATATGAACACGGCAGTGTAATTTCAGCCAATGTACTTCAAAGTAATTATGCACTTTGTGTTGCGACATCAGACAGACGAGTCGATCGTTACCAATTATCCTATCGCTCCTATCAGTTTCAATTGACGCGGCGATCAACTAATGCAACGTACGCCCTAAAGCATTTTGTATCACTAGGTAGGATAATTATTGTGTTTATAAACAATAAAATATTTCGGACATCTCAACGCCATCTAAACCAAAACTAAGCAGAGCATGTATTATGGGTACGAGAAAACTGATATAAATACATAAACATACTTTTTTTTTAATGCATATTATTATATATGCATACACATATGCATATTATATATTATTAACTAACTTTAAAAATAAGTACTCAATTCGGATGTGTTTTTTTTAGGCATGTACATTCGTCATTTAGACGAATTTGCTAATAATTTTATTTTCTTAAGGGGCTTATTGTGAAATTGTACCATTTAAATTTCATATGGACTTGATGATGAGTTTCAGAGATATCAACGAAACTCTTCCAAAAATTACAACAAATCAACCGCAAAATTGTTGCTATTGTATTAATAATTATAATCATTGTTTACGCAATCGCGTAGTATTGTTTGAAATGGCTTTAATTTTTTTTAAATAGGGTTTTGATAAGTGTAACCAAGTGTAACAGTGTGGTATGCGATATTTGATTTCACCATTAACTGGACAGGATGCAGACCGGGGTAGATAAACAATCGTCATCGTTTACTAATAATACACTTAATGAAACATAGAACCTTCTCCTTTGATGTCTTATATCATTTAGGCTTGCTCATTTTTCTTTAAATAATGTGCGTAGTGAGGTATAATTAATCTATATTAACCGACATATATCTTGTTACGTACTCTACGTGAAGACCGATGGATGTACTATAAATTAATTTTGTCAAATCTCTTTGCCCTTATGACTAAGTTTTCATAGTAACTCGGACTACATACAAACATTTTAAACACATCAATGTTCCATTTTAATAAAATAGTTGTATTTTTTTTTTTTTTTTTTTTATTTATTTATTTATTCAAAGAGTTACATACAAGTTTACTTACATTGAATGCATTCACAATCTCATTGGAGATTTACCGTGCATCAAGATTCATCAATTACAATAAATAAACCATGTTACATAGTTAAATTACATACACAAAAACATATCGCGGGTAGACATGAAATAAAACCCGTACCAAACGTGTACATTGGCGCATATAACGCTTGCTGACCGCACTAGCCAACTTTTCTGCGATGTTATAATAATTATATTAAGAGGGTTGGAGTAGAAAATTATACAAAGTAAAAAATATTACTGCGATACAGGCTGTTTCATGTATAGAACAAGTTAGTACTTTACATTTTTATTGTCTTTTTATCATGTCCATGTTTCAATTGTTTTCTTTTAAATGTAATAATATATACTGTTTTAATTTATTTTTTATATTCTTTGGAGTAATTGTATCTCTTAGTGATATTGGTAGCTGATTAATAAGTTGTGGAATTATGTATCGTAATGTCCTCTTACCATGTAGATTGTTATATTTAGGTAGTAATAACTTAGAGTTTGTAACACTACGTGTCCTAATTTCATTGTGATCAATTATTTTAGTTATTTTTAGGTCTTTATTAAAAAATTCTTCTGTTAATAATATTAATTTGGTTTTGTCATGTACGGGTATGATTTTACAAAATTCGAATAGCTTATGGTAGTTATTTTCGTATTTGATTTTTATGTTATTAGGCACAATGGTTTTTAAAATACGCAGTTGAAGTGTGTATATTTGGTCAAGGTGAGTTTTGAATGTTCTGCCGTAGCTAGATAGTCCATAGGATATTGTTGATTCAACCAAAGATTTATAAAGAAGTAACAGTATTTGAAAAGGAATTTTTTGTTTAATTAATGAATATGAGTAATGTAGTAATGAATATAAAAATATAAATAACAAGTTCTAAGAAAACTTAAATAATACAAAAAATAATTAAATGTAAATACTCGTCCAAATAGGTTCGGCTATTATCAAACGGGGTTATAACTACTGGAACAATACCGAGACGACTTCATCTGAGACTAAACAAACCCTGTTAACTGGTGATAAAAATAAACAAGTTCAAATGAAGCGAAAAATGTAGCGCAGTGACTCATCGACATATATGGCTCACACTTAACTGGTTATCAATTGAATCTTTTGCGTTTATATATTCGACTTATTCTGTCCAATCTGTGTTGAATTAAACACTAAATCTCGGCGATCACAGGCAAGAACGATATTCCTTATCGATCTACGTAATATTTAGAAGAAACAAACCTGCACTATTTTGGTCATCTCCTGGATGTCTATGACACCGTTGCCATCCACATCGTACATGCGGAACGCCCACTTAAGCTTCTCTTCTGGTGTTCCACTCGACGTCACATGGATCGCCTGGAGGAATTCCTACAACAAACATTACGGTGGCTTTCACGACGAGTATCGGGGCCAAAACAAACAAGAACGTGAAATGGGTACTCTTGTTCGATGCACTTTACTTTTGTCACACTCATAATCAAGATTAAAGGTGCGCTCAGCATCGCCGCAGCTACAGAAATATTGAATGAAAGTTCGCTTTGCTAGAACAGTGAAATAATTCGTCACGGTTCTCTTAAACAATCGCATTATAATTAACGCAGATTTTACGAGTTCTTGTCAAAAAAGTGAATTTAATATGAAAAACTGTACAGCTGCACTACTTTACGCTAGCTTAGTTACCTTGAAATCAATGTAGCCATTCTTATCCATGTCGAATGTGCGGAACACGTGGTCGCAGAACTCGACAGCGTTGCCTGATGGGAAGAACATTTTGTACATGTCCACAAACTTTGCTGGGGTTAGTCGGCCGTTCGGACAGTCTTGCTGCAATTAAATATAAGAGACAATGTTGCATTATGATACTAAAAATAGAAGACATTTACAGTAATCATTAGATTTCATTAAATTCTTTTTAACACTTAAGGGTCAAAGGTGCGGGTAAGAAAAAAAATGTATGTAAAATTTCAGACTACTATCATCATAAAACTATCTATCTAATACTACAATAAAAAGCGGCCAAGTGCGAGTCTGACTCGCCCATGAAGGGTTCCGTATCAGCAAGTAACATCATATAAAAGTTCTTGTAGTTCGTTGTAACTTTCATCGATGTTTTTATACTAGTGTATTGATGGGATAAAAGGTAAATTGCGTATTACGATTTATGACGTATTAAAAAAACTACTCACTAGATCTCGTTCAAACCAATTTTCGTTGGTGGTTTGCATGGTAACGTACAACATTTTTTTTTTAGTTTTATCACTTTTTTAGAAGTTAGACACACACATATTTTAGAAGTTAGAGGGGGGGGGGGGGGGAGACACATTTTTCCACTTTGGAAGTGTCTCTCGCGCAAACTATTCAGTTTAGAAAAAAATGATATTAGAAACCTCAACATCATTTTTGAACACCTATCCATAGATACACCACACGTATAGGTTTGATGAAAAAAAATTTTTTGAGTTTCAGTTCCAAGTATAGGGACCCCCTAAATGTATTGTTTTTTTTTATTTTCATGTAAAAATCTTAATGCGGTTCACAGAATACATCAACTTACTAAATTTCAACAGTGTAGCTCTTATAGTTTCGAAAATAATTGGCTGTGACATACGGACGGACAGACAGACAGACTTGACGAATCTATAAGGGTTCCGTTTTTTGCCATTTGGCTATGGAACCCTAAAAAGTGCATTCGATGGAGATTTTATCGGTTTTGACAAGTGTTTAAGATCGTTTGACGTATCTCATCTCTCTTTCCTAACTCTATTTTTGCGCAAAAACAATGAAATTGCTTTTGTTAAGTTATAGAAACAATAGGAATTCATTTATAACATATATACAATAAGTATACAGTAGTAGTATAGTATATACAGTAGTGCGTTTGTTTGTTATTCATAACAAATGATGTCAATGAATTTTTGACAAGGCAGCACGACAAATCACGTAACGACAAATCAAATCAAACATATATAGATTAGGTACACCCTTCTTGAAACCTAAGAATGAAAACATGTACCAATATCGAAAATAAACTGAATTGACCCGTTTAAATAAAGGTGCGGAGGGGAAGTTATAGTGTTTCTATACATATAAATTGATTTTGGCAATATGGAAATGGTATTGGCTAATACAATCACACTGAAGTGAGAATATCTATCAACTATCTACAAGCCCAGTGAAGCGCTCATAGCCGAGTGGCCTTAGTTGATTGGAAACAATCACCGAGGATAAGCAACGACGGCGCGGTCGGACCTAGATGGGTGACCGTTTGTGGCATTATATGTAATGAGCGTTTCCGTGATTCGGAGGTCACGTTAAGCAGTCGGTCCCGGTTGTTATCATAAGATAGCAGTCGTGAAGCTTAGTTGGAGGCCTTCGGGCGGCTTAAAAAAAAACATCCAACAGCAAGATTACGTAGCCACTTGTGTCTTGCCTGTCCCCAACCAGCGTGGGGACGTATGGCCTTAACCCTCTCTTGAGAGGAGACCCGAGCCCAGCAGTGGGACGTTATGGGTTGTTGATGATGATGATGATCTACAAGCCTATTTATTTTGTGTGCTGACAGAGTATACGAACTTGAAACCATCCATACTAATATTTTAAATTCGAAAATAATTAAGATTTGAGTGAACTTTGGTATAGAGAAAGATTGGACCGAGTAGAAGGCTACTTTTTGTCGTGATAACCAACAAAAATTAGTATGATATATGAACCAAACAAATACTGTTCAGGTTTATAATATCGATATAGATTAAAAGAGTTGATGGTCAGTTCAAATTTTAAACAGATGTAGCACAGTCTCCACCGTGTCTGAGGTCTGAGTTTAAAAATATTAGATAAAAGCAATAAAGAGCCTACGTGTACATCAACAGTGTGGATCTCCGTACGATCGTTTAAGCTTCCCCTGATTTTACTAAAAGATAAAATAGTTGATTGAGGAGACAACCGGATGTCCACTAACCGACCCACTTTTAAGTTAAGGTACTCAAGAGACTCGTTGCCGGAGTCATTTATATAAAACTTTATGTGTATCTTCACTACCTATATACGTATTTAGTAAACATTCAATATACTATAAATTGTATGTATAAATTAGGTGTACGTATGCACAGTATATATATATATATGATGATGATTCATTTATGTAGCACATGTGTTTTCAGATGTCCATCCACATATAAAACCTAAAACTGGAAGAAAACATACGCGGCATAAGGTTTTACAAATGTAAATGAGAAATAGAACAGTAAATATCAACGAAATTATTGAAGACTATAGATATGCACTAAGCCACTTAATGTATAGTAATTGTAGACAACAACAATGGCCAACGGATTTCAGCTCATCTAACAAATATTTTTCTGATACTTTATGCAGTATACATTATTCCAGATTTCTATTTCAAATAAGTACCATTCGAAATCAGTCCAGACGCTTCATCGCGATGCTATCTTATACTTAGCGTTTCTCTAAGGACACATGAAGGTCATCAAGAATGAGGTGATTCGGCAGAGAACTAAGGTCATCGACATGACCATCGCATTAACAAATCCGAAGTGGCAGCGAGCTTTGTATTATATTAGCCGCAGAACCGACAGTTGACAACGCATCTGGCCAAACGCAGTTTATAGCGTCAGATGGATAGGCAAATGATGACTAAGAACCCTAAAATGGATCAGAGTGGCTTATATAGAGCACTGTAAAGGCTGCTAATATAATAATATGTTTACGTATGATAAATGCATGCTACATAGGAGATTACATTATATATTCCGTAGTTTCATAGCTATGTAGTTTTTATTTTACACATTCCATAGTCAAAAAATTATAATTTCTTAACACATATTTAATTTTTGTTAGAGGTGTCGTAAGAGGCGACTAAAGGAACAAAATAAGCAGCTAACATCACTGCCAAGAGAAGGAAAACTTGAAACAAACCCTTTACCAACCCGTCTGACCAGCGTGGTATAGTAGGCCAAAGCCTCCTTTCTAAGGAGAGGCCTATGTCCAGCAGTGGACTGTTAAAGGCTGTTGATGATGATGACGATGAAGATATTTAATTTAATTTGGTCTATTCCAGAGAATCGATTGCCTTTAAGCATAAGACCTCTCTGTATAATTATTTATATTTAACGTTTCATGCTTCATAAACACTGTAAAACTAAAATGCATAAATCATTATTTATCTCTGTGTGGACATTAGTTTAAACTATAAAACCGCGTTGAACTAAAACCAACTGACGATAATTGAATGCAAGTGTGCATAGTAAACCGCAGCCCTAAAGCGGTTTGCATGTCGGAATCGATTACTGACCGCACTCAAACAATTCCTGTGTGCATAACGAACAGTGACAAACCGACTGCTATTAGACTTAAACAGTGTTAAAGCAATTCTGGAGCTTTACTAAGGTAGTACTTAATTGCTACCCTTTTCTAATACGACAGTTAAATGTTTACAGAATTCTGTTTGACTGAATAACTGAGTTGAATTTTATTTATACACTTGGTGAGTGTGTCGTTGTGTAAATTACATGTATAAAGTAATAGATTTATGTTTTCTGAAGGAGCATACAAAACTATTTCCCTAGTTTGTGATGTTTCATTATATAACTATTACAATTTCGGTAGTTTTCGGTCAATATCTAAACATAGTAAGCAGCACCTGTTCTTTTTTTATAATTATGAAGAATAATAAGTCAGAATTCCATAATTATACAGATTGTACCTACAGAATGATTTTCGGTCGACAAATTTTCACTTTGGCCGAAGGAAAAGGGTTAAAAACTAAATCTTGGAAGATTTTGTCTTCGGGACAACTGAAACGCCGAAGGAGAAGAGAAATATTTTTTTTCCTAGAAGCCAATTCGTTAGCTGCAATACGATGATTGAAAGAACAATAAATAGTTTCAAACAAAAAAACAAGCATAAGACTTCAATCATAGAATAAATATTATGATAATGACAATTGAAATCCATGGTTGTACATGGATTTTTACTAAGTTACCTAGGCATCGGTGCTCTCTCCCAGGTCATGAATTAACCACCTAAAGAGCGTCACATATTTTTTACCAATTCGTTTATAGTAACACTACTCCAAACCATATTTATTATATTAAGAAGTAGGTATCCTGTGTACAAAAGTGTATGTAAGCTTACAACAAGCATGACAGTTTTGCCTATAATTTTTACCATAGGATCGTATTTTCTTTGGCATACAAGTCACTGGGGAATCGCAAGGGTTGTGAGTAGGCCAAAACTTAAATAAATAAAATGAAGGAACATACCGAGAGGTGGTAAACAATTAATCGATACTTTGCTCTTTCGAGTACCCAGCGTTGAGGAGTTTAGAAAGTAGGTATCTATATCAACTGCGATGGGTGATGAGTATTTAAATTTTAAAATTCACTCTACCCCTGCATCGAACAGAGCTCGAGACTTACTTGTTTCGGCGTGTGAACTGTGTATATTTCTAAAAATAGACACCTCTTTCAATACACTTTTATGAGACAAAAAGTAATATGTATACATTGATCTGTTGCTCCAATTCTCATCTAAAACATTGACAAATACTATCTACTATTTATCTTACCTTGAAACCCTTGTACCACTCCTTGATAGTGGTCTCATCGTAGGATGTATGAGTTTTCAGGAAATCCATGTCCTCTTTAGTGAGTTTATCTTTACTGACGAAGCAACCCATTTTGATATCTGTAACAAAGAAAAATACGTTATGATTTACGTTATCATTGAGTAAATAAAACACTACGACAAATTATTATGTTTGTTTTCCCAAAGTCAGTTTATTATGATTGGCGGTTTATGACTTGGGTGTAACAGAAGTACTATAATTTCCGTAACGTTCATGCTTGCTGCGGTTGTTTTTTTTTTAGGTAGGTACTATGCTTAAAAAAGCTGATAGCTTGAATGTGTTGGTGTTAGCTTTTGAAAAGATCTAATATTACAGTAATTGCTTTCTACACAAATTCATTTAAACATTGGGGGCCGGGTGATTGTCAAAACACTAAGTTAGGACTATATGCGTTGAAAAGACAAATAAATAAATTTCAAAAGTACTTATACGCATTGAAGATCAACGTAAAACCGAAAGCATTCGTGCTGTTGTGTTTCGTTGGCGAGTGTTAGAACAGAGGTTCAATCCTTCTGCATCTTTGAACCACTGGCACCTTGGTATGGATCACCACACTGCATCGTGTGCACTCATAATGAAGATGGCTTTCGCAGGCTCATTTCTTAAAAGATGTTTGATTTGATATATTAAATATTTATTCTATAGGTACCTGGATTTATATTTTTTATTGACTAAAATTTAATGCCAAAGTACGAATGGTATAAGTATATTTATTTTTTACATAGTTTGTTTTTAATGTACTTAAGAATATTTGTTTTATAACAGTTTGTTTTCATTTAGTTTTTTAGAAACTATTTCTCATTAATAATTTCAACCCATTGATCTCTCGTAGAAATACACGAGAGCACTGTTAAACCTGAATGTCTATAAAAATATTAAGTTTGGTAGAAGAGCATGTAAGACATTAATTGCGAGCGATACGGCCGCCAATTCACCTTGCCTACAAACTTAGTTTTAACTCCATTTTGTAATTACCTAATCTACTACAATACTTTTTATTATTAATAGTAATTGTTATATGGTCGAGTAGTTTTCCTACATTTAGATTTGTTGTATAAACCCTCCCTATCTAGTGTTAAAGCCAGCGATTAGGCATGAATATTTAAAGGCTTAGTAAGTATTTAATGGAGTGCACAAATACAACTGCCTCAGTGGCGTAGAGTATGCGACTCCCCGGACGGACCAATCACATAAAGTGATCGCAAATATTTGTTACTGAGTTTGGCTGTTTTCTATATTTAATTTACAAATGTTTGTACAACAAAAGGATGTTAATGTATATATATCAGATGTCTAGTACCCATAATACAAGCTCTGCTTAGTTTGGGGCTAAATGGCGTTGTTTGTAAGATGTCCGAAATGTTTATTTAAGCACATATACTAAGAATGTATTGCATGTAATTATTATTTTGGGTTAACTTGCTTACTTTTACAAAGATTTATTAAAATCGGTTAATTATCCTTCTAGAATAAGTATCATCATGCAGTAGAAGACAAAAGCTGTTTTCGGCTTTTAACTCGGCCTTTAACATTTCACCATTGAACATGTGCCTCTCAAAAGAAAGGAGGTTTTTATACCTCGGTTTGCAGTGATAACAGCACTCACTGGATAAACACTCCGTATTCTCAATCCGACACCATGCGATGAATTCTTTAGTCATTTTACTTTTATACTAAACTCTTTAAGTAACTTCTACAAATGTAACGATTATAAACTTCGCAATGTGGACACTCTGGGTTAAAATGACACACTACATTGACGACATTATCAAGTTACTCAAGTATTTATGTAGCCCGGCTGGGTTAGTGCTTGGTGATGTCTCTCTATGACACACAAGAATTCTTTTTATTTTCTTTTATTTTACTTTCTTTATTAAATAACGTAACACCTACTAGAATTTTTCTAAAACACTCAGACTACTATGTACTTACTTTAAGCTAAGTAATATTCTTTTAATAAAATTTTACCACTATTTTTATAAAAGTATTTACAAATTCACAAGATGAACAGTGTTGGAAAAATTCCATGAATTTTTTAATAGTTTGAGAATCATCTGTACACACTGAAATATAGGCCCATTAATTTTATTGATGTATGTAGAGAATTATTGGCTTTTCAATGAAATATCGTGCAAGGATGATTTTGAAAGGTATGTAATATTCGAAGTTAATATTTGTATAGAGAAATATAATTATGGTATAAAATAATAACAGTATGCAAAACTGAAACTACATAAATTTAAATATTGACGATAGGTAAGTAAATATACGTTTTTGAAACAAAACATTTAAATTAATAAATTCTAGGGCGATGAAAAAACAACTAGTATTCAGCAATGTGCCACGATCTTTGGTAAATATATGTATCCTAAACTTAGATAACTATAAATGAAAAAAAAAAGCTCTCGTAGTGAAGTGGTCTTCTTCTGGTCAAGTTGATTGGATACAAACTAAAACAAAGATTACGTAGCCACAAAGGTCTTGCTAGTCCCCAACTCGCACTCGGCCAATTTGGTAACGTATGGCCTTAACCCTCTCCAGAGAGGGGACCCCAGCCCAGTAGTGGAACGTTAAGAGTCGTTGATGATTATGAAAATGGATGTTATTCATACTTCACTTGAAAGCAATGAGTCGAAAAAGTTGAGCTGAATGCTAACTTTCGTTCAAATCAAGAAATTTTAGTAAGCAAAAGCTCAAATAAAGAAAATCATTTCAACGAGTGTCCTTGGACCAAAGCAAACCAAGTACCTTAAATAGATCCGAAAATATAGAGCAAGAAAACTGGAGTCATAAGAAATGAAGAGAAGGATACTAAGTTTGAGAATAAAAAATGTGTACATGGATACCTTTAAAAAAGTTGTAACCCATTGGATGGATATAACAGTTTAATGAACTCGGAAAAGATATCATGTTTTTATCAAATATTTTTAAATAAGCAATTCTTGTTTATATTTATTTGTGATCACAGAAACGGCTCTAACGATTTCTTTGAAATTTGGTATTTGGTGGTTTCCAGGACTGAAAAATCGATCTAGTTTAGTCTTATGTTTAGA
Organism: Phragmatobia fuliginosa; assembly: GCA_932526445.1. NCBI lineage: Eukaryota > Metazoa > Arthropoda > Insecta > Lepidoptera > Erebidae > Phragmatobia > Phragmatobia fuliginosa. The sequence continues at coordinate 24,229,635 of OW052057.1, read as the reverse complement.
AAAATCGGGCTTTCGAGTGTCATGCTATTAAAGATGTTATACTACTCTTTCAGTAACACTTAGTTGATGATAGATATTATGTCAACATTGTTTCTAAGAGCTTAAATACTAGATAACGCGTTTTAGATCAAAACGTTGTTTAACTGCTTAATATAGTATCGTGAACCATCCAGGGTTGTAACAATATTAAAATTGCAAATGGCAAACTTGGAATAACGGTCGTCCATCGATTATAATATCTGGGTTATGAACTACATTTTCATTAGTTTATATATAATATTTGAGGTAGAATTAAATGAAAATATTATACGTAATTATTGTCTTACAAAGTCTCAGTCAGAAGAAATAATTTTGGTAAAACGAAAGAGACAAAAATAACTGATATTTGGTAATAAATAGAACAGAACATTGGCAATATCTTCTAATCGCAAGTTTTTCGCAAGTACAATATTTGGTTCAATAGAATACCTAAGCGCAATATAGACTCCTTCGAGTAGTACGTCCTTTTTAGGTTCTTTAGAACACGACAATACAGTATTACATTGTATGACTCTCACCACATTATACACGCAACACCACAATCGGCACAACCTTTGCATCTAAAGTAGGAGGGCATTTGCAATTTCGTTACATCAGCAACTGTGTATAATATGTTACCGAATTTTGAAAAACAAATAATATCTATTCAGTATATTATCATCTCATGATTAGTTGCTAGCGGCACAGTTCTATAAGTACAAATCAACAAAAATTATAACTTCAGTAATTATTTCTTTTGACTAGTCTAATAAGATAAAATATTAGTTGATGGGTTTGGTATTAGTTATATTAAGTGAAAGTATCCTTCATCTTATTAACCTTTATTTTATCCTATATCTTTTCGGGATCGTCTATTAGTTTAACCGTTTCAACCTGATTATCAGTTTTTCCAAATTGCAATTGACATCGCACCTCCGCAACCCCGAATACAAACTGAATTCGAACTAGTTGTGATGTCAATGGTTTCCCAATAAAAATTGCCATAGATGTTCATGACAGCCGGGAATGATTACTTACTCTCCGAGGTACGGACATGGCACTCCGCCAACTTCTATACTCCGGCTATGAATTAAATTTCTTGTACGAAAACATCAATAGCTTTTTGGCGCGACCCATGAATCCAAACTGAGACCACTTGATCGGCAGTCGCATACGTAAAACCGCTGAACTAACGTGACAGATATCAAACAGCACTATGTTACGAAAGTACATATAATCCCAAGTTACGAAATATTTTTAAAACATTCGAATTTTTCATATCGTGTGAAAGATAACATTACAATTTTTTCCGGTATAAATGCAATTAGTGTAGTTGGCAATATTGGAAAAATAAATATTATAAACGAGTAAATGATTTCATATAGTAGAGTTATCCACGAAGGATAAAATAGACATCCCTGTGCGGTAGGGTGGTAGATCTTGATTTACCGCTCACTGGTGAAACTTGTTTATTGTGTCAGTGAGTAAAGGATGGTATTTGATGCGACAGCAAGGGCTTAGGGCGTGGAAATGTCATGGACACAACGCCGATAAAGATAATGTGTACAGTGTGCACCTCTAGTTCTGATTTTTTTTTGTTTTAGCTTCCCCTTTTTTAAATTTTAATTGTTGGTCTGTGTTTCCAAAGAATGTCGTGGTTACAAGCAATGTTGTATTTTAAAGCAATAACAATCAATTCGGTAACTACATGCTCCGCCATTACGTGGACATTTTTATATCAATACTAGCTTTCGCCCGCAGCTCCGCTGGCGTGTATCTCGATTATTGCAGTAAAAAATAGCCTATGTGTTATTCTGATATATAAGCTTTATAACTGTAAATTTTCATCCAAATCCGTACAGCAGTATTTGCGTGAAGGAGCAACAAAAAAACACAGATACATAAATTCATCCTCACAAACTTTTGCGTTTTTAATATTAGCAGGGATTCCGTTATTTACCCAGTTTTACTCCGTCCGTTTATTTATTTTCTTTTTGATAGTTCGATAAATAGTAAATAAAGGGTGTAATAAATAGTAAAATTTTGAGGTCGTTTTTCTTTTATAAATCTTTCTTATAAAATAAAAGAGTTTAATTTGATTGAAAATGGAATTAAAGAAAACGAAATTTTGAAGATAGAAATTCATCACATCTTATACTTAAATTTGTAGGAAGTATTCGGTCAAGTTCAGTTAGCGCGTGTGTCTTGTGGTAGCGCAAATAAGAGGAGAAAATAAATTTATGTGCTTTTATTTTAATATATTTGCGCACAATTATTGATATTTTGTGATTTAACGCCTGCCATGGTGACTACTAAGCCTGATGGAAAATATGAGTCAAATCAAAAGGTCGTCATACTCACTGCAAATGCAGGCAACCCTGTATCATAGTAAGAAACATGAGCTGGCAGTTAGTTCTAGTTATTCACAGCTCATCACAAGAAGGAAGATCCGAACCGCTGAGTACTGGTACTTATTTCTTTTTTTATTTATAAAAAAAACAGGCTTATATTTCTTTATTTAATAACCAAGTAATAAATGTATGATTAATGTCAATCTCTTCAGTTATGATGTGGTTCAAAACTTCAAACTTCGAATAAAAAAAACAATTAATATCCATATTTCTGACTAAAGTAAATAGCTAATTTGAAGTAACATGGTGAATTGTAAATCTATAAATATAAAATTCTCATGTCACCTTGTTGCTCACGATGAACTCCGAAACTATGATGTTTCAATTTGTTGTAGAAAAACTAAGTGCAATAACTAAAAGTCTTTTTATGGCGTATAAAAAAAACATTCATTTTTATGGATATAAATGCATTTGATGCATTGATTCAAATACCTTCGATGCAAATGGAATCTTTTATGTCTACAACGATTGTAATTTCCTATGAATAATAAAAAGTTGTTTAATTTATGTATCTTTGTATTTAACTAGATTGTAAGGTTTTTTTCTCTCTGTTATGGTCTAAAGTTCCTTTGAAAACGGAGGTAACCTACTTATGAGTTAGATTAGTTTTATTTCAATATTACTGCCATAAAAAATATACTTGTTTGAACAGAATAACCATGGATCCAATATTCAAAACCCTCTATATCAGATATCTGAATCGATTACTTGCCCAAGGAGACCGAGGATTAACGTACTGTGCTGTCAACTTACTAATTCAAAAGTAAACTCTTAGTTTCGACCTAATCTTCTATTGGCATCCATTGCGAGTAAGGCCAGAAATAAGGGGAAAATAATGTGAAAGGGACCAATTACGAACATATCCTGTGATGTTAAGTGGTCAGTAGTGAACAAGGGCTCATTACTTCCTGTACCGATGCATTCGCAACTAAAATTTACATATTTTAACACTAAAAGAAATGGTTTAAGATAATATCAGGTCACACAGTGTAGGATTTTAAATGACAAAAAAAAACAAACCAACAACTAGCCTGTTCACTTAAGGGGCCCCCGGAGGCTGAATTGTCCATACAAACGGTATACCAAGATCATTTGCAGTATAAACATATTTCCACGATGATATGTTGATATTCGGACTTAGACTGTATTTATTTAGGTTATAACGTCTTTATTTTTAAAAATAAACTTATATAGAATAAAATATAATCAAATTAAATTTTACATATTTTACATTGTAAATGTCATGTTTTCATTTTGTTTTTTTTCTGTCTTAAAAACAAAAATATTTTTAATATTGTTTCATCAATAACATATCTCATATTATTATGCTACTACTTACACAAAATAAATCGAAAAAATATTGAGTTTTCATTCATGATTTTCGATATTACGAAACACATCCATATTTTCACAAATTTCAAGCAATTAGTAGTGCTATCGCATCAAAAAATATTCCAATGTGTGTGTGATTCGTGTCAGTCAAATAATGATAGCCGAACCTTCTACGAGAGAGTCCGAATTACTACGAATGAATGTCAATCCACATACACACATACAGCGGTGCACTCGTATCTACGTTCTATTTTGTTAAACAGAGACAGCAATATTTTACGAACAAATTTCAACTTGCAGTTTCGAGTGTCGTACGCCGGCCTCTTAACATCAGAATTAATCTAAAAACTTTATTCGAATGATTTATATGTAAGCACATATAACGGCCTACATGCAAACAAAACGCGCACAATGTATATCCAAAGCTTACAAAATATACAATAGCGGACCCATGGCAATATCGTCCAGATGACCTGCCGCTAGGCCCCGGCGAGTAAATATTGCTTCTATTATACTAACCCACCAGTTTTCCAGTAAAGAACGGTGTGTATATACGCTTGAAAACATAACATCACATTAATTCGTGATTGGGCCCTCTGTTACTCTCTCAATACTGCTATTCATTTCAGGCAGGTGATAACTTTCAGGCATAAAAGAAAAAGGTAATCCAGATGAATGTTTAAATGGTCAATGAAGAATTAGTTACTCTCTGCTTGATATTAATCGTGACAATAAAAATGGATAGGAAGATGATGGTGACTTAAAAACTAATGCAAATAATGTTTATTCCTTAGACTGTATTGTCTTTATAATACTGGATTGTCTTACAGGTAAAATACCTGACTGACGTAGTTAATTATAATAACAGCGAGATTGATGCAGTATTATGCGTCTCAACATCCTTTTCAAATAAAATAAATATATTATGTAACTTTGCCATGTAAAATATATTTCATCATCATCATCATCATCATCAGCCTATATCAGTCCACTGCTGGACATAGGCCTCTCCCATTTATATCATCCTCAACCCCTAAATAAATGCGCTTTTACTTAACACAAAGGAAATTTGATAATATAAAAGCGGAGTGAGCAGGTGTCCGGTAAAAGGCAACGTCATCTAGTAAATCTATCAAACACCTTATTTAGACATCGGCGGGTATCAGACCCGTCATTACGTAGACGGGCCCATATACGCGATCAGATCTGGAGTAATCGGGTTATTGATTACATAAATACTTATAAAAGCTTTGCATATGATCAACTAATTAAGACATTTTAATACTTGCTTGCTGAAATAAAGTTTTGAATATTTTGTTAAAAATAACATGATTAAATGTATCATGATGAGAACACATTTAAAATCGTCATAAATTATAGGGATAGGATTGTGCAGCTATTCATTAGCTTTGTAACTTTCCTTCTAGTTTTAAGAGAGTTCGTTTTGGATTGGTATGAGTGCATACCTGAGTCTGAGCTGACCCAATGCGATTTTGGTCCAAAATAGAGTGAACTAATTTTCTAAAGATGAAAGCATAGATCTATTCAGATCTATCAACGTAAAACATATGCAAGCTAAACTAAATTAAATAGCGTTTGAACCACTTTGCTTTACCCCCTTTTCTTGAACTGGACGGATATTATAGAATACAGGAGTAACATCTTCCGTATTAGGTTGGTCGGTATACTCTGCGTTCGGAGTTACGTCAATAAACGCAATACCTACGTGAATGGCTATTTCGAGATGTTTCTGAAAGCTATGGAAAAATAGCTTAGGTGGTTTACGTGTACAAGAGCCGATATCTGAAAATAGTTTTACGATAAGCCAAAGGGAAGAATGACTTGTTCCGTTCAATGTCGATTTGACGAGGCAACACGACGTGTCTACGCATACGAGTTTGTTATTTACAGAACAAAAGTACGAAAAGAGAAGTGCGCTTTAACAGTAAACTCCAACGATGATCGCATAGGATGAAGTCTATTGAAATTGATTTAATTTGTGAAACGTCCGCACGAAAATAGGTCGCGTGTAGCAGTGAATACCGATTAAGCCATATTTTGATAGTAATTTTGATGTTGTGACTCAATTATTGCAACAATCATTATAAAATAAGAATAACGCATTCATTGTCTACCATAGAATCATGTAACTTATCTCTATTTTCTTAAGTTCATAAAAAAATATTTGGAAAGTTGCAATGCGCCTAAGGTGGACCAGATTGTACCAGCAATAGACCGGGCGTTGTATCAATAGTAAACCAGTTAATAAAATGATTGCTTTTGATGAAGAAAATGTTATTTTTAATACTTAAAAGTTTTATACTATAATTATTCATCATAAGTTTTGAGCAAAGATCGCTTGATTCAAAGATGTTATCACTTGATTCGAAGATGTGATCGGTTGATTCGAAGATGTTATCGCTTCAATCGTCAAAATAGTGGGAGGTTCCATCTTTCGTTGAACGGGATACTACAGTTTTATTATATTTATGACAATACTGTGAACTAATGTGTTCTAATATTCAAATACTTCCTTTAGTTCCTATTGCTTTTGATTCTTGCTAACAAATTCATTAAATTTTGAATATTTCGAGTAAATTACGTAATGAGCTCCATAGAATAACTTCTCCTAACACACCAGATTGAAATAAATAGGCATGTTTGGTAAAAGAGTACCTCAACAAACACTAATCCGAATTACAAGCAGGTACTGAGCCCCCACAGCTGGTGTTTACAATTAATTGACTGACTCGTTGGTCCATCGGTTAGCGTGTGCGGTTACCGATCAAGAGGTCTCCGGTTCGATTCCCGGGTCGGACCAAATGTTTAAATAATCTGTAAATATTTCTTTTGGAGTTTGGGCGTTTTTTATATGTAATAGGAACATATTTTCAAAAAAGTTTATGTATGAATTTATGTCAGTTGTATTGTACCTATAGTACAAAGCTCTGTTTAGTTTGATGACTTTGTGTGTTCGATGTTCGAAATACTATTTTTATTCCTATTCCTATGATTTTTCCTCCTCTTCATGCCAATCAATCCCTTCCAAATCGTTAATAGCCTCTGTTTCCCGCTTTGATATTCTTTTTTTATAAATATTGTTTTATAATATGATGTGAAAGTTAAATAAGTTAAAATTGATATTTAATTGGACAAATATTTGGAACTCTGAAACTATAAGTAGGATTTGCATATTTTTCCATTTATTAACCAATCTCTACAAAATAGAACAACAGTGATCGTAAACGAGAGTAAAATTGCGGAGTACGGCTTTGTTTTGTACAAAGTTTCTGAATAAAAACTGATATTAAGGTAATTTCGGTGAATCAACAAAATGATTTATGCATAAATGTTATACAGTAATCTACACAAAGCACAGTAACAATGTATTAAGTGTGATATCTTTATCGATGAAATATTGAATATACGAAATATTTAAGAAAATATATATTTATAGTAGTGTTTAGTAAATATGAACCGATTTTCAAGGTAGTAAGAGCCGCGTTGATTTCAGTACAAATGGTGCGGTACTACCCTCACACAAAAGACCTATCTAAAATGACAGCATTCGTGCTGACGTCATTCGAGACGGGACGCTCAACGATGCAGAAGCATCTAAGTAGGCCGCCATATCGTGGGTCCCCATGATACATTGTCTCCACTTACAATGAGAATGGTAACCCCTACTCATGCTTCTAGGTAGTGTAGCAACTTTGGTAAGATTAAATATATTTATGCAATAACTAGCTGCGCCCCGCGGTGTTACCAGCGTATATCATTATGGTTGCTATGCAAGTTTGTTATGCATAGCAAACTGTGAAGTTTTGACAGGAGATAAACAGTGATACATTTTGACATCTACGATTTATGTATTTATAAGTAAAAAGTAGCCTATGTGTTATTCTGATATATAAGCTATATTACTGTAAAGTTTCATCCGTTCAGTAGTTTTTGCGTAAAAGAGGAACAAACATACATACACACACACATACGCACAAACTTTCGCGTTTATAATATTAGTAGAAAGTGGTGCGCAATGTTCTGTGAATAGTGAAACGATTTCATTTTAATTAATATTTCTGCTTCCATAAGTATATCATGTATATATTAATAGCAGTAGTTACATATTAATTCCTCTGGAAACATACTGAAATAATATAACACAGTCATGGCTAACAATATTATATATTGTCTGAGAATATATGCGATCCGAATTAGAAAAATAATATATGATAAAAAAAATTGCCTCATTCTTCGTGTTATTGGACTCGGAACTTACTACAGCTATAAAGCAAAATAATCATCGTCATAAACACTGCAAGTTAATGACAACAGACAACAAAAGACATAAACACTGCAAGTTAATAAGATTCTAGCGAGTGTTAAGCATTTATCTAAAGCTTCTAATTCTAACAATAGATAAATGTTATAGCAAAGCAGACTAAATCACTAAAAAGTGTTAACATTCCACGGTCAAGGGAAACGCTCGAGTTTTACCGAGATAAACTCGTTAGCTGTATTGTGAAGTCGAGAATTGCGGGAAATATCGTCTTATTTATTTAAACATCATTCTAGGCCTTATTGCTGAGAAATTTCAGATTTACAAAGTGATGCTTGAAGTAAATGCATTTTCTTTGTTTTAAAAACAAATATGTATCAAGACACATAAGACGGTAGAAAATTTTTGACGGATACAATGTTTGCTACTTATTTTTTTACTTCTGTTACTAAGCTTCTAACTCAAAAACACTGACATTAAAATATACATGATCTATCAATTTCTCAAATTAGTACCTACATTATTATGCAATCCATACCATACCTATGAGATAAATCTGGTTGGGTTAGTTCTAAATATAATCAATTGATCTGCAAATGTTACAACAAGTGACTTGCGCAACTACGTAAGGCAAGTCATGGCCAAACTTTACCCTAATAGATCGAAACCACGGTGGAAACACGACACAAGCGAATGGTAATAACCAATTTAAACTTTAGATTAACAATTGAATTTGTGCACAACATTTCCGCTGGAAACGACGAAACTTGAAACGCAACAATATAAATATTAAATTTGTATCATTCGTATTAACACTCAATTAATAATGTTACTAAAAAATAGAAATAATTGTAATGTACATTGTACATGTACAGACCTAGTAGTCTGGCGAACTATTAGCGGTCATTAACATCATGGACTGCTTCAAGTCAGTTGTTCGCAGAGTAATTCTTGAGTTACCTGCAACTCCGTACCAAACCAAAGATTGTGGTTCGATTCATGAAACCAAAATTATTATTGCTAAAAATTAAATAATACTGAGAATTCTACTACAATGATTGCAAATAAAATTGTTAAGGTCAATTTGGATACTCACTATAGTTTGCAATCAGCTCATGTGTTAAGGAAAGGTTACAGGCCGTCTGCAATTCAAGAAAACGCTTGATGCAAACAGTCAGTATGCCGGTCACGTCGTCACTCGTGCTGCGTTTCACAATGCCACGAGTTTTGGTGCCGACTGACATTATTACCGCAATCAACTGGCCATTATAACATCACAAAAAGAAGAAGGCATATGAAATGAGACAGTAAAATATCCTACTAAACGAACACAGATTTACACTTTACTAAGGCCTCACTTTGGGAAGTTTCAAAAGCACTTAGAATTTATAAAACAATCTAGAAACTATTGTAACTGTATGAATTCATATAGGCGTTATGAAATAAGAAAATCTGTTTTAAATTTAGTGAAACATTTACAAAAACAATCCAGTTTGGGTAACGTCTTAAATCTTTCAACACTGAACGTATGAATGCGACTGAAAAATAATCCTACGCTATCGCTGTTTATACTACAAGATAAATTATATTGTTCGAGTATTATGTTTTGGTGTTAAGTAATCAAACTGGACTGGTCTGTGGACTTAGGTCCTAATCAGAACGAACCTTAAGTATACGAGCATTCAGGTCGCGCAAAATGAAGGCGACATTTACTTATTGTTATTCAGTTCGCCTTTAGAATCTTGTGGCGAAACTTACCTCCGAAGCACAATACTTTCTCTGATCCGATAAATCACAGATATATTTAATAATATTATGTTTTACTTTTCACCTCGATAAAAAATATTGGAAATTAGTCATTCGTGGTATGTCTAGCATGCTTAAACCTATTACTACCATTTATACATTTTTTGTATCACATTTTTTATATTTTAAATTAAACTGAAGCTTGGAGTAATAAAATTGATCTCAGCCTCAAAAATATGCTTAAAAATCAGAACATGAACAGTAAGTCTACAAATTTACTTCATAATTAAAGAATTTTTTGATATGGATATTTTAGCACAATATTAAAACAGAAATCTGCGGGATTGCTATCATGTGCTTTTTTGTTGGTGAGTATCCGATATTTCGGCACTGTGGCACTGTTTCGATACTCACCAACAAAAAGGTACATGGTAGCAATCCCGCAGATTTCTGTTTTAATGTTACTGACCATGAAAGTTTAAAACAATATTTAGCACAATCGTTATAATTTTACCTATTTTTTAACGAGTATGTTAGTTTTTATTAGTTTGACATACATATATTCCAGTTAACAATAAGAATACTATATGGTGTGCTAAATATACCACATTCACTATTTTGGATGGATTTTATTTCTGTGGATCGGCTAATTTACAGTATGTATGTACAGTAATAACAACGAGGTATTTTCAAGGTAAATAGGACCAGCTGTAATGAATCTTAACTACAGCTGCTAATGTTTAATATTAAATTGACGTAATCAGAAAGAATACCGATAGAGTGCTATTCTAGTAGGAGTTATAAGCAGTATCAATACAAAGGCTGTCTACATGCCAAGCGCTCGGAAATGTGGCTTCTTTCACAGTGGCATAATGACGTGTCTGAAAACTAACATAGTGAATAGAAAAAGGCAATTTTGGGCTTCTATATGGAAGGCGATGTTATAGGAGGGTGTTCGTCTAATTGAGGTTAAATGTTACGATCATAGTTCGGTCGTATCGCAATAGTCAGCACTTTCCCCTCACGCTACATAGGTCGTGACCTGGAGCTTAAGACATAAAAGAAAAATCACATATGAAAACATATACTGCCATACTTTGGCATAACTAGTTCTCATTCCACATTCTAATAATTCTTTTGTATTCTAAAGTAGAGACTAGAAACCACTCAAGGAAAATGTCAAAAGCACGCAAGATATCAGAAAAAAGTAAAAGTGATATGCATTAACAGAAAAATAGTTAGACTTCATTAAAAAATACCAGAAAGTTACGTGAGTTCACTGTTTGGTTGTCACATGCTTTAAAGAAAATAATAATTTATAAATTTAAGGAAATTATGAGCATATTAAATGCAAGTCAAAGCACATTATGGGCTCCTGTATTGAGGCCATCACGGAGACTCTCATAAGACCTAATATTATAAATGGAAGAGAAAATCTATGTCTAATCTGTAGTAAATTACGTTGTTACATTATCAAAAGTAGACCCTGAGATACAAAATGCATTATTTGAAATGGTATTTTTCTATACCTGATTAATTGGAAGCAACAATCTAGAATAATCCGTTTAAGCCTCGTTGTTATACCAGCAAATATATAAGGTAAATATCGGCGATAACTCGTTTTGCTTAATATATTTTACCACAGCGCGGCGTAACTATCCATTAAACTTGATCGGCGAGGTTAGGAGTGTGTATCAGTCACTGTAGAAGCCTTCACTACTAATTAGCATCACTGGGACATAAGTCTTAACATGCTTCTCAGAGTATACCTAAAGTCCGAAGTCGATAATTCTAAGTCTACTACATTACAAAACGAATCCTGTTGCGTAATGCGAATAGGTTGAGTTTTAAGCTTAAACGATTAGAGGGTAATCTATGGTTTTAGTTTATTTACATTTTATAATTATTTGAAAGTAGTGGAGTCATGCTCATTTTACAAGACCCACTTAAGATGACAGCATTCTTGTATTCGTCGTCGTTTCGTTGATGAGATATCTCCATAGGTCACCACACTGCACTGACTGCATTCGCTGATTACGCAATGAGTACAGTGAACACTACTCTAGGATTCTACTCATGCTTTCCATCAGGCAGAGTGTAGTCACTTTGGCAGGCTTAGACTTTAATAAGAACTAGCAATAAACGTTCCTACTTACAAGTCACTCTCTTAGAACGCTATCTCAGTAATTACAGTGCAAAAACAATGACATTTGCCGCCCTTCAATTAGTTTCAATCCAATTAGTGTGTTTTTCTTTCATCTCATTGTTGTCCTTCTAAAATCATTTATCGTGGAAATTGTACATGACCTTCAAACAGAGAATCTAATTATGAATTACCTACCCGCCACAATCCGCCTTCTGATATCACAAGCTTTAAAATAACTGACCAAAAGTTGAATCCGCATAAAACTACAACATTTCTTTCATAATCACATATTGGGTTAGCTATAGCAAAAAAGAGATTTTTGTTAAGAAAAAATAAAAACCATTTATATTTTCAACATAGAAACTTTGTTCCAAATTTAATTTCCTCCTTGCTTCAAGCATTTCGTCATACTGCTTAATTTAAATGAATAAATTAATGTACCTAAGGTTACTTTTTTATGTAGGTACTAGTTTTCGCCCGCGGCTCCGCCCGCGTGTATGTCGGTTATCGCGGTTAAAAGTAGCCTATGTCCTTTCCCAAGATCAGTTCTATCTTCATACCAAATTTCATTTAAATCGGTTGAGTGGTTTAGGCGTGAAAGCGTAACAGACAGACAGAGTTACTTTCGCATTTATAAATTAGTAGGGATTTAAGGCTACCAAAGTAATTCTACCCTATGCGTAGAATTACTTTGGTAGGCTGTATTTGGTAGGCGAGTGTCACCATCCTTAAAGTGAGTGCACACGACGCAGCATGGAGACTCACACCATGGCGGCCTGATGAGATATTTCTGCATCATTCGATGATGAGAACATAAGAATGATGCAGAATGATTGGGCCTACAGTCTCACACTCACCAACGAAACACGGCAACATCCATGTGTCATTTAAGGTCGGTCCCTTATGAGAGAGTACTGCACCGGTAGAGCCCGCGCATTCATACTGAAATCAGCGTAGCTCTACTATCTATAACTTGGTGTAAAAGCTAACATGAAATAAAAATCGGTCAAGTTCGTGTCAGGCAAGTACTGTAGTCACCCAAATGGCATATGAATAGACAATCGTGTCCAATAGAAAATTGTTGTTTACTTTTTATTTCGTTATTTATGTACGAAGTTTCCCAAGTAAGCGCATTTCATAAATCAGACTACCCTCATGAATTTTTTTAGATGGTTTTGACCTAGCCTTTTAACTCTTAGAGCCGTCGGTTTTGTTTTAACAAAAAAATGCCCTTTAAAGTTGAAAACTGGCAAATGGATATCTAAATCAAAACATCGGCTTAGCAATCCCTCCATGTTTTTAAAGACCGATCTAATGATACCCCACACAATGAGAGAGACCGAGAAAAAAATCATTCCCACTGTACGTTTGAGGGAAGGAATTAAGAAATATTTTCTGTAATTTTATTTTAGTACTTTGTTGACGGGATAAAAACACAGCCTTATGAAGTTTTCGTTCGTCTTAGCACTAACCGTTTGAACGGTAAGTCAAAGACGGACGGACGGACATATAGAAGCTATAAGGGTTCTGAGTCACGAACTACGGCACCCCAAAAATATAATATGTAGTGGAATAATGTTTTGTTTATCAAGCGACTATAGCGGTGACACGAACATTAATTATCGCTCAGCATTTTAAAAATTATTTAATTTTATATTTGCTACCGCCGCACATTGTATAAATTCAACAGAATAAACAGATAAAACTGATAATGCATTTTAGGAAGTTATTGCGTTCCTTATCTGCACTTGAGAGTTATTATCACTCTTCATAAATATTTACATTTCGGATTTTTTCTACCTATAAAATTATTTGCATTATAACAATTTTCTCTTGAATTGGTATTTTACTTTAACATGACACGACACTGTAATATAGGTACATAAAGTACAAAGTATTTCTAAAATAAGGAAGAAATAAGATCAAACGTGGTATACTTTCTCTACCGTATGAGATAAACCTGAAAGTTTTATTAATTAATACCTAAAGATATACAATTAGTGCAGAAATTACAAACTCCCTAAAAACTTGAAGGAAAGACTTGATTACTTTTGCCTATACAGTACACCAAGTAGGTACATTTTCAAGGAAAATTGATAAAGTTGTGATTTTGTGTTAACTTAAGGTCATAGCACACTGTAACGGCACGGCGATCTTTATACAGATATTATGTAAAATATTATACGACATACGATTTAAGGGTCAAATTCAAATGACAAGCTAAGCGCTGGGTTGGAGCAGTGCTGTTGCCGTGCTTGTATAGTGTGCGTTGAACTTTATACCGCTGTAAAAACTTGCAAGGTGTACTTACGATGTTATAATTAATGCACTTTAAAGTACAGAACTACCATACGATGACACAGGGCTTATTATCGTGTGCTAAATGTTAATAATGTGTGTAAAGTGTGTAAAACCAAATGTTATTAAACATTTGTTATTCAACTGTTTTGTGAAGAAAGGTCTTATCTTTAAGATTTAAAGCAGTTGGTATCATCATAGTCACTTTGCAGTTCACAGCTGGACATAAAATTCTACCAAGACCCACCGCAAAGCCCGGTCGTTCGCATGTTCTGCAATAATTCTGTATCAATAAATAATAAGAAGTCAACGAAAAGTAAAACTGTGAAGGTTGTTAAAGACTTTTTTTTTTACAAATATTAGAACATTGTCCTGTACCGTTTCGCGGAAATTGCAAGCTACGAATAACAAGACTCAACGATTCACAAATTAAGCAAATGAAAGTCTGACTATTTCAAATCCTTTCCAGGTTAGCAAGAGGGAACTATGCTATTAGAGTAAGAGCCCAGAGCGATCAGACATAACTTATTTTCACATGGATGAAACCTTAACTACTCAGTAGCGTCTAGTGTACTTTTAAATACCTGCGTGTTTGTGGAACTAGATCTGTGACACCTGGGCAGATATCAGGTGAGAAAGGTAACTAAAAATAAGAGTTATCTAACTTAAATTAGTATGGCTAATCTTTATACATATTTTGTAGAATATTATTCTAAACTAGTTTCATAAAGTGTCAGACACTTTTCATGGACCAGAGCTTGTGTCAGACGCTTTAAAGATCGACAAAAAATTAATGAACTTTACTTATTTTTACATGTCTGATTTTTTAATATGTTATTAAAGTAACTATTACAAAGTTACATTTCATCAGTCAGACAAATTCGAGTGACCAAACATCCCTTAAACACAAAAATTATTCAGCCGGGAGTGCGATCATCATGCTATTTCAGAGCGAGTGAGACGTCCACAGCAACTTGGATCCCGTTTTTAGGGTTCCATAGCCAAATGGCAAAAAACGGAACCCTTATAGATTCGTCATGTCTGTCTGTCTGTCTGTCTGTCCGTCCGTATGTCACAGCCACTTTTTTCGGAAACCATAAGAGCTATACTTTTGAAACTTGGTAAGTAGATGTAATCTTTGAACCGCATTAAGATTTTTACATAAAAATAAAAAAAAACTATACATTTTGGGGGTCCCCATACTTGGAACTGAAACTCAAAAAAATTTTTTTCATCGAACCCATACGTGTGGGGTATCTATGGATGGGTATTCAAAAATGATGTTGAGGTTTCTTATATCATTTTTTTCTAAATTGAATAGTTTGCGCGAGAGACACATCCAAACTGGAAAAATGTGTGTCCCCCCCCCCCTCTAACTTCTAAAATAAGAGAGTGATAAAACTAAAAAAAATGTATGTTGTACATTACCATGCAAACTACCAACGAAAATTGGTTTGAACGAGATCTAGTAAGTAGTTTTTTTTTAATACGTCATAGATCGTAAACTGCAATTTACTGCAATTTTTTTTTTAATTTATTTATTTATTTATTCTAATGACTGCGTCGATGATTGAGATGATTAGGAGATATTTGCTGTAATTAATCATAGTGATATTTTTGTGGTAGCGGTAATATTTTGTTTATATCTTTTTCTAACTGGTATCTTTTTTACAATAAAATAAAGATATTACCTTATACAATAAAATGGATTCTCATATATTCACCTATCACAAATACATGCAATAAATGAATTCACTTTAATATTTAATAATTAACAACTTAATGTTGAAGCCCATGCTATTGAAACAAGAATGCGAAAATCTTAGATTGAAATTAGTAAGTATTTTCATTACATTTAATTTTTTTACTCGATGGGTTCAATGAAAAAATTTTTTTGAGTTTCAGTTCCAAGTATGGGGACCCCCAAAATGTATTGTATTTTTTTTATTTTTATGTAAAAATCTTAATGCGGTTCACAGATTACATCTACTTACCAAGTTTCAAAAGTATAGCTCTTATGGTTTCCGAAAAAAGTGGCTGTGACATACGGACGGACAGACAGACAGACATGACGAATCTATAAGGGTTCCGTTTTTTGCCATTTGGCTATGGAACCCTAAAAAACGGGATCCAAGTTGCTGTGGACGTCTCACTCGCTCTGAAATAGCATGATGATCGCACTCCCGGCTGAATAATTTTTGTGTTTAAGGGATGTTTGGTCACTCGAATTTGTCTGACTGATGAAATGTAACTTTGTAATAGTTACTTTAATAACATATTAAAAAATCAGACATGTAAAAATAAGTAAAGTTCATTAATTTTTTGTCGATCTTTAAAGCGTCTGACACAAGCTCTAGTCCATGAAAAGTGTCTGACACTTTATGAAACTAGTTTAGAATAATAATCTACAAAATATATATAAAGATCAGCCATACTAATTTAAGTTAGATAACTCTTATTTTTAGTTACCTTTCTCACCTGATATCTGCCCAGGTGTCACAGATCTAGTTCCACAAACACGCAGGTATTTAAAAGTACACTAGACGCTACTGAGTAGTTAAGGTTTCATCCATGTGAAAATAAGTTATGTCTGATCGCTCTGGGCTCTTGGACCATATGTCGAATTATTAATTTTTGGGTAACGTTATCAAATCGGTAAGTAAAGTGTGTAGAGTAAGTTAAATGATTTTAAAATACGTTATACCGGATACCACCAGCCAACGGTTATGTCGGACTCGAACCGACCAAAAACCGCACTCCGTCTAAGGTACCATTAGCAGGGGAGTCAGGTGTATCCTAGAAAAGAAATCCCTGGAACGTACGTTACCCTCAGTAATACTCACATTTTAGATAATATATGAAAGACTGTCTACAATTGATATCGATTTATGAATATGTGATGGAAAGGAAAGTAACTAACATTTATAAATAGAGGACAACACTAAACCTAGATTTCAAGAAAGATACCGAATGTACATACCTGTATAAAAACCCACAGTACAAGATGCTACCAAATTTGACCTTTCTTATTGAGTTTTCTAACTAAATGAATGTTCTATAAAATCCTACTAATTCTACTAATCCTAATAATAATATAAACGCGAAAGTTTGTGAGTATGTATGTTTGTTGCTCTTTCACGCAAAAACTACAGAACGGATTTCGATGAAACTTTACAGTAATATAGCATAAATATCAGAATAACACATATGCTACTTTTTACTGCAATAATCGAGATACACGGGCGAAAGCTAGGTGATTATAAAAATACCTAAAGCGTAAATGTCAAAATGTATCACTGTTTATCTCATTTCAAAACTTCACAAGTTGCTATACATAACACACCTGCATAGCAACCATAATGATATGCAGGGCGCAGCTAGTTTATGATAAAACAAAACGTATAAGGGCTGCTCATTTTTAGGGTTCCGTAGCCAAAAGGCAAAAAACGGAACCCTTATAGATTCGTCAAGTCTGTCTGTCTGTCCGTCCGTATGTCACAGCCAATTATTTCCGAAACTATAAGAGCTATACTGTTGAAATTTTGTCAGTCGATGTATTCTGTGAACCGCATTAAGATTTTTACATTAAAATAAAAAAAAACAATACATTTTGGGGGTCCCCATACATGGAACTGAATCTCAAAAATTTTTTTTTCATCAAACCTGGTGTTACTAAACTGAATAGTTTGCGCGAGAGACACTTCCAAAGTGGAAAAATGTGTGTCCCCCCCCCACCCCTAACTTCTAAAATATGAGAGTGATAAAACTAAAAAAAATATATGTTATACATTACCATGCAATCTACCAACGAAAAATAGTTTGAACACGCAATTTACCGTTCATCCAATCAATACAGTAGTATGAAAACATCGATCAAAGTTACAACGAACTACAAGAACTTTTATATGATGTTACTTGCTGATACGGAACCCTTCATGGGCGAGTCCGACTCGCACTTGGCCGCTTTTTATACATATGAACCTGACGGACATGAAAATAATTATTACCTCATTATGGCTATTAAAACGTGCAATTTCCGTTTCTTTCATTTAATATATTTATATAAAATTAAAAAATTACTCTTTGATCTATTATATGATCTATGATAGATGTAATGTAATGTATGAATATTTGAAATAAGAAAGAATGTAACATGCTTTTTGACAGAAGCAACAGCTATTGTGCGTTATTTATATTGAGATACCATTATATACTTATTATTACATTAAACGTGTTATTCTATAAAACCCCATTTTATTTCTTTTCTCATTATTACATCATCAGCCCATCAGCAGTCCACTGCTGGGCATAGTTGTTTTCTCCCAAGGCACATGTCAGAGTCTGATCTGCTACGTTTCGCATCGTAACTTAATTACTCCAATTAAAAATCGCGACAACCCTAAGACTTGCGTACTTTTCCATAAACAAGTTTAAGCTATCATTTTCTTAGTATTGTTACCTACATTTTTGTATAAATTATAAAATGAAACTTGATGAGGATAAATTACTAATGGACGTTATCTAATAACACTTAGTAAAACAACTTTCTTTCGTGAACTTAATTTTTTTCTCTCCTAACATAAAACAATGTCATTAAACGTAGACACAATACAATATGTATAAAGTTTAAAAACTATTTGGTCAAAATAAATGAATTTATAGACGATTAATACATTCCAGATTTAAATTAGAATCCAATAGTACTTAGATTGATTTGCTTGTTTTTAAAATTGATGAGCACTTCAGAACTGTTGGCGTGCGGTTAAGTGCATATAACTAGAACAATGGTGTCCGCTCGTATTGTATTGGTAACATGTATAAGTTTTTAATCCACAAATTGAGTTCAAATTGCCACCGATATCGCACCGTGATTTGCGAAGGAACAAGCAGATTGGAAGCAACTATCTCCAAAATTATACAAATTCTAAGAGAAACATACGTTTGAAGCTTACGTTTAGTCAAATGCAATCGTACCATTAATAAGATAGTTACACATTGTAGCAAGGACTGTGATTCATGTAGCATATTATTTGAAATGCAATTAGCGAATCTGTTCCAGCATTGGTACAAAGAGATCCCGGGAAATGTATAGTTAAATTTACCTGAAACGAACAGCATTGTATTCACATAATTCATAAAGCTTCATACATGGAAATTATAGTTGTGTATATTTTCTGGAAAAAAAATTTTCCTATATTCCTTTAACGTTGGATATTAAATATTTTACCTCATTTACCGAGCTTTTTAGAGTACTTTGAAGAGGAGTTTAGTTATAAATAAAAGTTGGTTACAATACTGATTGAAATAATATCATCACAGTTCAAACACATCTCTAACGTCTATTTTTTAATATGACTTTTACTAAGTTTTATTTTTAACACAAATCCCGCACTAGTAATATTTCATACTGTGTCACAAGGGACTTTATAATCATTCATGAAACAGACACAAATAACTTAGAAAAACAATTTGTTCATCACCAAAGTGTTGTCCCATATAGGAATTGAACTTACAACACCTAGCGCAGTAGGAATCGGCGTGCGTTATCAGCGTGTTTATATTTTTACAAGAAAATATAAACGTAAGGAAATCCGTTTTAATCGCGTGAGTAAAATTTACTGGCGCATTAATACAGAAATGCTCTACGGAGGACACATCAGACGTACCCCACGGAGTTTTATGCCTGGAGGTTCAGGTTTTCGCGGCATCCCAAACATACAGACGTGAACTGTATACATATATTAAATAAGTAATATTATAAATTTAATATAAATATTCTTTATGTACTCAGACCTTTTTGAAAAATTTGTATAAGCGTTAAAACTTACTCTGTACCTTTTACATCAGTACTTTTATTTTGATTTCCCAGGAGTATTAAATATAATGAAAATATTTTTCAACTAGTTTTATTTCACTTTTTTTTTTGAGTGGTTTTCTGTATTTGTTTTGGAATCAACATTCAAAGAATAGATGTATCAGATATAACAGTGATACTGTACAAAAACTTTTGAAGTTAACAAAAGGCGTCTTACTTTATAAGAATCCTTACTAATACGGTATGTATGTATGTTGTATATGTTTTAGTATGTATGTATGTTTGTTGCTTTTTTACTTACTAATACGGTATGTATGTATGTTGTATATGTTTTAGTATGTATGTATGTTTGTTGCTTTTTTACCCAAAAACTACTGAACAGATTTGGATGAAACTTTACAGTCATATAGCATATTATATATAGGTATCAGAATAACACATAGGCTACTTTATACTGCAACAATTGAGGTACACGCGGGCGTAGCCGCGGACGAAAGCTAGTGTTTAATAATTAATTTGATCAAGTTTTTTATCAATACAAATATATTAAAAAAATATAAAAGCATCAGAGGTGAAACCTGAATTTTACAAATTTTTTTTTTCAAGAGTTGAGATTATTAAGTATGAAAATTATACCTGTAATAAATGGACTAGACTACTTGAAGTTGAGTAATGAATTTTATAGTATTAAAAATAAAGACAATGTTTCAATGTAGTTGTCGTTCTTCATAATTATTTGTAACAATCATCGATGTCTTTGTTGCATCAGTTGGCCTCTCATCGTCAACGACAATACACACAACAATAATTTGACGCAAAATAATACATGAAAAAATTGGACAAAAATCATAACCTTTTTTTTATACATATCGTGGCAACTTTGTAAACTGGGCTATTAAAAAGTATAGAAAATACGCTCCAATACATGCGTAAAATTTTAGATTTCGCATTTTTGTAATCACTCAATAATCGAAAAAGATGAAATGTCTTTAGTCAAATATTTTTTCAAAGAACAATTGTCACCGTTTATGTAAATTCTTGTTCAACACACACATACAGTTGCCGTACAGTACGAAAAATATTATGCTAGTAACTAACGAATTTGATGGAAGTCCGAAACGGTTTCAAGAAAAAAAACCAACACAGATATTTTTTTAATTTTAAACAAAAAAAATTTCAACATTTAAATCTAAAATAAAAATATAAAGTCAGCACACAGTCAGCATTTATAAGTTAAAAGAATAATTATAAAACATACAAGAAATTTATGAATAAAAGTTAGATTATGAAAACAATTCGTATCTTACCTCACTCGCAAAAGCTGTATGCGACTTGATGCTGTACTAAGCGCAACTTAAGACACGTTCGTTGCTGACGGGTATTCGAACACCTCTGCAACCCCGGACACTTGTGGCGCCCAATCCGAGGGGCGGATAAGGGGCCGGGAAAGGGGCTTGATGCGCGCGCATCTCATGCATACACCCGCGCCCTTCCCTGCACTCTTTTGCACTATTCAAAGTTGGACCATATTTTCATTGTTATATATTCAATTTTGATTTCGGAAGTTCAGTGCAATGTTAGAGAGCTATGTTTCACGCAGCATTAATAATTTGTGTTCGATTAATTAAGCGGGCTTACTATTTGCACTACCTTATCACCACATAAGTTATTTTATTAATTGCAAAGTTCGTTTTTTTATTTTTATTATGCGACTGAAAGTGATAACATCGATGAAAGTTACAACGAACTACAAGAACTTCTATATGATGTTACTTGCTGCTATGGAACCCTTCATAGGCGAGTCCGACTCGCACTTGGCCGCATTTTTTGGTTCTTATACTTAACATGAAACTTTTGTATTCAAATAAGTGGATCGAACTAAGTGGCGTACAATTGGAGAGGCATATGTCCAGCAATGGACTGCGATAGGCTGATGATGATGATTCAAATAAAACGCCTAACCAGTTGAAAATTAAGATACAGATACAAAATGGAACTGGCATTCTATTCAAATAACGTTATATTCCCTGTACCTACTAAATACAATGCGAAGATTAGGAGTCCAGATATAGATCTGAGAGATAGAGATTTATCTTTGTGGCTTCTTAGATCCAACTCGAAGAAGCCACAAAGATCAATCGCTAGTAATTACGTAGTAAGCTTAAGGTTTAAGTCAGTCGGGGTACGTGATAATGATTAGAATTTTGTCATATAATGTTACAAAGGTTTCTAAGACGATCTATTGAAATAACACAGGCTTTTTTGAGCTTCAACTTTGTTATTTTACTTGTGGTAGGCTCTTTGCACTTAAAAAGTAGAACACTTTCTTTTTACAGAATGTCAATTGCGAAAAATTCCAGAATTTTCGGTACTTTATTGGTTTGGTTTGGATTTAAGAACCTGCCAATACTACATTAAATTAATTAAAAAATGTATTATAATATCGATAATTTAATGTTCCGTAATTATGTTAAAATAGGAAAAGTAAATAAGAGATAAAGCGACAGAAAAAGAGACGAAAAGCCCTTGAATATTTGAAATGTGTAAATCGGAGGTGTTGACAGCTAAAGATAAACAAAAGAACTCCAATCACTGGTATAAATCTGAGACGCTGCCAACACCAGCCGGTCCCTATTTATGTTTCTCCATACAATAACTAGTACACACTTCCGACGTGTGCTGGAACACAGGTAGTCTGTTTTAAAACGACAGACAACTAACACTAGTAATACTTAGAACATTAAAGTCACCTTTCCTTAACACTTCGGTACGTTAAAATAAATATATATACCTACGGATACATTTTGAAATATGCATGCCAAATCAAAACGTTTATAGAGACTATTGTTTTCCTTCAATTGAAAATTTGGATATGTATTAGAAATTTTGAAAAATCAATGGCGTTCTATTGAAAACTGATCTTTCTGTTGCAGGTGGGGTTACATTCACTCTACGATAATCTAAAGACTATCTATAGTGGCTATAACAAGTTACTAGATATTTAGTTTCAAGAACTGAGTATTCCTTCAGTCTTTAAGCTGGATAATCTTAATACTCGTGAAAATGTGAAAGGAAACTATAGACGAACCTCAAAAGACAAAGCTCGTAATACTTTCTAACGTATAATATTTTACATATGTTTTTAAACGGGTCTTAAAATAAAGTAGGTAATTAGTGTCACAGGCAATCCAAATTAAGAAGGACATAAATGATTCAAAATTTAAAACCCTCGTAAATGAGGTTGAGCAGAACATTCTGGATTTCAGAATATTTACCAGAATCTTCAGTTAAGTAACTAATATAAAATGGTTTGAGATTTGAATTACTATATAAATATTAAGTCGAGAAACCTTTTTTATTGTGTATAATCTTCATCATTTCAACAGATACTTTGATTTGTAAGTTAATGTACTTATAGTCTATTTAAGGACAAGAATAAACAACTATCTCAATCTAATGGATTACGGAAAAAGGTTGCACAACCTTTGTACTATTCTGATAAGATTTCTCATACACCTACATGATAAGCCATTGATATCGTAAGATTTTATTATATTCTTTTAAGCTTATTATTTAGTCAAAAAGACAGTTTTATTTTAATTTTCTATTCATTTAGTCATTTTTCTTTAATGATTCATTTAGTCAGACTACTATCAAAAGAAAATTGTATAAAATATCAATGTTGTTAGAATAATCTTTACGTTATAACGCGATTTAAAAACAAATACCCATACATTGTAATTGTAAATGATCCCTTTATACAGCATGTGACGATTACCCTACATATGTCAAATCAAAGTAATGCGAAGTAAGATAAGTCACGTTGAAAAGAAATCATTAAAATAACTACATATTTATCCTTTATATCATCGTCCAGTACTTTCTACATAATTATTTAAATACGGTCTAGTTGTTCTTTAACAGGAAATTTTGCTAACATATAAATATAAGATCTTTTGTTATATTCCAGACCTATTTGAAATATCTGTGACAAGCATGTACTGTAACTTTTATTTGCAAGAGGAGGCGTAGCTCACATACATTTCAAAACTCCCACATTTGCTGTATATAATAGTCCCTATAGCTGTTTTACCTCCTTCGTTACGTGTTACAGTAATCAATACAGGTGATACTTATATATAGACCATAAGACATCAACAACGTGTTATTATAAAGATGCAAAGTCTCACAAGTCACTGGTGAGTTCTGCTGCTCAGGGCCGTCTTTAACTGTGGGGGGGCTTCTGGGCTCACAAGAGTTTGGGGGCTCCAAATTATTGTGTGTACTACAAATAAAAATATAAATCAGAAATGTTTACTTTCGTATTGTGAACTGTAACTATTTTGTGAAAAAAATGTAATGTTTCAAACAATATTTTTCGAGACTATACGTATGAGAAAAACAAATTGTGAGTCCATTGGGGGGCTCCTGACGATAGTGGGCCCTGGGCACTGGCCCCGTGTGCCCAGAAGGGAAAGATGGTAATGCTGCTGCTGTAAGGTCTAATTGCAGGTACTGGTAAATTTAGTGCAGTTACATTACAAATGGAGCTTCTTCTTCTCAATTTAAGGGTCAGTCCCTTGTCGGTGGAGCAATCGCCACTCCTATTTTCCGCAATCCGTTTGACCTCTTGATAGGCCACGACTCCTACTTTCTCCTTTACTTGTTGTATGTACGCCAATCTAGGCCTTCCGCGTTTTCTGCTACCTTCTATCTTTCCTTCTAGAATGGTTTTGAAAAGGTTGTACTTACAAATGGAGCTAGTAAATAATAATAAGATTATCTATAATAATGATTATATTTTGAATTTTTTGTTCTAGGTGGTAATTGGATACACTAAGACAGATTATAAAAGGTTTATTGTGCTATTGTAATAATAATTAGATATTGTAAAAACACAATCTTGTTGATTATTGTTGCATTATTACAGTTAACTAAACCCCGACTAAACCATGTCTACACATCTATCTAGCCGTTCTAAGTGTCTATCGAATTACCAAATATTCAATTATCGAGCCTTAATTGGTTGTCACTCGCTCAATATCTGCATGTGGCAGCTGCATATCAATTATATACGAACACAGTCAATAAACTCTATTGTGTGCGGTTCCTTCATATAAAGATACATTTATAAACGATGTGGCATTCTCTCAGTGATCAATTTATGTCTAAAATGGTAAGTAATCTTTTTTCAAAAACTTATTGAGAATTTTTAAACCCTCGCAAGGTTTTATTTGAAGCTTTGAGAAAGTGTTTTCTTTTCACAGTAACGCCAACGGCTTTTCTTTCTATTAGAAAATATTCATGCGGAGGATGTTATTTTCGCCTCGGTAGCTGTATAAGTTTGTTAGTGCGGCTTTCCCATTATATAGCGGTTTAAACCACAGTAGGTAGAACGTAACAGATTTTCCGATGTATATACGAAGTTGGTGATTTTTATTCAGTCTAATAATTGTCGAACTAATAAATGACTAAATTTTCTGGTCGGTGTTACACTGGGCTGAAGCTTTAAATTCTATATATAAATATTAAACTTGCAATTTTATTTGCAATAAAACTAGATATTTTTAAAAGCACTTTGAATAAAAACACTATGAAGGTTTTTTAAAAGAAAACGGTCAAGAGAATATAAATACATTTGAATAATGTCAATAAATACATTTAGTATTTACTTCTCCAGTCTCTTAATTAAAGCGTAAATATTTGAAACAAATTGTTTCTCTTAATTGTTTTTAGGGATTTCGTTGACTTGCTGGAAATTATAGTTAGATAACGTTTGTACTTCAGGTGAAATGTTTTCTTTACGACAAAAACGTTAGCGTCAAAGTGGCTGGTTTGGTGAACTACTATCTACCATATATATATATCTACATCGAAGTAAGTCATTTTACTGCCGTAAGACATCATAACAAAAAACACATTCGTGCGATCACTAACTAGGCTTAGGATCGATGCTTGCCACAACAAGACGATTTCTATGAGTCACACTTTTCTATTACTTTTATGTTCTGTTCACAAATAACTTGAAAAGTTGAAAATGTTATTTTAGATACTAGTCCTTTCTCAATTCCTTCTTCATTCTAAGAAACATCGACTTAACGGAGTTACGTGCCTTAAAAGTTAAAGTGCATTCGTATACTTAAATGTTTAGTATATAATAGAATCACAATATTATTGAATAATAAAAATGATATCGTTTATTAATAATTTCGTGGAGCACACATAATTTTTGTATACAATGGTTCAATAAGAATCGAGAGCTAGTTAACCGCCATTTTAATACCTTTCTTGTTAAAAAACACACTTTTTTATAGTTACCCCGTTTTCATTTCCCACTGCCATCGCAAATACAGTAGACGCAAAGCGAATGGAATAAGGAATAGATTACACGAATGAAATATGAGGAACATAAAGCTTTTTTAACAAACGTTATGTGTTCGTCTGAATCATTGAAATCGGGAGCTCGCTGGGTAAAAAATTTGTAACCACAATAATGTTCGTTTTACTTGGACTATGAAATGTAATTCCGTTTGTATTTTGAATTGGAAAAACTACACTGTAGTTTACACAAATGAAAGTTCAAAGCACTAAATATTTTGAATTCTAAGACTTGCAATATCAAAGCATGAAAGCTTTGATATTGCAAGTCAAGAAGCATGTACATGTATGTACCAACTTTACTCAGTATAGCTATAAAAAAGTTGCTTATATAATACTCAAAAGGTTAATGTTAAAAGATATTTTTTTTGTTATAAGGGAGCAAATGAGTTAAAGAGTTACAGTAAGCATCTGCTACTCAGGAGTCATAAGTTCGTTATCGTTCTAGGGTTTGTTAGAGTCTAATGACTCTAAGGGACCCTAGGACGGGGGGTTAGGCTCCAGTAACCCACTCAGTAAATGACATTTAAAATTATTGCTCGACGTCGTTTCTCTGTAATGCTATTGTATCTCTCCAGTCGAGGTGGGCCCTTGCAGTAAAGTAAAAACCTGTCAAGTACTGACGCACTGATCCCACTAAATAAAAACAGTTGTTAAATCAATTATTTGTGCATCGAAACAAAACTTTTAACTTCTACGCAACTTCACAATTATAGTTTATGTAGCTCATAACATAAAATAATCAACATGGCTTCCCTTAAGGCTTCACAACTAAGTTCAACATAAAGTGAAACAAAAAGGTTATTATATAGTCAGCAACGCAGTAGTTGTGTTACTTGTTACTGGGACAATATAACAAACAAATAAAGTATTACAACTAAGGCAAAATGGGAAAACAAGCTTCTTGATGCTAAGATTAATTTATAACAGTCTCTGTATCACTAATGAGGTACGCGTGATAATGAAACGTTACGTTATCAAACAATCAAAAAATGCCGCATTTCTAATTTGATATCCATATTTTACATATATGTGAGTATATAAAGTATCAGACTGGTCTCTGTAGTGTGCCTTGGGAGAGACCTATGTCTACCAGAAGACTGCAAAGGCTGGTGTTGATGATGAACCCCTATTTCCCTTGACTTTACATCACGCTTAAAAGGCAATACCAATTTTAGTAATTATTCTAGTGTTAGATATTTTTATCGAGCAAGGCTACATACTATTACACTACGATCCATTGAAGCCAAGCAACAATATAAAAAGAGACAGATGAACTTTCGTGGGCCAGCATATTGGTTAAATAAGTAAAATTCTCGCGCATAACCTCTGTACAGAAACTCATACTTTATAACAGATACACAAATGGGCAGAAACAAAGAGACCTATACTTTACTATACTTTTGTCATTCTATTTTTCGCCACGGGCTCTATTGATCCAATAAAGCAACGTTCAAAGCTGTGGACACTTTCGTTTTGGTCTGGCTTAACATTGTTGTATTACTTTTTATTCGGCACAGTCGTTTTACTCGACAGGTGACAGTTCCTAACGTCTATTTCTCGTAAGAGGTTATGGAATACCGCATAAATTGTACTGTTTTTATCAATTTACCAACTCAAACGTGCCTCAGAATATTGTCTTGGTATTATTGAGCAATTAGTTGATAAATAAAAATGTTTTATTTTCTTACAACCTTTTAAGAATCAATTGGGACTCATTTTTTTGGAAATGTTTAATGGATTTCAGATTTGATCGAATTTTACTCCAACTATGGTCGAATTATGGTGTTTTCCTAGTTTATTATACAAAAATAATTCTCTTTTCACTGGGAATTCTTTTCGTACTTATACCCTTAGTAGGGTAAACGAAGGACGTGTGTGGGACTGAGGTTTTTGACTCCCCCTGCCATACCCCATACAACTGAGGTGCATCTTGGGGACCACCGGGGCAGGACGCTGTCGCACCTCTACACAGTAAGAGGTGGAACACCAACCTACCTTAGACAACACTCCCCCCCCCCCTTCCTCGCAACGGTTTGCCAACTGTCTAATGTTGTGCAAGCACCTTCACCCATAATATAATTTACATTTAAAAACATAAGAAAGAACTCGGTCATCCTCTGTAAGTTAAAGTAAATCTCAACTACCTTAGTTAAAAAAAATATGGAATCTCAAATACATATATGCGATCAAAAGTAGTCATTGGTAACGAATTTCACTTTAAATCAATTTAAAAAAAAAGTGTAATTAATCGCGCTTTGATAGTTACGAAGTCATCATGTAAGGGCTGCCCTGAACAAACAAACCCGTAATCGAATATTTATATAAAATTAATGTCTATTTCTTATTTGTATCGTTCAAAATACATATTATGTTAACAATTTCAAGTCTTAGATTTCTACATACTCTGTATTGAATTATTAGAATGAAATATTCATTTTGATTGCACTGATTTGACTGCACGTTGGTGGTACTTTGCCAAGTGTCGTGAGTATCCAGGTATGTCAATGTTACGTGGGACAACTCTTTGTTTGATTCAGAAATTGTTGTTATGAGTCTGGATGTTTTTTGTGTCCGTTTCATGTATGTTCGTAAAGTCCTCCGTGACACAGGATGTAAATTTCTAATGCGGGACTTGTCTTTTTAAATGAAAAAGAAAACAGAATTTAGTATTCTTTTTTATTGTTAAATTGCAAAGAATAGAACAACAAAAAATTTCAAACCACTTCAACAACATGCAATATTAAAACAACCACAAAGTACAGAATAATTTGCAATTGTTATGGCAGGACTGAGCAAAAACTGGCTTCTATGCTATGATATAGCCAATGCAAACTTAACGGTTTACTATATTACTCTCGCGCAATATCTTGCCGTGTTGAACTATTCGTAGACCTTTTCTGAAAAAAATCATTTGGTAGTTTATTCATAAATATGGACTTCAACATACGACAATTGGTAAGTACTTTGAACATGAATCAATTAATAGTGAGCCCGTAATTTCACTGTCAAAAGTTCGAAAACTTGTCGAAGAGGCTCTAATAGAAGTTCAGTTACTATAATGTTCTTATAAGGTATATTTACCAGCAGTTGTAATAAAATCGTAATTTCCATAAAAGATTTAAGTCTGACACTCGTAAAGCATTGAATAAACATTTTACATGGAATTCTAAAATATAATCCAATAGCCGAATTCCCGGGAAATTAAATAAAGACATATCTCAAGAAGTTCATGAATTGAAGTAACAATCGTTAAGCCAACTTGATAGTTACAATTTATCTCGCTTAAGAGAATAGGAATTAATATAAAAAATCATACGAATTCTTATAGTTTGGTCCAAGTGTATTAAACTCATTTTAGTATAAATTCACAGCTAGATACAGTAACCCGCCCACTCCGACGCTATTTTGAAAGTTAATTATTATAGAATATAATTTTCTTTAGAAGGAATTTTCATTAGATTTTAAGTAAAAAGTACATTTTAACTTTAAGGTAACATTAAACTCGCCTCATAGATTAAATTATCTACTTTTAACCACATTGTACGCAAGAATTCATTAGTCTATGTTTAAACTTCATTTTCAACAATTTTGAATATTTAATTTTTGTCTTAAATTAATTAAATTTGTGTTAGATTGATTAAGAAACACCTGAATTCGATTGTAGGATATCGCAACATACGATACAACCGAACTTTTTTACCTACCGACATATTGATACTGTTTCTTGTAATCAATATGAATGGTATTATCAAAGGAAGTAGATAATCACTTAATTACAGTACCTTTTATAACAGAGGATTTTAAAGGGAAATTTTAAAAACTGTCATAAGTTACATTCTCACGTAAATGTAACAAAGAAATTAACAAATGTTAATAAACAGAGTTTATTTGCTGTTATATCTAATGTTTAAAATAACAATATATTACAATTATGCCAACTTTCTTTAATATTTAAGATGTACAAGGGAATACAAAACAATTTTTTTAAATATTTGCATTCAAACGTCAAAAACTCTTCCGCAACATGTAGCCTTCTCAAAAGACAAGCAGCATTGCCACGTCGAATGGCAATGCTAATTCTCTGTGATAGAAAAAGGTCATCTTTCTGGTCCCGAGAAGCGTCAACCAGTTGCTTAATAGTTGTTTAAACATGACGCGAACACTGGGACCCCATAAACCTAGCGTCCTTACTTAGTAGGTATTATGTAATAGTTACATGCTTATACTTGAAGGTAAAAACTTCTTTATTTTATTTACCATGCTCCAGTTATAAAATACAGTTACCTTAATAATAGATGTAATAATGTTAACCAAACTGGGGTGCTTAGTGCAAATCATATTCTGTAGGCCACACGCCACAATAACGATGTATAATTAAAGAAAATTTTGTACTTGAACAATAGTTAACACATTAAGTGTATTAGAAAACACAAAAAATTGTACGGCACTTTGGTTCCGCTATTCACAGATATTTAGTATTTGTATGTATCTACGGTTGGCGAGTAATTATAAGAGTACCAAGAACGGTTGCTGTTACTCATTACGATTTAGTTTTAATAATATGCTGGCACACGCAAGGTAAGTTTTAGTTTTACGATAAGATCAATTACAGTATTGTCAATATACACGTAACTGAAAGATCGATACTTCGTTCTAAAACTTAATCTGATACAGTAATGATAGAGTTTAGATGGAAATTTCTTTTGATACTGACATAATAAGTATTTTTCATCTCACTATCATATACGTTCACTATTATGTACATACATATAGACATTCGAGGTATTTCGAAGGTACACAAGTCTAAGGATCACGTTAGCTATATTGTATTCGAATAAGACTTTTGCTACAACAACTATAAACTCTTGTATAAACAGAACGTTACATTTTACCCAATCTCAGCTTGTTGAAACGGATCACACTCATGTAGCCCACTAATAACTAAAATACGGTAGACTATTTGAGAACTGTAATTATTTCCCGGCTTAGTTATTATTACCATTGTGAACGATATGCTCGTAGCTAACTTTCTAATAGAGCATTTCATTGTGAGATTTTCAAACATGTTCAAATGTTTAACCTTTCAATGTTCAGTAAACAATGAGTATCGTTGCTGTCTTAATTAAATAAATTTACAAATATATTAATCCAACATGTCTCCTCTATTATCATCTGCTCTATTCGTATTCATCTTAGTGGAACAAAAACAAATTTGTGTTGAAAATTAGTTTTCCATGTTTCAGGGATTCCCAAAAAGTAGAAACAGTTTTCATCTTTATAGCATAATGAAATGAGTAATAACTAAAGTACTAAATAATTACAAAGAAAAGAGTTAATGAAAAATAAACCCACCTAAGCCACTATAATCGAAAACTTTGCATACGACATAATTTATACTAATCTCGACTTTCTTTATATCACGTAAACATAACATAAATTTGACAGTAAATCTTCTTTTCGAAAATGAATAGAGATGAATAAGGAAAAATAAAATCAATGTATCAAGAAAATAAACATTCAGTAACAACAAGCATACGAGGAACGAGAACCTTTTGAACCTACTTCTGTACTGTGGGAGACCCGGTATTCCGGGAGAGGTAGTAGGTACAGGAACCCTAATCCTTTTTATGGATGCGGAAGGCATAATATCATCGAATGATCACCCTTACTTTATATGCATTTAGTGAAAAACTGTTAATTTAAAATTACAAACAGACACCGTAATTATATTTATATAAGGGAATGTTGGTACTTAGTCCTTAGTCTTAAAGTGAACAGTTAATACTCAGTTTTCATTGTGCGTTGAAGTATCTACTGACAGTTATTGATTCGACGCTTTTAGTGTAAGTGTAAAGTATTATCAAAGTACTACGTAATGTACTTAACCAATGTTATCGGACATTCTTAGCTAGCAATTATATTAACAAAGACTTGAGACATACCATATAACGTTATTTAGGAAAAAATATGATTATTTTGACTTTGAGGCTTAGAAAAGTCTTTTCAGGCGTTAATAACTCTGTTCATTCGTTTCTTTACTTTTTGACGACTGCCTTAAAATGTAACTATGCACGCGTAAGTGAATTATAACTTTTAATAACATCTAAATGAAGTCTAACTCAAGAGTTATAAGCAAACTTGGAAAATCATATACCTTATTACCTAATTATTTAACAGGTAATTAGGTATACAATGAAACAAGTGAATGAATGAAACTATTAAAATTTATTACAATGATCTATCAGACTCTTCTTCATAATTTACATTTCTCGGTTACATGAATAATTAATTCTTGTTCATTTATATTGTCAATCGTAACGCAGTGATCCCAATCAAACATTATTATTTTTCTTGTCCTCTCCATGACACTTGAGTTTGAGGTGTCACTTCATCAAACGCATTATTTAATAATTGCATCACTTTATTCGATGTAAAAGGCAGCGCTGTGTTGTTCCGTTTAGTTGTTTTGTTTTTTTTTTAGTTTAATTAACCTTAATAACTAACTTCTTAAAGTAATGTACGGCGGGAATTGAGTGTAATTTAGGGGTTTACACTTATGGAAGTGTAAACCCCTTTATGTATTGCTACCTCAATGGTAAGATACGTTATGGCATCAATATAAGGTATTTAACTGAGGCAAACGTCATATATTACTTTACCTGCCTAAATAAATTCTTAAAGTTATGTAAGCATACATAAAATCATATTGATCTAACATTTTCCTCGTTAGTCTAGTGGTTAATGTATGCGACTGAAAATCATTAGGCCCCGGGTGCGAAAAGTGTTTTTGTTTTTCTTATTATAGAAGAAAACCTTAATGGCAGCCCTGTATGGAAGTTTGGCAGCATTTCAGTCCATGTCGCGACGTTAACCCGTCGGTACCGGTTGTTATAAACATCTATGGCGCAGTCATTGGAAAGTCAACGCCTTAAACACACTGACAACTAATTCGATTTTAGTTTGTAGTTGCGATACCAGAAGCTCCGTGACAAAACTGATATTCAGGAAAGTATTAGCCGCCTCCAAATAATATTAAAAGTAATAATAATAACTCACTTTAGTGTACACCAAATCAATTGCAACAATATCTTAAAGTTAAGAGGTACAAGTGGCGGAAATAACAAAGGCTAGGAAGGTGATGATCTATACGAAAGCTCACGATGTATTCAGAGAATGAGAAGAAATGAGAAGATCTAAACAGAACATTCTAAGCTTAAATAAAATACAACTTTCTAAACAAAAAACGAACCTAGCACTGGTCTGGTCTGGAAAACGTCTGGTAGACGTTTTCGTCGTAGTTGATAATTTACGTTTTTATAGCCACGATGACGCATGCGCGTTTCTCGTAAATTGTATTGGTTACTATATTTTATTGGTTCCATAATGTAATTTTACAGTTGATAAAAGCTTATGTTAAGTAAAAATTATGGACCCTATTGGGCACAGTATAGAACAGAGAGAGCTGAGAAAATATTTTTCTTTATCTTTATCTTTACCTTTATAATTATCTTTATTATTATATAATTATCTTTATCTTTATAAATATAATGAATATGTGTGAGTGTGTGTGTATGTTTGTTAAATATTTATTTGACTAACTTAATATTGGGTAAACTTTATTGTTATATTCATTAATATTATAGAATTAATTATTATAGAATTAATTGTGTGTGTTCATATTAAATTTGACTATATTGTTATTTATTTATTAAAGGTTTATACAAATTCTACTTTTATATTATATTTATTTCTTGTACTTGAAATTGCATTTTTGGTTATGCTTAACAATGTTTCGTTTTCCTCCGTAATAATCCTTTATACTGTAACAGCTTTATTGTATCAGGAAAAGTTAACAAGTTACTTAATTAAAATGTTATATTTTTCTTTAATGTTTATTTAGAATGAAGAAAAATGTAACATTTTAATTAACAACCACTAGCGTCTGATAATTTATTATATTTTTTATAGTCATAACCAAACGGCTTGTAGAATACATAGTGAGAAATGAAGTTGGAATGTTTAGTCTATCCCTTATTGTAAATTTGAATTGTAAATTGTATTTCGGATATATTTAACTACTTCTTGTAGTTCATGAAATGTGTAAAAACATTACTATAAAATATACGTTCCTTATGATATAAATACATTGTGTATTAAAGTTGGATCCTTTCGGTTTAGATTTTACAATTTCTAATCAAAACCCAACCCGAAAGGATCCACATAATTTTTGACTGGACGGTTGGTAAAGTGGTTTTAGCAGTCGCCACACCGCTTTCTGCTGTGCCAACTGTCGTGGGTTCAAATCCCACGTGGGCCAACACTTTGTGTGATACATAAACTGTTCTGAGGCTGGGTATTTTTCGTCTTCGAGTCCCACACAGGGACTTACTTTCCTGATGGGAGTTGTCTTATTTAAAAAAGAAAATAAAGTATTCTGAAAATGATTAAATAATGCATGTATATGTGACAGTAAAGATTCAAACGTATGTGTATAGTAGACCGTCACATCTGAGTGAGAATATCCACGTAGACTGAATAGGTGGACAGTCAATAGAAATAATCTTACTCGATTAGGTAAATAAACATGATAATGCAATCTAGGAACGCAGTTCTGTAAATTCCAGCTATTATATTTACCGCCACTGAAGAACCGTCAAGTGTAAAATTTCCATGAAACAGTATTTTAATATTTATTGCAGTACTAATACATCTTAGCAAACGTATTTGATACAAAACTTTTACATACACGTAAAGCACGTAAAGCGAAACGGGTCGAAAGTGTTCAATCTGAGTATATGTTGAGCGGATTGCAAATACCTATGTGTAGATGATTCCCTGTGGTTTACGATTTTACAATCTAACTTTAGAACATAAACCAGATGGCCAGCAACAACACTCAATAGAAATATTTGAACACTTTAATCTCAAATCATATTCGTAAAATGACGCGAGAAAATAACGTAGCCGTTCGAAGTTCTACCATAATATTACAATATATCATATATATGTACGAGCGTTATTTTTCAAAATAAAAAGTATTAGCCGGTATCGCTCCAACGTAACGCAATACTAAAATAAAGTTCGGACACGTAAAGTGTTAAAAACAGGACTTACCTAAACTTTCGCTGCTCTGATTTTATTAAATACGTTAACGGAGCCTGTTCGACTCGGTGTATTGCTCACGGATGCGTGTGTCGCGTTATCAATTAACTTCGGCGAGCATGATCGCGCGGATAAAATAAATATACACGGCGCATAAACAGTGCAGCAAGGCCGGCGCCGACGGCGACCACTGGACGAATATCCCGAGAGAACGTCGCGTCGTGCACGAGCGGGCACACGAAACGCTCAGATCGATACGGGCTTTGCCTCGCGTTCCCTTTCCATTTCCCAAATATCTATGGCCCGCCTGAAGAGCGGTAACAACTACAGAATTAGCGGGTACAGGTTGCACGATGACTTTTGAAATTGACGCATCAAATAGTATTCTTACTATGATGAGGCGGCAAATACAATTTACGCTACTTTGCACCGCATATCTTTTTAAATCATGACGTAGTGGGGACGCATGAGATCCGCACTAAGCATGCGCAATGAGCAGTAGGTGCGGCGGCGCGAACCGTGCCGAGGCGGTGGAGGCAACGGTGGCAACGTTGGGCGGTATGGAACAAAGAGAAGCTACGTCACAGCGCTCTACTGGTGCTGGATGAGGGCCGCAGCGTGAGCCGCGGCCGTGCGCCGTCGTTCTCAGCGCGCGTATCAAACGCACGCAACACCATCGATCAAAGGCACGCATAGCTTGCGACCTCCACACCGCATTGCTAAGCTACCCACTTTGCATATCGATTTCCGCTACTTCTTACACTTGCCACAATTAAAACCACCCAACACCTATAGCAAGGTTTTAAATAGTCATATAAATAAATGAAGCATGACAGAAGTATTCCTTACGCTTAAAATACGCTGCAAACAGATAATCCACACAAAACTAAGGCTACTGCTAAGCATTTCATAAATTATTATGTATTAGGAAGTCCTTTGTTACTGGTTAGTACTTGAAAGGTAACTTCACTAAAACAAAATATGATGGCACAAAAGCATTCATCGAAAAAGTGTTACACCACTATGTTCACTACCTATTAAGCTACTCATTAAAATGTACTTATTGTAGTCATTAGTTGAATGACTGTAACAAAAGAAATAAATGTTCTCATTACAACTAGAAGTAGCCGCACGTAGTCGACGTGAAAAGTATCATTCTTAGCAAAATAATTTAATGTTGTAAGTGGGTGACTATATATATGGGTGACTACGGAACCCTATTCTATGCGTGGCCTAAGACGCACTTAGTATTTTTTTTATTTTTTTTCGAACTTTGACATCAGTAAATGTATTTGCTTAGTAATATAACCAATAATTTAATTTCCAAAAATTAATCTTGTAAGCATTTTGGATATTAAGTCTGCTAGCTTGGAATATCGCATGTATAGAATAAATTAATAATAAAATAAAATATATCGCAAGGAATAAAGAAAAAACAGCTTTCGACATAACATCGCACTTTCACTCCCTAGTTACGTTAGATGACAGCGAAGTACATATTTAATTAATTATAATTATATATTTAAAATCAAAGTCAGATTATGTAGTTTAACAATACAATTTATATTAGCAAAATTGGTTAATGATTAACATGGTAATAACAATGTTAATCATTAACGGTTCAACTTGAGAAAATATTTCATTTCGCTTCCATTCACGTTCACAAGCCCGAACTAGTTCAACTTCGATGATAATTTTCATCTGCTCTTTCCTTTTAAGATGACATTTAACGAACGTATCTTTCTTCTAGCTCTACGCTAGAAGAAAGATACGGAATGACAATATTTGACACCAAGGGCCACAGCACACTAGCCACTTTTAGCATCGGAGAGCGGCAACTAGTCGCTTTTTAGAAGCTAAATACGGTGACCGAACGCTTCACACCGCACACTTAAAAACGCCAAATGCGGAGATTGAGTCGCTTTTTAGAAGCGCGACACAGCAGCTGAACGCTACTCTCCGCACACATTCGGATGCCGGTAGCATCGATTTGACGTCGAAATTATAGACAACACTACAGCCGACGCCCAGGCATCTGAGAGTCGTTGAAACGGGCGTTTCCGATACCGCGTTTGAACGTAGAAAGTTGCGAATGATGCAACATACCGCGCGATTTATATACCGCGAGCGAACGCAAGAAGTCGCTAAAACGCGATGCAGCATCGATGCTGTCGCAAAATCGCTGATCGCCGATGCTAAAAGTAGCTAGTGTGCTGGGGCCCTTAACAATTCCAATGAATTTTGTTAAAGTACCGCTATCAAAGTCGCTGCTGTACTGTAGCCGTTTGCATCAATCATTGAATGTTATTATTAATCCACTACCTTGTTTGTCTAATGGTTAGCGTATGCAAATGCCGATTAAAAAGTTTCGGATTTGATTCTAGGGTCAAACCAAGTGTTTGTATGATTCGCAAATATTTGTTTCGGATATTTAGTATTTTCTATGTATAATATGTATGTATTTACAAAAACCTATACATGCATTTTATCAGTTGTTTAGTACTCATAGCTCTGCTTAATTTGGGACTACATGGCGTTGTATGTTAGATGACTGAAATATTTATTTATTTATTGTTATGACTTTACTACAGATAAGAAAGAAAACAACTATTGTTACCTAGTCTTTTATTTCAGTCTTCGCCTCTGGGCCTTAAAGTACGTATGTTACGTCAAGAGTCGTCGTCATGTTTAAAATTTACATGTGTGTAAACCATATACCTTAAGTATACATATTTATTTTAAGTTTATATACAAACACACAATTTTAGACCTAGCAAAGGACGTTGTTAGTCGTGTTTATATCTGTGTAGGTATGTATTTTAACTAAACAAGTCAGTATAAATTATGGTACCTCGATGTGCATGACCGACTTAACTTTGATTGCGATCTAGAGCGCCGCAAGGTTTATAGTAAAAAGCGAGAAAGCAGACCAGAAACTCTTGAAATATTAGACAAATACTAGTAAAACAAGATCGAATGAGATCTCCGAGATCTATCATAGCTTATCTATGGCCATAATAAATACAATTACGATTTAAATAATTTTATGATTTCTTATTCGTCTTATAACAACAAGATGAATCTTAAGTATCAACGATTTTAATACGCCATATATTATGACGAATATGGGGACACGGAAGTGCCCTCGTCAAGTCCAGTAAAAAAGATGTTAATGATTGTAATTTAATTTTTATATTTCTGACCTCGATATGCCTAGAAACTTGAATTTTCATTGACCAAGCAAGTAATTAATAAACACATTTTATTTAAAATTTCATTAAATTCGAACCTTTTTAGCCGAAATTAGTTAAAATAATTATAACTGGTCATACTTTGGTAATTTTGTCACTCACTGATTGACGTACCATCAAAACTTTTAGGTGCTTCTAGCAGAAATGCAAGCTTCAAAATTAGGGTACAATTCGTGTTTAGTGTATAAATTAAGGAAAAACTAAAATATTATGGTATTTTGGTTCTGTTTTCTAGATACATTAACTGCATAAACTCACTAATCTACTAATTATGTAATCCCATATAAATATATAATATTACAAAGTTACAATTGCAGTTAATGAATCAGTGTACCTATGTACAATATAACAATAAGTACCGATGAGAGACCTAGATTTAGTCATGTTCAAAGCTAAACTGTAAAATAGTCAACATAAAAAAGGAAGAATGGGACATGATCTTAATCATTTATTTGCTAGAATATATGTATTCAGAGTATGAACTTGTATTTAAACATGACCCATTTACAGCCTACCAGTAAACATGGTATGCAAATATTTAGGTATAAATTGAAAATATTATCAATGATGGATCTATCGCGTGCTATATCAAAAACATTATCGATGTCAACAAAAGGATTTCAACATTATCAACTCAAATGTCAATTATCAAATGTCGTCTAACTATCAACAGAATAATAATAGGCGTTTGTCTTCCATCTCACCTGATGGAAACTGTAGATGAAGACGAAGTACTCTCCAGAGTTCAACTTATCAGGAAAAATAGACCCAGCCAGAGCGTTTCAAATTTTGGCAACTCTCACCAAAAACGAGCTGTCAAACCGTTTAGTTCGACTTTTAAGTATATCAACAACGATTGAATGGTACTTTTGCCTACGCCCAGTAGATAGAGGAATGGAGATGGCTCGATCAGTTCGAAAAGAGCTTTCTCGACGACGATGCTCAAGGGTGTTTTTTGTCTAATATAAATCTATAACTAAAATAATAAACGTCTATCTGTTGAATAAAGTGCAGCTGTTCACTTTATACAGGGTGTCCCGAAATTCAACGTCCAACGGCAAGTGGGGAGTAGGTGACTGTATGACACCCATACATAAAATATATATAGAGTATATTGTATATATACCCATACATAGAGTAAATTGTTTACAAAGATGAAAAATTCCCAACTTGACGACATTTTATGCACCATAACGACAGATCTGCAAGTTTCGGTAACAAGTATTTTTTAATCATAGCGTAGTTAACTACTATATCGATCAAAAGTATAATTACCACCAGACACTACACAATAAAAATATAAAAAAAAGTTGTTGGGATTAAACTTCAATTTTATAAAAGAAATCATTTTTCACCTTACTTTGACGCATCATGCTATTAAAAATGTATGGTATCCATGGTGGCGCTAGTATTCATAAGTTCGAAATGGTATAATACTAAGTACATTTAAATATAACTTGGCAAAAAAAATGATTTTGAGAAAGACGTCAAATTTACAAGAAATGTTGTGTTGTTTTGTTTTTAACCGACTTCAAAAAAAAGGAGGAGGTTATCAATTCGTCGGAATCTTTTTTTTTTTTTTTTTTTTTTTTTTTTATGTATGTTCAGCGATAATTTCGTCGTTTATGAACCGATTTCAAAAATTCTTTTTGCATTGGAATGGGTGTAGCTTACAGGTGGTCCCATCGTCACCATATCGGGATCTGATGATGGGATCCCAAGGAAATCGAGGGAACTCCTCAAATATCATAGGCACAATGTCGCGATTTGGGTACTCGGAATAGTTTTTCATTGAAGTCGGTTCCTTTTTGTTAAAATTATGAATAGAAGAATTCAGTTGGGTTGGGCAGCGATTGGAAAGCTACGTTGAGGCTTTTCGTCGTCGATCCCACAATGCCTAAAAACGAAAGTTTTCAGTCAGTGCGTCCTACCTGACATAACATACGGAGCCGAGACCTGGACACTTACGGTGCGGTTGGTCCTTAAGCTTAAAGTTGCGCATCGTGCTATGGAAAGGGCTATGCTCGGCGTTTCTCTGAGGGATCGTATCAGGAATGAGGTGATCCGTCAGAGAACTAAGGTCATCGACATAGTACACCGGATTAGCAAGCTGAAGAGGAGTGGAGGCCGCGTCTCGGTAAACGTAGTGTAGGACGCCAACAGGCGAGGTGGAGTGACGACCTGCGTAGTATGGCTGGCAGGTGCTGGGTGCAAGAAGCCCAAAATCGATCAGAGTAGTGTGCAATGGGAGAGGCCTATTTATAATTTGAAAATAATAGTATGGAAAGCATACTAACAAAATCGAAATTTTTCAAAGCAATTCATATTTCAGGTAACAACCTAAAAAGTATAACTTAGTTGAGCACCTTTTCCTTTTTAGAAGTCTGTTAGCAATGACATCAATCTTATTACTAGTTTTGTTGCGAATATCAGCATCATAGTCAAAGGAGCTTTAACATAATTCCTTATATGGAATCAACCACCACGCTCTTAACCATCGTATAGAATAATGCAAATGCTTGGATGCTAAAGTTGAGGAATATAGTTAATTATCGTGCGACCTTGTTTGGTATTTACCCGTACAAGCAATAGAGATAAAACATGCTGACACACGTTCACTTAACCTAGGTTAAGATTTTAAGTGTGAGAAATAGGACAAGTTGTGACGCCTCTTCGCTGTTTGTCCTACTTGAATCAAAGTCTTCGCGGCTGATCTGGATTAAAGTTTGGAAACTATTGTAGAGCTGCTGTGCCTCACATGAATAACTACCTTAAGATGAATTGTAAATGTTAGTTTTTAGAGGTTTGATAAGTTTATTTATATATTTTTCGAACTTGCAACAAGTTTCCTGAAATGTACCGCGGCAATCAATACTTTAGACTTTGATTGAAATTCAATTAAATATCATGTCCCCAACTATCTATCACTTTGACGTATTTCTCTACTTTTATATATCCTCTTCAGCCTTTGAACCCTCCCAGAAATTTTGTGTGATTGTTATTTTAAGTATATTTATATATCGACACTACGAGAAGTTCATCTCAGAATAATAGCTTTAGTAAGCCTGCACATCTCATAAGTAGTAAGTATTTCTATTCCCTCCGGTTGATAGGTTTATTACTTCGGTAGCGTACAGTGAACAGCAAGAACGTATAATATACATTGCAGTTTCAATTGAATCTTACACCAAGCTTGTAATATTTTGCTTAACCCCTAAAAAAAAATCGTCCACGTGCGTGTCAGGTCATGCATAGAATAGGGTTCCGTAGTTACCATAATGACACGTGAATTCAAAATCGTATCCAATGGATTATTGGTATGTTTACTTTTTATTTCGTAATTCTTATGCGAAGTTTTCCAATTAAGCGTATTTACAAGTTAGGCTTTAGGAACTTTTGCTCTAACAAAGTTATCTAAGCCACTACAGATTTCCCTTAAAGTTCATCACGTGGGCTACAATCATGATTAAGTTATGCTTACATTAGTTTAAGAAGTTAGTTATTAAGCTTAACTAATAATAATTTATAATTTTATACTTTTCAGTTCTTTCAGTGGTTATTTTTTGGTCCCTTACCACAACTATTAACTGTTGTAAAATCGTACTTTGTTGTCCATTTAATCTAAAAGATACCGTATGATCAATGAGTGATCAATCATACCTAAAAAATTATAGGTGAATAACCTTGATAAATATCTGTACCTCAGAGGTAAACAATAGTAACTGTTGACTGGTGACAAAAGAAAATCAAAAGGTAAAAGTTAAAGTGTCAATTACCAGAATAACTCTCTCGGTTGAAGTATTGTATTCGAATAAGATAGCCGTAATGATTAGATGTCCAACTGTCTGAGAAAAGAGAGCGTGCCGATAACTAGAGGTAGCATTTTCACTTGACTGTCTACAGTGCATTCAGGCTATACTTGAATAAACTTGAGTAAAAACCCTTGTCTAGATATTGTGAATATTGCAACATAGTCTGGCAATGCAACAACTTTGTCGAAGGGTAAATACAGTGTAAGATAGATTTGATCTGATAGTAACTGACGAGAACGTTTGATTGATATTTGGTCATAGTTGTGCTACTGTGTATACTGTACCTATGTTTTGAGAACTGCCATCACCATTCATAAATGTATCAAATATAATAGCCCTGAAATATCCTTCTATTTATTGGCGTTTTAAATTATTTCAAAAGGTTTGTAACTCATGACATTAAGAACAATGCAGTACGATTGAAAGTTAATTATTTCTTCATTCTAGTCCTTATTAATTCATTTACTTTAACATCAAATTTTGCACTCACTGGCATTAATTCTGCAACCCTGGGGCCAAGCGAATTCAAAGTTGCCATTAATTGTTTTTATGCTTTCGCGAATTTCATACATATTCATGTTTTTTTTGCCCGTATATTTGAAGACACCGATTTTGTAATAATTATTACCCTGGATGTTCATGACAACCGGGAGCGAAGTTTAAACGTGCTTTCCAAAATACAGGTGTGAAACTACGCTATACTTTCATACTCCAGACTACTTTTAAGAATTTCTCCTCCTGAATCGAAACAAAGACCTCTTGATCTCATACCATAATCGCTAGACGAAAAGGCAGTCATTACTAAGAAGTAATAAATTTCCTGAATTTCTCTGTGAGTTTGTATTATACAAATACATAGTACATATGAATACAGTTTGTATTACATAAATAGCCATTCTACATGTCTAGACTTCAACCAATTACATACTGTTATGAATACGTCTATACCTTATTTAATTCCGTATTGATCTAAGCATTTCGAAATAGCAATTTTTCCTTTCTACTTTCTTTAACATAAATAAAAAATTGAAATTGAATACCTACATTTTAGTCCCATCTTTATTCAAGTTTATTTTGATGATATTATCAAGCAACAATATATAATCGAGTTTAGCTGTGCCTGAAGGTCTTTTTATCAGGAATTTCTATCAGGGGTACAATAAATATTTTCAAACAATTCTAACGGTAAAATTTTATTAACATTGTTGTATATCAGAGGTAAAGCTTAGCCTGGTTTTACAACTTTGATTGAAATCCCATTTCAATTAGGCAAGGTGC
Organism: Phragmatobia fuliginosa; assembly: GCA_932526445.1. NCBI lineage: Eukaryota > Metazoa > Arthropoda > Insecta > Lepidoptera > Erebidae > Phragmatobia > Phragmatobia fuliginosa. Next base: position 24,185,766 of record OW052057.1, on the reverse strand, counting down.
CTCTTTAAAAGCTTGTATATGAAAGCAAATCTAAATATAAATATATTTTTGATGTTTTCATTTTCTATATGCCTAGCTACTCCCCGCGGTTTTTCATGAACTTTTACAAAAACGACTTCAGGGCGAACCTAACAAATAATAAAAATAGCCTAATTTACCGCTTTTATCATCAGCCATTTGCTAGCCGTAATAAACAGAAAAAAATTCAAAAATGTTTCAAATTGATTCTTATTGTTTTGAGTATTTATAACATGAAATGTGAAAAAGAACTAAAATATTAAACTCTCAGTATTAGAGAAAAAATACTATACATAGCTGCAACTATAAAAAACATTCAAGTAGAGAATATTTTCAGCTCATCAGAGCTTCGAAAGGGATTGGTCTACGATTTTAGAACAGGCCTTCGGTTGGAAATACATATTCAGAATTTAGGACAGCTTTTTATAGTTGCAGAAAATAGTAACAATCTATTGACTTCAGATCCTAATACAAGCATTTCTCTCAAGTTTTGTGGGCTAGCGGCCTAGAATTTTCAATCAAGTGTTTAAATAGAACCGAGGTAGGAAATAGGACTTATTTGCAAATTGTTTGGAATAGTTTTAATAATAATATATCCCTTTATTGTACACCAGTATAATAACATACAACGGTAGCTTACACTAGAAGATACAAGTAGCGGACTTATCGCACGAAGGCAATCTCATCCAAGCTCCCATTTTAGTTACTAAGATTAGAAGGATCGCTTTACGTCTTGAAGCATTGCATGCCGGAACTATCAAGGCCTGTTTCATCACTCACTGATAAAGTAATGTAAACTTACCTGTAAAGTTTAAAATAACTACATATTAATATCACAAGTTTCTCTGACACACTTGTTTTTTACAAGTTTGTTATAATGTCAGATATATATTTACTTATCATCAGCGACAGCCTATTTGGCCTAGTAAATATCGACCAAGAGGTCTCGGGTTCGCATTCTGGATCGGTAGAAAAAGAGTTATTGAATTTTCCTGATTTTAGAAATACTTCATAATACTCCAGAGTCCAGAGTTTAATTATTTGCGGTCCTAACCGCTGTTCCACATAAAACCGTCGGTCCTATGCTTAAATGGTGTTATATGGCAGATAATTATCTGAAACCTTATCTGGGAGAGCTAAAATATGTATCATCATTTATTAAATAGGAAGACAGCGTAAACCGTTGTAACACTATATTAGCTAATCTTAGCAGTGTTACCCGCAATTACCTGATGTGCTTTTACAACAACGATTAATTAGTAAAAAATAAGTAGTACGAGTAGTATTGTCAAAATTGGTCCACCCGTTCCGCTAGCCGAAACAAACATATGCCGGAAACTGTCAGCTGCAATGCATGATCCACTAGCCCGACCAAACATGCTACCGCTAGTTGATTATGCATTTTGTGAAAAGATGACAATTTAAAAATTGCAAAAAGACATCATTTATTTCTATTTATTTTTTTATTATAAGTACGTCTATCACATATTCATAACATAGATATTTTTTACGAAACTATTGTGATTTAGCTACGAGACAAAGCAATAATACATCTAAACTCATTCACACAAGTTTCGGCTTTAATATCTCTAAATCCTATCGCATAAGTGTTAACGCGTGCTCCTTTCAAACCAGTTCGGTTGCAATTCCATATTCACAGATCAAGTTTCTCACTCCACAACTATGTTATTGTGCAAAGTTCGGCCCATACATATCGCAACCTACGAATATGTAGACTAGTTGAGCTACGTAACCACGGAACGTCTACGTCTCATGCCCGTAGTGAAGTTATAGCGCATGAACTTATACTAAATAAAAATGGGTCAAGTGCGTGTCAGGCCACGCATAGAACAGGATTCAGAAGTTATATATAATGGCTCGTGGATTTAAAATCATGTCTTTTTGGACATTGGACATTACTTCTTAGTTATTTTTAAGAAGTTTCTCAAATAAGTTAGATATCTATAACTCCTGAACTTATAAAGTTATCTTAGCCGTTATAGTTTTCCTTTAAAGTTCATCATATGTACTACCATCAGATTATTGGAGCCAGCCGATTAGCTTTGAGATGGGGGACCCCTTGTTTTAACAAAAAAATGCTATTTGAAGTAGAATAACTCGAAAACGAATACCCTAATCCAAAAATTGAAGCAACTTCTCCATGTTTTTAAAAAACCTTTCTAATGATACACCACCCGACGGGGTAGACTCTAAAAAAAAACCGGAAGGTCATGAACGGAGCCCAAAGAAGGTAATAGTGAGCTAACCTTTAAATATAAATATATGTTTTTTTATGTTTAAAGAAGAACAATTATTTTCTACATTATTTCTGCAAAACTTTAATTATTTTGCAGCGCACGCAACAGAAGCTCTTAAAAAGCAACAATTTAATTTTCTCTCGTTTTACAACACTTTCCTTTGATACAACACTCCGAATGGTCGTAACGTAATAACATTTATAACTGAATAGAATATTTAAATTAACGAATCGCGTTTAATCTTCAACTTTCTATTATTAGTCTACTTAATTAATATTAGTAGTAGTAAGTAGTAAAAGGTGTTCTTAGTCTAATTTAATCAGTGTGACAAAAGTCTAATCTACTTTCATTTAATCAGATACTGCGGTGGTAAGTGAAGTGAACATAGCGGCTATCCAGAAATACAACACTATATTTTTCCAGTCCTATCTTAACCAGATTAAAGAACCGTCTTGATCTCGTTAAAGATCCGAGGAATGACGTGTGAGAGCGCCTTAAATATATCCCACGATTCGATATTCTCAACTAGACTCTTATGATAGCTATAAAAATACCAGTGATACTATTTTGAGTTATCACCGGTTTTTTTATTGCTATCTACTTGAATTTTAGAAGTTACCCTGTATAATTCTGTATGGCTAAACCGCCAATCCGATTCGGATGAAATTTGAAATGCAGAAACTGTGATTGAAGAATCACAGAATGTCAAGACAAGCTACTTTTTACTAACTAACACGCGGGCGGAGCCCCTGGCAAAAGCTAGTAATAGTTAGCCAGTATAGTAAAAGTATTGTATATCCTTTACAACAGCATTAGAGGGTATGGGACAACTTTGATATTGTGATATTTTGAGGCTTTAGAAAGCGAGCGGCTAAAATGAAATATTGCTCGTCATAGGTGATCGATCTTTACCTAAATGAGTTCATAGTTTAATGATATTACTGTTTTATATATATTTAAGTCTACCAAGGTGACTCTGTTCTACTTGATGGAAAGCATGAGAGAATCCAGGATGAACATCCTCATTAAGAGGGTAGTCAATGCAGCGTGGTGTGGCCTGGTCAGATGTTTTAGCATCATTCTTCAGGGCTCCGGAGGCCGTATGATACAGAATGATTTAGCCTCCAGTCTCACACTCTGCTACGAAATACGACAGCAAAAATGCTGTCTTTATTAAGATGATCTTCTGTGTTAGGGGAGTACTACCCCGGTCGAACCGGCCCATTCGTGCTGAAATCAGCTTGGCTCTACTACCTATCTTTTATTAAAATAAACCTGATTCGGATTATAATTTCAAATAATATTTAAAGATCATGGTTTTTAACTATCGAGCAAACACTTAATATTTTCATTAATTCTTGTGGTGTTAATTATAAAAGTAATACAGCAAATAGAATCTGAATCTATGCAGCAGTGGACGGCATTCGTCGGAGATGATGATGGTAATGATGAATTTGTAGTATAAGTTTTTTCATAGGTCATAAATACTCCAAATTACTTAATTGTACTAGAACATTTTTACAGTTAATTGAGATAAGATCGATTAGTTTCAAGTTTTACGGCGCATGTCTAATTGTATTCTTTTGTTTATCTAAGGAGATATTGAGCGAGCACGAAAATAAACGTAGCCAATTCTTTTAACGTAAAAATTAATGTAAAGAAAATCTCCAGTGCCCTCTTAAATAGCTTTATCCGATATTATCAAAGATATCCTAAGGCAATATAATTAATTTCGTTCAATAGAAATTCTGTCTTTGTGTCATCGAAAAAGGATTTTGTGTTTAAATTAAAAGATCTATTAAGAAAAACAGTTTGCGATGTTCAAAAGTTGACAAAATCTGTTTAAACAACATACATAAGCTCTAAAAGGAAATGATTTTGCTACTGATGATGTCATAATAAATAAATAGAAAAGTAAAAGTAAGTATGAAGACTTATGCTTTCTCGTGAAAACGAGTAAATCATTGGTTGGGTCAAGTAAGATATCACAATAAGAGTAAAACGTTATAAAGACGGCCCTAGAGAGCATTATTCCGTAAGTAGCTTTTATTGTTGAGACCTCAGGTGAACTACAGTATGCAATATTTCCTCAAACCCTATTAACCAACTGTTGAGTAAAGCGATATCATGAACAGACGTGCCAAGTAATGTCCACGTAAGTTATCTAATTCGATCGTGCAACAAGTCTACATGTCTGCACCACTAGTCTTATGTTTCCAAGTTACATGCTATTGTGACTAAGAAACGTTCCAGTTCAAAGACGAATCTTATGTTCCTGACGGCCAAAACCTGATACAGACGATCAAAAGTATGGTTATACAAAGAAGACAAAGTTTTTTTATTTCTGTGACAGTGATCAAAGAAAACTTACAAAAACATATGAATGGCATTGACATTGACAACTGTTTACTGATACGTTGATCAAATCAAAGTGCCTATTCATGCAATCCGAAAGTTGTTCATTGGTCTGTCTTTACGGGAAATGTTTGGGATGCTAACACACATTTATAATATATTTTATATACTTGTAATATATATCTGTGTACCTATACATAAAAAAAACATCGAAATACTATCCTAATATTTTACTATTTATGCTTGTTTAATCATTGTAACTACTGTTTGCTATCTATTACTTCTACTGTAGGTGTATCAAAACATATTTTAGTTGTTTATAACCCGGTGTAAAATTTTCAATGTTATAAAGAAATGGTTTATAGTATAGAATTAATTGAATTATTTAAATTTAATTTTGAATAAAGATTAATGAACAAAATGAATGATCTGGATGCGAGAAGCCCAAAATCGATCAGAGTGGTGTGCAATGGGAGAGGCCTATATCCAGCAGTGGACTGTGATAGGATGATGATGATAACCAAGGACCGATAATACACACTTTCATTAAAATACTAATATAGCTAATATTCTAACTAGGTATATAGAGAAGTATATTTACATACCTAATTCATTGAGAGGATTCAATATACTTGTCATAAACTATGATGGAGGAGTACATCTTACTAAGCCTACTCCTGGTAGGCCACGACATTGTCTGTATTTACAATGAGCATGATAAATAATAAAATAAATATTTTGGACATACACACAACATCATCTAGTCCCGAAGTACGCAGAGCTTGTGTTATGGGTACTAAACAACTGATATAAATACATAAACATACTTTTTTTTGTAAATACATACATATTATACATAGAAAAAACACCCAGACTACGAAACAAATATTTATGGATCACACAAATATTTGGTCTGACCCGGGAAATGAACCCGAGGCCTTTTGATCAGCAGCCGCATACGCTAACCACTAGACCAACAAGGCAATCGAATAATGATCCCTACCCTTGGATTCTACTCATGATTTTCATTAGGCAGAGTAGTCACTTTGGTATGCTTAAATATAGTTAGAAAGTATTATATAACACTTACCTTAGTAATCGGCGTTTTCTTAAAACATGGCGAATGTCATGTGGAAAGTTTTGGCTGTCTGGTTTTTCATCAACCTGCACAAAAAAATAATAGTCATCAAGACAAATAGAATTTTAAATATTCTCAGACTGTTTAAAAATAATCTATTTTTAATAATGTCTATATATCGATAACTCTCTCATTGGTCTAGTGGATTGCGTATGCGACTGCTAATCAAGAGGTCTCGGGTTCAACTCCCGAGTCGAGCGAAAAGTGTTTTTGGGTTTTTCTTACAGGAAATTCCTAAGAGCAGCCCGGAGTTTGAAAGTTTGGCGGAGACTCACGCCCCTGTCTCGGAAAGCACGTAAAGCCGTCGGTCCCGGTTATCATGAACAATCTATAGCAATCGTTATTGGGAAGCCAATGCCCTCAAATTTACTGACAACTAGGTCAACCTTCGAATTTCAGTTCTCCCTTAGGATTGTGGAGGTCCAATGCCAGTCGCTTAGTGGTAAAACTGATATTCAGGTAAAACCGGTTGAACTAGTAGCCGACCCCAAGTAATATCGAATATAGGGTTACGAAGAAAATATACAAAGAAAAGGTACAATGGTAATTCAGTAAATGTCGAAATAGCTTTTCATATTTGATTTAATAGCAATCATATCATAAATTTAATTTAATAGTCAAGTTTTAACGGACATTATATTATTAAGTGTCTATTTAAAACTGTTTCATGTTAAAATATTTACAGAGATTTACGTTATTTTATTTATTCTTTCGTCTGGCCAGCGTGGTATAGTAGGCCAAGGTTTAAGGCTGTTGATGATGATGATGACGTTATTTTATGATGACTTTGATTTCAAAATAATGTATCCCATCCCATCCTAATAATGATAGCATTCTTGCTGTCGTATTTCGTTGGTGAGTGTGAGACCGGAGGCCCAATCATTCTGCATCATTCTCCCGCCCTTCGAAGGCCGGGAGAATGATGCAGAATAATCTAACCAAGCTGCCATGGTAGGGGTCACCATGCTACATTGCCTACCCTCACAATAAGCATGGTGACCCCTACTCCTGGATTCTACTCATGCTTTCCATCAGGCAGAGTAGAGTCACTTTGGCAGGCTTAAATATAAAAAAAAATAATAATACTGTTATAATTAATGTTATTCTATTATTAAATTGAAATAGTATGAAATCTTGTTGTATAATGTAAAAGGTTTTCCAAGAACAAAAGCGATCCCGTCATTCCACTTTGGAATAAAATGTTTTTATAAATAACATAAGTATACTCTAAATAACAGCACTCGTTGTGCTTGACTGAATGTATGTACTTGAAATATTACAATTACTTTTTTAGAGATTATCAGAAGTGGCTTTTTACACAAGTTGTCCTTAAGGGGAATGACAATTTTTGGCCGAGAAACGCCCTACATTATGATAAAATATGATAAAAATACACTGATAAAAGTGGCAAGCTTATCGGATTGAACATCAGTTAGAACTAGCTGTTCCAGATACAGTATACAACCTATTTCCGTAACCTATATTTCTCAGTCTTGTAAGACTCTTGTGGTAACAAACTCAAACTAACACCCTATATATTTAATTGTTTGTACTATAGCCTCCTTGTATAAGATGTAAAAGACCGTTTAAATAGCTGTTAGTTAAAAATATGTATTATTCAAAATCTAATATATTTTGGTGGGTATTTATGTACTTCAAAAATCTTCATATTTATAACCATTTAATTCTCAGTGTTACCTCAGTATTTGGTATTTAGGTTCTAAGAGAAATATCACAAAAAATTTCAGACGTGAATTGTGAGATGTTTTTTTTTTAATTTACAGCGACTGAGTGCTAATTATCCAAGCGATTTCAAGAATCTGAAAATAGACGAAGGTTTTTTATACTCGAATCAGAAAGGAGCTGTCAATTCGTTTTTTTTTTTATATTTGACATTTAGACAGCGAAACGGTGGTTTGTCTGCGTCTAATAGTCCAACTAAGGGGTGAAGATTCAATAGGATAGTACAGTTTATGCTCACTTACCAGAATTAATTCCATATAACAAGTAAGCAAGCGACTTTGAGAGTATTTTGACTCTTAAGTTGCAGACTATTCCTTAGCATATCTGTAGGATGATTTTCAGCTTTATTTATTTCAAAAAATCCCGACTATTCCTTAGCATATCTGTAGGATGATTTTCAGCTTTATTTATTTCAAAAAATCCCGAATTTATCTTGACTTTGAAAATACACATAAAGCTGATTACAAAAACCCCCGACACAGAACAACAAAGTATACTAAATAAATGGAAGCAGGAACACAACTTAAAGCACTGCGATATTAGTATAGTTAAATCTAGTTGATCCAATTGCATGAAATATTTAATTAAAATAGTTACCAATAGCTTATTTGATTAGAAGGGATATAAAGAAGACCAAACTTACTAGAATTGGTGGATTGTTTAAACTAGTTTTTTTACATCAAAAAGTACAGAGGAATTTTTCAAGCACAGAAATTCACGTAGCCTAGTCTCTAATGAAGTTAAAAGAAGTTTACTAACTAGACCATTGAAAAGTTACATTTCGGGTTTAAATAAAAAAAGATCTGTTAAAAATTTTTGGTAAAATGATCAGAGAATAGTTAAGGCGACCAATTGAATTTTTTTTTCCGAAAATTTTCATAGATATTTGCTTATAACATTGCTATTGAGATGGCGGCCGGGAAACAAGGGTTGCAACCTTACAAACTTAAATTTAACTTTACACTAACATCTCTTTGACATTTAAAAATGAAATTGCGACCTCTGACAAATGTAATCTAAGGCCAAAAATATAATATTTCAATAACTATACTGCCAAGTGGAGCCAATTGCAAGAGCTGGCTAGAGATTATCAAGGGTTGATACTATGTAGGCGGTTACATATAGGATAGGTGCTGACTGTCTTTTCAGAAGATTTTTAAAATGGAATTCTGGGAAGAACAGTTTCAAAAATAAGCATTCAAAAGTCATTTTTATCATTTTTTTTAACATTTAGTAACATTTATAAACCACTTTAGACGCGCATAGGCATTTTGTGTTTAATACCTTCACCAGCGTGTTTGCAGAAATTACTCTAGTTTAAAAACAGTATAAAACGAAGTGATTCAAAAAGAAGATTTATATACATATTCTAGTAGAAAAAAAATGATATTTTCAAAGATTTAAATTGAGATTGCAAGTCGCTTGTTTGATGAATACATGAAAAAGTAGCACATACCATAGAAGTAATAGCAAAAAGATAGTGTCACGTCGACCACTGTCTAGTATCTGGGTGACATAGGACTGGCATATACAAAAGTTTGTTGTAGATAATAGGTTAGTAACCGTAAACACCATGAAGCTTTGTAAACGCTGCTAAATTTCTCAATTAATTAAGTCTGTGATTCGTTTTGCACGTGTTTGGTTAAATATGTTGAGCAGCTTTTACTTTGAAACAGTGCCGGACCGTAAATGGTCATTCTCACTGCACATTACAATTATCCTAAGAGTAAGTTTGAAATAAAGTTAAAAAAGTGATATTTTTTTCTCATATTAAAATAATCAAAAATCAATAATAATCAATGAATAGTTTCACATAAATGTGATTGAATAAATCATTTTTTTCTGGTAGAAGTTTCTGGCAAATATATTCATGAATTTGTTCTGGGTAATTTTGAGTAATGCCTATATATATAAATACTTAATATATCACGTGTGAATGGCTGGACCAGCTTCAACTACTAGTTTAGAGTTGGATATTTATAAAACAGCTAAAGCTACATATATGTACATCACGACTAATAGGATTCCAGTATCGATGAAGAAAAACGCAGACAAAGTCGCCTTGTCAAAAGTACTCTATGAGAATTGTAATCAGAGTGTGCACAGTATAAGAAAAATAAGAACATTTAAGTTTTTCATTTAAATTAAAAAGATTTCCACGAGTAACAGAAGTAAACCAATTATGTAAAAGTTCGAAACTTAAATACTTACCTATTATGTATATTAATTAATGTTCAGTGAGCTTCAGAAAACCGCTAACGGTAGGATATCTCTCAGGTGAGCGAATATTTTAATTAATAATGTAGATCAATTTAAATATTTTTAGTTTGGAGTTGAATTTCGCCGGTGTGTTTAGACATTTAAAAAAGGACGTGAATATCTAAAAACAAAAAGGTGACAGAATCGTAAAATAAACTCTTTTGCAAAAAAAAAATAACGGGCACATAAGCAAAGAACTATTTTATAGCTACTATTTGTTTGTTTGAAAATTTAAGGTATTGTTATCCTCAGAATTTTAGAAATTAATTAGGAAGGAATAGTTTTCATCAGTTTTATCATAACATTTTGATTAAATCATTGAGAAATAATGTTTAAGCTCAAAACACTATTATTGTACCTGCTTGCTACATACATTAAAAGCCGATAAAAGTTTAGTATTGAGTGTGACCCCCTCTTGCGGAAATCACGTTGAGTTTTCGCCAAGAGCGGTTAAAGCGGGTTGTGCATAAGGAATTAGAACTTCCGTTATGTATCGGTGTCCAGTCAGTGTACAGTTTTCGATGAAGACTAACTCCGTACGATCCATAGAATTTATTCCTACCCAAAACATAACAGAGCCCCCTCCATAAAACCTCCTCCTCTTCAAAACATGCCTCTGCGTTCTCCTCGTCTACGTAGCACTCGCCGACGTCGGTCTTCACCATGCAGAGATATCCTGGATTCATCGGAGAACAATACCCTATCCCAGTCTTCATGAGTCCATGACACACAATTTCGAGCGAAGCTAAGCCTGGCAACTCGGTGTCCATGAAGTAATTTAGGACCGCGTGCCGGGCGATGACTGTGTATATTAGCAGCGAGAAGCAAGAAGCATTTTCGTGATTGCTAAACAGCAATAAGACTACTTTTAAATGTCAAGGACATCAGATAATTTAATAAAAATTGACAAAAAGTTAATTAGAGTCGATATTAACTAAAGGGAATTCGCGCCACAAAATGTAGTTATTGTTGTTTTCTATGAAAACCAGGCTCAGTCAAAAATTTTAATTTGGAAGCTACTCTTATAAACAGTATGGCACTTTTATAACTTGCCAGTAACGTGTTCAAATGATTAGAACCTTTTTGGTATTTTATTTTTTTCAGCCAGGACAAAAATAGAAACCATCCGTTTTTTTTGCAAATGAGTGTAGTTGTCGATCAAATTTAATCAATAAAATAATATTACGTATATGTTGAAGTTTAACAAAAGTGAAAGTTTGAGTTTGACATGCAATTTAGCACGTACATTATTGATCTATAACTTCATCAGTTGTTGTTATACTAAACCGAATAGTGACCACGTTGTATCACTTAATTTCTTAGCAGCATATGTTAGTGTATTTAAAAGTTTGCATAAAGGAGAGAAAGATTAAAAACAATGTAGAAAGAAGAAAATGTTTGTTTGTTGACGTAAAAACGAAAAAAAAAAAACAACTTAAGATTAAAACTACTCTTCGGTATCAAGACTACCATTAGCTGTAAGTAAATTAAAACATTTTAAGTTTTAAAAATCACCAGCGAACGACACGGTTCTTAGAATGAATCAATTTCTAGAAATATCTAATAGTAAATAAGTAAACGTACTTTCTTTAATTACATTTCTTTTGCGATTAACAGATTACTCACAGATATCGTTACTAAAATGATCAAAGGATGGCATTTTTTAATCCAATTATCGGTGTATTTACCTTTTTCAGAGTAAACTGGATTTTTTACTGAACGACTAATAAAGTCCACTTTTGCTAGGGTAAATAATAATATGTACGGATAATAGGTATATAGTTTAAGTTTTTTATTCCATTAAATCCTTTTTGACCCAAAAGCTCCTATTATAATGAAGTCTTGTCACAATAACAATAAGCTTTGTGACCGTTCCTCCAATGTCTAGCAATATTAATGTTTAGATTTAGTTTCTAAGCCGATTAGATTTTCGCCAACAACTACTTTTTTCCTAGATTTATTGACTTTTTCTTTCGAATCTTTTCGTAGTCTAATAAGTCGATATTAAGGGTGGCTCATAATGTTGTACCCACTTCATTACATTGTGGATATTAATTAGTTTATTTCTAGATTTAATGATAGCCAGAGTTCATTCATTGGGACTACGATTTAGCATCACAGGTTTAAATAGGAGTAGATATATATGACAATATCCACTATGGTAGGTATATTAGCCGAGGATCGAACGAACCGAGTGGCGTGCAGTTGCAAAGGTAATACATATGCACCGGTAATGTTGTAAATATGAGCAAACTGAAGTAAGACCGTTGAGAGTCAGAAGATCACAAAATGTTTATACGCCAAACATTTATGCCAAACATTTAGTTGTGAAATATATCCTATCACAACTTACCATAGCAATATCATATGAAAATTTAATTAAATCTGTTATGTGTACCTGTATAATATAATAGTACGTCTTTAAATAAATTTTGGTGCGTAACTTAACGAGGCTTACCTGTTATAATTAGGTATGTTAGACGCTTTCACTTATGAGGTAGTAAAGTCAATGTACTCAGTAGATGCCTATCGAAACCAAAGTTCAATTATTTTCAGTTTGTATTGTAGTTTACAAAAGATAATGTATTATTTTTTTATTTGCAAGCTTGGGAAAGTAACTCTATTCTATCTGATGAAAAGCATAATTAGAATCCAGAAGTACTGGTCACATTGCTCGTTGTTAATGCAGATAATAGAATAATGTAAGCCGGGCCCGTTCATGCTGAAAATATAATATATATATATATATATATATATATATATACTAGCTGACCAGGCGAACTTCGTACCGCCTTAGAATATTAATTGTGACTGTCAAATAATAACAGACAATAATTAGCAATAAATTAAAATTGCGACTATAATTTGAGATTTAAACTATCCTATCTCTCAAGTTAGATCGAACTGCACATGGTGTGCGAATTTTATTATAATCGGTTAAGTGGTTTAGAAGTCCATTGAGGACAAACATTGTGACACGAGATTTATATATATTAAGATAAGATATTATTATTTTTATATTTAAGCCTGCGAAAGTGACTCAACTCTGCCTGATGGAAAGCATGAGTAGAATCCAGGAGTAGGGGTCACCATGCTTATTGTGAGGGTAGGCAATGTAGCATGGTGACCCTTACCATGGCAGCCCGGTTAGATTATTCTGCATCATTCTCCCGGCCTTCGAAGGGCGGGAGAATGATGCAGAATGATTGGACCTCCGGTCTCACACTCACCAACGAAATACGACAGCAAGAATGCTGTCATTATTAGGATGGTCTTCTGTGTGAGGGTAGTACTGGCCGGGTCGAGCCGGCCCATTCGTGCTGAAATCAGCGTGGCTCTACTACCTACGCTATATATGCTATTATTACTACTAAAAATATAAATGAAACAAACCTAATTCTTTAACTGCTACACTAACGGATCGGTTGTCAATAAAAGATGGTATTTCGCTGCAATAGGTCTGATGACTAAGCTGATTTCGACGCAACCGTGCCGTTCCTAAAATAAGTACTGGATTACAAACTTAGTGATTTCAACACATAACAAAAATCATACCATAAAAAATTATCTAACGAAGACAGGCTGTAGTACGGATTAACGGCTTATCCGGTATAGTACATTGAAAGTTCGCTATACGATTATATATACAATTCTATCCAATATGTAATCCTATTGTAGATTATAACATCCCCCTTTTTTGTATTTGGTATTAATGTGTAAATCATAAGATAGTGAATTAATATGTTAAACCAATAAAACAAGAATAATTTTATTTAAGGATTGAAATATGCTTTGTGGTTTTTATAAACTTACATATTAAAATGTCTGTTCGTCTAGTAGTTAGTGATTCTGAACACGTTGGCCAGAGGCCGTGAGTTTAATGTCCATCCAGGATTAATAATCACGTTATCACTTTTTCTCTGCCTGAGTTTGTTTCATTTATCTTCAACTAGCGAAGCTATTTATAAGATTTCACGGGTTTTTTCTACAATAATATGCATATACGAAAATCATCCATATAAACCTTCCTTTTGAATCACTCTATCTTTTGCTAAAACTGCATTAAAATTCGTGTAGTGGTTCTAAAGACCTAAGCGAACAGACAGCGATTGCGACTTCATTTTATAATACGAGTCTTTAAAAATATGCATATATTTAATATTTATTAGGGGTTAAAGTATGAAATGGCCAATTTGTACTGAAAAATTTTAATTCTTTTTTTTTTATTCATCATCATCATCATCATCAGCCTATCGCAGTCCACTGCTGGACATAGGCCTCTCCAATTGCACGCCACAATTTTTTTTATTAACATATTATTAATTTAATCAAAATATATACCATTATTATCTATACCAGATATCGCTGGAGCGATACAGTACAGGCGGACCTTAAGGAGCTTCAAGCTGTCAACTGGCGACAAGCAGCCCAGGATCGAATGGAGTGGCGTTCTCTTGTGTCGGAGGCCAAGACTCACTTTGGGTCGCTGAGCCAACGGAGTAAGTATTATCTATACATTGCTGCCAAGTAATAGGAAGGTAATTTATGCCTTTGCGATAGAACTCTAGTGATCTAGATTTTAAAAACTGTGTTATAGCATTTTGTACTGCCTTTTGTGAAGAAAACTTTTTAATCACGTAGAAAATTGTACAAATCATGAAAAAAATGGTAGTCCGTTGGAGCAAGGTCTGGCGAATACGGATAGTGACGAATGGTTTCTAATTGCAGCTCCTGTAGAGTTAAAAAGGTTTCTCGTTCTGTATAAGGTTTTGCGTTATCATGTAGCAATAGTGGTTAAGATCGATTCATGAGTCGGGGCTGTTTCACTGCAAGTTATGCTATCAAGGTTCGGGATTCGGCACAGTAGACATCTGCAGTTATTGCTTGACCAGATCGGAGAAAGTTATAGTGAATAACACCATGCTGAGACCACCAAACTGTTACCCATTACCTTTTAAGTGGAAAGCTTTGCTTTAGGACACTGTTACGGCGTTTGACCTGGGGTCAGCCATTGCATTTTTCGCTTACGTTTATCGTAAAGATTCCACTTTTCATCACATGATACAAATTGATCCAATGTTCCTTCATTTCTGTATCGATATAATAAGGCAACACAAGTTTAAACACGCGATTCTTTCTGCAGATCAATCAGTCATATTTTTTTTATTTTATTGATTTGACGCATAGGAGTAAATATTGTTGGTAAGGTAACCTTAAACCATGCCGCTAATGCCTGGATAGTTTTCCTCGAATCAGCTTCCACCATCTCTTTCAATTCATTGTTATTCACATGGTTCGTTGGCGGCCTTCCACGTGGTTCGTTTTCCAAAGCAAAATTTCCATCACGAAAGCGTTTAAACCAAAATCTCACGATGCGTTAATTAGTAGTACCCTCCTTCAAATGCAACATTGATATTGCGAGATGTTTCTGTATAGTTTCGCGTCGGAACTCGTATTCAAAAATCACTTCACGAATTTTTGGAGTATCCAACTTTCTTGTCTAAGCCGAATAAAAAAAAGTGCGGCCAAGTGCGAGTCTGACTCGCCCATGAAGGGTTCCGGAGCATCATATAAAAGTTTTTGTAGTTCGTTGTAACTTTAATCAATGTTTTATTAATAGTGTTTGCGGTTTATGATTTATGAAGTATTAAAAAAAAACTACTTCTATATCTCGTTCAAACCAATTTTCGTTGGAAGTTTGCATGGTAATGTACATCCTATATTTTTTTTAGTTTTATCACTCTCTTATTTTAGAAGTTACAGGGGGAGGGAACCAACATTTTACCACTTTGGAAGTGTCTCTCGCGCAAACTATTCAGTTTAGAAACCTCACTATCATTCTTGAAGACCTATCCATAGATACCCCACACGTATGGTTTTGATGAAAAAAAATTTTTTGAGTTTCAGTTCTAAGTATGGGGACCCCCAAAATTTATTGCTTTTTTTCTACTTTTGTGTAAAAATATTAAAGCATACCTCATAACAGTATACCTCTTATAGTTTCGGAAAAAAGTGGCTGTGACATACGGACGGACAGACAGTCAGACATGACGAATCTATAAGGGTTCCGTTTTTTGCCATTTGGCAACGGTACCCTAAAAACAACTGAAAGTCGAAAATTGAAAGCTGCGATTTTAAAAGAAGAACCTCGTAGGTACGATTTGGAAAAAGTTTCTCTAGTTTCTCTCAAAATTCTCAAACCGTGAAGGTTCTATGTCAATTCGAAGTACCTATTACAATAAAACGGTAATTTCATACTTTAGCCCCTATTATGTTCATCAGTAAACTCTGCCCAGTTTGGGACGAGGCAGCCATGTACAATATACAATTGTATAAAGTTATTGTTATTATTATACTGAAGATCATAATAAAATAAACTTGATGAGATACGATATTTCATTTGGAATCTAAAAGTAACAGAACTAGTTCATTCTTCCTTTTTATCTTCATTTCTATAATATAACTAGCTGACCCCGCGAACTTCGTACCGCCTAACAGTCGATTCAGCGTCACTCAACCCAGTCGAAAGGTATCGACATCTGTTAGAATCATTTGGAGTTAACAGATAATTGTGACTGTCAAATAATAACAGACAATAATTAGCAATAAATTAAAATTGCGACTATAATTTGAGATTTAAACTATCCTATCTCTCAAGTTAGATCGAACTGCACATGGTGTGCGAATTTTATTATAATCGGTTAAGTGGTTTAGAAGTCCATTGAGGACAAACATTGTGACACGAGATTTATATATATTAAGATAAATGTTCTAATCTAAAGAAACCTTGCCACTGTCATTACTCGATAGGCTTTCAGCGACACAGATATTCTATAAAATAATTATATAATATTTTCAATTTACCTAGACGCTCTCAGCTCGTACCATTTTGTTACGTGTATGTTCTATGTCAATGCGTAATAGTATTTTTAGAAATAGTCCAATCACTCAGACTTTCTTTCCGACAAATACTAAAATAAATTGCTAACCACTCTAATCTCATACTATGAACAGGTTTTTGGGATTACAACATATCATACGAAAATCTCGTAAGCTCCTAAATATAGGTACCTCAGACAGTTTGACAGCAATCAACAATAAACCAATGACTATAATGTTTTAAAATTAATGTTGCCATAAAATAAATTAGTTTCTTATTTCTTTGCCGTAATATGACGTGATTTTGAACTCAAAAAGGAGTACTGGCAATGACAGCCATTGTTTTTTTAATACAGTATTATTATGAATACATAATGTTATAACTAGACTAATCTTTTAATTGTACATATTTAAAACATTTCTTACATATTAAAATATCTCTGTAACATATTTAATTGCCTTTGTCGACGAATATAATGTACATTATATAAATTATATTTTAACAAAGACAATTTGCCTTGAAGAATTCTTGGCGAATACCTCCTTTATAGCTTTAAGTCACAATAACACATATGTATACCCATATAAATGTACACATGTTTATCACTAATATGTTACAAGAAACTGAAAAGTTATTGGGGAATGAGGTGCCAACGTATCATAAGGTAGATTTATTTATCTGAGCTAGACTTTAATAGATATTACGGTGAAGTTGTTTTTGGGCGCTATTGTATGACTTATATACGTTCTTACTGATGTTTTTCTATAAATATAAGAGCAAGATACAATCATATTTCATAGATAGTATTTCCAAGAAGAACAAATTTCAATAAATTGAGACTGTTGTAAATGTATTAAACGTACAGAAATAGGCATGAGCATGAAAATCTGTTTATAACGGTTCTTATCACTCATGAACTATGATGTAACTAGGTGCATACTATATTATTTAGGTGTTTGTACCTGACTATATGTCAAGTACAGAGCTGTTCATACAGATGTATTTGATCTTCGACGCGATATTATAATTTGATACATGTTCCTAAATCATCAATCGGAGTGTGATACACTATATGAAGGCCAGAGCGAAAGGCTTCCAGCTTTAAAAAAAATTGTAATAAAAGTTCAAATGTAAAAATGGATGGTTTGTTTTCTCTGTAATGAGATTTCATACAAAGTTTTCAACCCTTAAGGCGCTAGAACAGTATTTTAAAATTGTTCAATAAAACACGCATAGAATAGGTTCCGTAGACACCCATAATGGTAGATAGATTTAAATTCGTGTGCAATAGACAATAGTTATGTTAACTTAATATTTCTTTATGTTTCGACGAAGTTTTCCAAGTGGGTGCATTTTGAAAGTGTTTGTGTTTTAGAGGGGGAACCTCGCATTGTTTTCAAAAGACCTACCTAACACACAATGGGGTAGACGCGAGAAAAAAAACATCCCCACTTTACATGTAGGGGAGGTACCCCAAATAAAATCTTTTTCATAATTTTATTGTAGCACTGTCCACGTAATTTCAACACATATTTATGCAAAGTTTGATCTTTGTAGCACCAAACGTTTGTGGGTAGGTCGGGGACGGACGGATGGACGGACATGGCGAATCTATAACGGTTTCGAGTCATCAACTACGAAACTCTAAAAATGGTCATAAACAATATTTAAAATTGGATAAAAATAAGACTAAGAGCGTTATTTTTTATACGTTTTATATGGCTCGTTGATCTAGAGGATAGCGTATGCGACTGCTAATTAAGAGGTCTCAGGTTCAAATCCCGGGTCAGGCCAAAAAGACTGAACAGTATGTAAATTAAGAATTTAAGACTATCTCTATTATTCTCAAAATCTGAATGCAACTGAACTTTTTATGGCATTCACTATTTAATGTGCGTATAAAAAAACTATAGTAAAAAATTAACAGCGGAAAGAACTGAAAAGCCGAAGATAATGAAAGAATACTACTTAACAGTAATAATGACATCTTGAACTAGTGTAAGCAAACCTAAATAATTATAGTTCGGCGTCAAACAACAAAGTTCATAACGGCCCGTTTACGACCTTACCGCTGTGAGCGGTAGCTAAGAGCGAAACGCCGAGCGGTAATATCAAAAGTATAAAAATGTACGAGGCACGCCACGAGTCGCCGCTCATAGCTATGAGCTTAGTTATGAGCGGCGACTCGTGGCGTGCCTCGTTCATTTTTAGGGTTCCGTAGCCAAATGGCAAAAATCGGAACCCTTATAGATTGGTCAAGTCTGTCTGTCCATCTGTCTGTCCGTCCGTATGTCACAGCCAATTATTTCCGAAACTATAAGAGCTATACTGTTGAAATATGGTCAGTCCATGTATTCTGTGAACCGCATTAAGATTTTTACATAAAAATAAAAAAAAAACAATACATTTTGGGGGTCCCCATAATTGGAACTGAAACTCAAAAAGTTTTTTTTCATCAAACCTATACGTGTGGGGTGTATCAATGGATAGGTGTTCAAAAATGATGTTGAGGTTTCTAATATCATTTTTTTCTAAACTGAATAGTTTGCGCGAGAGACACTTCCAAAGTGGAAAAATTTGTGTCCCCCCCCCCCTCCTCTAACTTCTAAAATAAGAAAGTGATAAAACTAAAAAACATATATGTTGTACATTACTATGCAAACTACCAACGAAAATAAGTTTGAACGAGATCTAATGAGTAGTTTTTTTTTAATACGTCATAAATCGTAACACGCAATTTACCTTTCATCCAATCAATACACTAGTATGAAAACATCGATGAAAGGTACAACGAATTACAAGAACTTTTATATGATGTTACTTGCTGATACGGAACCCTTCATGGGCGAGTCTGACTCGCACTTGACCGTTTTTTTATACTTTTGATATTACCGCCGTTAATTACGTGAGACTACTACTATTTTTTATAAAAATGAAAGATCTTACAACATGCAACATAAAATTAATTAGCATACAATGTGAGATAATCATACTAAATAGTTTATCTTATATTATTTTGATGTAGAGATAAATATATATATAATACATACATCAGCTTAAGAAGGGTACAAAGAGATTTTAGTACAGCAACTTTGGTATGAAACGCGAAATTCTAAAAGCATGTTCCTCAACATCGTTGTACATGAAACAACGCTTTCATAGGTATGGAGGTACGACGTATAATTTTTGCCACCGACATACTATAAAATAACCACAATGTTAGTAGTCCTTTTACGAGCGACTACGAAGCTTTGAGGCATCAGAATCAACTTATACCGTTCAAGTTTAAATTGAAATATCAAGGCTGCTCTCGTCGCTGCAGAGAACGCCTTGCATTTATTTTTTGCACAGGCTCCCTAAATTATTTTAGTACCGTAACTGACACACATTGACACATTCACGCCGTTATTGCTATAATTGAAACAAAAGTGAAGGCTACTTGGCGGACCTTGACTTAAGGAGCAACTTGAGCTATTTTCTTTTTACTAGCTTTAGATATACGACAAAACAGTGCGTTATATCGCAGGACATAGCTAGTTTTATATTAGGATTATAATCGGAAACAAAAAATAATTTGTTTTATCTAAATGAGGGAAAGAGATGAGGTAGAATTTTTGATAAAAAATATCTAAAATTCTAGTAATACATGTAGAATGCATATTTTGTCCATAATTTTGACAATTTGCGCAGTAGTCTAAGACTAGACTGCAATTAAATACCTACATGATACAATTTTGAAACACCGATAATTTTTATCTAATTAAATTTAACATGCACAGTTTAAGATTTGATTTTATTCTATCCAACCAACAAGGAACCATCCTCGCTCACCACCAATCTTTTGAAATATCGATTAAGTCAGGCATACAAACTCCATATTAGGCTCATCAAGCCATCCTGCCCTACTCCTGCGGTCATAGATGGTCTCACCTGTCACCCTCAGGCTTACGCTTATGGAGAACGAAGATCGTTTAAGTTACGTTTTCAGAAATATAGAACTCTCTAAAGAATATAAATATATATTTATTGTTATTATTTATAGACTTCTCAAGAAGAGAGAGTTCTATAATTCTGATCAGCGAAATTTTAATCATTTAGGTTAAAATTTTACTCATTTAAGTTACGGCGAAATCTAATTTTCTTGGCAGATTTAATACTGGTATAGTTGAAAAGATTAGATCATACTCTTCATATAAAAACTTGTCTTTACTTTTAAACATAATTTAACTGTACGGATGGCGTATTACCATAAGCGGTCTCTACACGATTTTCTACTGCGCTGAGTGTAGTACAAATCCCACATGGGATAACACTGTGTTGTACACAAATATTTCGTACAAAATGTATCGTTACATGAACAATCCTGTGTCGAATTTGTTCGTAAAGTCGACACATATTTGTACCTGAAACTTTTTGAAAAAAGATTTATTCATAATTAATTTATTCAAATTCATAAAAAAAGAAGGTAAACGGATTTGATACCGTATTATTTATTTATTTCTTAATTAACAAAAAAAAAAGATTTCAAAGAAAATCTATTAGGAGTACTCATCGCGACAGGTATGCTTATGATATTTGAGGAGTTCCCTCGATTTCTCCAGGATCCCATCATCAGAAACTGGTTTCCTTATAATGGGACCACATGAGAGACACCAGCTTTCGAATAATAAAGAATTATCAAAATCAGTTTTTCCAATCGAAAGTGGTTACAAACATAAAAAAATACAGTTAAATTGAGAACCTCTTCCTTTTTTGAAGTCCGGGTAAAAATTTGTAACTCCCTCCCTTTTGCAAGATTATTAAGTACTTGGAATATATTTTACAATTATTTCATAATATCTGCATTTATAATGCTTTGTATTTCAGTTAAAGTAGCGCGTAACACGCTATAAGGGAAATAACCACTTCAGTTTTATATTGCGTAATGAACTTCACGATTTTTTTCGGTACTTCCGGTTTAAGCCTTATACCGGGCACTTTGTATCTCTTGTTAAAATCACTGCGACCGCTACCAACCAACCAATCTTTTTAAAATATTTATGATAATTGTAAACAGTATCAAGAAATCTTACACTTTAAAACGATTGAAAATGGCATTTAGTAGGAGGCTCTACGAATACGATAAATACAATGAACTAAGTTAAATAGCTACCGAAACGCCTCAAATCGAAAAAAACTAACGCGTGTCAGTCTACGCATAGGTTAGTCATCCTTAATGGCACGTAAATTCAAAATAGTGTCTATACGAAGTATAATGTAACTTACTAATTTGGTAATCCGATATTTTTTAAGAAGTACGACTACCGTTTAGCTTTTTAAAAAAAGGGGGTTTACCCCCCTATATCAAAGCTAATTTTAACAACAAATTACGCTTTAAAGTTGAACAACTCTCAATCGGATACCTAAATTAAAAAATCGTCTTAGCAACCTCTCAATATTTTTAAAAGACCTATCTAATGATACCCCACACAGTAGGGTAGATATGCCATATAGAGCAAGAGCCCAGAGCCGCCAGACCTACGTCATTAGTGCAAAGCTGAAATTTTTAGGATTATTAGTACAATGTCTTGTTAAGATGTATGTGTACCCATTAGCTTGAAAGCGGGGCCGTTTCTGAGATAGCACGAAGTAAAGATGGATAAAAACCTTACTTACCTACGTTAAAGGTGCAAAGCTAGTATTTCCATATTTTATTAAGAATATTATTTAAAATTAAAATTCATTACTGCCAGACACTTTCCGTGGGCCATTACTTCTGCCAAACGTCTTGAAAGTTGTGAAAAAATTAGGTAAACTACGTTATAGTAGCAAACCTAAATTTTATACATATTATCTGAGGTAGGTACTATTTTAAGACCCTTTGTATGGGGCCTGACCAATCCGAAGGGCCAATCATCCCCCCAGACACCTTTAAATATTTGTAGTAATTAGGAAGCTGAGGTATATCAAATTTGGTATTATTTCAAGAATAGAATTTTAAAATATTAAATGGTTTTTACACGCTTTTTATAAGCTTCATCTGTATGTTTGTTTGTTTGTAACCAACTCCTTTGGGTGCGATTTTGACCCACTTGGACACTCAAACACAAAACGTGGGGTGCTTTCTGACAATATTTCAATAATGTCGCCCTACGCTTTTTACATTGAAATTAATTTCTATTTTTAGGTTAAAAGCCTATTTGTTTAGTTTTAAAACTAATCTTTTAGAAAAATACTAATTTGTTTAAAGATTTTTTTAGTTTTTTTTTCATATTAGTGTATTGTCATCGGTCCCCGATAAATCTGCAAAGTTTGAACGAAATCTGGCCGTTTAAAGTGGGTCAAAATCGCACCCAAAGGAGTTGGTTACAAACAAACAAACATACATGTGAAGCTAATAAAAAGCGTGTAAAAACCATTTAATATTTTACAATTCTATTATATTTATATATACTTGAAATAATACCAAAGATGATATACCTCAGCTTCCTAATTACTACAAATATTTAAAGGTGTCTGGGGGGATGATTGGCCCTTCGGATTGGTCAGGCCCCATACAAAGGGTCTTAAAATAGTACCTACCTCAGATAATATGTATAAAATTTAGGTTTGCTACTATAACGTAGTTTACCTAATTTCTTCACAACTTTCAAGACGTCTGGCAGAAGTAATGGCCCACGGAAAGTGTCTGGCAGTAATGAATTTTAATTTTAAATAATATTCTTGATAAAATGTGTAAATACTAGCTTTGCACCTTTAACGTAGGTAAGTAAGATTTTTATCCATCTTTACTTCGCGCTATCTCAGAAACGGCCCCGCTTTCAAGCTAATGGGTACACATACATCTTAATAAGACATTGTACTAATAATCCTAAAAATTTCAGCTTAGCACTAATGACGTAGGTTTGGCGGCTCTGGGCTCTTGGTCCAATATGCCTGCAAAGTTTCATCTTTCTAACACCAACAGTTTCGGCAGTAAGTTGAGAATGGACGAACTGACGAACATGACGAAAATATAAGGGTTCTGAGTCATAAACTACGGAACCCTAAAAAAGATAGTAACTGCATTAATTAATATATTTATTTACAATATCAAGTACTTTAAAAGCCCTTTTACTATGCTCATATATTTACCCTGTAAATAGTCTACTTTCGTTAATAAGTTCACTTACAAGGAGAAGATGTAATTAGTTTCAGTTTCAAATAAATTAGGCAAGGGTCTACAGCATTTATTGATATTTCCTTGTGCCGAGCACCGGCGTATCGACTCAACCGTAGCGGAACAGAGCAGTTCACTCAATTTTTTATAGATTTGAAACATGAAGCCGTTAAACAGTGTCTTGCATAAAAATAAATATCTACAACACTTGAATACAAGACTTTATTACATTTCTAATAAAACTACAATCCATAAAATTCGTGGAATGGGTCCGCAAAAATTTTATTTGTAACTTGATACCAGTAAAAAGTTTTTGTATTTTAAAGCGGTTTGTACAATGACATTTTATGCAACATCTTGTTGCATGTAGCGACTTGTTGAATTAGCATAAAGATCTGAACATCGAGCTATCAAATCTGTTTTGCCTATTTTTACTTCATTTTGCTTTCTTTTGAATGGTTACTGTATGTATTTAATTTTCAACCTGTTGAATTTATTCCTGATTTATTTCACTGCTAGTTTCAAGGTTTTAATGTTTCCTCGGACTGCCCGAGTGTAATAACTCAGTGTGGTGTTCAAACACTACATCCACTACTATAGTACCACTGTAATTTTAGTCAATTAAGGATCAATGAGAAGTAGAACAAACGATTTAAATGCGGTACGTATCAAATATTCAAGGTAGTTATATTTCGGAAAGCTCCTGGAACAGGAAACATTACACGCGTATTAAATCAAACGTCCAAAAGCAAGTTAGTATTAGAAGGAGATCTATATGCTGTACAGCTCAGAGCTGCGCATAAACCAATGAAGAAAATCTTCTAGAGTAAATCTTGTTATCCAGACTCTCAGCAATGAAGATAGAAAGTTTACAATACAAGATTTCTGATGTCTTCAGTATTAAAATTAACGTGCATTTCAAAATTTTAGCTATGGTATTTCATAGCATAGAAATAATTTACATTAAGCAGAGATGAATTGTGGTTATAATACTTAAACAAAAGCAGCCAAGTGCGAGTCGGACTCGTCCATGAAGGGTTCCGTAGCAGCAACTAACGTCTTATAAAAGTTCTTGTAGTTCGTTGTAACTTTGATCAATGTTTTAATAATAGTGTATTGATTGAGTGAAAGGGAAATTGCAGTTTACGATTTATGACGTATTAAAAAAAATCTACTGACTAGAACTCGTTCAAACCAATTTTTGCTGGAAGTTTGCATGGTAATGTACATCATACATTGTTTTTGGTTTTATCACTCTCTTATTTTAGAAGTTACAGGGAGGGGGGGGGGGGACTACACATTTTACCACTTTGGAAGTGTTTCTCGCGAAAACTATTCAGTCTAGAAAAAAATGATATTAGAAACCTCAAAATCATTTTTGAAGACCTATCCATAGATACCCCGTAAACACGTATGGGTTTGATGAAAAATATTTTTTGCGTTACAGTTCTATGTATGGGAAACCCCAAAAAAGTTTGTTTTTTTTCTATTTTTGTGTGAAAATCTTAATGCGGTTCACAGAATACATCTACCTACTAAGTTACAACAGTATAGTTCTTATAGTTTCGGAAAAAAGTGGCTGTGACATACGGACAGACAGACATGACGCATCTATATGGCTTCCGTTTTGGCCATTTGGCTACGGAACCCTGAAAAGCAGACTTATTGTAATGCTTATAAAATATAGTATGTTTATTGTAGTAAAGAATAAATTGTTTGAATTTCAATAGTAATTTCTATCGAACAATGTCTACCAGTAGACATTGCTTGCGACACCTATGCTACTCTTTTAGCAACACTTGATTGGTTGGTGGTTCGTACTCCAACACAACAACACTATAGCTACTTGAGAGAACGTTACTTATCTTACTTACCTCATAACTAAACAGTTAATATTATTTATGAAATAGCACAAGAATACATACGCTCACATATACATTAAAAGGTGTGGTTTATTAAATGTACATTAATTACACCGTCTGAGTTCCAACATTGTATGTTACTGTTTTTTAATAAAACATATTACAATTATAACTGTTTAGAAGCGTTTTTAGATATTGTATACATAATCTACAACAACAACAACAAGTAAAATATTTACCGCACTTAATTAGGAACGTATCATGTCAGTTATGTAATCGCTCTTAGTAGTTGTGATGCGGGATTGAAAAGTTAGCACGTAAGCATATATAAATATGTCTGTAAGTTTATGCGACTCATACCATGCCTTACTTGAATACGAATGAAGAAATTAACGAATTATTATTATTATTATGAAAAGATATTAGTTTACAGCGACAGTACGATATTTATAGTGAGCAGCCAAGAAAGTTCTTAAAAATATTATAAATAGAATCACCAATATACATATATTCACGAAATCATTTATTAACTTTTCTTGATTGTTTAATGGAATGAAAGGAAAATTCTAATCATTGAACGAATACGGCAAATTTTAAATTACAAAGAAAGCCATAGTAGCTGCGTCTTGTAAAAAAAAACAATAGAATCATTTTACCCTTATCGAAAAACGTTCCAGTAAGTATTCACAAAGTTAATTATGAACAACCTCGTGTGAATCTCATTGTTTCGCACTGGGAACCACAAAATCTCAGCGACGCTCAGAACGCCGGCTTGCGGTTCATACAGTTAGTTGTCATGATATGAGAGATAAGTTTAACCTAGGCTTGTCTCGATGAGTTTCCGTCGTTGATAGGTGACGGATATTAGATTTATTACAGATCTAAAACCAAGTCACCACACAATAAGACAACGCCTACCAAAACAAATGGGTAGCTTAGGGTATTTTTTATTGCTCTTTCTCACTGTCGAAAAGTGGGCGTTACCTTTAGGGTTCTAAGCTGTTTGCACTATTATATATTAAATCCGATTTAAAGGACTAATTTCACCGCAACAACGTCTTCGACTTTAATCTTTAACAGTTTATAATGGGTGATAGAAAAGACATGAGAAACACCTTTGGTTGTTTGGTTGAATACGGTAATATAAGAAAGTACTAGATGGATTTGAAAAAAAATGTGTTAATAGTCCAGTTAACAAGAAACGTTATAGGGTACGCTACTACCAAATATGAACTGAGCATCAATAAAAAATGTTGCGAAAACGGTAGAAAATAAATATTTCTGAGTGTTTCCATTGCGTGTTATTTAAACGGTTAGAGTTTCGCAAAAATTATATAAAGTTTGCAAAGCATGTCTGTCTTTTCATCATCATCAGCCTATCGCAGTCCACTGCTGAAGTGGCAGGGGGCTGGCCATATGAGCCGCAGAACTGATGACCGTTGGGATAGAAGATTTCTAGAGTGGAGACTGCATCTCGGCAAACATAATGTAGGACGCCCACAGGCAAGGTGGACTGACAACTTGCACAAGGTGGCTGGGAGAAGCTGGATGCGGAAAGAACAAAATTGATCAGAGTGGTGTGCAATAAGAGAGGCCTGTCTGTCTTTTGAGGTATACAAATTTGTTCACAACATTACGCTACGGGCAACAAGCGAAGCAGATGAGGTTACGTTAGTTGGTGAGGCCGTCATTGAAAATTTTCGCTCCAGGTTGCAACAGTGTCAAAATAATCAAGGATCACATACTGATGATGTAATTTAAAAAATCTCTATTTGCGTACTTTAATAATAAATGAACAGTTTTTATCTCACATAACTAATTTCTTTTAAATCATCATTTGAAATATAAACGAACTTTTGGTCTACCCTGTATATGGAAACTGGCTGTAAATTGTCTGTACTTGCTACTTACTTTTACTTACTTGTGTGTAAGATGTCCGAAATATTTATTTATTTATTTTACCGCCTCGAACTTAGTAGTAAGTTCCTAATAAATAATATCTCGGACTCCTTATAAAGTCTACAAGTACTCCAGCAATGTTGATGGACACCGCAAGTTCTCGAGAAATCTCGTTTAATAGACGATCAACTAGAATTTGCATTAACTTCGTTGGTTGAAGTACAGACTTCACCACCAGTTTTAAATTGGCTGTAAAGTTAGTTCTTGAGAAAAGTATGAAAATCATATTCAAATACACACACAGCTTAAACAAGCTGTGTGTGTATTGGAATATTAGGACGGTTTTTCTCTCAGTAATAAACATTACTGAGCGATAAACCGTCCTAAGAACTAAATAGTAGTAAATGATAAACTTTTATTACTTAAACTTAATAACTTCTTAAAATAATGTAAGCATACCTTAATATTTTTTGTCTGCGCCTAAATGATTTTGACACTTCACTTGAACCACACTTCACAAAATAATTATTGAAATCGGACTACTTTGTCAAAAGTTATGGCTGGTCATATGTTATAATCAGTGAGCAGACAATCAATCATCCCCTGTTTTCTGAGCTATGTTGACATAATTCGAGACATATGTCACGCGTCCGAATCAATGGTTCGGACCGCTGTTGGTGACACGAAACCCTTTGCCATCACTGTCGGGTACACCAGGTATCCGTCCTTAGTCCGCTTCTAGTTAGCGTTATATTAGACGTTCTGTCGGACAGCATCAGAGACATACATGAGCAGTCCACTTGGTTGCTCATGTATGCTGAAAATATCGCCGCCGGTATCGTGAAGATCAGATGGTCCGATCGGGTGCGTAATACCGAGGTTCTAAGACGCGCCAATGTTAGTGGCAATGAGGCATATTTGATGCGTCGGCAACTACGGTGGTGTGGTCACGTATCATGGATGGCAGAAGAAAGAGCGGCGAAGCGCATCTTTTACAGAGCTAGGAGGGCAAGCTAAAGCATAGCGGACAACTCCTAAGATATAAAGATGTTCTGAAGCGTCACATGGAAAAGATGCAATATAGAGCCCTTTTGCTGGGAGAGTTTGGCAGCACAGCGACCAGAATGGCACGAGATTGTGATGAAGCATATCTGCGAATTTGAGGAACAGCCTTTAGCTGATCTCGACGCCAAGCGCGATGAGCTTAAATCCCATCGCCTTCATCCGTACTAATATTATAAATGTGAATGTAATTTTGTTTGTTACGCTTTCACTCGAAAGCTACTCAACCGTTCATCATGAAACTTTGTACAAATATTCTTGGAGGTATAAGTAACATAGGATACTTTTATTGAAAAGAAAAACGAAAATTGTTAGCAAACCATTGAAATATGTAATACGGTACGGTAATCCGAACAACTTCGACTTGACGTTTCCTTTGTCAAAAACGTCGAATATAATCAAGTCCAGTTCCAACGCTAATAGTGTACGATGTCTACTGTTGAAATATTCTTTGAATATTTGATGATATTCTGTGACAAGCGGTATTCATCAATCCGATTAAGTACGGAGAATAGTAATCTTGAAGATTAATAAGATTAAAGATGAACAATTATTAAATATTAGGACGCCCTTCAATGTCACTTGAAATTACATTCCATTTTAATTTTAGCTGTGATGAGAGTAAGATACTTGGCACGGGCTAGGCTCGACTTGAGTGGAGAAAACCCCATAAAGAGTTGATAAAAAGTATTTATATAATATTCTAATATAACATACAATTAGTTTTGTTTTCTGAAAACCTTAAACATAACATTCGA
The DNA here is from genome assembly GCA_932526445.1 of Phragmatobia fuliginosa. Lineage (NCBI taxonomy): Eukaryota > Metazoa > Arthropoda > Insecta > Lepidoptera > Erebidae > Phragmatobia > Phragmatobia fuliginosa. The sequence goes on along the minus strand of OW052057.1, from coordinate 24,156,396 downwards.
ATCTCTCGTAACTATTCAAGTCAGTTGATAAATTGATTATTTTACGAGTATAACCATACCAGCGTCAAGTAATTCCTTTATTAGTTTAACTAGAGTGAGTGACTCCTCCCATAGACTTTGGAGGCTGGGAGGGCTAAAAAGGCGGCAGCGCACTTGTAACTCGTGCGGTGCTCTAAGTGGAGGTAGTCACCATCCGATGACCGGCCCGCTCGTTAGTCCGTATAAACGTCCGTGTAAACTAATAAAAGTTTGTATAAAAATAAAAACAAACTTTGCTACACTTATATTTATTATCCAAAGCAAAACAAAGTCTAACTAAATGGCCGAGGGTCGCGAATGGTTACTCAGAATTGAATAGACGAAGTGAACGATGTGCTACGCTGCATCAAAAGAGCATCATTATAAAGAAACATATTATGACCTTCCTGAATTTGCAAACTATTAAATAAAAAAAAGCGGCCAAGTGCGAGTCGGAGTCGCCCATGAGTACACACGTATGGGATTGTTTTTTTTTTTTCAATTTCAGTTCATAGTATGGGTACCCAAAACGTGTTGTTTTTTTTCTATTTTTATGTGAAAATCTTAATGCGTTTCACAGATTACATCTACTTACCAAGTTTCACCAGTATAGTTCTTATGGTTACGGAAAAAAGTGGCTGTGACATACGGACAGACGGACAGACAGACAGACATGACGAAACTATAAGGGTTCCGTTCTTGCCATTTGGCGACGGAACCCTAAAAACGGCATTTAATATTAACCTATCAACTCTACAACTCTTCAATCGTATCATATAAGTTTATTCCATAAAAGATATGTCTTTAATGTAATAACTTGTTATCTATAATGTAATATTGTACTTTCTTATAAAAATGTACGTAATAAATGTATATAAGATTTTTCATAAACTTCTCGTTCTCTTGATTGAATAGGACGGGGTGTCCTAGGTAAGTGAAAGATACCCTACTAGTGACTACCCTTATGAGACAGTCCGCGACGAGACGCGTCGCAACGCGCTCTAGTCGGTACGATCGTTGATTCAGAAGCGTTGAACGTCGCGGCCCGGTTTTTGAAAAGTTGTTACTTTTCAATGAAGTTCAAACTTAATAACAATAATCTATACAAATATAATAATTGAAGTGTCTACGTATGTAATATCAAATTATAAGTATTTTATTCAGTGCATATGAAAGTATATATAATAAAGTTCTCTACCGCGTCTGTCTGTTCGTAATAAACTTAAACTTTACTGCACCGATTTTCATGCTGTTTTCAGTAATGAATAGATTGATTCTCGAGGAAAGTTTTACTATATATTTTTTTAAGTTGAAAATATTTTTAAATACCTATAGGACCCGTGCTAGACCGTGACGAGCCGCTAGTCTAATATAAAATGGACTGTAATACTCCACAATATTGTTTGCACGTCTTATTAATATTCGATGATGCTGATCTACTCCTAGCCGACTTCGGCCACAACGACCAGTCTCAACAGACAGGAGATTTTCATACCGCGATTTAACCCGATACGATCGGAAAGAGACCAGGTTCGGAACCGATGGTTCTACATGCTCTTCGAGACATTGAGGTTTTGAAATTTACTTCAAAATTTCGCGATGTTATTATGAAGCCTTTACTTGGAAAAACACAATTACACATTTTTCGTCAATCGAACCCGAGATGGAGGCCGCTAGACCACTTAGCTAATTTTCGATATAAACGATGGAAGTCGTCGTATGTATCTTTGTAAAAACGTAATGTTGTTTGTTTATTTTTAAACATCTTAGAAAAAAAATCAAAATCGTGTAGCGTCGGGTCCTATTTACAGCTGATGTCGAATAATAATTGTCACCTGTTACCCCGCGATGCGTCGTGTCGTATAGTATTGACTGCCTCGTTGGTCTAGTGATAAGCGTATGCGACTACTGATCAAGAGTCTCGGTTTCGATTTCCGGGTCGGATCAAATGTTTGTATGATCCGCAAATATTAGTTTCGGAGTTTGAGTGTTTTCATAATATGTATGTATTTACAAAAAAAGGATGTTTATGTATATATATCAGTTGTCTAGTGCCCATAATACAAGCTCTGTTTAGTTTCGGACTAGATGGCGTTGTGTGTAAAATGTCTGAAATATTTATTATTTAGTCATTAATTTAGGACACCACGGAAGAATATTTGCACTGTATTTATTATCGACATTTAGTAACGTGTGTATTTTTAGAGAACATTAATTCCTTTGAATCCTGTTAAAAAAAAGTTGCTACGATCAACAGGTAAAAATGGTCCATTCCCAAATAAATAAACTTTGAAAGTGGTCGAGTTATCAATATACGCGCAGCCCAAACGCTCTACTTTTAATTTAGCTGTTCCCGCGGTGTTACCCGCGTATTTTCGGGATAAAAAGTAGCCATCATATGTGATTATCCAGAAATCACTTTTAAATTAGCCATTTACAAACTATCATTGCATGTATTTACAAAAAAAAAGTATGTTTATGTATTTATATCAGTTGTTTAGTACCCATAACACAAGCTCTGCTTAGTTAGGGACTAGATTATCTTGTGTGTAAGATGTCCAAAATATTTATTTTATTTAATATCAATAAGGTTGCTATGCAAGTTTGTTATGCATAGCTGTGAAGTTTTGACAGGAGATAAACAGTGATACATTTTGACATCTACGATTTATATATTTTAATAATTACCTAATTGCAGTAATCCGTGTATCCCGATTATTGCAGTAAAAAGCAGACTATGTGTTATTCTGATATATAAGCTATATTACTGTAAGGTTTCATCCAAATCCGTTCAGTAGTTTTTGCGTGAAAGAGCAACAAGCATACATACATACTCACAAACTTTCGCGTTTATAATATTAGTAGGATAAAAAAGTATTTCGATAAAAACAATGAAAGAGATAACTTTATACACTTTTTATAAAGCATTTATCAACTGAAAACATTTTAAGGCGGAGCCTACGCCTACGTTTAAAATATGATGGCGGGACCTCAGTACAACACGTGACAATCTACAAGCAAGACGTGAACCCATAACAATAGTCGTCAGTGTTTAAGGGTATCGTTTCCATAATTGCTCGAAAAAGCACTTACGGTTATGACAAGAGAAACAAATTAATTCATTATTTGACAGTAAAAAAAATATCTCAGTTTCTTAATAAATCAATCTATAGAGAAACCGAGTAAAGTTACTAATACGATTATTTATTTTCGAGAAAAAAATCATCAACAGTGACTAAAATCACCGAAATCGACCTTTTCTGTTTGGAATCAATCTAGTATTATGTTGCTTTATTTGAAATAAATATTTTATTAGTTGCAAGAAAAAAGTACAAAAAAGAGATTAAGCATTTAAGGTTTCTATTAATTCTCACCAGAAAGTCATAATTTAATCTTAAACATCATTAATTTTTAGCGGCAAAAGTTCCATACATTTTAGTATGGAGAAATAATTTGCAATAAAACATAGTTCACGCGATCCAAAAATTCAGTGTTCTCCGAATATTCAAGGCGAGCGCACGCTCGTTTTTAGCTCCACACGCACTGTCACGCACACAGAGATTTGATTGTTTACATACGACGACGTGACTGTGTGTAACTTTTGATAATATTTGGTAGGTCTGGGAATAGACACACCAATCTTTATATTTTAAATTATTATTAACCAACTTCAAAAAAGGAGTATTATTTGTGTTTTTTTTATTGTACATTCATTGATTACTCTGTCAATTGTGGACCGATTATTAAAATTAATTTTATATGACTGCCTCGGTGGCGCTGTGGTAGCATATGCGATTGAGGCCTCGGGTTCGATTCACGGGTCGGACCAAATGTTTATGAGATCCACAAAATTTTTTTTTTTAGGTGTTGGCTGTTTTCAGTGTTAGTTCATAGGGAAACCCTAAAATTTTATAAGCACGTTATAAATAGTTATTATATATTTTTTTATTTTGTAATGCTATTCCAGACGCAATATCTGAGCTGGTAGCCATCATTTCGTAATGATGAGGGCAGTAGTAGCGCATGCGACTACTTTGCTTGAGTAAGGATTCAGGTTCGATTCCCGTGTAGGACCAAATATTTGTGTGATCCGCAAATATTTATTTCGGGGTCTGGGTGTATTCTATAGGTAAGCAACAAAAAAAGTATGTTTATGTATTTATATCAGTTGTCGAATCAATAATATAAGCTCTGCTTAGTTTGGGACTGGATGATGTCGTGTGTAAGATGTTCGAAATAGTTGTTTATTTATTATTGTAATATATCATACTGCCTTGTTGGTCTTGTGGTCAGCGTATGCAACTGCTAACCAAGAGGTCTAGGGTTCGATTCCCGGGTCGGACCAAATTTTTGTATGATCTGCAAATATTTGTTTCGGAGTTTGGGTGTTTTCTATGTATAATATGTATGTATTTATAACAAAAAAGTATGTTTATGTATTATAAACTGCGAAATAAATATTTGCGGATCACACGAATATTTGGTAGATGATATTCTGTGTCATTCGTCTGAAATATTTATTTATTGTTATTTATTATAAACTAGCTTTCTGCCCGCGGCTTCGCCCGCGTGGAATTCGTTGATATCACACGACATGGTAAGGGTAGATTAAACAATCTTACCTGATTTTATGTTTGATAATAAGGAACTTCGACACAAACTTTCGTCCCCTATTTCAAACCCTTCTACCTTTATTTTCGCGATAAAAAGTACCCTATGTCCTTTCCCAAGTTCAGTTCTATCTTCGTACCAAATTTCATCAAAATCGGTTCAGTGGTTTAGGCGTGAAAGCGTAACAGACAGACAGACAGAGTTACTTTCGTATATGTGTGTTACCTTTAGTCGTATCTTTCAAGATGTTCAGCTGATGATGGAAAGTAATACTACTCAATGGTTTGGTCTTGGATGATTAGTATTTCACTTTTATACGTATGTATAAACCGCTAGTCGTATTTATGTTTTACTAGCTTTAGCCCATGGCTCCGCCCGCGAGTGTGTCGATTTTCGTGGTAAAAAGTAGCCATGTCCTTTCTCGGGGTCCCATATATCTCTATACTGAAATTGATCAAAATCAGTTCAGCGTTTTACGCGTGAAAAGGTAACAGACAAACAGACAGACAGAGTTACTTTCACATTTATTTTAGTAACATTATTGCGTAAATAAGCCGTTTGCATTAAATATATTAAAAAAAAAACACAGTCCTCTGCCTCTTCAACCTGTCTATTAAACTCAAAACATAACGTAACTTAAAAACTACTGCACCAATTTTCATGATGTTTGCAGCAATGGATAGATTGGTTTTAACCTTTTGAACGCCAGAGCAAAAACTGATCAACTTGCCCTCAACGCCAGACCACAAATTTAGCGGAAATACCTACGAAAAAAATAAGGATTCCAAAACTATATCGATAACATGAATTGTATTTTTATTTTCGTCTGCAATTTCAAAATATATGTCCTTATAACATTGAATTTATTTCAACATTACACCTCTTCCCACTCTAGTAATAGTTATACACTATTTACAGAGTTGTTTAATACCGTAATAACAGATATGACACGACAATTTAATTAAATATAATAACTATAGGTACGACACTATTCTTGATCTGTTGTCTTCATATTGTGACCCTGGCGTGGGCGGTACGTCATTTTTTTTGAATATTGCGCTTCTCAAATAGGGATGTAGCAACGTAATATCTCGCTTATCGAGTACAATATTTTCTAATAATAAATAAAACACGTATTATAAATTAGATTTAAATTTTCTATAATTCCAGTATATAACTATATAAAAATTTACAAAATGTAAAACAGTATGTACGTTTATAGCCATTAAATACTAGCTTCTATAATCCTGGCATAAAAAGTAACAAGTAGAATTTTGAAAAAAAAGCTAAGCAACTTGTGATGGACATTTTAAAACTTTTATTTATTTCATTTAAACCTCAGTAGTGTACGAAGCATTTTTTAGGGCACTGCTTATATTTTGTATCAATAACTAAGAGTTCTCTTTCTTCTTTACAAAATAATTGTCTACTTTAATTATCATTTCACGAGCACGGCTGTCAATTACTTTCTTACTCATTTTCATAATAAGTATAATAACAAAACTTAACAACAAAAATAAAACAGGCTAAAGAAATTTTAATATAAACTTACGATATCATCTAACGTGCCCTACATCACTAGTGGTCACATATTTGTGACTCTGGCGTGTGAGGACATTCTTTTTTAAGAGTTTATTTCTTCCTTTTTAGAGTAAAATTTCTTAATATCATAAAGCAATTTAAATAGTTTTATGGAAATAGATAACAGTTAGAGCTTCTTCATAAGGTACTTATATATATTTAAAGGCATAAAAGTAATGTTTAAAGGCTTTATTTCGTATTTCGGTGCACCGCTTTTTTGTCACATATTTGTGACGTTGGCGTACAGGGACAGTTTTCGCTTGTCGCATATATGTGACCCTGGCGGTCAAAAGGTTAAAGGAGGGTATAATTTGTCAAATTTTAAATGTTTTTTAAATGCCTATAAGACCATGTATCGTTAATCACACATTATTGACATAATAAAATCTTACACTGAGAGTCACTAGTGTAAGATTACGGCCAATTACGGGTGCGACCTGGATGAACGCTCTGACGTATTATAAAATATTTATTTAAATAATATTGTGTAATAAACAATTTTATTCTACATATTTCATGTAGAATAAAATTGTTTTAAATGTCTACAGTATTTATTATCATAAGGATTAATATTACATTGTTCCAAATTACTTTGAAATTATTATTCACAAATAAAATAATAAAGAAATATTAAAAAAGTATAATTAAAAAAGTATTACTGTAGGTTATTCCTAATTTATGTAACTCGTAAACTTTTGTCAATATTGGCTTTATTTATGTGTTCCTTTAAAATAATAAAATAACATTAATAAATCTTCTTTAAAAGGTAACCTTAATTATGATGAAAACCGTATTTAAATACCTTGCGTATTTAAAACGATCTGAGTTGACAGACAATGCACGCGAGCAAATTTATTTTATACTGTGTAAAATTATTTTATAATCTTTGACCATTCGATTGGTATACAGAAAGTATTATGACTTTCTGTACTGAATGAATCCTACGGGCTTTACGTTATGGCAAGATACATTGCGTGCGTTGTAAGACATTAAAATACGTTCTACAAAGGCGAACAGTTGATGGATATTTAACATAAGCAAAAAACCGAAAGTCGGTGATTGCTTGCTACGGTATGTATGCGACAGTGCGCGATGCGTCTGTGTGCATGTAAAATATGTATGTGGGTGTTCAATCACAAATTCTCACGCTTGGTGTCGCGGGCCTTAAAGTAACTTAGTGCGCGTCTGTGAGTGTCCGAGGGCTCAAGGTGAGAAATAAAGGGAGACTAGGCGCCAACCTCGAGACAATACCAACGTTTGAAACAAAAACATTTTATTCTACACCGATATCGAGTCTATTATCTTTATAAAATATTATATTTCTGTTATTGTTATGATGTGTAACATAATCCTCAATTAATGTTTTCTTTTTATTATTAGTATAGTAAACAACAGCTACGTAATAGGTGAGTCTACCTGAACATTATGTTTATTGAGCAGACGCTGTGACGATCCGGTAGGTCTCGGCCGCTTCACAGCGAGTTAAACTCGGAAAATTGTGTAAAATGAAATCAAGTGATTAACATATGATTAAGTGTGATTTAGTGACGGTTTAAAGCGAGTACAATACATTTCAATTCGTCGTTGACGTGATACTATTGTTTTAAAAAGAAACTTGGTAAGTAAATTTTGATTGATTTTTGGAAAAATAATTTTCTAGTAATTATTACGTCATAGGAACGAACTCTTAGGTTTTATTACGTGTGTGGGAAGTTAGGGTTCAAAACAATTCGTTACGGCGGACTTGTCACTTTCTGAAAGAGCACCCCGTTTACACTCTGCTGGATACATAAATTACATTAAAACCGTTATATGTTCGTCGTTCACAGAATTTCTATTCTTAGGTTAGAATAATGGTTTGTTAATAATACTGAAAACATTCAATAACATGACCCTAAACTACGTTTTAAAATATGTAAAAGATTTGTTTACCTTTTTAAGACTGTACCTGTTGTAAACTTTACATTACAAAATCTGGTAGGTATTAAGTAGGCACTGAATTTGAATTTACAAAAACATTTTACTTTATTATTCTAACTAGATTCGCCCCGCAGTTTTTGTTGTACCTTTACAATATACAATATGTTACAAAGTGCCTATTCGAAATATCAAATTATATTATCAGCTCTTCACTAAATGCATAATGAAAGTATGTACTCGTAAGTACGATACATCAAAAAATCTCTGGACCGGGCTGGACCGATTTCAACGGAACTTTATCTAATACTATAAGCAGTCACTTGGGCTGCTTTTTTAGACTAGGTTAGCGATATTTAAGTCTTCTTAATGGGTGTTTTGATGTCGTGGATAGGATAACAATTAACATCACACTTAAACCAATCGGAAGTGATCATAATTGAAAAGTGATGTAGGTATGATATAAGTAGATGAAGTTGCGTGGGTAAGTTATAATAAATATATTTTTCTATTTATGTTCCTCAAATACCGATAGCGATATACCGGATGTTGTTTACTGCAGTGACGTAATTATATGAACAGGACTGAGAGGCGAAAGTGCACCTATTCCGATACTTGGTCCTGTTCATACGAGTAATCGAATAATATACATCAAAGTTGTAGTTAACTTGCTCACAAGATAGGTAAACTAAAACAATCTTACTAATATCATAAACGCGCATATTTGTGAGTATGTATGTAAGTTTGTGGCTGTTTCACCCAACAACCTACTGAACGGATCTGGATGAAACTTTACAGTAATAAAGCCTATATATCAGAATAACACTACTACATTTTACTGCAATATTCGAGATAAAGCTAGTCATTAATCTGCAAAAAATGTGCACTAGTATAAATTTTTGGTCGCGTGTTCCCTTTTTTACACTGCAAAATTGCGACTACGTAGATACGGCGTCGCCTTTATGAGGTGCGTTTTTTATGAAGTTACGAAAAAACTTTGCTACGGTTTTGAGTAAGTGGTTCGAAGGTCTCACGTTTGCGTAGCGGCATAAAAGTATCGTAGCATATTCAATTGCTCGCGTTATGTTATTTATCCTAGGCCAATAGATAATAATATTATAATTGCTAGCTTTTGATTTTAAAACATGTTTTGGATATGTCTATATGAAGTTAGTACAAGCCTCTCTTAGCGTTACTTAAATATGTAGCAGTTATTATATGATCACTAGTAATTCCTCCTAAGTCTAGTTAAGCTTAACATAGCTTTCTATATGAGGGGTATAGATTCATAACCGCTTCTATCCACTTTTAATTTTTTTCCAGAATAATACTAAAACCATTTATTGTACTACTACTTGTTATTAAAAACATATTTGAATAGAATAAAGTGGTGATACAAGCAATTTTACGTATTTTATTCAGTGAAACCAAAGAGAATTAGAATATCATTGCCAGCAGTTGAAAAAACAATAAAAGCTTGAAATGGGATAGAGGCGCTTTTGAATCTATAGCCCTCATATAATGTACTCACATTATACTAGACTCAAATTCAATATAAATGTTATTTATTTAGTTAATTAAAAAACAAACCAAATTAACTTTCTGCGTGCGGAAAACCCCTCGAATACCACCAGTTGGTGGCTATGTCGGACTCGAACCAACTAAAGCCGCACGCCGTCTGGGTCGTCTATGAGCCGAAGACCCAGGTATACCCTCGAAAGGAAGCCCCTGGAACCCCGAAGTATCTCGGTCTACCTACGGCTTGTAGACCGCCCCTTTCTGTAAAGGCATAGTAACCTAAAATACTTCTATAGATAATGTAATTATACCCATTTTATTGCTGAATAGACTCGCCTAATGAAATGAGTCCTTCTGTAAACAAGTTTGTAATACAAATTGATATCTGAAAAGACCAATGATGGCAAAAATATGAATAATAACTTCAATTACGATTACTGGTACGGGAAAAAATCAAGTATAATTTTTGTGGCTTCACCACGAATTGGTAAGATAAGATATCTTTGAATAAGTATAACATTCGGCTAGACATGGACAAATCAATAAGAATTTCATCACGCTTGTATTTAGTTTAGATCTGAAACCCTTAAGAATATTTAGACAATCTGTGTGCTAACCTGAAATTTTTGATTTACTTTTAAATCCGTTATTTAAACATTCTTAATGTGTCTGAACGGAGCTCATTTATTGAATAAACGTGCCGAGTAAATAATTAAGTGTAACAATAATCCAGTTTCCAAGTATTTATATACCTCTTATTTCCTACCTCTTTATTCTCATTTATTTTAAAAGAATGATGAAAGAAGAGCCCATGAAGATCGACTTACACCCATGTGACAACCAGTTATTAAACATGATACATTGGCTATCGCAGAGCTGACATGATTTTGGTTTAATTAATTTGTCCACTCTTTTCTTTTCGTGTGAAACCCTATACCATTATATTTTGTATCAAATATTCTTTCTTTTGATATCAATTTGGCTTGGTGTCAGCACAGCTTACTTACCTACAAATATAGATTTACGTGTTTATAAATGTTGCTAGGCAGCTATATAAAAATTATAAAGAAAACCTGTCTAGGGAAATTCCCAATATAGAAAACTAGCTTTTGCCCGCGGTTCAGCACGCTTGTATGTGGGTTGCCGCCGTAAAAATTAGCCTTTAACAAGATTATTACATCTATCTCTATACCAAAAAATCATCAATATCGGTTCAGAGGTTTAGGCGTGAACGCGTAACAGACATACTATACTATACACAGAGATACTATCGGATTTATAATAGTAGGCATTAACATTTGGAATGAAATTGAGTTAGTGAAATCAATGGAGTGAAGCAGATTAAAAAACTAATTTATTTACAACTTCATGCACTTTTGTACATCGGACATAATGCTCTAGGCATTCTCTATAAGCCAGCCTTTGGGGGGTGTAGAGATATAGTATGGTAGGTGCATCGTGGTTAGAACTGTACAGAGCAATATGATATACCGAATATTTACAAAAGTCAGTCGAAACTCACACACACATCTACCTACGTATAAATGCAAAAGGACAAATGTGTGTGTTCAGAGCTACAAACGGACGTGTGGCTGCCTTGAATATTCGGACAACACTGAATTTTTGGATTGCGTGAACACTGTTTTATTGCAAAAAAAATTCCATACTAAAATGTATGGAACATTTACTGGTAAAAATTAATGATGTTTAAAGTTTAAATTATGACTTTCCGATGAAATTTAATAAAAACCTAAAATGCTCAGCGTTTCTCTGACGGATCGTATCAGGAATGAAGTTATCCGTCAGAGAACTAAAGTCATCGACATAGCCCACCGGATTAGCACGCTGAAGTGGCAGTGGGCTGGCCATATTAGCCGCAGAACTGATGACCGTTGGGGTAGAAGAGTTCTGGAGTGGAGACCGCGTCTCGGCAAACGTAGTGTAGGACGCCCACAGGCCAGGTGGAGTGATAATTTGCGCAAGATGGCTGGCAGGAGCTGGATGCGAGAAGCCCAAAATCGATCAAAGTGGTGTGCAATGGGAGAGGCCTATGTCCAGCAGTGGACTGAGATAGGCTGATGATGATGATGTAAAATCTCTTCTTTGTACTTTTTTCTCGTAACTAATAAAATATTATTTAAAATATTGCAACAATACTAGAGAAAGTTCATACAGAAAAGGTCGATTTCGGTGTTTATGTTCAATGTTTAGAATTTTTTACTCGAAAATAAATAATCGTAGTATTAATTTTACTCGGTTTCTTGGTAGATTGATTTGGACCTGAGGATATTTTTTTTACTGTCAAATAATGAGTTAATTTGTTTCTATTGCCATAACCGTAAGTGCTTTTTCAAGCGATTTTAGGGTCAATCCTCTTAAATCAAAATAATTCAAAATCTAGTTCAAATCAAAATCACATAGTTAACTAACTTAGTAGGTAGCTAACTTCTTTACGATAACTAGCAACACTGATAATTATTTTGTCTTGAAACATTCCTATAGAGTTTTGCTTGACATGTTTGTAACAGACATTGGTGAAAAATAGGTGGCGTTCATTAACATTCAAAATTATGATACAATAGCATAAGGCTAGTTGTACCTTTCATGAACCATTGGTAACATTTTGGAACATAGTACTTATTGTGCAAAATTTTGAGTGGAAAACGTTAGGGTGAATATTTTTACCTAAACACAGATACTGCGCCAACAACATGTGAGTTACGTCTCATCTGTACGTTAGTTTTGTTAAACTGATGTATTTTACTAGCTTTTGAACCGAGTTTTCCTTGCTAAGTTGCTTATGGCGCAACTGCAACAAATGTCCTTTTTGTACAATCAAAGTATCATAATGCAAGCTTCATTTAAACCAGTTAAGCCGTCTTGTCATGAAAGCATAACAGACCCACAGACAAACCGAGTTACTTTCGAATTTATGACAGTGCGTATTAATGGTAACAATGGGCAAAAATATAGATAGACGAATGAGTGTCAGAAATCCCATGCAGTAGGTCCAGATCGAATGTACCACAACCTTGGGATAATGGCGTATGAAGTATTACTAGTAATTATGATTGGAGTGTTTCGATTAGACTAGATAATATAGAATGCTACAGATAACAAGCCTGCGATATACGATTGTTTGACACAACTATGAACTCATCTGCACCAAAACAGTTTAATAACATAAAATTGCAAGAAAAATAATCTGAAATAATCTACATGTTCCTAAGCCCTAAGCTCCGAGCGTGCGTACATCAGTTAGCTTGATAAATAGTAGTGTATGTACTTCCTCAAGAATCAAGCTATGTCCACTGTCCATGCCTTGATCGGTGTAGCGATTCAGCCATAAAAGCAGAACAGACAGACAAAGTTACTTTAGAATTTAAAATACTAGTAAGTACGGACGTTCAGTAAACCTAATCAGTCACCGTAACCGAAATCGGCATCGAAGTCATCATCTAATTTCTTTGACGTACACCGATGAGGTTGTTGGTTAAATTTTACGTCATAATCCCACATTCAGTGTCTTTATAAATTAATTACGACGAATACCTTTCATACACACGGTAGGTATATAATAATTCTTTATTTCATAAAACACAATCGTTGCAATTAATTAAAAAATGTCATTGCTCTGTTTGAGAAAATTTTGCATTGAACGCAACCGCCATCTTAAAGCTATATCGATTGGTTAACCTAGAAATATGGACAAATTAATTAAACTTTGAACAACTCGCTGTAAAGTTTGTACTGGTGTTGTAAGTCGTGTATGCAGGATTATTGCAAAATTCGGTGGTAAAATATCTTATATCGGTTAGTTTGACCCACAGTCAAACTAAAAAGTTTGACAGGTAAAGTGAACACTTCCATAAACTACCTAGTTAATATTTTAATGTTTATTTTTTATGGGAACAGACAGACAGACGTATACTTATTTTCTTTATTTTTGTACGAAGTTTTCCAAGTAAGTTCATTTTACAAGTTAGTCGCCTGTAAGGGGAGGGGGGCTATTTTTACAAAAAAAAATGCGCTTTAAAGTTGAATAGCTCGCAAACTATTACCTAAATATAAAAAAAAAATGTAGCAATCTCGCCATATTTTTAAAAGACCTATCTAATGATACTTCACACGATTGGGCAGACGGACGGACATGTCGAATCTATAAGGGTTCGGAGTACTAAACTACGGAACCCTAAATATGAAGTACTGCTCATTTGTCTCGCTGAAACTCAACAATGTATAAAATAAAATGATATAAAAATATTTGAGGAACTTTAGGGCAGGTTTAAACGTGAAAAACATGAATAATACTAAAAAATACAATTTATATATCGAATACAAACTGTTCGTAGCTTTTGGTATTGGAAATTATGGATATTTGATGTATTCGATTTTAGAAATAAATAAAATATCACTCTGTTGTCAAATATGTATAGGGGCCTTCAGAAATTTGTTTAATACATATATGAAATACTAGCTGCGCCCTGCGGTGTTACCCGCGTATCATAATGGTTGCTAGACAACCTATGAAGTTTTGACAGAAGTTAAAAAGTGATACATTTTGACATCTACGATTTAATGTTTTTTTATAATCACCTAGTTTTCGCCCGTTTTTCTCTATTATTGCAGTAAAAAGTAGCCTGTGTGTTATTCTGATATATAAGCTATATTACTGTTAAGTTTCATCCAAATCCGTTCAGTAGTTTTTGCGTGAAAGAGCAACAAACATACACACATACAAACATACATACATACTCACAAACTTTCACGTTTATAATATTAGTAGGATAAAAATGAAATACAAAAAGAAATAAAGTGTGAAGACATTTACCAGTTCATCTAATCACTGATAATAAAATATGTATTAGTTAAAAATAATATTTGCCTAAAATATATGTAAAACATATATTTTAAACTACACACAATAAATAGGGACTCATACAGTAAACCAGAGTGTAATATTGGCTCATGTGTCGTTAACCATCCCTGTGCGGCCTAATTCGCAAACTGTTTATTTAGGCTCCTTACACTTCAAATGGCCCCTTAAAAACGGAAAGCATTCTGTCACAATTTTTAATTCTGCACATAAATTCATGTCAGATTTTATTTAAAAGAAATGATAAAAATTCATTGGAGAATGTATAAAGTTCGAAATTTGTAGAAGATTTAATTTCGGCACATATTAAACACAAATGCGTCACTAAAATCACAGTTTCATTGTTTTATACAAAATTTACATTCTCATTTTGCATGTTTATATTGAATATGTAAAAGCAATAGATATGCACCGTTTTAAAATCCCGTTTCCGACATGCTCGATGCATCAATTTATAACTATGCAAAACTCGTTGAAGCTTTCACATTCGATCTTGACTCCGGGTGATTGCTTGAAATGTTTGTATTCCGGGCTAAAATAAAAATACACTTGAATGGAAATTTAATCCACATCTATTCAGGTTTAGACTGAATATACTGAATGATATTGAAAATACACAAACACTAATCTCTAAAAGGTTTTGGAATACCCTTCATTTTATCTTTTTGTTGTGAATAGTTAGTTATATCAATCTTTTAGAGTAACTCACAGTAGTTTTTAATGCTATATCTATGTAATGTCTATGTTGTTAAATAATTTTGACTTTCTTCAACCTTAAACTTATATTTTACTTTTGTTGAAATAAGTCAAATACACTCAACTACTTCAACTTTCGAATTCAGATCGCCCTCGGAGTTGAAGAGATTCGATGCCCGAGGCTTCATGGAAAAACTAATATTTAGATAAAAATAAACCGCTTGAACTAATAGCCGACCCTAGATAATCTTAGGAATAATTAAGGCTTCTAAGAAGATTATATTAAATGTAGAATTAGATTATCTGGTATTCAGTAGTCAGGATCAAGTCATACTTATCATATACATACATATATTGTCATTCAAAGTCAATCAGTGTATAAAAATGCCAACTACATGTGATAAGAATGTTTTTTATTAATTAAACTAACAAAAACTGCATCTAACTAGGTAAAGTAAACTTCAAAAAAAACTTAAAAGGCTCTTTAAAGAAGCAAAATGCAAAAAAAAATACATTTAGTTTATCCTATACTGCTGGCTGAGATTTTGAGATTTATAATCTGAACCTCATTTTGAAGTTTATAGTCATGTATCAAAGACATATATAACTTAAAATATATTTATTTACATACATAAAACATGTTATCCTGAATGAATCAAATAACGAATCCCCTCGATTGTTGAATATATTACTATCCTAGTTTAAAATGAATGTTTCAGTTACATCAAAGATACTGTTAAACGCACATGTTAAAATATATCTTTTATTCAATCAACTTTGAATTGTATATAATGTTTAAAAGTTGTCATCGCTGAATATCTATAAATATTAAAATGTAACCCACCTGAGTTAAAAGTTTTTAATACATTGTAGGCATTGCTTTTTAATAGCACTCTATTCTCGAATTGTTTTGAAAGAATGTTAAATGTCATGACCTTTAAAAATAGACAATCTACAAAAAAATATATTTGGAGTACTACCAGCAAAATTCTCTGAACCGAACAGCAGAAAGTTGTATCAACCAACACAACTGATAAGCAGTAGGTAAAGGAATCTTTTTTCTTATTTTGATAGCGAGTTGAAATTTTTTAATCACTACGTTGGCGTTGCGCCTTGCGTTACAGTTACTTGATATTGGAAGTTCCATATCATTTTTAGGGTTCCGTAGCCAAATGGCAAAAAACGGAACCCTTATAGATTCGTCAAGTCTGTCTGTCTGTCTGTCCGTCCGTATGTCACAGCCAATTATTTTCGAAACTATAAGAGCTATACTGTTGAAATTTGGTCAGTCGATGTATTCTGTGAACCGCATTAAGATTTTTACATAAAAATAGAAAAAAAAAACAATACATTTTGGGGGTCCCCATACTTGGAACTGAAACTCAAAAATTTTTTTTTCATCAAACCTATACGTGTGGGGTATCTATGGATAGGTATTCAAAAATGATATTGAGGTTTCTAATATCATTTTTTACTAAACTGAATAGTTTGCGCGAAAGACACTTCCAAAGTGGAAAAATGTGTGTCCCCCCCCCTCTAACTTCTACAATAAGAGAGTGATAAAACTAAAAAAAATATATGTTGTACATTACCATGCAAACTACCAACGAAAATTGGTTTGAACGAGATTTAGTGAGTAGTTTTTTTTTAATACGTCATAAATCGTAAACCACAATTTCCCTTTCATTCAATCATAGACTATTATTAAAACATCGATCAAACTTACAACGAACTACAAGAACTTTTATATGATGTTACTTACTGATACGGAACCCTTCATGGGCGAGTCCGACTCGCACTTGGCCGCTTTTTTTGTGTTAATATTCTACTAACGGACATGTATTTATAATGACTACAAAAATCGATATTATGCTTATCTTTGGACGTTCGACGTCAAACAACAAATTATGAGAAGCACACATCGATGATTCGAAAACTATAAGCAACTTACTACTAACCACGATCATAAAATATAAAGCTTTTTTTTAAAATGTGTGCAATCTCTATTTCAATTGTTTCAATTCCGTAGTTCATGATGGTAGTCCATGTGATGAACTTTAAAGGAAAATTCAAAGGGCTTAGATAGATTTGTTAGTACATGAGTTATAGAGAGGCCTAAATTATGAAATACGCTTGACTTCGAGAACCTCGTGCATAAGTAACGAAATAATAAGTAAACATAACAACTAACTATTGGAGACGATTATAATTCCACTTGACTACGGAAGCCTATTCTATGCGTGGCCTGACACGCACTTGCTACATTTTTTAGAGATGCGTTTGAGATACAAAAATATTTTTGCAAAATTGCATATTGAACTAGTATAACATTGATCAAATTTTTTATGAAATGTTGGAATAGCCGCTACACACGCTTCAGTATTTCATGGAGAGTACGTGTGGCTAGCCTAAGTTTTTAAAAACTTGACACAAACCGTAATTGTAGCCTATTTTTTTTTAACTTGACACAAGCCGATATTGCAGCTAGCCTTAATGACAATGACTTTTGGCTAACAAGATTGCTTACACACTAACTATTAAACAATATATTGGATAACGTTAATATGAACACTCAGTCAACTAACATATTTTGAACACCTGATTATTATGATCTTTTGACCATTTTGAATGCGGTCAACAATTTGAATGCCTTGACTGCTAATATAAAATGGAATTGATGTGAAAAACATTAATTCAATTAATACAACCTTTAAAGTGTAGCACATACTTTTAACGTGATCTAATATGTGTTTTAATGAAGCAAGACGTTAACTTCATTAAAGTTTTCTCCGGTAGCACCGACTTTCAATAAAGTTGAAGCTATTAATAAGCTCCAATCAAGCCATAATAAGTGGTTACTAAACGATCATAGCCGAGTGGCCTTAGGTGATCGGAAACGATCACCAAGGGTAAGCAACGACGGCGCGGTCGGACCTAGATGGGTGACCGTTTGTGGCATTTTATATAATGAGCGTTTCCGTGATTCGGAGGTCACGTTAAGCAGTCGGTCCCGGTTGTTGTCATAAGACAGCAGTCGTGAAGCTTAGTTGGAGGCCTTCGCGCGGCTTAAAAACATCCAACAGCAAGATTACGTAGCCACAACGTGTCTTGCCAGTCCCCAACCCGCACTCGGCCAGCGTGGGGACGTATGGCCATAACCCTCTCTTGAGAGGAGACCTGAGCCCAGCAGTGGGACGTTATGGGTTGTTGATGACTAAACGAACTATTTCCAAATATTATTAAAAAAAATCACATAAACTCCAACAAGTCACTTATTTATTGTTTTGAGGCAGAAACCTAAATGTATTCAGGCTCAAATGGAACTATTTAAACTGTCTATCCTAATACAAGTAACGATCAAAGCCGGCTTCACACGTGTACAATTTAGAGTTGTAATTTTGTCGTGAAATTGATGATTCAAGGGATTCAACTTTAAATGAAACTAAAAACTTTATAATTCTTCCAGTTATTACAGTGATCTTTTCAAAGTAAACAGTACGTACAATTTGAGAGAAAATTAAATTGCGTGAACGATTCTTAATCTAAATGGGTAGATTTGGTAAGAAGTAACCTTGGATTACTTCTGAATTACATAGCTCAGTAATCATCAACAACCCATAATGTCCCACTACTGGACCCCTCTCAGGAGAGGGTTGAGGTCATACATCCTCACACTGGTCGAGTGCGGGTTAGTGCCAGACAAGACATCATTGGCTATGTAATCATTCTATGGGATATTTTCATGCCGCCCTAATGCCATTAAGATTTACGACTGTTATCCTATGATAACAACCGTGATCGACTACTTGACTACTTAACGCGATCCCGAATAACGGAAACGCTTACCACAAATGGTCACCCATCTAGGTACTGACCGCGGCGCTATTGCTTGCCATCGGTGATTGTTTCTAATTACCTAGGTCAACTAGACTATAAGCGATTCAGTTTTATAATAGTCTTATAATAATAAATCGTAATAGTTATTTATTTTAATAGGTTCAGTAGTTTCAGTATTTATCGATTTTAATGTACCCCCCTCGCCTTCGCACGTCTAGAGATATAGGAAGATGAATTTTATTAGTAGTCGTACTTCGCTTGGAGCCAAGCGGCACGGAGGCGCGTCCGTGAGACGTTACAGCCGACGCGACGTATTTTTATACAACATTTAAAAGTTGAAAATTATATTAAATAGACATTCGCGCCTTATTTTCTTGCGGTATAGTAAAGATAACATTAAACCCTTTGCCACGATTCTAAATATTCATGTACACGTATAATAAATAAAAAATCGCGTTTAATAATATAAAACCGTGTACTACGCAATACTTGAAGAAAAATTCGAGGGTAACTTTTAAGAAAAAGTTGCCCGCGTGCTCGACCTGGTCGGAACGTGATGCTAGTGTGTGCTTCATTTCAATTGTAAGCGCTTTAATTCTCCTAATTTATTATTTATTAGGAATAGAAATTATTCCGTAAAATTTGTTTGGTATTAATTTTAGGTTTCGCCATAAAATAAATACCGGAGGGCTCTTATAAATATTATACGACCAACAAAACGTCCTTCCTTTGATAAAAGGATGTCTGTGCTTTTGATATAAGATTTAAAAAAAAAGAGTGTGCGCGATTCACACACGATAGAAGTGAAACTTCGGCAAATCGACAAAAGAATCAGATGAATATTTTTAACGACGCTTTTTTTTTAATAAAATACATTTTTCTTTATTTACACTATTAATCATTTAAATTTGACAGCTGGACGCCATCTTTGCCGCGACTTTTATCTCTGTTTCAAAGGTCAAAATTATAGTGTAATTTTTTTACACTTTGTATAAAGTGTAAAAAAATAGATACACATAAATAAAATATTGTTTAATTTTACATCTGGTATTTTTTACCAACATCTCAATTGGTAATGCAATCTCTCTCATGAATTTACATGACGTCATTTCCGATTGATTGTACACTCTGACATTTGCTCTCTCGCTCTGACTCACCAATTTCATATTTGTGTCTCTTACGTGTCGTTTCTCGTTGCATCCGGTTTGAAATCACTACGATTCTAAAGAAGTTTCACTTCAAAAAATAATTTCAATGTTATTTATCTTCATTGTTAAATCTAAACAATATCTATTTTATACATGTTGTCTATTCTATTATCTCTATACTCTTTTTAATAGATATTTTCCTTCATTTAAGAAGATACAACATTTTATATGGAAACATATAAAATGTCTTACAACTTTTTTTTTTTTTTTTTAAATATTTTTTCACAAAATATTTGAAGATTTAAAATGAGTCAAATTGGTGTAGCTCTTCGCGAGTTTTATTAAGACTGACGAACAACTGCCAGTTTTTTTTTAATATAAGCCATCCAAAGTGACTCTACCCTGCCTGATGGAAAGCATGAGCTGAATACAAGAGTGGGGGCCACCACACTTGCTGCGAATGCAGACAATAATGTCATTTGTCTAAATAGGATTTTTACATTGGCTACGCAGTCATTACATGTAGGTATATCTTTTGAGACCTGTCTCTATCGGAAAATACAACGTAGGTATGTGAGTCGCACTTTCTAGATATGAAATAAAAAATCAGTTAAGTAGGACTTGTTCATACATTACAAATAAACACGAAACTATTCGCTTTTTGATATCTGCTCAGATAAAGGCAAAGATATTGTCCGTTTGAGGTAATATGAAGATTGTCTATTTGAACATGCTGATATGAGGATTTTCATATTGTATTTGTATAGTATAATCTCGTAGCTCAGGCATATTTCTTTTATTGAGGAAACCATGAAACATTAAATTGCCACCCACATGATTGAAGCGTATATGTGAATTAACAGGTGAAATTTTTATTCAATTACATAAAACGTAAAACCTGAAGCTTTTGTCTATTTGTATCTTTAAATGTAGGTAACAATTTCAGTAACGAATGATTTTTGTTTTAAATGTAATAATTTAACAGAATTTTTTATATAAAACCGTTAATTTATAATAGCTAAGAATTTCGGTGAACGTAGTGTAGGACGCCCACGGGCGAGGTGGAGTGACGATCTGAGTAGGATGGCTGGCAGGAGCTGGATGCGAGAAGTCCAAAATCGATCAGAGTGGTGTGCAATGGGAGAGGCCTATGTCCAGCAGTGGACTGTGATAGGCAGATGATGATGATGAAGAATTTCAGTTAAAAATGAGTTTTGTTTAAATGTAATAAGTTGACTTTAGTTGTTACCTTTATATTTTATATATAGTTGTTGTTTGGAAGCTTCTTATATTATCATTATTTTCTTGTCTTAGTATTATTTACATTTCGTATTTTTTTAAATGTATTTTTATCCTGAGCCGGATTGTAGTTTTTACGCTTATTTGTTTTAGACATATATTTATATTATTTTACATAAATCTCTGGACAATTCTCGCTTAAGAATATATTTCGGTTTTACAAACATATATGAAACGGACACAAAGAACACCCAACTCGGAACAACATTTTGTTGCTGCAACCCACAACATTTGGCGAAGTGGGAAGTGGCGTGGCGACTGCTTAAATCACTAAATGCGCAGTGCGTAGGTATATGTCGGATTTTCAGGTTCACATATAGCCTAAACCACAATAAATGCGGCTGTCTTTTGATAAAAAATCGATCGAAATTAGTTCAGTAAATCCTGAGATTACCCATTACAACCTCACCCAAAAACACAAAGTTTAGCTCTATATAATATTAGTATTGATAATGTACTAAGTGTAAAAAGAGATAATTTTAACAGTGTTACTAAATTTGAAATGAAATGTGAATTAGACAAATTTACTCGTACTTACAAATTTTCATTATAAAACTCGCCTGAATATTATTTATCGATTTCAACTGGATTTATATAAGTTTAACGAAAAACAGTGGTTCGATTGTTAATATAAATATGTTTCACCAGGTATTTTGTTCAATAACTGGTTTTTAAAGACCCTAACCAGAAACTTGCATAAATTATTTCATAATACAGGTTTTTTATTTCTCCATCAACTAAAACACTACAAAGCATTAAATTTCATCACAAAGTTTTCGATAACAGATTAGGCTTACTAAAGTAAATTCAGCTTTAAGCCAAGAATGAAAATTTAAATGGAAAGTGAAGAAAGTCTAAGCTATAGATCTACCTAATTAGTTATAACAGATCAGACAAAAAACTGTGCTATTTTATATATATACGAATCGTTATTACTTTAGTTACCTCATTATTATTGTATCCGAAAATAATCACAAATATATCCTCATTGACATTTACGAGTCAATGGGTTGTTTATTTGCTGATTAATCCTATTCAGAAATAAAACGGTTGTTCTCTTTTTTTCAGATTGAAGCAGAAAATTTGGAGTAATAGACGTAAAGACGACTGCTTTAGCCAGGTCAGATATTTTGCTTATAAAATATTATCTAAAGGTTATAAGAAAAAAAAAGATTTCAAACTGTGCAATAAACGATAACGATACAAAAGGGCTACGTCCATTGATTTGCAGAAAGAAACTACACTATTATATCAAGGTATGTGACCTCAACGTTTATTTTGAATATTTCATACAGTAAAACAACATAAAACTGTTTTTAAAAGTAAATTTTCGAAAGCATGCTAACATAAAATACGTTATTATCGTAAGGAGATTATATTTGTAACACATGTTATTAATTAATACTACTTTATTAGCTAAAGAAAAGCAAAACCTTAGTATACATATATATGTATAAGTAACTACCTATAGTAAGATTACCTCTGGATTTTGCGCCGTCAATACTCGTGTTAACCTATTTTACTTACACGCATGAGAGGACACAAGATACACTTTTAATCGGTATACTGAACTTATCGTATACTTTATATCTGGAGGCCAAACAGTTTTTCCGAATGAATAAATGGACACGAAATGAAACCATTAATAAGAGATAACATCTTCCCCAGTGTATTAATATAACTTTTCGTTAGGTCAACAAGGTGATCTATAGATGACACTATCACCTTTGAGATCAGTTGGAATAATGAAACGTTATCGCATAAGTATATTTACATTATATTTTGTTTATTCTGTACAGTATTTACTAAGGCGGGCTCTATATTTCAGGGCGGTGAAATAAAATGAAACATAAGTATTTATGTTTATCGATTATATACAACCTCATCAAAAAATAACCTCGATAAAGCTGGAAAGGACAGGTGTTGCGGTAATATATTAGAACTGCTTCGGGGCGGGTACTAACTCGCTGTGCTCACGGTACGGTAACACTCAATACTCTACAATATGAACTCTATATTGCGCTCTATCTAAATGCAAATTAATTATTAAAAGTGTTGCTGTGCACATTTATTGTTCTGTATTACTAAGATTTACTGTTTAACCATAAACAAAGCGGCTTAGCGTCAAAGCAGATACTAGGTATACTAACATTTGGCCTATTCTGAACTATTTATTGCTCATTATTTCAAATTTAAATGAATCAATTCTACAGTGTGTTCACTTTATAAAACTTTTTAGAGCAATGTTTCTAACTATACAAACTACATAAATTCTGTACATTTGATACACTTTTCGGCTATTTCTTTCTAATTCCAATAAGAAGTTAGAAAAATATCCACTGATGCAAAAAAATATTTCATAGTGAAAAAACTAATGCTCCTTATTATTATTTTTTATATTATTGACTATATATTTTGAAATTTACAGCTATGTTTTACTTACTGAAGGTAATGTACAGTGTGTGCCACATAATTTTCGTCTTACTATGGGATATGTATGCAGTAGGAGTTACGATAGTGAATAATATTTGCAAATTTAATTTTTTACATTTCTTCTTCCAATATTTTCCATATCCTCCACGCAACAACAATAATGAACCCGATAATCCTGATCCTTCAAACATATGTCTGTAATATAATTTTCTTTTAAAGTATTAAAATATTAATTGTCAAAATTTTAAAAAAGCACATTCATTTGCTCTGGAATATAAATAACTCCATGACGACGCTCATGGAATGCTACATAATATATATTCTTCATGTCACAATGTTTGTCTCTGGCTTAGGTAACAAAGTATGTACTTCGGTAAATTTGAGCCGATGCTTATAACTATAAAGCAAATTGCATTTGAGAGTTTCTAGATATTTGAATTCAGAGAACAGTTGAAGAGTCTTGACCCTACTCAACTATCCAGTATTTGTAAAACACAAGATTTTTAACTCGAGACTTTACTGAGCCTAAAAGTCCCACAAATTAGAAATTCCAAGTAAATTTTTGTGAGAGGTTTTAAAAACTCTTGTATTAAAACAATGTGTTTTGAGTCTGGACAAATTCCATTAACCCATAGTTACTAAGATAAGCCCGGAACTGTGTAAGGTCTACATTTCATTGTCTAAAGTAAAACTAGGAATTAAAGCTCTTAATTATTATGGTAAAGAATTAAACAATTAAAAGGCTCGATGTAGGTATACGAAACTTATAGGTAATTAATGTTAATTTAATATAGGACAAAAAAAAAGGAAAAAATGTATGCATATATAAAAAATAGGTTAGATATATTTTAATAATCTCAGTCCTTGTGATTATATAGGCAAACTATTATAGATATTGTTTTATTTATACAATAGAATTAAACTAGAAATCCTATTATTTATTAAGTATTTAAATAAGCACGATATGGTCGATCTATCATTCGACACTAAAATCAAAAACAACTAAATCTCAATAATTTTAATTTGCAGCTAATAATTAGAATTGTAAAATATCGACTACGAATTTACTATAACCTAACATTGGAACGTCCACTAACTAATGTTTTCTCATTTGTAGATACTTGAAGTGTCTAACTACCAGTACCCTTTTTAGGGTTCCGTAGCCGAATGGCAAAAAACGGAACCATTATAGATTCGTCAAGTCTGTCTGTCTGTCTGTCCGTCCGTATGTCACAGCCAATTATTAATTAATAACCTGCTCTAAGGTCTCAAACTTAACTAGAAACTAATTTAAATAATAGTATAGCTATTGTTTTAACTGCAGATGAGTGCAATGAAAGTACTCTTTCAAGATTAAAAAGTAGGTACATTAAGCTTTATTATTAGCTTATTTAATAACTTTAATGGTTTATTGCGAAATTTTTAAAGTTTTTTTAACAGTGCAATAGATAAATAAGTCAGGAGGCTCAATCATTTTGCATCATTTTCTCGGCCTCCAGAGGCCGGGAGAACGATGCAAAAACAGCTGACCAGGCCGCCATGGTATAGGTCACACAATGAGGATGGTGACCCCCTACCTCCGGATTCTATTCATGTTTACTATCAGAGTAGTCACTTTGGTAGGTTTTAATTATAAAAAAGGTGTTTTTTTACCCCCAAATAATATTTTCAATCTGCAGAGATAGTTATGTTTTGTTTACCAATAATGTACTCGCTAGTTCAATTTGGACTAATCCCTTGACGTCAGAGGTATCGATATACCTCCACTGTAGAGACTACATGCTATTGACAATGGCAAATTTGCGGTGGAGATTTTCTTCACTAAAATCATAACGGCTTACGGCCGAAACCGTATTACGGTCAAAGTTTAAAATACTTCGGAGTGCATTTCAGATACCTTTTAGATTAAGAGCATTGGCCACGCGTTAGCTTTATTACTAATTCAGTTTAAAAATTGGCAGATAAACCAAAAATAAACCATTTCTTTCTTTATTTAATCAAACTTCACAAAAGTATGAAATCAAGTAGTATGGTAAGACAGGTTTTTATAATAAAACAGCATAATCATATAATCAAATATACGATAAGTATTACTTCAACGATGTCTAAACTTGAATTAGATGATATCATGGTAATAATAGGAGATATCTATGTCCAGCAGTGTATTAAGAGGCTGATAGTGAATAAAAGTATATAAACGCTTTGAACAAACAGGGTTCGTGTTGAAGCGAGTTAGCAAAAAGCTTGTTCAACTTCCGTCATCTGGACGCAACAGGGACAGATTCAGCTTTTAATTGAGGTTGAGGATTAGTTTGCCTACACAGGACTCACAAAAAGCTCCGATTCGATAATATGCTCGAAACCGTGCTATAAATTAGATCTAACCCATGACCGCTCTGAATCCGATCATTTTACAAGATACATACAGTTTTACTATGGACGAATAAAGCTTGTATTCATATATATATTTAAGAACATACGAGTGAGACAAAACTTATTGAACACATAATCACAAATATCTGTGAAGCCTTTGTCAGTATACTGAGGTTTCAGGATTGTTTCATGGTTGCAGTTTATTTTATTTTTCACTGGTGCATCTTGTAACTTATAAACTTAAACTGTTTAATGATATATGTGATACCCAAAATCAAATTGTCCCATAAAATAAAACGCATTTCAAGAGTTTTTTAATAAATACATTAAATAAAATTCAATTATTTTTTTTCGCAATTTAGTTGCACTTTGTCGACGTAATCCCAACACATATTCATGCAAAGTTTCATCTTTCTATAACCAACCGCTAGGCGGTAAGTCGAAGACGGATGGACGGACGGACATGGTGAATTCGTAAGGGTTCCGAGTCATGAACTACGGAACCCTAAAAAAGAGTATCAGCTACTTCCTCCCTTTCAAATAATGCCTTATTTAATTTAAAACGGTAAAACAAATATCATTTAGTTCAATATTATTGGATGTTTATTCGTCATAAGAATAATTTAAGTAACGTACTGTTTCATAGAAAATCAAGTACGACTATTTGACGAAAAATAATGTTTTAGTTGTTGCAGGTAAGTCCCACGATACGATTTAAGTATTTAAGCTTTGCGCGGCTCTAGTACCTAGATCGTCAACGACGACAGAGAGAAAAGATTAGACTCGGCGCCAAGCATCTGGGCGTACTCGTGTCTTAGAAGGACGTCATATAAGCCTTTAAGTACCTGTCTGCGATCCGTATTATCACGATACACGTGGCAGTCTGAAAGCATTCAGCCTTCGTAATTCATTATATTATTGCGTGTAGTCTGTTTTACGGAGCCTATAAATTTATTTTTGCCAGTTTAGAATTTTTCGTGCAGTCATAGAAAAGGAAAATTAATTTTATAATGCAATATATGTTATTACTGTCTCGCCCCATATTCAACTCATTCAATAGTCAGTGACAACCCTTTTGTTAGGGTTCTGTAGTTCATGACTCGACACCCTTATAGAAGTATCATGTCCGTCCGTCCTCGACATACCGTACAAACGGTTAGTGCCAGAAATATGAAACTTTGTATGAGTATGTGTTATTGTCATGTTAACCAAGTGCTCTACTACTAAAAATATTCTTTTTTTGAGGTACCTGTCCCTACACATAAAGTGGGGATCATTTTTTTTTCGTGTCTACCCATCGTATGGGTGTCACTATATATGTTTTTAAAAACAAAACTAAAATCTTGTACCAAAGGAACGAAATGATAAGTATACATAACAAAAACCTATTGGTCACGATTTTAAATTCACGTGCCATTATGGGTGACTACGAAACCTTATTCAATGCGTGGCCTGACGCACTTGGTCGATTTTTTAAAATACAAAAAATTTAAATCTACAAAACAACAAAAATAAAAACCTAATAAAAGGTTAACCTTTAACACTACAACTACACAAATGTAGTGAAACAGAATGTCAACCTGGATTTCCAATTACTGACATAATTAATTGGAGAGGTAAGGCATTTTCTCTCAAACAGTTACGAACGGCGCGCGACTGGATGGGTACTAAAGTGGCTATATTTACGCGCGTCTAAACAAAATTGTTGTTTCGTAATAAATAACCAAAATATTGTGTGTTTAAACAGTAGATGCATGAAATTTAAAGTTTAACTTTAACATGGTGTCTAAAGTAATCATAAATGTGTAATTAAATTTTGTGTTTTACTGATGCTTGTGAAAATATAACTGGTAAGTGTCAGTAAGTATATTACAATTCATAGTGTTAAGTTTAAAGACATTCCAGTACTTTACCATTTAGAATCAAATGACTACGATTTTTAAAATAATGGAATAATAAAACTCCTCAACATATAACCTTTATTTCCTTTATTGTATAATTATGAAGTAGGTATAGGTTACCGGAATAAGTATTTTTAGGGCTCCGTGGTTCATGACTCGGAACCCTTATAGATGCGTCACGTCCTTACGTCCGTCTTCGAGCTACAGCCCAAACGGTTAATGCGGTTTAAAGAGGAAACTTTGCATGGATATGTGTTTCTATCACGTCGTCAAATTACTAGAGTAAAATATTTTTATTTGGGGTACCTCCCCTACACCGTATATGGGGGATTGTTTTTATGTCTCGCGTCTACCCCATCATATGGGGTATCATTAGATAGGTCTTATGAAAACATGGAGAGGTTGCTAAGATCATCTATTCATTTTATTCTTTGCGAGTTATTTAATTTTTATAAAAACAGGGCGTTCCCCATCTCTAAAACCTAAACGGTTAGCTCAAAAATTCTAAAAAAAAATCTGATGTGATGAACTTTCAAGGAAAAATATAACGGCTTAGAGAGTTTTGTTATTTTAGGAGTTATAATAGAGGCCAACTTGTGAAATACGCTTCCTTTGAAAACTTTGTACAAAAGTAACGAAATAATAAGTAAACATAACAATCATCTATTGGACATGATTTTAATTCCACTTGCCATTGTATATGACTACGGAACCCTAATCCATGCGTGGCCTGACACGCACTTGCCCGATATTTAATAAAGGTTATTGCAAGACTGGATTAATTATGTGAGAACTTTGATGGTTCCCAACGGTAAGTATCGTAGATTATTTCGATTCCCATGCATTTTTTAAATATTTACGTAAACCTGAGGTAGTTATTCGCCCAATGCACTTAAACGTAATGATACCCTATTAACGGTTATTTCATTATTCTGGTATTGTACGTTTTTGTTCAAAGAAACGTTAAGTAATATAAAGGCAAAAGTACCTAATACCTACAACCCTAACACTAATATGTTTAATTATGTTCAAGTGTAGACACAGTTATAGTTCCTAGTCCTAGGAACCCGCCAAATCAAATATAACCAATTTATAAATTGATTATATCCTTATTTTAATATTATATCCTGTTTTAAATTCGCAGAAGTTATAAACAAAATAGTTTGTGTAATTGTTAATCTATGCAAAAGAGTTCGTCGATCGGTAAGTTAAATAAGATTATTCCTTCTTTGTACAATTATGTTGCGTAATTTAAATGTCCAGAAGTACTTCTGGGTCATTTGTCAAGTGAGACAGTATAAATTCTGAAAATTTGAGTTATTTTTATTACTTTCAAATAACAATGTGTCGTGGCAAACCCATGTGTGAAGAGCTTCGAAAGCGAATAGTTTGTGAGGTCGATGCTGGCAAATCAAGTTACCAAATATCTAAAGACTTGATACTTCCCAGATCTACAGTCCAATCTATCATTCAGCTCTATAAAAATATAGAAAAAGTTCTTGATTGAAGAAAACTGGTCGACCACGCATCATGAGTGCAGCAGAAAACAGAGTCCTAAATAAATGCTCGAGCTGGACTCGCGGTGCAATGGAAGGACATGATTCACAAAGACGTGTCAGTTAATACTTGCAATAGAGTCTTACAAAGTATGGGTTACGGATTTTACACCGCTAAGGAGAAACCACTGTTGACTCCTGTACAAAAGAAAGAGGTTAAAGTTTGCTCGTAATGATTTAAATTGGACTTCCGATCAGTGGCGTAGTATTATTTAGTGTAACGAGTCTAAATTTGAAGTGACAGTCGGCGATGAAAGGAAAAAATAATTCGGAACAAAAATGAGGCATTTTATATTGATTGTCTCAAACGCAAAGTGAAGTTTCCGGCGTCTCTTATGATATGGGACTGTATATCTGCACAAGGTGTTGGTGGTATGCAGTTTGTGGGTGGTTCTAGCAATGCTGCGGAGGTAGCAAAACCTTTTGGAAGAGAATTTACTGCCCTCTATTCCGTAACTCAAGCATGATTCCTTAATTTTTCAACAAGATGGTACTTCCTGCCATACTGCTAGAATAAAAATGACGTGGCTCCTGGCGATAAGCATCCCTACAATCGAAAAGCCATCTAACAGACCGGACTTGTCGCCGATCGAAACCGCATGGTGGAAAATGAAAAAAGTTCTCCGTATATATCCATCAAGATGGAAGAATAACTTAAAGGCTCTTGGCTGTCTGAGAGTCAATTCGCCTGGGAGCCTGAGGAGTGTGCAGAGTCTTATGTAAAGTCATGAATTAATTTCTGTTATGTTAAAATAAACTTTAAAATGTCCCTCAAAGTGTGGATATTTTTATTAAACGTTCTTAATTATTTTACCAATATTTACTTTCTATATTTTACGCTTTGCACTACTTTCCCTACTAGGCGAACTATTTTGCGTCGGGGCTCGTAGTATGCCACCAGGATTCGCCTAATATCAGCGCATCGAACCCATAATAAAAATATTTTACGATTCGAAAACTAATATTTGACCGCATTTATTATGTGATTAGGACATATGCTGCCTTAGTAATGGAGAGAGCAGTAATCCAAGGTGTTTATGAGAAAATAACGTACAAATTCGAACGTACTGTTCTTTATTTACCTAGAAATTGCATTTTTGGTGCAAATGGTTGTTGATCGATTGATTGATTTTATTTATTGTAGTCTTTAATTTTGAATAATAAAATTAGTTGATACTTATACCTGTATTTTATTAATAATTAAAAAAAGGATTCTTTGTAGCTACTGAAAAACACACACCATATAGGAGGGGGGAGGGGGTAGTCTTAAACCTCACCATATATCCACCAAGGAAGAGGAGGGGTTAAAAAATGCCAAAAAAGATCACAATAATGAGTTGTTTCCTTTTCATTTCTTTTTCACAAGACCTTTTAGGCTATTACTCTAATATACATCTATGTACCCTAAACAATTATTGTATGAGCGAAGCCGAATTGTCAAGATGCTGTTATCTATACGACATCCTTACATTCAAATCTTTACTTTGTCTATAAGTGTCACTTGACCCGAAACCCTTGGTCGCGAATGTCTTATAGTAACTAACCCGCATTGCGTCAATACATCATATTATTATGTGGTACTAGAAGATAAAACAGTGTTTATCCAGCTGAATATAGAATTTTCTATTCTGTGCTATAGTTATGTTATTTTAACAATAAATTAAAATACTTTAAAAATACAGCAACACATCAAAACATTTTTAAAACACGTCGTTTTCCCGGACACAGAGCCACCTACTGGGTCCACTTAATAAAACACAAACAAGTCGTCTAGTAGAGAATAACAAGCGCAGAACCGGAATGGAGCGCCATCTAACGGGTCTTATTGTGTTTATTAAATGTTCAGGGACCGTCTATAAATAACCCAAAAACATCTTTGAAGAATTCTAGAATGGTTGCAAAGCCACCTGCTGGTGAAACAATGAACCGTGTAATATTTGTTCAGTCCAGGGGATATATCATAAAACAAAACCAGTTATTTTTACTAATCATTGGTCTATCGCAGTCCATTGTTGGAGTAAACTCTCTACTAGCACGCACATACATTATTATTATTTTTATTTATGAGCTGGATGCGAGAAGTCCAAAATCGATCAAAGTTGTGTGCAATGAGAGGGCTGATGATGATTATTATTATTTCGTTATAAACAACTAACAGCAGTTACTGTTAAGTCGACCAAATCGGTTGAGCCGAGATTTTTAGTAATTGAAACATGAAAAGTTATTATTTTCAGTTGCAAACCAATCTTACGATATGTTTCGTTTCAATGTTATTAATAACAGGAATACAAAATTCTAATCTAAAAGATTCAATAGTAAAACTGCTAACGCCATCTATTCGAATTTTCCGCAACTTTTCTAGGAATCTTGAACACGAACGTTAAAGTCATTACGGATAGATGGCAGTGATAAGTGAGACACAAAGAAAAATGATACACTTAGATTTTCAACTCGTTCCTAGATGGAGTTAAAATCAGTATTATTTTATTGTAACCGAAGGAGATCAATTCAGAGGAAACTCGCGAAAGTACAGAGAACTGAAGTTAGCTCAGATTGTCAATTCCTTGGTAGATGGAGTTAAAATCAGTAATTTACATTGTCTTTCATAAGATACAAAGACTTGACAGATTTTTGCTTCAAACTTAAACTTATCTATAGTTGTCACAAAATAAGAAGCCCGGTTTGACATTTGTCATCGTGGCGTAACTAATACGATTATTTCGTGTTTTGGAGTGCAATTTTTCAATACCAAGTTAAACTTGATGCTTATTTATGATACGCATTGTGATAGTGTATGGGTAACATAGTAATTAAATAGGATTATGAATTTGATTTTTCACTTTCTTACATGCGGCATGTCAAATGACAAATGTCAAAACGGGCTTCTTATTTTCTGACGACTATAGTAAGTGACAAAGACTGAACTTTATTACTTTATTTTAAATTAATATTATTACATAAAACACATTTTTGACTTCATAAAAAATAACTACAGGAATGAAAATAATCAGAATAATTTTCAGTAACTGGATATTATGTTTGTTACCCGTAGTCCACCCGCTTGGTCCACTTAGGTGTAGTACTGTAAATTATTTTCGCCCATAGTATACCTAGGTGTACCACGGGAAATAATGATTTCCCATAGATCACCCGGACATATCACAAAAAATATTGACCTAAGACTACAAACAAAAAACCTTACAAGGTGAAGCTAATACAAGCCTGTTATAATTAAGTAATCGAAACGTTAAAATATTATTAGGTAATTAATTATTTACTAATAAATTACGAATTATTGACGCGTTTCTAAATAACTGAATTTTTTTAACTTTATTTATACAACGTTTAGTATAAAATTACAAATTTTCATTTTTCGCTTTTATCAGCTTCACCTGTATGTTTGAACCATGTGGTGTGCAAATAGGAGAGGCCAAGTCCAGCAGTATACTGCGATAGGCTGATGATGATGATGTATGTTTGTTCGTCTATAAGCGACTTTTGTACACATGTTTATTTTTATTTAAGCCTATTAATAACAAAATTAGGTAGAGCATGGGCGACCAAGCTATTTTCAGAATTTCATTCTTTCAAAATCGTTTTTGAGAATATAGAGAGCATAATTTTGTAATAAAACATTGTTTTTTTTTTTTAAATTGATGTCAACTATTATTTTCTACAAAAGAAGTTTGATAGGTTTCACATGAAATTGTAATTGACATACGTCTTCTAAACAATAATTGTGGAGGCATTTTATTCAGTACAAAATAATATTATGAGAGAATTTTTTATAGTGACGCAGAAAAATCGGTGGCCAATTGGCGATATAATTTAGTTTCCCTAAACTTTTAAGCAGTGGGTTTGTAATCCAGTTCATATTGCTACCCTGACCTTGTTTGTAATAAAAAAAAAGTATCAGCTATCGATTAGTTGGCGCGTAGCCCGGGCCATTTCGACTTTCCACCAAATTAAATCAACAAACTTTGTGCCTCAGCTATTGTACTCAAATTGTATTTATTAGATACTATTAGACGTGAGTCACTGATTACGAGATTTAAAAATAAGTGTCTATGAATATATTTATAAGAATTAACTATCTACTTCAGGATTGTATAGTGACGAGTTTGAGAGTTAGAACAGTCGGTCATAGTAGACCAAATTTCGTTCTCTTCTTGTTTTCATAAGTGCCTCTTATTTCACATGTTTACTGATCAAGATTGGCAAAGATATATTGCTCTTTTTACAGATTTTAACCATGTTTACAGAACTTCTTTTTCTTAGTAGGTATTTATCATTCCCATAAATTATTTGGGACTTTTTGTTTCATATAATAGTGAAAGAAACTGTAAAAATAAACGTAAATTCTTTGAAAAGGTTAATTCACATTTTAAAATATATTTTTAAAAGACTAGCAAAATATGTACAGTCAAGTTGGGTAACTTTGAACACTTTTCGCAGATTTTTAAGTACACTGAAAAAAATATGTATTGGTTGCACTATTTTATTCAGTGTGGTGAGTGTTCTTTTATACCCATATTTTGATTTATCCATCCAATATGATGTATTAATACAGAAAACGTTTAGAAATTGATGTTTAAGTGGCCATTCAAAGTTACAACGACTTTCGGGTAACTTTGAATTCAGTTATCTGGGACAATGAAAATCCTCCATAATTCACTAATTATTTGATTTGGGTAACATTATACTTTTATTTAGAATAAAATATATATAGATGTGTCGAAATAAAGTGAGTGTCAAAGACATCGAATAACCCTTCACTGGGAATGCCATTCTCCAAATATTTACTCTGAATAGGTGGAAACAATTTAACAGAAACACATGTTTTTTTAATAATATATGATATATTTATTAAGAATCAAAGAGATACATAAAATTATTCACTTATTTATCTATCAAATGAGATCAATAAAAACTGATAAGATCAAAGGTTACAGGTGAGCAATATGTAATTGAAAAAATCATTCACCCCATTCCATGAACAAAATATCATCATCTATGTAAAACTTTCCATCCCTTCTTGATAATTGATGTTCTTTTAGTAGAGATAATATGTTCTCCTTCTTTACAACGCACCGTAGATTCTTGTACTTCAACTTCCGAAGTGTTTTTAAGCAATTCATTTAGTACGGTTTCCTTTGATAAAATGGGAACAAGCCACAGCTTCGAAATCCTGCCTTAATGTTTTATGTTCTCCACACGAGTGAGCTCTCCCATTTCTAGTGCTTTTCGCAAAAGCTGGGCAAACAAAGATTTAGGTAGTGCCATGACCTTCTTGCCTCTACTTGTTTGACGGTAGTTGTCTAGTACTTTCCTCCAATTGCTCTTGACAGAAGAAAAATACGCTACATCTAGTGGCTGCATTAAGTGTGTAAAATTTGGGATCAAACATACGAACACAATATTGTGTTCTTCACAAAGGCGTAACGCTTTAGGTGAAATATGCGCACTGAGGTTGACACATATAAGCATTTTTTCCCCTCAACACTAGAGTTACCCATAAAAATAAAACTTACAATTGGGTAACATTGAATCGTTCAAAGTTACACCAATTTCAAATAAATTTACAATGATCTGATAGACAATCAATTACGGGCAAATAGACATTGTAAATCACGAAATTATTAGAAAAAAGGCAAGTTGAATAAATGTATCATCTCTAGAAACAAAATAAACAGTGTTTTACATACCTTTTCTATATTTAATTCAGATTTGTACCACACACACTTTTTTCTTGTTGATCACCTCGAGCAGAAAAGGCGCTAAAGTTTTGAAAACTTATTGACAACTGTGAATTTTAAGACACATTTGAAATTTTGAACATCTCAACGGTCCGTTTCATAGAATTATTCAAGTAATTATACAAAAAAGTGTTTAAAAAAATATATATAAATCTTCGAACAGGTTTTATTCAAAGTTACACGGAAATTCAAAGTTACCCAACTTGACTGTAGGTACAGTCCTTTTGAATTAATGCGCCATCACGTACTTCGCTTTTCATTAATACAAGATAGATACATAGACATCCTCTCGAGCGCGCAGTTACCTTTGACTTCACATTGTATTCTTACAATATTTATTACAATTGATATTAAAACACGTTTCTCAGATATCTGAAGAACATTACAACAAGCTCTTAGATCGGTCACAGTCACTATACATAGTATATATAGTGACTGACAACTACCTTCAAGATGAAAAATTTAAAAATCAATATTAACATAATTTTATTTCCATAATAATGCGTTTGTATTTAGCCTAACAATAGGGGTCATTTTTTTTTTGTTCTGAACAAACCCCAAAAAAACTACATCTACAGTGATATCAATATATTTTCAATTTGATCTTTTCCTTTTCATTACATACCTATGTAGTACAAAACCGTCTACTCTACATGGCATCCAATTAGTCGACAGAACTTTGGCAATATACTCGTACTCACTCAAGACTAAATTTGTTCAAACCGATTTCTCTAGGACAAAAAGCTATTTTTTTTATTTATAACTAGCTTTTGCTCTCGTATAGTGCCGTCATGGCGGAAAATAGTAGCCCATGTATTATTCCGATATTTAAACTATATTATTGTAAAGTTTCATCAAAATCATCAGTAGTTTTTGCGTTAAAGAGTAACAAACATACATACATACTCACAAACTTACGCGTTAATATTAGTAAGGATTTGTATTTAAATAAAGAGAAATCGAAATAGTACGAGCATCCGCACCGGTTTCACACGAAAGAAACTAAATATTGTTATTACATCGTTAAACATGGGTCTGGGTCAAGTCCAAGGCTTACAGATTATACAAATTTTACTCAGTCCGCTCATTCATTTTCTTTTTGACAGCTCGATATGGAGTACAGAAGTGTGGATCAAATTTGTTGCTGTAAAAACTTATTAAGTTTAATTGGTGTAACTCACTAACGACACCTTTTATCAAAAATATATTCGTTTAAAATCATCAAATATCAAATTAGTCGGTTGGTCTATTTGGGATTAACTGAAAATTTACTAAACGCGCTTTTCACCAATGGACAAAATGTTTCACAAAAAAGTTTTAGGTGTATAATATAAAAAGGTTTTGTAAGGATTGCTTCAAATATAAAAAACTAGCTTTCACTCGCGGCTCCGCTCGCGTGTATCCCGATTATTGCAGTAAAAAGTGCCTATATGTTATACTAATATATAAGCTATATTACTGTAAAGTTGCATCCAAATCGTTCAGTAATTTTTACGTGAGAGCAACAAACACATATGAATTCTCACAAAATTTCGCGTTTATAATATTTATTAGTAAGGATTTATTGGGAATGTCAAAAATAGACAATGAGCGAACTTCGACAACTTTACTAATGGAAATCATTGGCTATAACAAGGTGTACAGAAGAGTTCGTAATCTTAAGATTAATGAACAAGTTTTCTTACCTTGTTAAAACGAATCTTGGAGCTACTACCAACTTCTATATAACAAGGCTCATTGTAACAAATTACTTGGTATAACGAATATTTTGTAATCCCCTTCAGTTTTATAGAGGTTTTCCTGTGTAACGAGCCGCGCAGCTGGCACTCAGTAAAACTTAAAAGAGGAAAAGAAAGTTAGTTGTACCCGCGGTATTCCCTTGCTCATGTATTTATTACTTTATGCAATTCTGTACATCGGCGGAATTAATCCCTAGAGCATTCTTCACCCGTCAACGTTAGGGTGTTGAAGAAATTATTTTATCTCTGTGCTCTTTTAATGTTCATCGAGAATCTTGAATTGTTTTGTGTTGAACTTTATGGAAAGCATATAAGCAATCAAAAATCAAATCTTTTGGTTATAGAAAACATCAAAAGAAAAAATATTAAGCCCCAAATATTACACCGGTTTATATTTTTTTACTTGGATGATATAAGAACGCGTTATCTACGTCCGTCGTTGGTAAAGGTTTTTAATACATTTATGTTGTTTTTAATTTCACCGGTTGCGGCAATGTTCGGTGATTTTCTAAAAAACGTAAAATATAAAATCTTGAACTGAGCATACCGCTGCCACCACTCAGGGTAAAAATTGTTATCGCTAAAGTAACCTTCCACTATATTGATTGACGACGCACCCTACCACTCTCAGCAAATACCTAAATAAAAATGCCAACGGTAGCCATTAACAAAACAGAAATTATTAGCATGTTACAAAAATGTAGCATATTTGAATAATTTTGTTTACCTATATTTAAAATCAAAACTGCAAACCAATACAGTTCGTGATCGAAGAAATGTATACAGAACATATTGGAATCTTATATTCCAGCATCTCATTGTTAAAACAAAGAAGTAATTCTACGTTGTCGTTTGCTGTACGACATAATGTGAGTGAATATATTAATCACGAGAACTGATTGTGTGTTATGAACAGGACAAAACAATAATGTTTGATTGGCATTGTTATAACAGAGAGCGTAGATATCAAGTCTAGTGTGTTTATAAGGGAATTTGATGAAGCGACATAATAAAATGCGACTTTGATTCTCTGGGTATTATTATGTATTTAAATATTTTGAATTATAATACTTGTAGCTGCTTACTATATTGTAATCTCCCAAAATTATTTGGTAGCTGCAAAATTTCATTTTTATGACCTTAACAAAATAATTCCGTGCAAATTAATAAACTTCAAGAGTCTGTAATTTTTGACTAACAGCTGTTCACTAAATGCATATGAAAGTATACGGTACTTACTTCAAGACATTTTACTATTTTAAATTGTTTATCTGTGTCTTTATTCCGGACTAGCGGCCCGTCCCGGCTTCGCACGGGTGTAAAATTGTTGTAAACATTTTGGTTAAACATGGATTCGCTAAAACTGACCATAGTCTTGAAAATCTTGGACCCACGATCCAACCCAAAATCGAAAATCTTACAGATAGAAATGTCTTCTGTTCGAGGGTAGATGACTAACCTACAAATGATAAGATAGAAAAAATACCATGTGAATTCATTTGTTTTGCTGCGTGATAGCTTAATGGGAACTACTCTTTACTGTATCTACAAAATGAAAGTCACAGCTAAGATAAACACTGGTAAAACTCGCCATATTACCGTATGCAATATGGAATATTGTTATACTCTATAATTTTTTAATTTAAAGTTTATTTACTTTTAGTTAGTTAGTTTTTTGTATTTTTTTTATAATTATACATTTTGTTATTTGGTAGTTACGCCCTCCATAACATTGCCTGAATTTCTAATATCTTTTAATGTGCGGTCCACTGCTTCTACATGACCTCTATCGTTCATAGTGTACTCTTCCCAAATAATTAACGACGTTTCCTGTAAGAGCTTTCCCAGTGGACCATTTTTCCGGATTGAGCATACAAATTGTTGTTCTAAAGACACCGACAACGGTATTTTAAAAGTAGAGTGAGCAGTTTTCCCATTATTTAATAGGGTTGCAGCACTTCCGGATGACGCCACTGCCAGTGCTTTTCTTCCAGATTGTCGCACTTTTGCCAATACTAATTTGGCAAGGAAGGTTTTACCTGTTCCAACGGGAACACTTTCAATTATAGCATCAAACGCTATGTTTTGATCTACTACCATCTTGGGTACATTTGAGTTGACAAAATATGTCAACTCGTTAATATCATATGTACGGTTCAGTATGGCATGAACAATATTTTCTGACCAGTTAGGAGAAGGTAATCCAAGTCCAAGTTTCTTAAATTTTGATCGTTAAGTTCTGAAAGTTTATTTTCGATCTGTATCAAACCTTCGTTATATAACATCATAATCCAGACGTCGATGTTGTTCTGTATGTCTGAAGTCTTGACACAGATCGTCTTTGAAACTATCCCTTAATTTTAGTGGTTCAGAAGGGAAACAAAATAGTAACACAACCACAAACAACTCTCTTATCTTTACCGGACATTGAGAAATGGCAGCATCCCTCAGAGTGATTTTCCAATAGTTATCATTTTCCAGCAAAACCTCTCCCTCGGCAAGCGGCTTGGTAAGTTTCTTTAATAATACCGTCAACTATTTCTTTCTTCTGGAATTATGTTGGGCACACACATGATGAAGTAGTAACCTGAGATAAAAACACTCAGAGTGAGAAAGTTGAACGCTGTACACTCTTCCCAATGCCGCATCTTTTTTAATACCGGAATAACCAACAATGTCTTGGCCACATTAATAATTGGCCCAACTATAATAATGTGGCACTTCATGATAGAGCAGTGGTTTAGCGAATTCGAACCATTGCAAAGGTCAAAAAACGCCGTGAATGTCGTTTTTGGCGGATTTTCCACTACACGTTGCATATTTTTCGCTGAGATGTATACTCGTCGTCCATTCTCTAAGTGTGCCCCTAAGTGTACAACGGTAGGATGTCTCTCATGTACGGGAAACTCTAGTTTCCACCAAACTGCTTCAGAGGTACTAATGTAGCGACCATTCAAATAGTTTTCCACTTCGTTATAATCATTTCTGACACTAAAAGTTGCTAGATCCGATCCTTTTAATATATTTACAGTATTTTATTGCTTGTACGGAATGACAATATTCAACATTTATATAACGATCCATGTATTGTCAATGTTAACCGACATTTAAGGTAGCAACTTGCCCTCCGTTGTTTGTGTCACGTCGTCGATAAATAGGATATCCATCCTCACCGGTCTGTGTTTCAGTTACGAAGCGGTGTGGATATTTTTTCGAACAAATTCCATTCTTCATACACTGTGCAATCAAAAATTCTTCCCCACATGGCGGCCCATGTACCATATTTTTTGTGATTATTTAAAACAATACTGGGTCTTCGTCTTTATTAGGCAGTTCGGCAACGATTATTTCATCAATTTCGTCGTACTGTATTTTTTACTCCAGCCAAAATAACATATGTCAATGCGGCAATCCTCTTTTTTGTCACTGAACAGTT
The DNA here is from genome assembly GCA_932526445.1 of Phragmatobia fuliginosa. Classification (NCBI taxonomy): domain Eukaryota; kingdom Metazoa; phylum Arthropoda; class Insecta; order Lepidoptera; family Erebidae; genus Phragmatobia; species Phragmatobia fuliginosa. The sequence continues at coordinate 24,115,701 of OW052057.1, read as the reverse complement.
AGCATACAACATTTAACTGGACCAAAAATCGCGTATTTTGTGATGGTTTTCATATTTTTTTTCATTTTTAAGCCAAAAACTCGAGCAATGATGTCCACGAAACAGTCCCTGCTTTATTTCTTCCCATTCTGGATTACGATGTCCTTGCATTTTGTTCTGCTAGGCGAAGTAAACGTTCGGCGCTAGACTCTCGAGCACGCATTTGAGAGTTTCTGGCTCTATTGGTGTATGCGAGCGGCATATTTAGTTTAGATTAACATTTTTAAACTCGTAATATCTTTTGAATTCAGTGGCCGATTTTAATAATTCAAAAAGTTATATATAGGTACTGAAACAGTCTTAAATTAAAAATAATTTATTTGGATAAGGAATAATATAAATATATGAATAACATGGTCTTTTAGGCATGGTGTGGTTTTTGTTAGGATTTCTTTCAAAAATGTAGTTATAGTGACATAATAACAATAGCTGGACATATGGCACCGCACAGTTTTTTATAGATATTAATATGTCCTTTAATATTGTAGAACATATTTTTGTTCTATCATTCATAGTTTACGCAGCGCATGCGATGAAAGTCATTTTATAGCATTTTTTTTCATAAATTGGATTACATTATTGAAATTTTAGAAGGGATCCCTATTTTTTTCTGGTAAAAAATGTAGCCATGTTACTCAGGGATACTGTAGTATTCTAATGGTGAAAGAATTATCGAAATCCGTCCAGTAGTTTTTGAGTTTATTCGTTACAAACATACAAAAATACAACGTTTCCTCTTTATAATATTAGTGTAGATAACCTCTCAAGCGAACGGACTGATTTTGACAAGTTTTTCACCGACAAATAACTGATGATATAAGGAGTAACATAATTTAAACAAAAAGGAACCGACTTCAAAGAAAAACTATTCCGAGTACCCAAATCGCGAGAATTGTGCCTATGATATTTGAGAAGTTCCCTCAATTTCTTGGGATCCCATCATCAGACCCCGATATGGTGACGATGGGACCACCTGTACGCCTATTCCAATGAAAAAAAATGTTTTGAAAACGGTTCATAATCGACGAAATTATCGCTGATCATACATAAAAAAAAACCGACAAATTGAGAACGTCCTCCTTTTTTTGAAGTCGTTTAAAAAGGAATATCACAGTAATATCGTATTGTCATTATATTTTTCTAAAGGCGTTTCAAAGTACATATTATATTACAAATAAAAGCATACCTACGTTTCAAGTAAATTTAAAACAATATACAATGAAACGAAGAAAATTGAAATTCGAACTTTAATTAAATGACTTTCAAAAGCAAATTTTCAATTGGACTCTTTGTTTATGTTATTCAATATCTTAGTCATTAGTGAAACGATTTTGAAAAATAATCTTACTTTAATTGAATTGGTTCTACTCCAGTCTCATTCCACTTTAGCAAAGAAAATATTGAATCTTTAAGCAAAATTGTGGAATGATAAATACTGTGCTATTGTAAAATGTTTCACGATTTGAACACTGAAATCTTTGTGTTTTTGTTCAATGTCAAAGTTTCATAACTCAATGTGAATTTATTAGAAAATGTATATAAGATTGTGTTATTATAAAAATTTTCGCCTTCGACTTAAACCTCATAAGGTACACGGTATAAAATTCAAAGGCGTAGATTGAATGTTCTGGTTAACGGGAATATAATTACTCAATGGTATTCCTAGATTAAGTTTTCTTTACTTATTATTATTCAATAGTTTCAGTACTCGTCGATTAATTTAATAAAAATTGTAACAAAAATTGAGAATTTTTGTTTTATCATCATTAATTTTGTATTAGATCACTACGATTAAATAATTCCATTCATTTCCAGTGCCATTACATTAATTTCCATCATTTTTCTACCATCTTTACCTTGAAGTTACTAGCATGCTTTTCTTTCTCTAACATTCGTCACCTAATTCTTGGCAAAGCTCGGTTATTTTTACTTTCACTCAAAACTTTCCCTTTGACCTCTATCAGCAATAATATATTTGTGATACTAGGAGTTCCACTTGCACCACTTTGCAGTCTTTGACATAAGCTAATTTACCTCAACTTCTGAGGAAGTAATCAATCTGTGTCGTGTGGCCTACCACTTTTGTAAGTGACTAGGTGTTCATTACGTTTTTGGAAATATTGCTAGATCAAAAGATAAAGAAAACTTAAGTAAGGCTTCACCATCGCTGTTTCTACTTCCCAGCGCCCTTCCTCCATGCACTCTTTCATAGACATCATTCATTCATTTCCATTGAAATCTGCATTTATCAAAAGTTCATCGCATTCAGGAATGTTTATTATAACCATACAGAAGTCCTCCCAAAACTTTTCTTTCAGTTAATCCTTGCATCTAGCTTGCGGCACGTTTACTCTCTTTATTCTACCATACAATCTTTCAAGACACTATCCTTTTTCTTCCATCACTTCTACAATAATAAAATTTGTAGCCTTCTCCTGTCTCTTGCGTTCGTGGCCTTCCATTTTATTTCTTGCAAGCATGCCATATTTATTCTTCTTCTTTCCAAAACATCTGCTCTCTCGCTCTCCCAGTCATAATGCCAACAATCCAACTTGCATAGTTTAACTTGTACTTGTTTACTTGTAACTACCTAGCTTGCTTCTTACGTTGCACTCGCCTCACGCAGAAGACCATCTTCATACAATTACAACATTCTTGATGTCGTATTTCGTTGGTCAGTGTGAGACCGTCGACCCAATCATTCTGCATCATTCTCCCGGCTTCCAGAGGCCGATAGAATGATGCAGAAACATCTGACCAGGCCGCCATGGTATAGGTCACCGTGCTGCATTGCTTACCTTAACAATGAGGATGGTAACTTCTATTCCTGGATTCTAGTCATGCTTTCATTCAGTTCCCTTTGGTAGGTTTAAATATGTAAAAGAAATAAACTTATAAATTAAAATATTTTTTAAATCTTGATGCGATGTATTTCTGTGACGTTCTGTGACGTGTACGAGTAGAATTCACGAGTTAAAGCTAAAAGGCTGAAAATAAGGTTTACATTATTATCTAGAATAAATGGCATACTAAGTACGCTAAAAGGTTTACACTCTGGAATGATAGATGGCGACTTAATCCAGTGAAATCGCTACATAAACCTGTAAAATACCTACATACATTTTTTATTGGAGATCGGTTATATTGAAAAGATGAGTTTTTATTAATGTTTCTACTATGAGTGTTTTCAATGGATAATTAAAAGCTTGGTCATTTTCTAAATAACCCTAGGAAATTAAAATAACCTATTTAACAAACGAATTAACACACATTTTCTTGTTTTCGATGAATTCGGATAGACTAATTATTTTCTACAACACAAATAAAATAAGTCCAATAAACTTGTTAGTTCGAATAGTAAGTTCATTTGCTAATAAGTTGACCGCTAGCCCTAACTTTCATTATTAACTAAGGTATTTTAGTTGCGATATTAGTTTGCGATATTGGCTACGTTATTAACGCATGGTTCGTTGTTTCGTTCTAAAAACGCTAGTTTAAAACAAATACATAAACATTAACTACCTACAAATTAATAATATGTAGGTCCTGAAATCAGAAAGGATGTCAATATTTAATGCAGATACTGAAACTACTTTTAAAACCTTTTAAGTATACTACGTGTATAGATAAGAATTACCTACATTTCATTTTGTAAAAACGAATCTCGGCTGTACATTAAGTAGATACTTAGCTCAACATTTTGCATTCTTACTATGCCTTTGACAGTCACCAACCCTTTTAGTACTGAGCAAAGGAATTGGCACAAGATAAATGCAGGCTGGATAAACAGCAAGGTCATGACGACATTGAACTTAAACTGAATAACAGCTTTGCTAAGTAATCGAACAAGATAACACGGGACTCTCTGGGGCTTGGTGTTATAATCGAATGAGCGCCCACTCTTATTTGATGTCGGATCATGAATTGGACCTTTGATACTGTAAAAGTGGTTTTAACGCAACGATAATTTTGTAAATTACTTTGAAAATGATATTTCAACTTTTTATATCTCCTTATTTTTAATTCAGTAACTTACGTGGGTGGGTGGCAAGTCATAATTAAACGAGTATATAGCTGGCTAGCTTTTTCTTAGGGTACATTCACGTAATAATATTATATATGTAGACTAATTACATCTATCAAAAGAACTATCAGAAAAAGAACTTGAACATGCTCATTTCATCAACGTTCGTCTCATCAAAAACCAGAGCCTGTAGATTAAAGAAATTTAAATACTTTTAACATGTACATTTATTCATAAATTATTATAATACAAGAGTCGAATAACTATGCTCATTGTTTGTCCAAGGTACAAGTTGAACTAACTTTTACCTCAGCACCCAAGTTTAGCAGTTTTCGAGCAACTATAAAAATAACATTGTATAATTAATAAGCGCTAGCTAACAAACTGGTGCTATGAAAACTAAAGTGTATAAGGAAGAGTTTGGGTACATGGGTATTTATACAGCACTGCTTTGTTATCGATCTAAAGCTTTATCAGGATTAAGCTTGTTACTTTGAAACGATAAACTGCGACGCAGAAGTTGGCTTTATAAGACTAATTTTCTTACATAAGAGAGCTCTTAAGTTTAGAGAAACTTACCTCATACTATAATGGATAAAACGTTTTAATTTTATAACCTAATTTTAACATAAATTAATTAGTTCACTTAGGCATGTAAAAGTTAATTTCCATGATTAAAAAATTCACATGCACCAGCTTAGATCTCTTAATATTTATCTAGAATTTCTAGGAGTTTGTACGTTAAACTCTTAGGAAGTGTAAATTATTAATTTTAACTACACTTAAGCGACCCTAGTGATGATTCGCATTACACTTTTACTACGTCTAAACTAAATCTGCTTTGTAAGTACGTATATAATAATACACTCACGGTTTATTCCCGTAAACGATAATATGACATTCCCCACAATCCCGGCATTTAACTCGCGCGTCTTTCAACATTCATTGTGACTTTCATACACGTTCGCCGTTTAGGGGTGCTTTTAACGAGGCCTTCAGTACACTGCCGATCTGATCAGTATGTTTATCTCAAGGTCATATTTAAAAAAGTATGTTAATAGGTACATATTTTTTCTCTTTAAATTCATTTTTAATTATGCAATATTTAAATTGCTGAGGAAAAGTAAATATTTCTCAAGAATTTCTAAGAATTTGTAAGTTATACTCTTAAGATTATTAATTATTACTACTCATAATCAACCTAAGTGTTGATTTGCCTTACACTTTTACTACGTCTAAACTAAATCTGCCATAAAAGTATATATGTAATTACACTTACGGTTTATTCCCGTTAACGATAGTACGCCATTTCCCACAATCCTGGCATTTAACTCGCGCGTCTTCTAACATTCATCGTGACTTTCATAAATGTTCACCGTTTAGGGGCTTCTAATGAGGTCTTCAGTACACTGTCCAATCTGTCCATCTGGTCGGTATGTTAATCTCAAGGCCATATTTCATTTTATTTATTTTTAATACATTTTTATTATTAAATATATTTAATTGCTTAGAAAAAGCCTATGTAGAGCAATGTTTTCTTTTAAGCTGTTAATTAATATTACTATAAGTTTTTTTTTATCAACTTACAGTCATTTTATTATAACACTAAAAATGACCCACGCAATATTGGGATGGTCAATACGAGCCTATAGCCATACTTCCTTGATAACACTGTTGTCTAGCACTGAAATATTTTTTTTAATTTCAAAATAATTTCTGAGATTAGCGCATTCAACCAAAAACACGTTTTACCTTTATATTATTAGTATACTTGTAGATTCAGGTGTCAATAAGACGACTTATTAATACAACATCTGCCTCTAACCTATAGAATTTGGATATTGATGAATTGGACACTGGGGTCGTTTATTATAATACTATCCTGAAGAAAGATATTTTGTATCTTCTTAATCAAAATCGGGTGATTTATTTTGTCTGTACATCTTTTTGTTATTGAAACCTTTACGTAAATTGATGTATTTGCTCTTCGTGAAAGACTCTGTAATTATATTTCAAAGATGATTATAGGCACAAACTGAATAATATTTTCTAGATCAATTTGTATATTTCTTGCGTTAGCTCGTTTTCATCTGGGAGAGTAAAAACAATACCAGTTGAAATTTCGGTACGAGTACAAAGAGAAATATTAAGAGCAGTGATTACTATTAACAGAGAATATTATAAATAATTGATTCGCCTACAGTTACACTATGTATAGATTGAGATTGAGAAACTTTGAATATTCTGTTGTTTAACAACAAATCAACCTAAAGCACTCTTAGTATTTATTTAAAACAAACTAAGTTCTATCAAACAGACTATTAAATAAATAACTTCTGAGACAATAATGTCAAGGATTGTCAATACCAATTCGGCGGTTACCTCTGACGTTTGAATATTTACACAAAATGTTAATTCAAAAGTGGTGGAAGGTTGTTTATGAATTAATACAAATATTATTGTAACGTTACGAGTTTTTTATATGAAAGCTTTGGTAAATTTATTGAATTGATAAGTTCGATGAAGAAAGAAACATTCATACTGCCGGAAAGTTCAGATACACAAGGACATTTCGTAGAATCAGTCTGTGATTACTGATGATACAATTTTGTTGTTAAAAGTAATGAAAAAACAACTGAGTAAATTATAACTGTGCTTTTCAAAAATGATAAAGACTCAAATCTTGAAACATTCAGTAAAGATTGTTACGACTGAACAAGTGTGTAGCCGATACTTATAAATATATAAACATTTTCAATCTCTCACTTAATAGATACAATTTACTAAAATATATACTCCTAAACTTTTGAGTACTTACTTCATTCACTTAGAGCATTATAGGGATTTAGATATTAATCTAAAATATAGACTATCAACGCTATTTAATATATTTTTTTCTCATTTTTGTCTTGTTGAATACATTTTAGCGATTCCTATCTCGATTAGCTCACATAATATGTTCGCATTTTATTCCAAATAAAAAGTAATAAAATATTTCCTTTCAAAATTACAGCTGAGAAATACAACCATAGACTGCATAGCTGCAATTAGATGTGACAAAGATTTAAAAATAAAACACGTCCATCCCGTTCGGATGAAAATAGGCCTCTATATGTCACGAAAAGGTCATGATAAGTATTACAAGGAACGCTGACAGCACAGTTGAATAATTAATTGCTAATTATCAGATATTTTTGTATTAGTAATCCAAATATTAAACTGAAGTTATTTTAAATTTAAAGAAGATAACCTTTTGATAATAAAACAGTAACGGAGGGACAAAATTTATAGTTAGAAGTGCTAATAATTAGAACTAGTACAGTGATATTACATGTTGGTATGTAAATTGTCAAATATAGTTTCACATTAAACTAGAATTAGATGTTAATGAATTAATATAGTTTGATTCAGCTAAAACCGAACTATTCAGAATATGCTCTTTGTTACCAGAAATAACTACCGCGGAACTAGTAGGAATTTAAAAATAAGAAACGCAAGGGATTCGAGGTTGTCATAAATTAGCCGCATTTGAAATGTGACCGTTTTAGAACAAAAGATGCTTAGTAACATCAGGAAAGCCATGAAAAACTACATACAGCTGTCGCTATGAACAAATCGATTAAATATTTTGTAATGTCAGAAATAACTATAATTCTTATTATTTTATAATTCAAACACATAAAAAGACGACAGTGTCAAAAACTACAGTTAGCGAGTTAGTTTTATGTCTCTTTATTATTAACACCATTTGTCGGAAAGCTGCAATACACTTGTTATTAATTTTAAACATTTACTAAGACCTTGATTCATTTCATACTTTACTAATATTAAGAATTGAAAATAGATATGACGCCGGATTTTCTGAATTTTCAACTGTTTAAAAACCAATATAAGAAATCACATGTCCAATGGTTAAGTGTAATTTATTCAAATTTGATTAGAATCCGAACGATATTTGGCATTTCTGCCAACAGAACATCAGTGAATGTCAATTTGTACTGTCTGCTGCTTCCTAATCCGCTATTATTATTACAAAATAGAGGCAAGGCATCAGATAAAAAGATTGGGCATATGATCTGCTATAAACATATTTAAATATTTAGATAAGTATCTAGATAAGTAGAACAACTGCTGATTTTTAACCAAAAAATATATTAAAAGTAAATCTGTGGACATTTCTCTGTCTCAATCTATAGGCAGAAGAAAGATCTTACTGAGTCAGTAATACTATTACAGTGTAATAACTTAGGCTGAAAATTTAACTGAATTAAAGACCAAATGGACAAAAGGAAAAATAATAGTTGATGAGATTAAATCATACAGCAAAATAAAATCATAATCAGGTTGCCGCATATCAAAGTAAAATAAAATTCCAACGCGAAAACCAGAGTAATGGAGTTAACAACTTTGTCTATCCACTCTATCAGCTTTCCAGATCTAGAATTAATTAATATATTATATTCTCATTTTCCGCAGAGTCGGTAAGTTAGAGCGATAAAACGTTAATTAGTTCACTATAAAGAGTTTTCGTTTTATATTTACCTAATCTTTTAGTCTGGTTTGTGAAGTATCATTCACATAAATAACATCAATAATAACAAAAAATTTGCTTCATTTTTTTAAGTATCGACTTTTATTAAACTTTAAACGATCCTGGGTCGACCTGCACACACTAGAATGGCTCCCTACGTATTCCGCGATTATTCGCTAGAAGCATTAGACACTTCGCGTAAATAGCTACTCCTGCCAAATCTATGTTAGTGAACTTTACATTTGGCACCCGAGAGTGTCTGCGTTGTTTGTTACGTTAAAAATATGCGGCGTCATGAACGAGTCACAGCAGTTCTTAGTGTCTGGCCTGTCGTATGCTGGCCATAGTCCAGGCTAGACAAGTAGCAGTTACCACCAACAATTTGAACTATCCACAATATAACAGCTCGCGTGAGACATTAACGCAATTTAACTATAACAGTTAACCTTAAAATATCAGATTGTTGAGCCCGCATGGCGTTAATTCGAATGGACGTAACGGTGCGGCCGAGTGCAAGGCAACTTGCTGTCACCAAATTCTGAGAGATATTAGTGTCGCGTTTTAGAGACTTAACATCTGTATAATAAAGCGGCCAAGTGCAAGTTGGACTCGCCCATGAAGGGCTCCGTAGCAGCAAGTAACATCATATAAAAGTTCTTGCAGTTCGTTGTAACTTTAATCGATGTTTTAATAATAGTATGTTGATTGAATGAAAAGGAAATTGCGGTTTACGATTTATGACGTATTAAAATAAACTACTTACTAGATCGCCTTCAAACCAATTTTCAGTGGAAGTTTGCATTGTAGTGTACATCAGATTTTTTTTTTATTCTTATCATTCTCTTATTTTAGAAGATACAGGGGGGGGGACACATTTTAATACTTTAGAAGTGTCTCTCGCGCAAACTATTCAGTTTAGAAAAAAATGATATTAGAAACCTCAATATCATTTTTGAAGACCTATACATAGATACGTATGGTTTTGATGAAAAAAATATGTTTGAGTTTCAGTTCTAAGTATCGTAATCGGAAATAAAGTGGCTGTGACATGCGGACGGACAGACAGACATGAAGAATCTATAAGGCTACGGAACCCTAAAAACGAGGTCTTATTGAGACAAATAATATGCACGTCAATTCCGTGTATATTAAACACGTATTTTAAGTCAACTAGTGTACTTATTAGAAAAAATGACATTAGTTAGAATAATAAACTGTCAAGTTGAAACGAACAACTTTTTAACCTGATAACCGGATATCCGGAGACAGAGCTTCTGGACGATAATATTATTGTCAGACAACAATATTAATTACTTAGATATCAGAATATCTAAGTAATTAATACTTGATAAATAAAAATGAAACAAAGCAATGAACCTGGTTTTACTCAAATTGGGCTTTCATTGTATGAGGTAAATTTCAGAAAATCTTAAACTCCTGGATACAATCTAACTAATTGCTGAAGCGTTATCCTGGCAAATTCAAATGGAGGATTGTTTGACCTGGAATAGTTAATCACTGTCGAAAGACTTCTTTGAGGTGATATTATCTATAAAAATATTCTTTAGACAAAAGCTTTTACAAACGGCTTTAATCTTTTAATTTTATACTATGCTATAATACTTTCACTGTTTACAATAAACGATATCTTACTTTATTTTCGTAGTCATGGCAATTTTAAACCCTCTCACAACGATAAAATCAAGATAATTTTAATGGAAATATGGCGACTGAATACTTATGTAGTCCTTTTAATTAAACTAATTTATTTATTGTTATTTTTTATGTTTCTCTAAATATTTATCCTTAAGCAGGCTCTAAACTCCGTCTAGTATATAAATATCATACAGGTGTATAATTGTTACTTATCTAACTTACTACATAATATATGGCACGTGGATTAAAAAGACGGTGTTGGTATTTAGAACAATAAATAAATTTATTGAATAAAACTTTATTTATACTCATTAATACCCGTAATGTTTAAAAATTTAAACAAAACACACATAGTTTCGTCGTAAACTTTAACCTCCTAATTTTATTCTTTACAGGATTTGAATTAAACGAAATCTAATGTAAAATAGCCAATTTTTATGATTTAATTTTTACTATCGGTATATTCACTTCTTATTTTGTTATTTTTGTACCTATTTTTAAAAAGCAGTTTAAAAGTTAGGTTTCTATTACTTCTGTCATCATAAAATAAAGTCATCAAGCCGTTATAGTTATTCTTCACAGTTCATCATATGGAATAGCACTACGTTTTTTTTATGATTTTTCAAACCATCTGTTTAGCTTGGAGGAGGGCCTGTTTCAAACAAAAAAAAACATTTTTAAGTTGAATATCTCCTTCATGAAAAAAGCATCTTAGAAAGTTGTCAATGTCTTTAAAAGTCCCATATAACACGACAATAAAATCATCTCCACTATATAAAGGTGAGGTCACTCACACTTTTTACAAATTGTTGGTGTGGTAAATACACATGTTGATGCAATGATCCATTTTTCTAATAGCAGTAACCGTTTAAAAGGTAATCCAAGGACGGATGGACATGGCAAAGCTATAACGGTACCGAGACTTAAACCCTAGAAAAGATGATGCGAACGTAACACAAACATTAAGTATCTCGTATGTCCTGTTACATTGTTTTTATGTAGGAAATCAGATACTGATTCGGTTATAGGTACGAACTAACATCCAGCGACATCCTGCTTAATCCATTGAATATGAGTTCTATAAAAGAAGTGATTCACAAATTTTGGGAACAGTGATAATAATTCAAGAGGCGAACGTTCGGTCGTGGCAAGCAAACTGATGTCATACTCTGATGCGTGTCGGTTGAGTAGGTACGTAACACATTTCATGACATCACACTGGCGAATTTATTTTTAGTGTTCGCTCGAGCCTTAAAATAATTATTTCGACTCGTCACTTCTGGAGACTGTCTTCGTTTATTGCGCACGTGTAATATCGACGAATGAATTTCTCTTTCTGTTTTCGCTTTTACCGTGTCATTATTATTGGTACTTGTATGTTTAACGTATTATTCTTGAATAGGACAGCAACATATGTTTGCTAATTTAACAATCGGTAATATGTGGTACATTTATTCGGTTTAAGAGTCTTATTTGGAGATTATGGTCACGTGTCTAAAACTACATCTTCACTAAAAAAATACAATTAAATTTATTTTCCTCGTATCCTGGTAAGGCGGTGGGTTTCATTAGTATTGTAGGAACGAAAAGTTACGACACCGTTTTAAATGCAGAGACGAATTGAAATGATGGTTGTACATTAATAGCGGAAATTATAACGAAGGTTAAATACGCCATAGACACGCAATCTATTTCACCGAGAACACAATTAATGAGTGAAAACTCATAGCATTTTTCAATTAAGATTTTATTCAATTGATGGTCAATAAAGAAGGATTTTATAAAAATATTGCATATGTGATTGTATTACTATAGCCGAGTAGTTTATTCATGCTTCACAAAGGCCCTTTGAGTTTAAATAGAGGTACTAGATCAAAAGAGGTAATTAACTATCTCGAAAAGAGAAACGTTGCAAAGCCATGTCAGCGAGAAATTGAAAATCTGCGCTGTACGTGACTCGGTAAATGAAGTACTGAAATACTAGGTTAATATAATAACGTATACCACTGAATAGATTTCTAAACCCTTTGATACGATAATAATTACATTTATACACGCGCTCATGCAAGTATTTAAAGTGGACAAAAGCTGAGTATATCTAAGACTAATTTCTTTTTTACTTTTTGTACTTTCGCTCAATAAAAATATTTTATAGATCAGAAAACAAATAAATAAATCCTTATCTTATTCTAAGTAAATTCAAATGCACTGAAGAAAAACAAATTACATATGTTAAAGAATAGAGCGTCTTGTATGAGAAACGTCGAATAAACAATCTGCTTACATAAATTTCAGACAACAAGGCATAAATTGTTTTTTTAACCTATATAAAAAACGTGCAGCAAATATATTATCTCACCTTAAGACCATTGACCATTTGATCTAGTTTAAGAGTCCTTTGACACCTAATCTTATAAACATTGTATTATTTTGTTGCTCTTTCTGTTTTATGTATTGTTTGAAAGCAGTCAATCTAACGACTTAATCTATAAACTCAGACTGAATTTATTTCCTTTGTTCATTAAAAGTTCATCATCATCATGATCTCATGATGTCTCACTGATGGGCACAGGTCTCCTCTCAGGAGAGGATTAAGGCCATACTCGTACGTAGGGTACGCTGACAGAACGCGGGTTGGGAATTGGCAAGACACGTAGTGGCTACATAACTTATCTAGCCGTTGGATGGTTTTAACCAGCCCGAGGTCTCCAACTAAGCTTCACGGCTGTTAACTTATGATAACCAAAGGGACCGAGTACTTAACGTGACTTCCGAAGCACAAAAACGATCATTACATATCATACCACAAACGGTCACCTATCTAGGTACTGACCGCGTTGCAACTGCTTACCCTTGGTGTAAATAAAAAAAAAAAAAATTGTTTCTAATCACCTAGAACAACGTGGCTATGAACGCTTCCCTTGAAAATTATTAAAAGAATTTTCTACTATAATGAGATACATATTACACATAATAAAAATCGGCCAAGTGCGTGTCAGGCCGCGCACAGGAAAGGGTTCCTCAGTCACCTATAATGGTATGTGGATTTAAAATCGTATCCAATAGATAATTGTTATGTTTACGTATTAATACGTTAATTTTGTATGACGTTTTCCAAGTGAGCGCATTTTACCATATAAGCCTTTATAACTCCTGAACTAAGATAGTCATCTAATCGGTTATAGTTTTCCTTCAAAGTTCATTAGATGGACCACCATCACGATTTTTTTCAGATTTTTTGAGCCAGCCGTTTAGTTTTTAGAGGGGGGGGACGCCCTGTTTTTACAAAAAAGTGCCCTTTAAAGTGAAATATCTCGCAAACGGATACCTAAACCAAAAAATCGTCTAGGAAACCCTTTATTGTTTTTAAAAGACCTATCTAATGATACCCCACACGATGGGGTAGCCTCGAAAAAAAAAATCATCCCCACTTTACGTGTAGGGGAGGTACCCCAACTAAAATTATTTTTCATAATTTTATTGTAGCACTTTGTCGACGTAATTACAACACGTATTCATGCAAACTTTCATCTTTCTAGCACTTACCGTTTGGACGGTAAGTCGAGGACGGACGGACGGACGGACGGACGGACGGACGGACGGACGGACGGACATGACGAAACTATAAGGGTTCCGAGTTATGAACTTCGGAACCCTAAAAAACAGATGTTAGATGAAATTTATCCCTTAAATGCGAATCAATTGCACTAGGTTTTACGTCCAACAGATATCGATTAAATTGAAGACGAAACATCCGCTTTCTGATTCTGTAATGTGCAGTTTCCTTTACATAGCAAGTTTCATAAGAAAACAGAAGATTGAATATAAAACGCACGATATTTATTTCAATATGAAGCTGCAATAGTAGAAAATGAGCCACCATAAAGTTATTGATCGGTAGTTTATTATTTCTAAAGACATTACTTAGATATGAATGTGGAAGAATTATGCTGTCAATATGAAGCCTTGGCCGTACTGCGTATTGCTATGACAGTATAATAAATTATTAGATCCATGTTTAATAATTTGTCACAAATTTTTTATTTTAAATTAGAATGTAGAAACACAAAGATCTTAGAAATAAAACTATGTGTTATCGTCACGACATGTAGTATATTTAGTTTCAATTACGACAAAGCGAAAATTATCATTAGATTGAAAGTTGTATGTATAATCTACTCTACACTTTTAATGTATAAATTATGAATTTTAGTTGTTATTACATGTACTACTTTAAACTGTTTGACATCAACTTTAAAATACTTTTTGAATCAAACTTATAGAAAATATGGTTTGCTAGCTCTTTCTTCACCTATGTAAAGTTGTATCTTTTACGTAGTTCTCATATTAACAGTATAGTTGTATATGTTCGTGTTATCGTATATTAAGTGCAAAGCTCTTTCAGTTACGTCCTATAATATTCCTTTGCTTTTTATAAAAAATAATATAAAATTGAAAAGCTATAGCCTCACGCTTTATATTACAATACCCTATCTTTATCAAGTTCTATAAAATCCAGAATATATCTGATCTATAAAATCAAGTTGGCAAACGAATGCGTAAGTAATGAAAAGAAAAAATCACTTAGATCTCGCTGTGATATCAAATTTCTACGAATGCTCCATATCACAAAGAACTTATATATTTCCATGCGCTGTACATGATCGACATGATTAAATAAAAATACGAAGTGAGTAAGTGATTAAAATACAGAGTCATTTATTGTATATTATGAAAAACTATCCTACAATACATTGTAGGATAGTTTTTCATAATATACGGTTACAAGCTGTAACCGTTAGATGGCTTTAAAACGATAAAAGTGGGTCAATGTATTATTAATTGCACGAGTTATAACTTAAGGGTGTAAATAACGGTCAATGGGTTAAATATTATCTATATTTAACACATTAATTATTTATTCACACTCAATAACTACATATTCTCTGGACATTTTTCTTTTAAATGTTGCACATTTCATAATAATTTCTGAGATAACCATAGGAAGGTTTATTTGAAACGAGATAAATTGCACAAAGTACACGATAGAAACAACAATCATTTTAGTCCTTACAGAATGCAATAAAGTTTATTTGTAGCAGAATTGCAGTGCAATTGACATTTTCCTTCCTCACAGCCAGTGTCCAATTCATATTAAACGGATTGCATTGTCTCGTGAAGCGGTTGATTTCAACAATGCTTCGAGGCGCAGCAATAAAACTCTTGCTTACGGCGCACTGAATACTTTCCAATTTATATTTTTTTCTATTTACTGCTTCCACTGGTGACTAATCCACTGTAAGTAATTTACCTATCGCTCGGTAAAGGTTTTTTGTAAACATAAGTACTCTATTTATTTCCCTAGCGGCGTTTATGCAAAATTTCATGATAATCGAATAAACAGGTATGACGCATAAAATGCCAATCAATAAAAGCTTATTTTTATACTTAACTTAATAATTGTATGATATATGGTATATTAATAAATACTGAAATGTTGCCAGAACTTTAGTACCTATGCACGAGATATAACAAATAGTATACAGCTACAATGGCGTGTCTACACGCTACGTAGTACAAGTACAAATTATTCCCTCTTTGATATGCACGTGACCTATCATCGACCGTTTAAGAAGACTTGAGTACAGTCCCAGGGGAAGTTTGAGGAAGATTGTTGGGAATTTCGGACGGCCAGCGGTCCCTTTGACAAGAAATTGTACTGCTGTAACGAACTAAATGTATTCCTATTTTTGGTGCTACAAGTTACTGCGCCACACAAATTTACTTATTCTTTGGTTTTTAAATATGAACTGATAAAAGAATTTTAAAAGTGTCAATATACTACATTAGAAGTTACACGAATTAACCCTAAAAACATTTTAACATTCTTTGACAATAGTTAAGATACTTAGAAAGATAAGTAGAATATAATTGATAATTTTAAATTTTAGTACTATAATTAATAAGAAAATCTGTTTTATCAATAACTTGGAAGTCGAGTAATCACTGAATATGCCTAAAACAATCATATTACTTTTGATAAAGTTAATATTTTTTAAACCTAGTATCTGCAGTGACCGTACTAAAAGTATGTTGTTTACTAAGTAGTAAGTTTAGTAAGTTAATAAGATTTCAAAAACAGTGTGGTAATAATTATTGATGATTAATTTAAGAGATAGTATAGAGATAGATATATTTGTATACGTATAGGGAAATAAATATATATGTCGCATATTTGTCTTGTTTTATTATTAAGTGGTTGTGCAGGTTCACAGTATTGATACTATAGCAATTGTTGCTATCTGTTACCCGTACAACAGAAATACGAGCCTGCGCAGTATTAAACCCAAGTACGTTTCTATAAATTGTTAGGTTCTTATCCTTGAACAAAAACAGTGTTGTTCAAATCCCTCTAGGCTACTAACTAGGTATGGATAATTACGTGGAACATAGTCTGGTTTTATAATTAATTACATGAAATTGAATACAAAAGAGATGTAAGAATAATGTACCTACTAAAGTTATAATATGAGCCTTTGTATATATGTAGTTGGATTTCTTTTGTTCTTTCTTTACTAAGGATAGCCCTATGTTTTTTGTTTATTTATACAGTATACGATAGGAATTATATATAATATAAATTTACTATTCGCGATTATGAAGTAATGTTAAGAAGTTCTTATATAAGTTTTAGATATTCACTCAATAGTAATTCATGTAGCTAGGTAACATTACTAGAAATTTTAAACGGTTTCCTTTTAATGTGTACATGGAAGCATTCAAACGGAAAACATACCAGAAAACACTTTTTACCGTGTTTGTAAGTTTCAAAAGACTAAACAATCAAACAAGACTTGTTTATAGGACGACGAGGTTGGGTTTCATGCAGTAACTGAAATAGTTCAATACTGCTATGAGTCTATAACAGTGTGTATACACGCATTAAGTAATAACGTTTTATTTTCTACCGTGTTAATGTAGTCTCACCACCAAACAAGTACTCTCGTATTAATGGGTTAAGTATCTCAATAGTGTGGTACAAGTTATGAGCAAAATGATTATGTTTTGTAACAATCATTATAAATTCATGATCCATGATTCTGCCGACAGCCAAATCCTTGTTTGATTGTGATTGCTTAACAAGCTTTGTTATCTACAACATGGAATACGTTTTAGGATTAATTAAGCTTAACAATTTAAATGTATAGATGAACATAAATTGAAATGCGTAAAGCAGAAATGCTTCTCCAGATTTTTATGCAGACTGTTATAATAGAGATTAACCAAAATATGATCGCGTCGATGCTACTATCGAAACATATTTTTGTTCACGCGTTATTTTACAAAACTGAATAAACGTGGTATCTAACGCTGTCATCACCTGTTTACCGATAACAAAATTGTCGTACTAATTGACATACTGTTACATTTAATAATATCATTGGACGCTCGTCGTGTCATACTTGTTAGTCATTTAACGTGCGAAACTCGTTTCACATTAATTTATAGTTTAAAAAAAAAAACTTCCTCAAGGGTGGAGAAATAGGAAATTATTATTTACTCACTCATGACATCTCTTAATAGCTAAAGTAAGGTTTTTAAAAATATAAAAAAGTATACATGTTGTTATTAGTGCATAATAACTACAAACAATCCTACTAATATTATAAACGCCAAAGCTTGTGAGTGTAGTATGTATGTATGTGTGTATGTATGCTTGTTGCTCTTTCACGCAAAAACTACTGAACGGATTTGGATGAAAGTTTATAGTAATATAGCAACAAAAAGAGATTGAATATTTCCAAAGAGAAAAAATAAATAATAACATAATTAAAGGAGAAATCTAAACTGGAATTAATAACTAATGTAAAGCAAACTTTTTAAAAAGATTTAAAATTTGATATCGATGAAAATGGAATAAACAACATATACCAGATTAGGAATGAAAATAGAGAAGGAATGAAATCGAGGTCAATCCTAGTTTCCTTCGCAAATGGATGGAAAAGAAGAGAGATAATGAGGAAAAGGAAGGACCTTGTGAACATTTATGTCACCGAAGCCTACCCCAAGGATGTTTTAGCCAAAAGAACAGCTCTACAAGCTGAGCTAATAGAAGAAAGAAATAAAGGGAAAATAGCATTTTTAAAATATGATAGGATTATAATGAAGGGGAATGAAATAATGAATGAAAAAGAAAACCGGAATTTCCTCAATGAATGAAAAAAGAAAACGGGAATTTTCTTCGACCCACATTCCACTGACTCTCAACCTAAAAAACAGTAAGCAATCACAACTTTTAAAACTCGTATAACTAACGCATTTGATTTAATGAGAACTAGATCACATTCACTCACCAAGATCCCTATAAACAAACAACAGTAGTAATTAAATCTCGGCAACCGGAAAGTACAACAATATAAAGTAACAAAATTACCTAAATCACACTCTCCCCCAAGCAGACTGGTCATCGTGGAGGAAAACGACCCTCTAAGGATAGAAAAGCGAGAAAAAAATGGATTGGATTTTAATAAAAAAGGAAAACCCATAATGAATAGAAGAATTGAAAGGAAATTGGGAAAGAAGTGTACCCAAGTGGTAGCGCAAAAAGTAGAGGAAGACGGATTAAGCGATGAGAAGACGATTTGAAGAAAGTAGCTGGACCGCAATGGCGTAACCATTCCGGTCCAGCTACATAGCATAGTACAGAGACGAGTAGAAAGCCTTAGAGGAGGAGCCTTTGTCGAATGATAAGCTGGTAAAGAGAAGAACTATGTTAACCAGCAATAAAGGTTTATTTATTTATTAAACATATAAGCATACCTCAATAATTTTCCTTTGTTTACATTAGTATAGCTTTGCTAATATTAGTCTAGTCAATAAAAGTTTAACTTTGATATTTTGAGCCTGTCACCTACAACCAACGCGAAAATTTCCGTAAGTCTTCGTAGATGTTTACGTATTATTTATATGAGTTGTTTAGCCCCATAATACATGCTCTGCTTAGTTTGGGACTAGATGTGTAAATGTCCGAAATATTTATTTATTTATAGTTTTTAAACAAAATGCATTTAAAGGTGCAACATATAAAAAAAACATTTATGTATTGATGGTCTTTTTTAAGGTTACGCAGTTCATGACTCGGAACTTTTACAGACTCGCCATGTCCGTCCGTCCTCGCCCTACCGCCCAAACGGTTGGTGCTAGAAAGATGAAACTTTGCATAAACATGTGTTGTAATTACGTTGACAAAGTGCTACAGTAACATTATGATAAATATTTTTATTAGGGGTAGGTACCTTCCATACACGTAAAGTGTGAACAGATTTTTTTCTTTCACATTTTTTATTTCATCAGATTCAGCGCAATATTCGCGTTTAGAAACGAATATTTCGGATCCTCGAAACTTTCAGAAGGATCCTAGGTTCAAAGAGGGAACGGAACCCCACCCGTTCCTTCATCGGTAAAGGATGCTGAACAGAGAAATAAGTAAGCTCGTACGACACGGCCTCTGGTGTTTCAATGCTCTCTCCGTTGAAAAGCGATTTAGCAGAATCGGGGGTCAAGTGTTTGTACAACCATTGATGAAGTTGACCACAACAAGTGGAGAAGATGTTGCCTAAAAACCGGTAGTCCTTTCGGGAGTGTAAAACTTCTATAGCCGGTTATACGCTTCGCATGCTTCGCGACCTGATCGCGAAAATGAGGACACCAGAGCCGCATTAAACAGCATTAACTGAAGAAGAAACACAGAAGTTAACACTGACGAAATCAAGATAGCTCTTAAACAGCTTAAAAATGGAAAAGCCATGGAGAGTATGGTATCACATCAGAGCTCTTAAAAGCTGAAGGTAATCCCGTACTGAGGGAGCTCCAAATGCTCTTCAACACTGCCCGGTTTGAAGGGAGACTCCGTAGGTGTGGAGTAGAATTTTAGTCTTACTATTCTTCAAAAAAATTACCTTGACCATTGACCCATTTCCCTTCTAAGCCACATCTACAACTGTTTTCAAGACTCATCACGAACCGTCTTGCGCGAAGACACCATTGACCACATCCACCCAGTGCGACAGATTATACAGAAGACCGAAGAGTATAATCAACCCCTATGTCTAGCATACGTTGACTAAGAGAAGGACTTAAATTCGGTTGAGATCAGTCCACCTAGACAACTTGCAAACGTTTTTCATTTTCTATTCTATTCATATTTCTCTATTCTATTTCTCTTGTTTTATTAGCTAATATTTAGTTTTGATCACATGACTGAGGGACATTAGCCAAGGAAACAAGAGAATAGAGAAATAGAATGGAAAACGTAAGACATTTGCAACTTGGCTAGGAGGCCTGGTCTGTTCTGGAATCCAGTGAAGTATACCGAATACAGTGATTCCAGGTAGATTGGCAATACATACAAGTGATGAGATGTCTCTACGGTACCACTACCATGTCCGTCCAAGTACACACCAGCAAACATCAAGAAGTGAGACAGGGGGACGTTATTTCCCCCGAAATTGTTCACAAATGCAATGGAGGATATGTTTGACGCTGTGCTGTAAAGGAGGAACCGCTCTCTGGGTTGTCCAAAAATATGTTTACCTTAGGCAGGCATTGCAGTTAGGTAGAAATAACCTCGCGGACAAGGTGAATAGGAGAATTCAGCTCAGCATTTGGAAAGATACGTCGGGTCTTCTCGTCGTCGAACCCACAGTCGTATCAGGAATGAACTGATCCGTCAGAGATCTAAGGTCATCGACATAGCCCACTGGATTACTAAGCTGAAGTCGCAGTGGGCTGGTCATATTAACCGCAGAACTGATGACCGTTGGGATAAAAGCGACCCGGCAAACGTAGTGTAAGACGCCCACAGTCCAGGTGGAGTGACGATTTGCCCAAATCGATGAAAGTGGTGTGCAGTGGGAGAGACCATATCCAGGAGTGGACTGCGATAGGCTGATGATGATGATAATGATGCAGCTTGTAGGATCGTTTCAAAATGAAAAAATTTAACAATTTTATTTTAATTTTGCACCCTTTGTCGTTAATGCAGCACCCTGCAATTTAGTATATTAATCTACGAACACACGGAAATTTTCGCATTGTTTGCAGGTGATCAACTCAAAATCGCAAAGTTAAGCTTTCATTGACTGGACTATATGTATGGGCATACAAGTATATGTAGGTATAATTTTTTACTAAAAAGTTTTAGATTTATTTCAGTTTTCTGTTCGGAACGTGTTGACGAATTTTAATTTAAAACATAAACGTTGTAATTAGAGTTCATACAGAAATAATTCTTGGGCAAAAATATTACGGTTCTTTACTACTTCTACCTAACAAGAAATAAGGAAAAAACAAAAACTTAATTCGTAGGTATGGAGAAAGATATATTATCACACTAAAATGATATAATCCAGGATATTATAATAATATATCCTTGTATCAGACGATAGAGTAAATGTTGGGCAAAATTAAGTTTAGCTCAAGCTAACACTTTACTTTCACGGATGATGTATAACACAAAGCGTAACTAATGACCAAACTTCAGTAGCCCACGTTTGTGTTACAAAAGACTCACAAATCCTTTACGGAAAGAGTTCCTTCCTTTATGCCTTTCAAAAGGGTTAGCTCCAATAATTGCAGAGGTCTTGACGTCGACTATCATGTTGTTCAATTTATACGTATGTGCTTAACGGTTTTGATTTCGTGTACGTTTCTATAAATCGTTTTTTTTTTCAAGCAATCACATCAATGTCGTAGCTACTTCTCCTTTTAAATAGTGCAGGCCAAAGGTCAATTTAACTAAACTAGACCCACACAAATGCAATTAACCCTACTTTCTACTTGTTCCTACTTGGAATCAAATAAATATGTAATGATAACGAAAGCACGTACTCTATAAAGTAACTTTTGATACATTAATACATCATTTACCTACTTGTACAAGAATAAAAGATGTAATTGCATCGTATCGTGTCGTCGGAAAGAGATACCAATTAGATTATAACTCTTACCTGTAATAATGATAGCTAGTGAAACGATTCAAGAGGTTCGTTTATTATTTCACAATAAGGTTGCTGCCATTTACTAAAAAGCAGTTAAGACCTAGATAGGATTGTGTGTACACGGGTATGGCTTAATACTAACTGGAGAAACGTGTTTTATAACCTACGTTCTATCTCTCATAGATCGAAACACAACTTAGCAATAAGACCTGTTTACAAAAATAGGACTTTCTCATTACTTAAACCATTATGTACCGAGGCTTTAGACGATGCGAAACCGAAATCTTGCGGTATCGGAGAATCAATTTGATACAGCTTGATTCATAGCTTTTAATAATATAGCTATGTGTATCTAATTATCAAAAGCGACGGATGCAATATACACAACATAAAGTTACGCTAAAGATATACTCCATTAGTGTTAAAAATTTGCGTGTATCTTAAAATTATAATAACAGTATTATAATTTTCAGATCAGAAGCGAAACACGAAATCGTGAAGGTTTCGAATCAGCTAATGTAAATGGCTCTATATCGTAGCTGTTGCCCTGGGTTACGAAGCTCAAACTGATAAGTGGATCGTTGAACTAATACCGAGATTATGACGTAACATCGTAATTTATATGAGCCTTATGCACGCTCACGAAACCAAATATTAAATCGCGTCGCACACCACTTTGAAAAGTTTGTTTCAGTTTCGCACATTCCCTAAGAGCTACTTAGAATTTCTTCGAAGTCTTTCTTACATCAAAAAGGAGAATTAGACAAAATCATACTAAATTTCGCATGGCGTAGCGCAATGGTGGAAATAAATTTAGACCTTATTTCTGTACAATAAGAATAGTAAGTTGTTTCGGGTCCACTAACTAGATATACGAAGTATTACGAAGTATGTGTTCTCTCGAGCTATGATGCACCATATGGTCAATTAGGAGAGCATAACACATGTGTGGTTTTACCGATGTTTGCGATAAATGCGTTATTGCAATAAAATTTAAAGTTAGTTTGTAAAAAACTCAAAAGGAATATTTATCTTAAATTGATTTATAATATATGTGTTTTAAAGGCACGCTGAGTTCAACATCAATGCGCAGGCTCGACCGGGTGGCAGTACTACCCTCACACAAAAGACCATCCTAATAATGACAACTTTCTTGCTGTCGTAATTCATTGGTGAGTGTGTGACCAGAGGCCTAATCACTCTGCATCTCTCTGCTCTCTGCATTCTCAGAACTATGCAGAAACATCTAACCAGGCCAACATGGTATGGGTCACCATAATACAATGCCTTCCCTCACAATGAGAATGGTGACCCTTTGTTCTAGATTCCACTGGTGCTTTCCATCAGGCAGAGTAGTCGTGTATATGTAAGTATGGTAGGCTTAAATAAATTTAAAAAAAAAAACTAAAAAAAATTGCATTCATTATATTACTTGTTTCTGCTGGAGCTATCTAATTGCTTGGTACGAATTAATATTTTATTGTACATTTAGTTGATACAATTGGATGTTCTATTATCTTTGAGTACAATATAATTATAGACAGCATTTATTTTATAATAATAGTTTAAAGTGATAATGCATTAATAATACAACATGAACATAATATCAAACACATTATTTTTAACCTTCAGCGTTATGATGAATTTGTTAAATCGAGAGTCAAACTGTGCTAATATATTTAAAAAAAACATGTCATTTTAGCTTGAATTATTTGTGTCTAAAAAATTGTCTTTGAATTTAATCATTTAAAAGACATTGATATAGTTTGAAAACTAAAGTAAGTTAATGTATTGAATGTTTTGTATGAAATTGATGGTTGTGAATAACAGGTAATAATTATATACTAGTGTTTATATAGACTTTTCCTCAATGTACTCATCATAGAATGCCTCTTCATTGCATCCTCAATGAGAGATAATTGTCTTGTCTTTTGTTCTGTTTATGTTCTTGAATTTGCATTACAATTAGTCCTCACACAGCCTATTAGAACACCAAGAATATAAAAAAATGGTGGCAAATAATATAAAAATGAAAATTTTATAAAAAAAGTAAAACATAAAAAAGTTGTGGACTATATAGAAACTTAAAAAAAATGTGATCAAACAAAAAAAAAGAGAAATACTTAATAAAAGAAATTTCATTATGAAATGTTAAGAGATAGTGTTTTTAAGTTTTAGTTTGAGAATTATTAAATTAACAAATAATAGATACTCACCAAATAACTTCGATGCGTTAAGTAGAGACTATAATTTCTTCTTTTGTCCATTTCTTTCTTTAGTAACTTAAAGTCCATAGTGCATTTAAAACTAATTTAACAAACTTATTTAGATATAAACTAAACAAATATACATTCCAGTAGCAAATAAAAATATATTATTGTAGTGTTTTGCTACGAAAAATTCATTTACAATAATAAATTATATTTCGAAATTATTATTGATACTTAAATTAACAGAAAATAATTAAATAACCTCAGATACTGGCCTAACTGATGTTATCAAAAACCTGTCTTGACAAAACTCTATCATAACTTTGTACAAACAATTAACCTGTAGTCACCAGGCACACGACAATACGTAAACAAGCGAATCGTTTTACTAAAAACAAACCACTAAACAGTATAGGTATAGATAAGAGGTGAGACTCCTAACTTATTTTGAAATTAAAATTACATCTGGCAATTGTACCTACATTGCTTAAAATTCACATTTCACTGTTAAGTTTCGGTTATCTCACTATGACCGAAAGAAAAAAAGAATTATTCTAGGTACATGTCTTTTTCAAGAAGTTTCAGAATTGACAGGTACAACAAATATCTCCCACTGCATCACTGCATTCTGTACAACTCTACGCCATATTTGCAAAGTGGTTAAATGTGCTGCCAATTTCAAAATGTAAGCTACCAAAAGTATCATCAGACTAAAGTTTATGTCAAACAAATATTTTCAAATTTTCGAAGTTTTTACTTAATTTTTAGAGTAACTGTCAAACTATTTAAACTAATTTTAATGATTGACAAAAATAATCTACTACCCCAAAATGCTTGAAATGGTTGGTAGCACTTGTAGTTAAATGTCAACTGTCACCATAATAGTGCTGGAAGTCGATTACGACTAAAGATCACTAAAGAAAAAAAAACTGTGAAACTAGAAGTTGAATAATTAATTATCCTACACTGAAACCTTTAGTCAAACTTTTATATAGTAAGTTTTTAAAATAATATCTTTTCTTAAATCATTTACAAATAGCTTTAGCAAAGGCGATTATAGTGTAAGATAGTCGGTTTGAGATTGACACTAAATTGAAAAGAAACGATTGTGTCATTGTGTTTTTGCGATTCTCGATTTTCTAATAAAATTATTTTTGATTCTATATTAACATCGAATAAAAAGCATCGATTTAAAATAAAAATCAAACTAATATCATATTATTATATTTTAATAGAAACATCGATGTTTCTGGTAATATATATATATATATATATATATAAACTAAAAACGTTAAAGAATAATAAATAATTTTCAGTATATTTTGGCCTTCCTATAGCTTTGGATGTTAATGTGCAACATAAACACTTTATAGCTATTTTTTTGCGACACTACTGGTGGTACTTTCCATTAAAAGTAATGTAAGTGAAAAGGTCATTGTTATCACAGAGTAGTATTGCTCTATGATTGTTATTTAATAATTATCTTGATGATTGGGATTGGGATTCAATGCACACTAGAGACTGAATTTAATCGACTTTTCAATATTTATCTTTTGATATCGATGTGTTGTAACGTGTTTGTGAAAGATATCGAAGTTAAAACATCATTGTTTTTCAGCTTAGTATCGATTTTTATTCACCTTCGACAAATATCGATCGTCCCTGTCCCTATTGTATTTTTTCTGTGCTGACCAGTGTCTCCATATACACGGTAATTACCGTAGATGCACCGTAATCTGGTCTCTATCTACCGTCAAGGTAATAGTGTATTACCGTGTCAAATATCACCGTATTACCATTAGAAATAACGTTGTTGGGCGTTTTTCAAAATTTTGCTCAGGACTATTTTGCTATGTCCTACGAGTTTGACCATTGATTAAAAGGCAAAAATGTAGGAAGTGAGTATCAAATTATTTTATGTTAGGGTGAAATGTTTAACTTACTGTAAAAAAAAAGATAAACATAAGTCTTATGCGGAAAACATATTTTAATATTTAATAAAATACCAAATATTATCCTACTTTTTTATGTGTCCTACATAATATCCTGGAGTTTGATTACGTATTTTGGAGAATATATAAGCTATATTTGGATATCTTTAGTATTACTCGAATGAAATAACTCATTTTATTTGTTTTTAAATAAAATATAATAAGGTTGTAGTATATTTTTCTAATATAAATACTGAAATTATCGGATTTAAAAAAGTGGCCACAGCGGACAGTCCTGTACGTAACGGTTAGATTTTATAAAGAATAACAATAACATTTTCTGTGGCTCTAACTATTTTCAAGCAATGTCATATTAAATGTTTTTATCATTCATTCGCTCTTTTCCTTTGAATTAAAACTGAAGAAATTCAATCGTCAACACTTGCGGTCCGTGACATACGTAACGGGTCTGTTTGTTTGTCCGGTACGAACATTGATTTTGAAAGGTAAGACCCGCAAATTTTATATACTACTCGTGTTAAATTATAAGTAAATATGTTGTAGATAATGAATGTGTACTAGTAAACTACTATAATCAACTTTTTTTATACCAAAGAAACATGTGATGACAAGTCCGCGTTATACGTAACGTCCAGACGTGACGTGATTTAGTATGAAAATAAATGGACATCCTGTACGTAACGGTGCAAAATTTTGAAAAACGCCCTGTTGTAAATATTTTATCATTTACTGTGTAAACCGAATCTCAGTCTATCAATTTAACAAATTTTGTAATGGCAACACTGCAAAATCCCAAGGGGAATCCCCAATATCTAGAAGTTTATCTCCACTACACAATCTATTCTCGTCTTTATTTCTATGTGAGAAAGAAATAAATTTGCGAGTGCATTTTCAGCTAAGTCAATGAAATGAAAAGGAAAAAAAGAAACAAACTTCGAACAAAAATAAAATAAAAGGGAAACATTTCACCCAGCAATCAATTATAAGAAATGCAAAAACTGTGTGGATTTCAGGACATCACGTCGACATGTTGTCAAAAATGAATAAATCCATTTATGAAAGAGACCCTGTCGTACTAGGAGAGTCTAATTCAGAATAATAATAAAATATTCAGACTTGATTAGTCAATAATATTGTTTTTTCCTTTGAAAAATTACACGGTAATTTACACGGTACACTTTTTGCTTAATCACCGTATTTTTTTCAAGAAACACCGTATTTTTACCCTGGCAACACGGTAACTCTTGATTTACATATGGAGACACTGGTGCTGACTCTCTGAGCTGAATTCTCAAACTTCTCAAAACGCCGAGAAACTGTAGTTGTGCATATTAGTGTGTATTTTTTATTTATATTTCATTTTATTAAGTGTTTATTCTAATGAAATACTTTTTTCTCTTAGTGTAATGGGTAAGTAAATGATTTTAATACTCTGGTTGATTTATCACACATATTTTCTTAATTTTACGACAGTTGTTTATTTTTTTTTCAGAAAGTATGGGCAAACATCGTCAGAATTTAAATGATTTTCTGGAAGAAGCAGAACTACAACAATATTCTGAATTGTTTAGGTAATTATGTCGTTGATAGCGAGTTCTTATGGTGTTTTGGCGTAAATATGAAAGTGTTTTGTTGACTAGCCTTTACGTTTTCGAAAGCTTGTTGTGTTCATTTTGTCCGTGCTCTAACTCATACTATGTCTATGCGAATGTTTTTCAGTCATGTGCTACTGCTCAGTGCGATTGTTTTAGCATTTTTAAAGCCACGCATGATGTATTCTAGATCACAATTTCACTCTTATGACAAAAATGTCTCCCACATAGTCTATTAGTGCAGTTTGCACATACTTAAACAATGAATGCTTGTCTACTGTGCATCTACTTTTAATCAGAAGCAACCTATTTGTTGCAGCTGACATGTCTTCAATCAAGTTAAATATCAATATTGTAAATTAAAGTTCAAGCCATTTTGACAAAAGTTGCATTGCAGCATACTGTCGTAGTGCATAGTAGAAAATTCTGACAAATTGTGTTGGAATGGCCCTTTACTAATAAAAACATTTTAGTAACTGTGAAAAAGAAAGAATCATATGTTTGGTAAACTAAACAGTACATATGCTTTGTGCGAGTTTGATAAAACCTTTCCAAAAACAGTCAGCTTTGCAGTCCTTGGATGTTTGACCTATGTAATGTAAACATTATTATGAAAATCCAGTTTTTACTGTGTCAATTTTTACACTAACTGTTTATCTGATCCGCAACATTTTTTTTTGCATTTTGTGTTTTCAAAGAAAAATGTTATGTATTTACAAAAAAGTTTTGATGGGATATCAGTTGACTGATACTCTTTAAATATGCTCAGTGCATTTTTTTTTACTATATGATAATGTGTGTCAGATGTCCAAAATAATTACTTGTTTTTTATTGTAAAAGTTATGACAGAGATGGGAGAGGCCTGTGTCAGACAGTGGACAGCGATAGGCTGATGACAATGATGATAATAATTGTGAAAGTTGACTTTATTGTCAAATCAGTCACAGATGTTGCAATATATAGTAAAATTGTATGTAATTGCATACAAGGAGTATGCCAAGAATTAAACTATATAAAACTACAATATACCCATTACATATGTATAGCTTTGTGTAATATTTTGCCATTCTAAACAAGTAACACCCTTTCCAATGATTCCAACATGGAATATTTTTCCCAAATATTTTTTTTAACACAGATAATGACCACTAGAAAGCGCCACATTAAAATAAGTGATACATTATAAAGCCTAACCAGCGAACAATCAAGATGCTTCCAAAGGTACCTCATATGTCTAGTTCTAATGATTAGTTGAGGAGCTGTGAGGGAACAGATGAATATACATACATATACAGACTCAGTGATTCTTTAAATTGATATAACTTAATTGTCAACTGATTGGAATGAAACAAACAATAAATGTTTAATGTAATTTTATCATTATACATAAGAAAAATCTGCATCCAATTAGTAAAGCCCCTTCTGATAGCATCTCGCACATACAGACACAATTTTACCAACTCATTTTTTTTTATTTTAGTTGTTTAATTTTTTTTGGACTAATTTAATTTTTTTTTTGATTTGCCTATTTTTTTTTAGACTAGTGTCGCATCGCCATTGATTTTCAACAATAGCCGCAAGTAATGCCGCAGGACTCAGTTAGTTATTGATTTATTTAATGATGTTTTTGAGTTTCATGTACACCTTATTATGGTGTTTCATTGTAAAAGTGCATTTATTAATTGTCTCGAACATCTTACACACTAAGGCTTCTAGTACTAAGAAGAGCTTGTACTATGAGTACCAGACAACTGATATAAATACATAGATAGGTACTTTTGTAAATACATACACATGTATATATATAAAACACCCAAAAATTCGACACAAATACTCATACTCGTAATCTCTACTGCTAAATGTTTTTATTCTTCTATATGTATAAATGACATGCTATATGGTTAATTTCTGTCTAACCTTTAAATAAAATTTATATTGTTACAGAGATGTATTGAAAATTACAAAAGTGACTCAGTTGAAATTTGTAGTGACTGAAGATTTAGATCAAATTGGTCTTTCTAAACCTGAACAGAGACGTTACAAGAAGATATTTTCGAAGTATTTTCCAAACCCTTATATTTATAAATTGAGAAAGTTATTAAGCTCACACAAGAAAAATGAACCGGTGAGTTAGTTTAATAGCCTCTTTTCCATGGCCTCCATGGCAGGTTTCCGTATACTGATAGTTTAAAAACACTATGCTTGCTGGTGATGTGTGAGAGTGTGAAAACGGTATAATTGTCTCTGATGTTGTCTGAAGTGGAGTGAAGCTTTATTCGACACGTCTTATTGACGACGTTAGTTCATTTGAAGTAAACCTCAACACAGATGAACCTAGGGAGGTCTGCTTGCAGATTATGAATGTAAAAGATTAAAAACAACTTTGAATATATATAGGCCAATAATAGCTGAATATTGTCGATATTTAAAAAAAAAATCTGTTTGTTTCTGTTATTCGTCTATTTGCGATGATGTCAAGTTCAACTGTTTGGTCTTAATCAATCTAATTTTTTGTTTCAGTATTCTCAAGGACACACATCCATCCCAATGGATTTTCTACCGTTTAATGACAACAATGTAAAAGTCCCTACAAAACACATAATATGTATCGAAGACATAACTATTAATAAAGAGTTGGGGAAAGGTCAGTTTGGTGTGGTGCAACAAGGCACCTGGAGTACAGGGAACCAAAGAGTAAGGACCAGATAATGTTTACATATAAATAATTTATTAGGTGCAACATCGGTTTCAATATACTGTGGTTTTAATACCACACTTACTCAATTATTCAGTAAATATTATACTCAATTGTAAATCACGAGCAGCGCCCAATGGTATTACCTGAAGTTGTTGTTGTACCTTGTTCATACCAGCATTTTTATGTACATATTCAAACATACGAAAGATATTCAACACTGCCTGATGGAAAGCATCAGTAGAATCCAAGAGTAGGGTTTACTATCCTTATTGTGAGTTCAGAAAATGTACCATGATGACCATGATGATACTGTACTGGTGATCTAGTGAGATACTTCTACATCATGGGGCCTCCGGTCACACATACCAAAAAAATACTACAGCACGAATGGTGTTATTCTAGTCATTTAGATGTGGTATTCAGGGCCGGAGTTACCATATAAGCTGAAAAAGCTGAAGCTTGGGGCGGCAGAATTAGGGGGGCGACAAAATGGCCCAAAAACTAAACTGGTACAGAAAAAAACCTTTTTTAGGCAACCAACCAAAAGGAGTATAAATCCTGCGTCGCGGTGGGCTCTACAAACATACATAAAACTAACACAGAGAACACCTAGATTTAGGACAACAATTTGTGAATTGCATAAAGTGTTTTCCCACGTAGGAACCCACGACACTTTGCGCAGTAGAATGCAGAGTGGCGACCACTTAAAACACCTTTTTTTTTGACGTGTGGAAACCCCCTTGGGCCGACACGCTACCGGAGTTTGCAACGGCATCGAACCGACTAAAACCAAATGGTGTGCCACTCTGCACCTGAAATAGCAGGGGTCCAAGGAACCTGTTATTACGCCCTCTGAATCTCTCACAGTGCTTCCTCTCACTGAAGCGGGTGCCATTAATTGCTTATCTCTCCATGGCGACGTACGACATACGTGGACGTCGCCTCCACTGAAGCCTGAAGGCCACTGAAGCTGATGAAGGAGAAAATTTTCCGTCCATTTTCGGCCACACTCAGGGTAGCATGACCATGGCATAGATCGTAGAAGGTTGCGACCGCGGTTGACCGTATATGGCTCACACCACCAATATCCTCTGGGGTCACCGGAGGCATGCCATATTTTGGGCGGTCATAGCCGCCGCCCACACCGGTGCATCGTACAGTGCCATAGACCAGACAACTCCCGTGTACAGTTGTCTCGTCGTGACATTGGCTCCACCCAAATTGGGCAAAAGTCATTCGAGTGCGGAGGCAGTGTCAACCAGCTTCGAAGCAAGCTGTCGGAAGTGCTCGTCGAAGAGCCACCTACCGTCAAGGATCAGGCCCAGATAACTAACACGACCTTGACATGTCTTGTCGATACCCTGCTGCTGCTGACCAAGTACTGCAAACTTTTGGATATATTGACGTTGACAGGTGCATGGTTAGATCATAGAGGCCTATCTTCGCGACAGGACGGTGAAGTTTGTGGATCGGAACGGGTGGAGAATCGAAGGGAAGTGTGTTTCAGGGTTCCTCAGAGCTCTGTATTGGGCCCATCATTATGGAACCTCGCATACGATGCGGTCCTTCGCACCAGTCTGCCCTCTGGTCTAAGTGTCGTCTGCTATGCGGACGGTACCCTAATACTGGCCGCTTCGAGGAAATGCTTCTGCTCGCCGAGCAGGGAGTGGCTTGTGTTGTAGAAAAGATTTCTGAGCTGGGCTTAAGGGTGGTGCCTCAGAAAACTGAGGCGATTTGTTTCCATGGCCTACGTATGCGCCAGGAACTACCCAGCTAGCTAGCTTCCGAGTGGGTGACACTGAAGTCCGGATGAGCTAGTACATAAAGTACCTAAGCCTCATCCTGGACAGTCGGTGGAGCTTCGAAGAGCATTTCAGGCGATTAGTCCCCCGGGTTCGAGGGATAGAAGGGCGTACCATCGTCTGCTGCCCAATCTCGGTGAAGCCAATCGTACGGGGCTACCGTACTTCAGCGACGGGGTTGTTTCACTGAGTATTATATATTTGCTTAGCTTAAAAAAACAAAAATTATAAAAATAATCTAGTATCTAATTTTTTTTCCTAAAGAAAGGAATTAACTTAATTTTGAAAAGTGTATCTAATTTTAGGAGTCAGTAGGGGCGGCAAAAATTTTAAAGCTTTGGGGCGGCAGATGTGTAAATCACACAAATGTGTAAAATACACAACTATAAAGTATCTCTGTGTTAAATTTTACCTTGTTCAGCGGTTTTTACTTGAAAGAGTAAGAAACATCCAAACAAAAGACCGCTTTTATTATATTATTAAGATTTACATTACTACACGATTATGTACACCAGAATCTTTACGCATATATGTGTTTGTTTTTGTACACCTATCTTCACGAGTAATTATTTTAATTAATTCGCATTACAACTGCAAGGACTGTTCAAGTTATCGTGATCTTGTCTATGTTAATACTGCAAGAATTACAATGCATTTACTTAACAATTTATGTGTTTTTTTCTTTATGTATTCTACAGAAGGAATATATTTAGAATTATTTATGTCTACTTACATTTTCTGTTAGTTGATAAATATGATACATTTGCCAACAAGACTTCGTAGAAAAAATATATCTCGTTCTTCTTCCTAGCCTCATTTCCAATATTATTTGGGGTCGGTCGCTACTAGCTGTTTTACCTGAATATCAGTTTTTCCACGGAGCGACTGGCATCGGACCTCCGCAACCCTAAGGGATAACTGAAATTCGAAGGCTTTCCAATAACGATTGCCATAGATGTTCATGACAACCGGGACCGACGGCTTTGCATGCTCTCCTGCATTGCAACTCTCTTTAGCGGTGGCGCGCGCATGCCGTAACTGCCGCGCGAAGCCCTATTTTCAACGTCTAATTAAAATTATTAATAATGGAGATAGAATTCCGGGAGTTAGGACTTTTCTATTAAAGTTTATTAATTTAACAAATTAATAAACTTTAATGAAAATAAACCGCAGGATCTTTTAAAGTACATATATCAAAAGGGCTCCACGAAGTTTAAAATTTATAGGCCAATTATTTATACCTTTCATCCCATTGTTTATGCCCATGGAGATTGAGAAAAAATTGGTTAGTTAACAATTGAATAACTTTTTGAAAAATGGTGATTAAACTTTTTTTTTTCAGGGCTCGATTCTTTCAAGTGTTAAGAAGATACTAGATTTTTTTCAAATTTTTAAAATCACATTTTATGTTATAAAAAAATTATTTTTATTGCTGAACTCTCTTTAGCGGCAGCGCGCGCATGCCGTAACTGCCGCGCGGAGCCCTATTTTCAACGTCTAATTAAAATTATAAATAATGGAGATAGAATTCCAGGAGTTAGGACTTTTTTATTGGAAATTTCCTCCTCTTTAACGAGCTTTTTTAAAAATTGCTTCAATGTTAAAATATCATTTTTTTTTCATCTTATTTTGTTAATAACAATTGCAATTTTTAACCTGCACCAAAATCCTTCAAAAACATTTTTCTAGAGGTGATTCCGAATCGAATGAGCCATCGCTCATATTTTTAGGACCTTTATCTCTATTTTACACGTTTTTGAACTTGTTGACTAGACTAAGAATGGGCATACAATTTCATACTGTATTTATATAGTAGGTACAAACTGTGCTGAGTTTGGGACTAGATAGCGTTGTCAGATGTCTGAAATATTTATTTATTTGTTGTTTAAAAATGGCACGCACATTTTGACGTCAGCCGTACGAACCTGGTCACAAAATGCATTCTCATTAAGGGTTTGTAACACAGTTGTGACGTAGGTATTTATTTTCAAAAAATCTTGTATATGCCATTGATGTCATTTTTATAAGAAATACTTTTTTTTCAGCTGCAAGTTGCTATCAAATGTCTGGGCCAGGAGCGAATGACGTCAAACTCGGCCGAATTCTTGAAGGAGGCGGCTGTAATGCACAGTATTGAACATCCAAATATTGTGCGCTTATATGGAGTTGTTTTGCATTCAGATTCACTCATGCTGGTAAGATATTTACTTTACAAATATGTACAATAAAATTAGTTCAACCTGTACACAATGAGAGCATAATATGTATTATCACTTTTATAATAGTATTAGTTCAGCTCGAGGTTTAGCTTGAGGGACAAAGTTAACAACCAGAACCAACGGCTTAACGTGCTCTAAGCGAGTCACGGGCCTGAAATACCGCCAATCTTCCATGCTCCGAGCTGTTAATAAGAATTTCTTGTAAGAAAAATATTTAACGCGCAAATATAAAAGTAAAGAAAATATTTATGTTTTTTTTTAATTTTTCATCTCTTCTTGAAACATCGCTGAAATAAAAACAAACATTTAGACAGACTTACATATTGTCGGTCTTTAAATTTTTATGATATTACAGTACATGAACAGCTTATAGTTAATCAAATCGAATCAATCAAATGAACCCATTTTTATTTCAAATAAACCAATACAACGGCAAGTAGTAGTCAGTCGTGAAGCTAATCGTCTGTTCCGATTCGTAGATCCTATGGAGAAGAACAGACAAGAAACTCCGTGGACACTCTTTTCCAACATAGTTAACTGTTGTGTGTTAAGTAAATTGGTGGACATAGTCATCTTTTTAAGAAAGGAGCTTTAGATAGGCAAGGTGGAAAAGGGTTCCTATCACGGTTTCTTTCTATCCACTCTAACGGCACCCACAGCATGTATAGTGGTGGTTAAATTATTTTTGTTGACATTATTCAATACTTAATAGGTACATTACTTTCTTCTAGGTTACGGAGCTGGCTCCTCTCCGGTCACTCCTGGAATGCCTCCGTGAAGTTTCGCTTCGGTCCAACTTTCTCGTACCTAGCCTCTGTGAATTCGCAGAGCAAATATGTGATGGAATGAATTACTTAGAAAACAAAAGACTGATTCACAGGTAAAACGTTACACTTCGACTGTATATGTAACTTGAATATCCAAAATTAATGATTTTTTCTACTTGTTAAAGATTTTATAAATGACAGGAAACCAAAAGATTAAAATACTTATTTATGACTTACGGTACTGCTACCACATAATTAAACGTAGTTTAGTTTACCAAGAATAAAGACCTGATATGAACTATCTGTATTCTTTAATAAAAAAGTAGCTTAAGCCTATGGCTCCGCCCGCGTATTTGTCGGTTATGGCGGTAAGACGTAATCCATTGGTTTCTTTAAGAGTCAAAGTATCTCCACGTCAATACCAAATTTAATTGAAATCGGTACAAAGACAGATGGAATAACTTTCGAAAGTATAACGTTTGCTATTCTTGGGTTCATGAGTCTAAGTATTAGATACAAAACCGATATCCATTAGTATCATCTTACAACACATGTTATGTAACCCCGAATTCCAAATCCGTCACCACACATATATTTTTAACAAAATGCAAAATGATTAATGCTCACTTGGTCAATTGACCAAGTGAGCATTAATCCACGCATAGAATAGTCACCCATAATGGTAGAAGTTAGGCCCGTATAACTTCTGAAATAAAAAAGTTATCTAAACCGCTATAGTTTTCCTTGAAAGTTCAATATATGGACTACTAGCTTTCGCCCGCGGCTCCGCCCGCGTGAATGTCGGTTATCGCGGTAAAAAGTAGCCTATGTCCTTTCCCAAGTTCAGTTCTATCTTCATACCAAATTTCATCAAAATCGGTTCAGTGGTTTAGGCGTGAAAGCGTAACAGACAGACAGAGTTACTTTCGCATTTATAATATTAGTAGGGATTTATCATGAATATTTCTTCAGATTTTTTGAGGCAGCCAATATCTTATTATATGACAACAATATCAGGGTCAGGGGGGTGGGGGACCCCCTGTTTTTACAAAAAATGCGCTATAAAGTTGAATAACTCGCAAACGGATGCCTAAATCTAAAAATAGTTTTAACTATCTCGAAATGTTTTTAAAGACCTGTCTAATGATACTTCACATGATTCGGTAGACGCTAAAAGTAAAAAATCCTCACCACTTTACGTTCAGGGGAGATAGCACAAAAAAATATATTTTTCATCATTTTATTAAAGCACTTTTTCGACGTAATTTACAACACATAGTCATGCAAAGTCACGTCTTTCTAGCACCAACAGTTTGGGCGGTAGATCGGGGATGGACAGACGGACGCACTTGACGAATCTATAAGGGTTCCAAGTACGGAACCCAAAAAATGACATGTGTTATAAGGTACAATAATAAAATAATAAGAAACAAATGTATTACAGGGACTTGGCGGCCAGGAATATCTTAGTATTTAGCAAGGATATAGTAAAAATATCCGATTTCGGATTATCGCGAGCGTTGGGTGTTGGTAAAGATTATTACCAGACAAATTACAATGTGAATCTCAAGTTGCCGGTAGCATGGTGAGTGTAATCAATTATTTTATTACTAGTATATTTATTAGATGCACGGTCATAAAACAAATTCATTTAATGTCCAGATAAAATTTGAAATCTGTTAATATTGATAAAATAGTATAAATAATTGAAACAAGAAAATTGGTCATGCGGTATAAATAATGTTCACCACTGTTTTTAATGATGGTATACGATAAAAGAGCAGGTGCTTCATCTGATAGTAACTACTGCCGTACATGGACGCGACAAATTCTAGAATTCTAGAAATCTAGAGCAAAAGTTGACTTGGGTTTCGGAGAATACAGGTTATAAAGGATACAGCATAGGCCTCTTCAATTGCACGCCACTTAGTTTTGTGCGAAAGCGGTGTTTTTTCATATCCATAGTAAAGTTTAAAGATTAAATATATCAGTAAAAGTTCGTAAATAATTAATTTAAACTCAATAATGTTAAACCATTTTCTGCCTGCTATTTCGGACGCATCATCTGCCCATATTCTTTTTGGTCATAAAGTTCGATACCTAGACTATCACAGAGATGTAAAATCAAAACTACTCTATGGAAAGGGCTCGGAAAAAAGTAGGTAGACCAAAAAGAAGACAACAATATAATACTTACCAGTTTTAACTAAGACCTCCGCATTATGTTTTGAAGTAGCTATGTAAAATATAAATTAAATGAAGTCGCTTTGCAGAGATGGTGATTGACTTTTTTAATTTAATTCCAGGTGTGCCCCGGAGTGTATATTATTTTTACGTTTCACTTCATCAAGTGACGTTTGGGCATTTGGGGTTTGTCTTTGGGAGATGTTCACGTACGGCTTTCAACCTTGGGCTGGTTTCTCCGGACAGCAAATACTAGAAGCTATTGATAATCCGAATTTCCAGGTTAGTCTCATACTTTCTAATGATTTTATAATTAATAACAGTATACTATGAATAAATAAGTATTTTTGAAGTTGAATAGTTTTCAGTTTCACACATGCATGTCTATTGTTTTAGAGATTGGAGCGTCCACAATGTTGTCCTGAAGCGTACTACTCAACAATGTTAGAATGTTGGTCGCATGAGCCGAACAACCGTCCGAAATTCAAAGAACTTTTAGCTAAATTACGCTCTATTCGTCCAGAACAGGTATCGTCACCTAATTTAAGAGTATGTTTGATAGTTCTGACATGAATGATTAGCTTAGATGGTAACCAGCTAAATAATATCAGCTATTTCTGAGTATTTAAAGTCTTCCAATCGTCGTCTTAATGAAATTTGTGCTAAATAAATAACTCAGATTAGTAAAAAAGCCAGACGATCATTTACGTCGAAAGTGATTTTTGTTTTCAATGTTTAAAATGCCGTAAAATTAATGTTACGATAACACTATATAGGCAAACTAGAAACGAATTCGAAATTTAAATGCCAAAAGGCAATACTTAATTTTTTACACTCCCTTATCAATATTTGTAAAAATAGGGACTTTTTTATGATACTGGCATCATTACACGCACACAGTTGCACGTAACCAGCCAGCGGTCACACATTAGGGCTACGTGCAACTGTGTTTTGAGTCTGGGTGTTAAAAAAAAAGATTATCGCACTAGAGCTATCTCGTACAGACAGCCATGATTTATCTATAACTAGCTGACCCTGCGAACTTCGTACCGCTTAACAGTCGATTCAACGTCACTCAATTGTTTTACCTTCCCGGAATCCCTCCAATAAAACTTAAACTTTATGGTATGGTATTAATTTCAAATTGACTTTTAAGTATTATTACGAATCTTTTTTATGGGAATATAGAAAAGTGTTGTTTTTAAACTTTTTCAGGTTTTTTAAAAATTTTTTCTCTCCGTAAGAACCATTCTCGTACTTCGGAATATTATAAAAAAAGAATTAACGAAATTCTTAAAGTCGTTCACACGTGATGGCGTGACCGTGACCAGGGGAAATAGGGATTATTTTTTATATATTTAGATATGTATGTATTAACAAGTATATAAGTATGAGTATGTTTCTCAATAGTCTGGTTGCTATAGTCCAAGCGTAGACGGCGATGTCTGTGATATTATATTGTGTTAATCTAAAACGTAAAACTTTGCGTCAAGTCCAAACAAAACTTAGTCAACACCTGGAATATGTTTATTATAATGATTAGGTAATATGCCATACTTCTTTACCTTTAATTAAATACCTCAACCTCAACACATAAAATTACCGCATTGCATTCAAATGAAATGTTTTGCTTTTCAGGTTCTAACGACCACAAACTTTGAAATGACAGAAGATGGACGACGGCACAATTACCTTGAATACAAAGCTGGACAAATAATTACAGTTTTGGGCAAAGAGTGAGATGTTTTTCATTATTTTTAATATTTGTAACAGTTCGTTTACATTCAATTTTAGTACACATTCAAAGGAGTGTGCGACGATATATACTTTCATGTATATTGGATAAAAACTGTTAA
Organism: Phragmatobia fuliginosa; assembly: GCA_932526445.1. NCBI lineage: Eukaryota > Metazoa > Arthropoda > Insecta > Lepidoptera > Erebidae > Phragmatobia > Phragmatobia fuliginosa. The sequence goes on along the minus strand of OW052057.1, from coordinate 24,076,172 downwards.
TTTGATATTACATACAGACACTTCACCTTTAATACCGTGTACCTGTCAAAGCCACTCCAACCCAAACTTCATAATGGTCCATCGTTCTTACCTGTGTTGGGAGCATGCGCTGACAAACTTTCAACATGTATAAAATAACGAATGTCTGGGGTTCACGGGCTCTTGGACTATAAAGGAAAGCATGTCCAGAATTCTCGAGTAGTTTGTGTTTACAATGTCAGATTGTATAGTCATTCTTTTGTTTTCATACTTTTAAATTTGTTAGGTGTTTGACAGTACCACTTATACTAAATTGAGGTCAGACTAATAAAAAAAAACCGAATTCTTTATGCACATTTAGTACAGTTAAACTTTATAGATTTAATTGTTTTATGACCGTAACATATTATATTAGTTACATATATCTAACGTTGCAGTTTAATGTATATTCTGATCAATTAAAGACACCATTATGAGGGAAACGGCTGCTAGTGAAAACTAACATTTTAATCATCAAAACTTTAGTGTGCCAATTGTTGTAAATCTTTGTATAAAATATGCTTAGCTATTGTTAAACTTTTTTTTTATCTGAGACTAAAAATATTACATTGAAAATAAATGACTGCACGGTTGGCTTAGTGGTTTAAGCGGTCGCCACATTGATATATAAAAACCCTAGATGCACAGTCTCAAACAAAAGTCGCATACGAAACTGTCCCACTTAGTCATTGATGTATAAAAATATCAATGTGGGTAGTTTTAGTTAAGCTATAAACACATCTTTTGCACATTCAACCTTACGCGCATTGTTTAAAGTTTTTATTACAAAGTAGCGTACAATGACCAATCAAATTTTATGACCGAAGCTAGCCGGCAGGACAGGACATGGAGTGAAGAGGAATATTTGTATATTTTTTTTATTATAATACATTGAGTTAGTATTTTAAGAGTTAGTTAAATTGTTGTTTTTAGACTTTCGCGACTTTTACACATACTCATGTTTTTACTGTAAACGGGACTTATTCGCGATAATATTATATAATATATAAGGTATCAGTATAATATTAAATATAAGGTATCGTAACCTTTATAATATGTCATGTTTTTACTGTAAACGGGACTTATTCGCGATAATATTATATAATATATAAGGTATCAGTATAATATTATATATAAGGTATCGTAACCTTTATAATATTATCGCGAATAAGTCCCGTTTACAGTAAAAACATGAGTATAGTTAAATTGTGTTCTAAGCCCATAATTATACTTAGCGTAAATATGTTTTTGGGTAGGACATGTGTACATCAATGAAACAAATATTAACTCTTAAAATCATTTATTTCATTTTTTCATATCATATCAGTATCAGTGACATATCCTGTAAAAAATAATTATATTATTTGAATGTAGGTACGAAATTATTTGATAAATTCATTATTTTTCTGGCTAACGACTACTTACCGTTATACTAGGAACAGCCGTTTTAAGAAGACGTTTTATGCCTTTAGCAGTGACATTCATATCTTCGTCCAGAAAATGTTCAGAACAAACGACGCATGCACTATTTGGCTTAAAAAAATTGTATGTCGCGAACCCATAAATTGTCCCCTAATTAATCGATATAATAGGTAATATAATATTTACGAACTTTAATAATAACACCGTTTGGACGACCTCTTTTCCTTTTGAAATTCGATTAATAACTATAATAATATTATTATATATTTTGTAACGTATACATACTTATTAAAAACTAAATACAAAAAAGTTCAAATTAAATAAACTTATATATAAAAATTAAACACAATAAAAAAAAATCGACTCCATTAAATTCAGAACAGGGTCGTTTGGATTATGCGACTAAAATAAAAGGTTGTGTAATAGTCGTTCTTACACTGAAAAAGCGGCCATTGAAATTTGTCGTATTATACTTGGACCGTTAAGTGAAGTTTTTAGACAAATTAAATCAAAATCACATATTGCTTCCGATATTTAGTCATAAAAACAACAAAAACAAATTAACAAACTCTTTTACTCACCGAAAATACGATATCCCATCCTTTTTTAACGTTCTTGACGTAATATTTTTACAATTCTGCATCGAACACTTAGGCATTTTTAACGAGCGCACAGAGACGCGAGCGACGCGAGACTATTTGAAATATGAGCATCATTTTCAATAGTGCGCTTATTTTATGAGGACGGTTTTGCGACGCTGAGTGTGTATCTAGGGTTTTTTAATACATCAATGGGTCGCCACGACGTTTTCAAGTGTTATGGGTTCAAATGCCACTTGGGACAATAATTTTGTGTGATCAGCAAATTGTTGTTCCAAGTCTGAGTATTCTTTATGTCTATGTAATGTATGTACCTATGTTTTAAAGTCCCCCACCACACAGGATGTGTATTATTTATTGGCTATGTTAAAAAATGACAATTCATGAGGTACTTTATAAAGACACAAAGTACGCGAAACGTATACTAAAAAGGTCTCTTTAATTCTCCTAAACATTGCTATTGTTTGTAATGGTTATTTATTTTACGAACACACTACCTTAGAAAACCATTCCTTAAGGGCTACCGCACACTAGCTGCTTTTAGCATCGGCGATCGGCAACTAGTCGCTTTTTAGAAACTAAATACGGCGACCGAACGCTCTACACCGCACACTTAAAAACGCTAAACGCGGTGATTGATTCGCTTTTTAGAAGCGCGACACAGCAGCTAAACGCTACTCACCGCACACATTCGGATGCCGGTAGCATCGATTTGGCATCTGAGCAGTTGCTAAAACGCGCGTTTACGATACAGCGATCGAACGCAGGAAGTCGCTAAAACGCGATGCAGCATTGATGCAGTCGCCAAATCGCTGATCGCCGATGCTAAAAGTAGCTAGTGTGCTGTGGCCTTAAGAGGCGAGTAAACATTACTACAAAGAGAACGAAATCTTGAGTATCTTTCTTATATATATACATAATAACCCTTATTGTTATAGGAATATAACTCATTCTCCTTTATGGTATGGAGTGGCGTCAGGAGGTGCTTGTGGTGTTTTCGATCCAAGTCATACAAAGCCGTATGTTCCACCAGATGTAAGTACTATGTTTGATTTCAAATTTACATTTGTCTTTAACCTATGTGTTGTGTGAATCTGTTTAACTGTGCTGTTTCATTTTTGCGACGTTTTCCATTGCTAGAATATGTCATTCTTCAAATCAACATAGGCGGCCAGCAGACCGGAGATGAGTAGTATTCTCCCGTACATTATTTGCTGGCGAAATTATTACACGTACACATTTGACATGACATGACAGGAACCTATCATGTACAATAATAATTTCCTCTGGCCACACATACATACATACATATTATATCAGTGTAATGCGTATGCGTAGGGGGGGGGGGGGGGTCTACTGTTGCTCTTATATTATATATATAAATATACGAGCTAGCTCTATGTCTGTTAAAACCCACACTATCAAATAATCATACTTGAACCTGATGCAAAATTGTCAGAGAACTTTGCCATTTTCTCTTTAAGTGAGAAAATATTAAAGTAGTACATATGCAGTGATTTATACATATTCATAAGATATATTCTAGCATTGAAGTCGCATTTGATCCTATCTTTTTCTACATATTTCACTCATGTCATTTGCGTTGCTATTCGGGGGATTGCTATTGAAGCTGTTGTTGTTGTTTCTTAACAAATAAGTAAATTAAAAAAAAAGTTTTGCGACGACATTGTCAAATTCCTATAGTTTTGCACTACAATTATGTGAAGAAAGTATGAATCACGTGCTATCTTCACATAAATGTTATTGACAACAACAAGAAGCTTCCACCGCCATTTTTCATCAGAAATGCCTTACATCTGTGCCGTCGATATCACCGAACCCCACACGTCACTCCGCCCGGTCGATCCGCTCCACATTACTGCGCTGTGATGTCAAAAGACACACTTACACAAGCAAGAGGACAATACAACGCAGTATGATATCTTCACCGCAAGGCGATGTGAAGCATACAGGCCACGTCGGCCTTGATGGCGCTTACTTTGGTGATATATCATTCTTGGATCCGGCTGGATGTGTAAGTATTCATAAATATGACACTTGTTGAAAAATTTACACGGGTGTAGGTATCGTATGAAAATGATATAATTTAGTTTACTTATACAAATTATGAGACAAATATCATTTTACAGGTAGATAAAAATATTCTAAATATCACCAACTGGTGTTAAAACCGAATTGATGAAATCTAATTTTATACTACACCTAATCGGAACAGTAGTCAAAATTCCCTGAAAATGAAAAGAGAACGTTAGTCTTTTTCTTTACCTGAATAAGCGGGAGGAAAAAATGTATGAAAATTCATTTCTAACGTGTTTCAGTGGGAGAGAAAGTTGTATGAATTTTCATTTCTCATGTGTTATCTTATTTAAGGCGCGCGCCTGCCCAAGGAGTTTTTATATAATTTAAATATGAAATCTCCGTACCACTGACATCCTTTTGTGAAGGATAAAAAAAAACAAAAGAAGCGCGAAAAATTGGTCAAATTCTAACCTAATTTGTTTCTTACATGGTGTCTTACGTTTTGATTTTATTCTAAAAATACTTTAAATGTTCCTCACAGGTGTAGTATAAAGCACTGTGTAGCACTCGGGTGAAAGTCTCATTCCTACGTCGGGAGTTTTGTGGCCCTAGGCTGCGCCTTCGGGCCACAAACTGCTCCCTCGCTAGTGATCGGTCCCTTTCCTCCCTCTTTGAACAATGTACTATTGATTAATAGTTTTAGTGCTGTAGTAAAGATATATTATTAAATATGAGTTCTAACCTAATTCTAACCATATCATATGCCTAGTGTGAGTCAGTATGCTGCAAATGTCTGCATTTCTAATGAGCATAGTGGCCCCAGTTTTGTGACTCTACTCATCTTTTCATTAAGTAGAGTAGAATTTGGTACTCTTTAAAAAATTAAGAAAAATAAACATCATGCGAATATAGTGAGTTATGGTTACAAGTTAGAATGAGAAAATAGTAAAGAGAAGTACTGGTTGTGGTTACAAGGCAAATTGTTTTACAAGCTATCACGCGATTACTTATGGTCAAGAAAAAGCACGCAAACTTTTTATTGCATATATTTTCAAATGCCAATTCTGAAATATTATTTACACGTACGTAACTTTAAGTTTAGTGAAATAAAATCTATGATTCCTTGAATTCCATACTCAACAGTATTCATCCGTTTTGTATTTTTGCATGGCTTTACACGGTTCTTGCTTTCTTGTTTTGAGATGCATGTAAAATAACTAACACTGCTATAATCAATCATTTTTTAGGGTGTTTTGGTTTATGCCCTTTTTATCCTTTGGATAATTTTACTTTAATTGTACTGGTGATAGCAACTAATTGTTACTTACATAGATGAGCATTTTTTTAAACTCAGTATTACAGAATTATAGGACACAGAAAATTAAAATTTGGTCTACCATTCTCTCCATCTCCATAAATGTTTTCTTTATATGTCAATAATTTTAATTACCATCACTGGAATTCTTAGTATGCATTGTTAGGAGTAGTATTTTAAAAGAATTTAGCTGGGAGAAGCCTGTGCTAGCCTGTGCTTGTGAGCGAACACTGGACCCTGTGGGTCCAGTGTTCGCTCCAACTGATGACGTTATTAAACAGTCATCATCATCAGCCTATCGCAGTCCACTGCTGGACATAGGCCTCTCCAATTGCACGCCACTTAGTTCGATCCTCGGCTACTCGCATCCAGCTCAAATTAAATTAAACAGTGATCAAGTTAAATTGATTATTTGGCTGTTATTTGGATATTACAAAAAGACATTGTGTAGTTTTGTTGTGTTAAGTATGTACAATGATAACAATTTTATTAATATAAATGTGTTTATTTTCTGCACTGTATCTATAGTTGGTTAGAGCACGATTAGAACACGAATTTCTTATCTGATGACAGAAAATAGAACCATTATTTTAATATGTAGTCATTTTCATCAGATGTGGAAAACAATGCACTTAGAACGCACCTACTTGTACTTACCATGCACGCATGTGACTTTTATGTCGACAAAAAATGCCTGTATATTTTATAATAACAAAATTGTATACAAACAAGTAATTAGTATTTATTTACCCAGGTTTACCGAAAACACTTTCTAACAAGGAAACCCGTGTAACCTAATTTAACACACACTCACCTAATAATTAATCTAACCATGGCTACGATTCAACAACTGATATAGGTTAATACTTTATAAGAACTGCATTATTTTCTAGCCTCCGCGCCAGATCGTCACTCCCTATAAACCATCAGAGGACCTAGAACAAGTGCCACTGATCAACCCTAACTCACCATCGCACCTTACTGGCGCTTCTGGCACTACCCCGTACCCTATGCTCACGTCCAACAGACAAGACGTAACTGATAGTGATGACATTCCTGGTAAGTTTAGAGCCAGTGTATCGTGTTTATGGTAATAGTTCCCTTCTCCACAGCTGCAACTTATCGTACATAATTATTTATTCATTAATACTAGATCTTTGTTGTACAATAGAATTTTAACGTACAGAGTTTTAAAACAAAATAGAGATTGATTTGAAAAATTAAATTATTCTACATTTAAAAGCTGACCTGTCAATGAAAGTAGGATTTTAAAGTTATTTTTAACCGACTGCTAAAAAGGAGGTCTCAATACGACTATTGTTACTATATAAATTTACTATTAGACCTACGTCAATTTCGTCTGTTCTCTTTTTAATAATGCTCATCTTCTTTTAGTCTAAGCATTATGTTATCTGCCCTGTCTAAGATGTGACAGCAAAACACAAATTAAAAAAAAGCTATCGTTTAGATAGTTTTGAAGGTGAGACTTATGTGTAACTGATATTCGCATATAAACGGAAATTACTTTTGTAAATTCAGTATATTGCAATTTTTGGACTTAAGATAATAATCATTACATATTTTTTAAACAGCTAACAAAAGAAATTTACGAAAACCAGGCCAGAGGTCGCTATCAGAATCTACTGTTACAAGCCGAGGGCTCCTTCATAAGGTTAGTAGATATTATTTTTTATGTGAAATGATTTCGATCTTTTCTTTGTTAAACTACGACTAAGCTACGCACCAATCCCAATGAAATTACGCATAAGTTCGAGTATTTAGAGCAAGCTGTCAGAATTGCTGATCGAAGATCCAGGTGGGTCTTCCTATCAAGGATCAGACCCAGATGAAGTGTCACCTATGTCAATGTCAGGGTACAGAAAATGATATTATCACTTACCGTTCATGGAGAATAAAAATAATAATTGCAATTTTTACAAGATTTATGGTAAGCCCAGTAATTTTGTCTGAATACTTGTACCTGATTTATTCTAATGACAAAGGATGTGTATAAATGTTCGCAGGTGAAGTACTCAACACTTGGAAGACAGACTGAGACTGGCGCAGTTCCCAAGACTGAAGAAGTGCACGAGTACCATGAAATATCGGACAACGACAATGTTAGTATTGCTTATAGTATTTATAAAAAGTTATTAGAAAACTTTAAAAAAAACTATGAAACGAATATGTAAAAACTTTGATAAAATGCATATAATCTATGTCACCCGACATATGATTAAAATTTTTAACACCCAAATTTTCATGCTGTTCGAGGAAGGTTTTAGTATATAATTTGTTAAGTTTAAAATGTTTTCGGCCCGCCCCGGCTTTCCACGGGTAGATATATGTATGCATTAAAATCTGTAGAGTGATTAATGCGCCTAAGGAACATACAAACATACATAGACTACCAAATATATTATTTATCATTCCTTTTAATTCGCTGTAGTCAATCGCTTTAAAGCTCAAAATCGATGAGTGGTGTGAAATAGGAGAGGCCTATGTCCATCAGTTGACTGCTATAGGCTGATGATAATAAATCGCTTTAAAGCTTTAAGGGATAATACTTACATTAATAAAATAACAACCAATGTTATGTTATTATAAGTAACATTGCTTGCTTTGGTCTTATTGAATGTAAAGATATCATTAATAAGTAATTTAATGTAGTAATTAATTTGTATTTTATTGCAGATGGAGAGCTCTTCTGTGTCAAAGAACGAACATCTACCAACTGCTGTAAGTACTTGGATATAAGCTACTTGGATAATATACGACTTATTTATATTACCATATGTTTGTACTTTTAAGTAATAATAATAATAATATATCTCTTTATTGTACACCAGAAAAGAAACATAAAGTGGTAGCTTAAACTAGGTGGTACAAGTGGCGGCCTTATCGCCCGAAGGCAATCTCTTACAGGCAACCATGAGTACTGTGACTTGTGACATTTATCTTGTAGGTACTTGTTATAATTTCATAGCTGCAATTTGAAGATTTAGTTTCAATCCAAGATACTATAGACACTACTGTTCTCTATTCAAAACTGGTTATATAACTGGTTTGACTTAGTTTTTAGGGTTCCGAAGTTCATAACAAGGAACCCTTATAGATTCGTCATGTCCGTCTGTCCGTCCGTCCGTCCGTCCGTCCGTCCGTCCGTCCGTCCGTCCGTCCGTCCTCGACTTACCGTCCAAACGGTAAGTGCTAGAAAGATGAAAGTTTGCATGAATACGTGTTGTAATTACGTCGACAAAGTGCTACAATAAAATTATGAAAAATAATTTTATTTGGGGTACCTCCCCTACACGTAAAGTGGGGATGATTTTTTTTTCTCGAGGCTACCCCATCGTGTGGGGGTATCATTAGATAGGTCTTTCAAAAACAATAAAGGGTTTCCTAGACGATTTTTTGATTTAGGTATCCGTTTGCGAGATATTTCACTTTAAAGGGCACTTTTTTGTAAAAACAGGGCGTCCCCCCCCCTCTAAAAGCTAAACGGCTGGCTCAAAAAATCTGAAAAAAATCGTGATGGTGGACCATCTAATGAACTTTGAAGGAAAACTATAACCGATTAGATGACTTTCTTAGTTCAGGAGTTATAAAGGCTTATATGGTAAAATGCGCTCACTTGGAAAACGTCATACAAAATTAACGTATTAATACGTAAACATAACAATTATCTATTGGATATGATTTTAAATCCACATACCATTATAGGTGACTGAGGAACCCTTACCTGTGCGTGGCCTGACACGCACTTGGCCGATTTTTTATTGGTTGGTTTAGTTTTAAATCCAAGCGCGTGGAATATAATATGCCTTAAAGAGGAATGTGTTTTTGTGTCAAGAAAAATACATGTTACATGATGGCACTTCCACTTTTAAAGTCTCGGATCTCGGTAGCAGGTGCGACTGCTGTGCTCGAGGTCTCGGGTTCAATTCCCGGGTCGGACTAAATGTGTGCATAATTTGCAAATATATTGTTTCGTAGTTATGGTTTTTTCTTTTTTTAATTTGTATCTATTTAAAAAAAAAGATACATGTATTTATATTAGTTATTTAGGACCCATAGCTTTGCTTAATTTGGAACTACAAGATGTTCGAAATATTTATTATTACTATTTATGCATTTGTTAAGTATTATAAACCGCGGGCCTAGACCAAGTGGAGTTCATTTGATGGGGTTTTGACTGGGACTATTATTTGTGACGTTGTGTCTTCCTGTATAAATTTTCGAACGATGCGGCGAGTTTTAAATATAGCAGCATTTTGCAAAATATGTGTTAGCGGGGGTTCAATTTGACCTAGCAAGTGATGGAGATGTTTTGGTATAACTCCGGTGCTAGAGAGAACCAAGGACACAATGTTATTTTCTAACTTTTATTTTTTAATTTTGTGTACTTATTGTTTGTACTTCAGTTATTGTTTTCTGTAAACTGTTTATGTTAGGAACTGCTATACCTGTTATGTATGTGTGTTTATTATATCTTATATATAAAATTCTCGTGTCACAATGTTCGTTCCCATACTCCTCCGAAACGGCTTGACCGATTCTTATGAAATTTTCTATGCATATTCAGTAAGTCTAAGAATCGGCCAACATCTATTTTTCATACTCCTAGGGTGCGAGCGGAGCCGCGGGCATCAGCTAGTTTATTTATAAAACGGGGAATGTCTGCTATTTTATGCATTCGTTGTGTTGTGTTAGGTCGTGTATGTGTAAGGTCGTATAAATCTTTACCCATAAAGTTTTTTCGAACGTCATCTAGTTATTTTTTCTTGTCCTAACTATTCTTGGTGTTTGTAGATGACGTCAATATTGCACAAGTCATTAAATGCTGATTTTGGGTGTAAATAATTGTGTTTCGTTAGAGTTGTTTTAATCTCAATTACTAAATTATTTATGTCAGTACCTGTCCATGGAACTGTTCCAAAAACTATATCAACACGGGTAGGGCAAAAGTATTTATAGGTTTAGAAAGATTTTCAGACTTAATTTGCTTCTTATACATTTAATTTAATTCTCTGGTGTATTCTGTTGAAAGTTGTTTTTTTTTGTTTCGATGTGATAAGTGTTATGAGATTGTGGAATTCCTAAATATTTGAAGGTGTCTGCTATATCCGTACATAAAAACATATTAGATTCTGTTGTGTTATTAGTGTTAGTTATATACCTATGTAAAGTTCATCATCATCATCAGCCTATCGCAGTCCACTGCTGGACATAGGCCTCTCCTTTTTTTTCCTCTCATTGCACACCACTCTGATCGACTTTTCTGATGTAAAGTTCGACATTTGTTAAGTCCGAATGACATATTTAAATCCTGTCTATATTGGGTTGTAATTTTCCATGAGTTGTCAATGCACTTGTTAATTCGAGGAAACATTTAAATATCCTCCATATACATTAGGTGTGTAATAATAGATGTTTGTGTCTAGTTTCTTAGTTAGTCTATTAGGGCTAAACTTATTTAGCTAAAACTTAGGCTTAAAACAAGGCAGTGCCATAACGGACTTAGTGAACACCCCTAGAAAATGCAATTTTCAATGGGGATCTCTTCTAAGACAATCGAGTCTGTCCCATTAGAAAGGTGTAATGTTGTTCGCCAATTAGGCAAAGCATTTTTTAGAAAGTACATGAGAATAGGATTAATTTTATAAATATTAAGAACGCGAACTTTCAAAGTCTTATATAAGATACTAGTTGACCCAGCGAACTTCGTACCGCCCAACTTTAAAATTCCAGAACTTGATCGCAGCGCCACCTACCGGGTCCAATTGCGAATCTAAACCATTCCCAGATCCCCTTGAACACACACAAAAAAACTCATCAAAATCAGTCCAGTCGTTTGAGAGAAGTTCAGTGACATACACACTCACAGAAGAATTATATATATAAAGACTAGTTGACCCAGCGAACTTCGTACCGCCCAACTTTAAAATTCCAGTACTTGATCGCAGCGCCACCTACCGGGTCCAATTGCGAATCTAAACCATTCCCAGATCCCCTTGAACACACACAAAAAAATTAATCAAAATCGGTCCAGTCGTTTGAGAGAAGTTCAGTGACATACACACTCAGACAAGAATTATATATATAAAGATTTGCCGCCCGTCCCGGCTTCGTACGGGGACATATAGGTATTAAACAAAAATAGTACAATGTATAATTTATAACACATTGATGACAGTCTTTCATGCTTAGAACAGTCGATTAAGTCTGGTTTTGACAAAACAATCGTTCTAAATCATCTATATGGGAGTTACGATAGATGTGTATACACATAAATTCGTTACACACTTCAAACTTATAACAACCGTGAGGGTTGTTATAAGTTTGAAGAAAGAAGAAGAACTTGAGTTGGGGCTGAATAAAAAAATGGTGATATCCGACTATACAGATAAATTGTATAATATATGTATAGTACCTACCTATTTCTTGTAGATAAAACCATTAGACACTTAGAGCGAGTGCGTTGTATTTACTCATAATATTATCTTGTTCATCTCTATTACTATGGGCAGAATGTGACGTCGTATTTGATGGTGTATAAGATCGTACTGGGGCTAATTGTCCAGTCTGTAAGCTTGCCGTATTAGTCGGCTGTAGTAGATTCGGAAGACCTGGTGAGAGTCCGCCTGCTCAATACCCAGCGTCAACTCTAGGTGTGCTTCGGCGATTATCACCGGGAAGCGGTCCTCGCAGTTTACTTTTTGAACGGGTCTCCATATTGAATTAGTTACTAATTAATTCGGTTAGTGTTTTAAGTGGTAGTGGGACCCACGTGAATCAGATGTTCAAATGGGATTTGGGAGCTTACTATTCTTAATTATGTATTTATTTTGGCAACATATTTATAGACATCACACATCAAATCGTCTTCCTAGTCTTATTATTTTCTCAAGTTTACTTGGGATCTGCTACTGGTTCAATCGGTTTTACCTTAATATCAGTCATTCCACGGAGCGACTGACAGCGGACCTTCACTATTTAAACAAACTGAATCCGAAGGTTAAACTAGTTGGCAGTATTTTTCAGGGCACTGGCTTCCTAAGTACGATTTGCCATTATATATAGTCATTGACATCAAACAATAGATCCTAAAATATACATACGAGGATAATATCATCCAACAGCTATTATTGTTGCTGCTACTTAAACTAAACCTTAAAATAGTACTGAATAATTTCATAAATGTATGCAAGTACAATTTATTATATCTGCTGTGAGAGTGTACCAAAAATGAACAATAACTAATTATATTACGCATTTGTGACGAAAATTCTTTGTATTACAAAATCTTGCTTCAAATACAAGGTTTTAAATAACAATTGCTAATTAAGATACTAGACTAACGGTATACCAAAATATCTATTGCACTTTTCATATGTATTAGACATAGTAGTGTTGTAGTAGTGTTAGTTTTCTAATGATCGTTTATTTCAGAAGAGTTCCGCCGACTTCAGTCAGAGTTTGATTGATGAGATGGAGTCGTTGTTCCGCAATCTGGACACCGCCAGGCGACGAGACGACCCAGTACGTAGTTTTTTTTTTTTTTTCAGTGTAATAAATAATATTTTAATGGTAATTTTTTTTTTGGAAATTTGTATCAGCATTGAATTATACCCTGAGACCGAATTAAAGTAACAACAACTACTTTCGTATTTCTTTGGTGAATGCGAGACCGGAGGCATGATGATGCAGAAGCATCTCACAAGGCCGCCGTATTGTAGGTCAACTTTCTGCATTGTATGTACTCACAATGAAGATGGTGACCCCCTACCCTTGGATTTTACTCACGCTTTTTACCAGGCAAAGTAGAGTCATGTTTGTTAGCTTAATATATGTAAAGAGTTCAGATAAAATCGTTCAACTTATAATATTTTTGTTAATTTGCACTTTTTTAATTTGTATTTATCGCTTACCAAGACGAATACTCTGTCTGATGGAAAGCATGAGTAGAATCCAAAAGTGGGGGCCACCATACTCACTGCGAATGCAAGACCACAGTGAGTGGCATTACCATGCTAGAGAAACTCTGTGGCTTCGGGACAATTGTTAATACTAATGCCCTCCGCTGCAACGGAACGAAAACCTCAAGCAAATACTGCGCAAATCCATCACAAAGATGAGAACAGTACTTCACGCACCAGCCAATCTTGTAAAGAAGACACATGCTCCGGCGAGAAGAACCGTCTCACCCTGTTTATTACAACCATCTTCCGCGACTTTGTGTCACTTTCAATATACTCGCATCGGTTGAGGTCCCAGTAGATATCCATACCCAGGATACCGAGCTTATCCTGTAGTGCAAACTCAGTGTTTTGAAAAGTAGGTAGAGGAAGTAATGGTGACTTTAGGTAGTGAGCGCGCACACCTGCGTATTCTTGGCGATGAACTCGACCAGATTCTCCTGACCGCATTGAAAAATACGACAGAACAGTTCGATCTATGGACACAATTTTCTAGTGATGTGATATGGGTTAATCGGCGTGTTCGCATTCATTCGATGACACCATTATTATCATAGTAATATTTTATTTAGGAAAAATATATATTCGAAGTAGTATTTTAAAAATTAAAAATATATTAAAATATATCTTATTCAATGTAACAGATATAAAACGAAAATGACGAAATAACTTTACATAACGATTTTATTTTGTTTTATCATAAATGAAGTGCAATATATTTTAAATATAAAAATTCACTCTTAACTACTACAGCTATCACAAATTAAATCCTACTAATATTATAAACGCGAAAGTTTGTGTGTATGTAAGTTTGTTCCTCTTTCACGCAAAAACTACTGTACGGATTTGGATGAAACTTTACAGTAATTTAGCTTATATATCAGAATAACACATAGGCTTCTTTTTACTGCAATAATCGAGATACCCGGGCGAAAACTAGGTGATTATAAAAATACATAAATCGTAGATGTCAAAATGTATTACTGTGTATTTCCTATCAACTTCACAGGTTATATCATTAAGGTGCTATATATGTGCTATGCAAGTGTGTTATGCATTAACACACTTGCATAGCAACCTTAATGATATACGCGGGTAACACCGCGAGACGCAGCTAGTATTTAATAAAGTAGATTATCAGATCCTATACGGTTAGCAATATGTAATGGATGGTTATGGGATTTGTATAGTTTATAAAGTGAATCATCCTAAGTACTTTTATCTAATTATCATATTTTTAGAACTTAAATAAATTAAAATAACAAAAAGAGGCATACATAGGTAACGTTTTCATGTGTCTTGTGTTTCAATGTAGTCTTGTGCAACGTCAAGACTATCGAAGCGTAAGATATTTAAGCATTTCCTTTTCCACAATTCACTTCAAACTTAAACTATCACGCTGACATATGAAAAATATTTGAGTCGACTTGTTTTAAAGATTGAATTCCGTATATTCTGTAAAAATAACGATTCCAGTTTTGTTCTGTATATTCAAAGGATTTTACTAAAGGTAAAGCAAATTAAAATCTCACATCAGGTAACCCTCAGTAGAATATTTGATTTAGTATGTAGTATGTATATTATCTTAATATATATAAATCTCGTGTCACAATGTTTGTCCTCAATGGACTTCTAAACCACTTAACCGATTATAATAAAATTCGCACACCATGTGCAGTTCGATCTAACTTGAGAGATAGGATAGTTTAAATCTCAAATTATAGTCGCAATTTTAATTTATTGCTAATTATTGTCTGTTATTATTTGACAGTCAAATTCGGGCGGTACGAAGTTCGCCGGATCAGCTAGTTTGTCTATAAGTGATATCGGTCAGTTGGTCAAGCGATCATTGATACTAGTCGACTCATTTATTCTTTGACATCACTATTTTTTGTTATTATGTACCTTAAATAAATAATTCAGACATGACACACACAGCATTCTAGCTTAAAACTAATCGAGAATTGCGCTATACTATACTTATTTTTTAATATACATAGAAAACATCCAAATCTCGGAATCTAGGAGACTCAGTTCGGCAGTCGAATAAGTTACCACTGCGCAACCGAGACAGTAAAAATCCTTTTAAGGTTATCCATTCAGTGGATCAAGCGTATTATTAGGCGGCCTTATCGCAATTGGCGACATACATCCATACTTCCATACTAATATTATAAATGCGAAAGTAACTCTGTCTGTCTGTCTGTCTGTTACGCTTTCACGCCTAAACCACTGAACCGATTTTGATGAAATTTGGTATGAAGATAGAACTGAACTTGGGAAAGGACATAGGCTACTTTTTACTGCAATAATCGAGATACAAAGGCCAAAGCTAGGTGATTATAAAAATACATAAATCGTAGGTATCAAAATCTATCACTGTTTATCTCCTGTCAAAACTTCACAGGTTGCTAGGCATAACACACTTGCATGGCAACCATAATGATAGTTTGACAATGACATATAGACCAGTAGTCCAGGGAGATAATTTTTGAAAACAAATAAAATTATAGTAGGATGAAACCTATTGGAAAAGGAGGAGAATATTATAAAAATGAAAGGAAAAATAATTTACGGGGGATCTGAGGTCGGGAATGGGTAGGTTTTCGGGTCCTTTAAGCGGGGCGTGAAAAAGCATCTCACTAAGCCGCCATGTGTGGGCCGCCATACATTACCTATTGTCTGCATTCGCAGCAAGTGTAGTAGCCCCGACTCTTGGATTCTGCTAATGCTTTCCATCAGGCAGGGTAGAGTCACTTTGGATGGCTAAATATATAAAACAAAGGGTAAAGAACGGTTTATCTCGATTTCCGGCAAAACTACAAGTCCTATGGAAAAAAGTTAAATGGCAAAGTTGTAGGTGATCAAAAGATCTACAATTTTTAGGGTTCCGAAGTTTATGACTTCGAACCCTTATCGTCCGTCCGTCCGTCCTCCTTTCCGTCCAATCGGTAAGTGCTAGAAAGATGAAACTTTGCATGAATATATATTGTAATTACGTCGACAAAGCGTTTCAATAAAATTATGAAAAATATTTTTATTTAGGGTCCCTCCCCTACACGTAAAGTGGGGATGTTTTTTTTCTCGCAGCTACCCCATCATCTGGGGTATCATTATATAGGTCTTTTAAAAACATTAAAAGGTTGTTAAGACGATCTTTAAACCTATTTTTTGATTTAGGTATCCGTTTGCGAGAAATTCCACTTTAAAGGCCACTTTTTTTGTAAAAACAGGGCGTCCCCCCCCCCCTCTAAAAGCTAAACGGCCGGCTCA
This sequence comes from Phragmatobia fuliginosa, assembly GCA_932526445.1. Lineage (NCBI taxonomy): Eukaryota > Metazoa > Arthropoda > Insecta > Lepidoptera > Erebidae > Phragmatobia > Phragmatobia fuliginosa. Next base: position 24,059,526 of record OW052057.1, on the reverse strand, counting down.
AAAAATCTGGAAAAATTCGTGATAGTGGTCCATATAATAACTTTAAATGAAAACTATAACGAATTAGATGACTTTGTTAGTTCAGGAGTTATAGAGGCTTAACTTCTACAATGTGCTTACTTGGAAAAGTCATACAAAATTAACGCATTAATACGTAAACATAATAATTATCCATTGGATACAATTTCTAATCCACGTACCATTATGGGTGACTGAGGAACCCTTTCCCGTGCGTGGCCTGACACGCACTTGGCCGATTTTTTATGTACACTTTTTTTCACATAACCTCAAATTATATGTGAAAAATTCAAAAAACTAAGTTTTTGGTTTTTTATTTTTATCTTTTACAAATAAAATTATTTTTAAGCGAAATTTAGTGAAAACTTACCTTTTATGTCTCGAATACATTGTAATTTATTTGATTTCAAATATTTATTTTTTCACCCGATTTTGACTTATTACCGAAAATTCACCCGTCAAAATATCTACTTTTTTCAAAAAAATAGGGTGTTTTCTGTTTGATGAAATCTCTACTTTCCGATGGTGTAATCCCTACTTATATTATAAATGCGAAAGTAACTCTGTCTGTCTGTCTGTCTGTTACGCTTTCACGCCTAAACCACTGAACCGATTGAAAATAAAGGTAGAAAGAAGGGTTTGAAATAGGGGACGAAAGTTTGTGTCTAAGTTCCTTATTATCAAACACAAAATCATGTAAGATTGTTTAATCTACCCTTACCGTGTCGCGCGATATATACGATATCCACGCGGGCGAAGCCGCGGGTGGAAAGCTAGTTGTGAATACTTTTTTAAAATTCAAATTAGAATATGTCACAAGCGGGCTGACATAGATTTAATATCTCAGAACTCTATCGTGTTCTAAGTAATCTTATTAAAAGAGGGTACAGCAGCGTAAGATCAAAAAATATATCAACTTATTTACTCCATCCGCCTGTATGTCGGTTATATAGCTATATTACTGTAAGGAAAAAAAATGTTCGAGTGCGTATCAGGCCACGCATAGAATAGGGTTCCGTAGTCACCCAACTCGGCAGTGGTGGAATAACTCGGAAACGGATTCCTAAATAAAATAAAACGTCTTTTAAAAGACGATAATGATATGCCACACGATGGGTTAAACGCCGAAAACACACGATGGAAACTCCAAAAAAAATATTTATCGTGATTTTATTTTAGCACTTTGTCGATGTCATTAAAATACATATCCATACTAAGTTTTACATTTCTATCACTAACTAAAACCTGGAATACGGAACCCTAAAAAAGTCCGGAGAGCCAATGATGCAGAATGATCTCAAAGGGCCGCGATAGTGTGGGTCACCATACTGCATTGTTCCATTGTCTGCATACACAGTGAGTATGGTAACTACCACTCTTGGATTCTGCTCATGCTTTCCATCGGGCAAAATAGTCGCTTTGGCTAGCTCAAACATAAAAAAACTTTTCCTAAATCTGTAACATAGCTTTACCATGAAAACGTAACAGAGATACAGAATTACAATTTTCGTAATTATAATACTCGTAGTAGGAATTACCACCCACGTTGGCAGAAGTACGCGTCAAAATTTAACTGAACCATTATTATAATAAAATCTTTTAAGCTTGAAATCCTACACAAACCGTTATTTTTACAGGATTTTCCCGACGATCAACGCTCTCTCCCCTAAATTATAAAGAGAATACAATTGACTTACTCCCAGATATAATATTGGGAATATTTAAGATATTCATATGGACTATATCGGTGAGAGTGGGTTTGATAGAACAGTAGTTTTTAAATGTAGATTTTACTACTGTAATTGTTTTTTATCTAACATAAGCATAATAATATAGAAAGTAGAAAGTTGTGTAGTTGTAGAAATTGAATAAATATTTTTTAATTAATTAGTGTTGCCTTTGTCATTTTATAGTCTGTTCATATAATTGAGCGAATTCCTAAGTTTTGTGATTAGATTCATTATTTGCAATTGAAATCTACTTCGAAATAATTTCGTTTAGTTTCCCCGACAGTTTAGACTCCATCCGGTAGATGGAGCAGAAATCAGGTTTAAGGAAAAACAATAATTATAAAGGAATATTTTTTAAGTTAATCTCTGTGTGGGATTGTGAAGTGTTTTCTAAAATGGGACGGTATTATGTTATTGGAAGTATTGATTTTGACTGATGAGATTGCGCATTCTAGGTATTGTGAGCTAAACATCTCACACGGTTAGTGAAGCTTGTTTGTCTCACACACAATTTTTAATATTTAGCAGTATTTGTTAGTGTTAGATATCCGCCATTAATTCTATATGTATTTGATAGTACATTACTAAAATGTTTAGAGAACTATTTAATAGAAGGAAGTATATGAAACTGGTACTATTTTTATAGTAAATTTACTGTAATCTATTTTTAAATTTTCATATTTGATCTGGTGCTTTTTATTGAAATTTAGTTTTTTTACTAGTTTTACTATAAATTTCTCATAAATTTGTAAGCTATCAAATAATTTGTAGTTACTGGTATACACTTGATGTTGCATTATACTAATTTTTCATTTTTGTTTTCAGATCTCATCACCTAAAAAACCTGAAGGAAATGGGACCATTAAAAAGTAAGTATATTATTTCTTATTTTATATACTTAGCAATGAATCGTTTGTTCAACCGAATTCTATCAAATTAAAATCAGAATACGTTCTGGTATATCACGAATTAATGAGAGAGCTTTAAATGAATTAAAATGTAACATAAAATACATTTTGTAAAACGTTTTGATTAAACGTAACACAGTAATGTACAAATTGTATATATTGTTACAGAACTCAGACACTTACAAAATCGGACAAAAAGAGACTTTCCCCTACAAGCACAATGAAACCTATGTCTGCACACGACGAGAAGACTCTAAATACAGCCGTCGCTCTTGCCAACGAGATTACATCCAAGTAAGTAATTAACTTTGTGTGACTCTTGTAAAAAGTGTTAATATTGTTTTTGAATACCCTATTGTCTCTGTGGTGACGAATTACGAATACAAAGTGTCATCACGTAGGTTACAACACTTGCGTGATGAATAGAGATGGTGACACTCGAGCCTACTATATGAGCATACAGCGTACTGCAAGACAACAGCAATTCAAGCATAATAAAAACTCTGTACCAATTCGTCTGGCCAGTGTGTTGTAGTAAGCCAAACCCTCCTACAGGCATTTTCAATAGTGATTATGTTAAAAAAGAATTTATTATCAGTATAACTTATATCTACATACCTTTTATAATTAATTTTACAGATCAATGAACGACCTAGGCATGGAGAGGTCTAAACATCCACATTCGCCGAACGACCGCTCCAAGTTCCATTTCAAATTCCCACTGTCGCTCCACCAACATGGACATTATTCCCACGAGCCGGAGAAGGATAAAGATAATACAGGTACAATACTAATCTTAACTAATATTACAAATGCGAATGTCGGTATTGTTTTTTATACTTTCACACCTAAACTGCTAAGCTGGTTCTGAGATTAATTGCACCAGTTTACCACTAAGACCCACTACAACGTTCTTATGGGTGAATTCGACGCTAAAGTGGGAGTACAGATTTGCAGCGAATCAGTAGTAAGATCACCATAGACCACATCAATACCGTGCGACGTATTGTACAGAAGAATATAATCAGCCCCTAGCCTGCCTAGCATTCATAGACTATGAGAAGGCTTCTGACTCGGTCGAGATCTGGCCTGTTCTGGAGTCCCTGCAGCGTTACCGAGTAGATATGCCATACATCCAGTCCAAATACCGAAACAGCAAACAATTGCTCACAAATGCAATGGACCCTGAACTGAATTGACATCTACGGCGAATATATGTCTCACTAGCGATTTGCGTACGACATCGTCATAATTATAGAGACAATTCAGGACCTACAACGAATTCTAAATGACCTAGCTGATTATTTTATGCGCATCGGCCTAAGAATGAACGTGGACAAAACCAAGTTCATGTTAAGTGAACATGTACTACCGGAACCTATTGCAAAACGGCACCGTTCTCGAGGTTGTTCTAAAACCTAGGGCAGACATTGCAGTGAGGTGAGTAGAAGAATTCAGCTGAGTTGGACAGCATTTGGAAAGCTACTTTGAGTCATCGATTGTATCATACTAAACTAAAGTTTTTAACCAGTGCGTCTTAACTGGCATGAGATACGGATATGGGTACTTACGGTACGGTTGGTCCACAAGCGAAAGTCGCTCAGCGTGCTATAGAAAGAGTTATGCTCAACGTTTCTGTGAGTTATCAGGAATGAGGTGATCCGACAAAGAACTAAGACAGAGAACATAGTTCACCTGGTTAGCAAGCTGAAGTGGCAGCGGGCTATATTATACTCGTAGTATTACAAAAGACCCGCTACCATTTTGTATGCGCGCCATCTTCGTTATGTCACGTTAAGATGAGTTTTGCTTTAAGCTTTTTTTCTATATTTAATTTTATAATGGATATATTATAATGTAAATATACGCCACAAGAATGAACAGAAATAGTGAATATTTATTGAAAATAATCGTTCCATTATTGCCATTCAGCGGAAATTTAGTAAAAAATATCCTAATCGTCCAGTGCCTCACAAAACCACAATTTATCGTTTACATGCGAATTTTCGACAGTTAGGTACGACAGCAGACAGATCTCGTCCTGGAAGGCAACGGACGTCTTGTAACACTGAAAATGTGGCTCTGGTGCGCGATAGAGAACAGTCGGTTTTGGAACCATGGGGTTTTTTAAAATCAAAAGTTTATGTGAAGCTCCAAACGATCCAACATCTCAAAGACAATATTCGTCACGAAGTTGAAGAAATTCAGCCTGAAATGTTACAGGATGTCATAAAAAATAAAAAAATGCCTTAAAAAGAGCCGAGCGTTGCATAGCGAATCACGGTCACCATTTAGCCATCATATATTCCAATCATAACGAAAAGAAATGTAAAGACCAAATAAACTTTTTATGAAAACCAAACCTACTTATCTCTTTTTTTTTTATTTTTTTATGCAATCACAATGTTTATGCCCTATTGACATTACAGTTATAGTATAGTTATAGACGTAGTAAGGAAGCATTATGCGAAGGAAACATACAGACTCCATAACCATGTTCTTTATAAAAAAAAAACACTAGACTCGGACATGGTGGAAACTAGTTCAAGTTAAAATTTTATGTGCCCTTAATATAAAATTCGATGAATTATGCTATTGCCTAGGTAAAGAAATACGAAACGTCGCAAACAGCATTCAAATTGACATTTTCCTTTTATTCGTACAAATGCAGCTTTCAAGTGGAAAAATTGGCATCTATCACTTTTTAACATTAAAAGAAGAAGTAAGTAATTCCATTTTCCTAAGTTTCAATTTTCTCTGGCTGTTTGTCAAACAATTTTGTTTGCTTTTTAATTTCTACTAAGAAATGTATGTTGTTTTTTTAAGTAGTAATTAATTTTGAAAAGAAATATTCTTTACTTGTGATTAAATGTCTTTGATTTTACCTCTTTTCTCCATCTCGTTTATTCATTCATCTTTTCTTTTTTTTTGCAAAAATATCTCTTTCACCAAAATAAATGTCAGAAGCTGGAGACGTTTTTTTTTTAAATTCTATATTTATAATATTCGTCGTTGATATAAATAAAATACAATATACATTTTGAGATTCAGATCAGATGTACAATCTCCATTGTATTCATTCATTATATTTATTCATGCGATACATATCATATTGTGCTAGCGATACTCATTTCTTTTTGTAGCAAATATTTTATTATGTTAACATGGGCTAGCGATGTTCGCCTGTGGTGTATGTAGCAATTACTTTGTACAAAATAAATTCTCATTGGACTAATTTTTCATATTTTGTTTTTATTTATTTATTCATAGGATTGATCTACTGAGAATTAAATTGTCATCAGTTCCTCGTGGATCTTGTGATTATTATTTTTTCTTTTAAAAATAGAAATACCAGGTGTAGTAAAATTATAAAACTTATTTTTTTAAATAAACCTTCAGAAATAAGAAATACTACATTAGGAATAGATATGGAGGGTTTAGTGACTATTTTTTTTCTTTTTTTCTTCGATCAGACAGATCGGTTTTGGGCTTCTCTCATCCATGCCAGCTCTTGCCTTGCCATGCTCTTGCCAGCCATCTTACGCAGGTCGGCACTCGACCTCGCCTGTCCTACACTAAGTTTACCGAGACGCGGTCTTCTCCACTCCAGAACTCTTTTGCCCCAACGGCCATCAGTTCTGCGGCTAATATGGCCAGCCCACTGCCACTTCAGCTTGCTAATCCGGTGGGCTATGTCGATGACCTTGGTTCTCTGACGGATCACCTCATTCCTGATACGATCTCTCAGAGAAACGCCGAGCAAAGCTCTTTCCATATCACGCTGAGCAACTTTAAGCTTATGGACCAACCGTACCGTAAGTTTCCAGGTCTCGCTCCGTATGTCATGAAGGAATTTCTATCGATTACGCTTAATTATATTGTGGAGATCTGATGGTAGTCGCTCCGGGTAAAAAAAAATCTTTAAGCCGAACTAATCTAATTTGGGCAAAAAAGGTATTTTTTGAATACCCTAAATATGGGGTTTTTGCTTAAAACTAGTTACAGGGATTTCTGATATCCTTAATCTAATTTTCTTACTGACCTTATATCTATTAAATAATTTATTAATTATAATTTAAACAGTCAGTCATGGATAATTTTCACAATAAATAAATTTAAATAGGCTGAATTGAATAAGTACGAGTAATATAAATATTTTAGAAATCAATAAAAGTCCTACCTATTATTAACCTTCTGTATATGTGTCTAAGATTTACCTAAATCATATAAATTATTCATAAATTAAATTATTATTTACTACAAAAGTATAATAGATTTGGTTTTTCATGTTTTGTTTTCAAATTGGGTGTATTTTGCAGGCAAACCAGAGCGCCGTAATTTCAGCGAAGAAGCTAAAAGCGTTCCAGACATACAGGTATAATTATTTTACATTAGTTCATGCCTCCTTATCAAAAATAAGATACATAGGCTCTCTCTTTAGTAGGGGGCAATCTGCAAACTAAGATGGCCCGAGGTAGGTAGGGGGTCCCAGGGTTTTTCTGCGCTGTTTCTTTAATAAAATTTTAAGAAATTTTATAGTCATAAAAATAACTTTTGAACGGTATATCCAATTTGAATGCATAATTCAAATGTAATTTACTGTTACTGATATAGCCTTGTACACGAAATGACTTAACTTAACGTGTAAAACTTGAGGTATAAATAAAGTGATCTAATGTGTTCAATATTTTAAGATAAAAAAGTATTATTGTGATATAACTATAGAAGTTAGATATGGGTTTCGTGGAGTTTTTTGTAGATAGTGCCAACCCGCACTTGGCCAGCGTGGGGACGTATGGCCTTAACCATCATATGAGAGGACACCCGAGCCGAGCGGTGGGACAATGTGGGTTGTTGATGATTAATATCTTGTTTCAGTCTATATAATTTTGTACTAGTGTCAAAAGCTTCCGCAGTGTACGAGGGTTATCTTCGTTGATTTTGCAACACCTTGGTTCACATTATCGAAATTTTCATACGGAACTCGAACTTTTGGTTAATATTCTATAGCCTGTGTTCATCAGGAATATTGTAAGATTGTAAAGTTGAAAGAATTTTGAAATCGGACCCGTAGTTTCGCAGCCTATTAATTACAAACAAAAGAACAATTAAATATTTTCCCTTTATAATACAAGTGCAGCTGCCCAGGTCAGTAGTCCCTTACATCAATGAAATAATCACCTTGCAAGGCGTCGTAAAATAAAAAAAACGTGTGAATCTCTCGACGCCCGACAGAAGTGATACCTTAAAAATTGTCTAAATAATCTAATCTAATCAATCTAATATTGATTTACTTAATATTGAAAGTTAGAGTAAGAAAGGAGGAGCCAACCTACCTACTGCCTGAATTTGTATTTATTTATTTATTATAAATTTTTTGGCCAGCGTGGTATAGTAGGTCAAAACCTCCTTTTCACGGAGAGGCCTATGTCCAGCACTGGACTGTTAAAGGCTGTTGATGATGATGATTGATGAAGTGTACAATCCATTTTTTTCTCCAGGCAACGCTGACAGAGGAAAGTAAGATGGCGTACACTAGCCTCATTGAAGAGCCGACCCCGTCTTCGTCACTCATAACTCACCTGGCAAAGGAGTCTACAATGAGTACGTCGACTATCCCGAAGCCGGTCTCTCATTCATCACACGTGCAATTTCATTCGCTGCAGAAAAATATGCAGAAATCAACCAGGTTAGCATCTCATTCCAAATTATATTGAATTGTAATTGTTTTTCTATGTATAATATGTATGTATTTACAAAAAAAAAAAAAGTATGTTTATGTATTTATATCAGTTGTTTAGTACCCATAACACAAGCTCTGCTTACTTTGGGACTGGATGATGTTGTGTGTAAGATGTCCAAATAATTTATTTATTTAATTTATATTTTAACTAAAGTAGTTTTTGGAATAGGCATTAAATCACATAGGCTTCAGTCCTATTTTCAAGACCTTAACAATGCACTGTTCACATAATAATATACCTCTAGTCAGAAAAAAAATATGTTTTAATTTCTTTGTAAAGTTATAAGTTATAATCAAATTATTTTGTTTTGCTTTAGACTCCCTTACAATCGGACTGAGGAGTTTCAACAACATGTAAGTATTTAAATGTATTTGCAAAAAATAACTATTTATTCTAATATCTTTAAACGAACCATTTTTGTATATTAATTTTTATATATATATTCTGATCTCGGTAACGGCTCTAACGGTTTTGGTATCTAAATTTGGTATTTGAGGGTTTTCGAAGTTAAAAAATCGTTTTTGAGTTTTCATCACTTAGTACTCTTTCAGTAATACTTATCTGGTTCATAATCCAACACGTCAATATTACAGCTACTTGAGAAAAAATAGATAGCTTTGTTGAACAGGGAAAAAAATAGTATTATAGCAACCGAGTGAAGCTCGGTTGACCAGGAACTAAATATTTAAATACGACTAAAATGTTATCAGATTTCTTTGAACTAAGCATATTCAACAAGTGATTTTCACCACTTATTTTGTAACTGTTTATTCTACTATAAGAATCAAGGAATATAGTGTTCGATGCAAGTTTAACAATTTCAGAACTTTGTGACCCAGAAAACACATAAATCTGAAAATATTATCTTTAACTACAACTTAAATGTTTACAGGCGGATAATCCTCTCCCTCTGCCTCCGAGAAACACAAAGCCGAAGTTGGTTGACAAACCACGGCACGTTCGAAAATATCCATTGAAAATTCCTGAAGAATATAAACCACCAATGGAATTCAATGAACCACAGGCAATTATTTATCAAAACACAACACATCCGTTAAAACGCGGACAGAAGGCTATGCCACAGCCAGTTGAAGTGAAAAGTGTTGACGTACTGGATGGGCCGGATCCATCTAAGCCTGATACGAATCCGTTCACTAATGCTCTCGGACCCGTGGCTAATCCATGTGTGTCGGAATTGCCTGGTCCTAGTGGAGCTAATCCTTTTGCTAGTTATGCGTTTGATAAAGACGCTGATGTCGCGATAAATATCGCCCTCGAGGTAGACAGTGAGGATAGTGGCGAAGATACTGAGGAAGCTGCTGCTTTGATAAAAGGTGGGATTTGATATTTCGATAACTAACATAATAATTGCACATTCCTGAATAGCATGCTGTATCCACCTGTAAGGAGACTTCATTGTTGATTATTCAATACTAGCTGCGCCCCGCGGTGTTACCCGCGTATATCATTATGTGTTATGCATAGCAACTTGTGAAGTTTTGACAAGAGATAAACAGTGATACATTTTGACATCTATGATTTATGTATTTTTATTATCACCTAGCCTTCTCGATTATTGCAGTAAAAAGTAGCCTATGTGTTATTCTGATATATATAAGCTATATTACAGTAAAGTTTCATCCGAATCCAAGAGGAACAAACATACAGACACACATTCATACTCACAAACTTTCGCGTTTATAATATTAGTAGGATTAAATAAATAAATACCCGTAAATAAGTAAATAAATAGATTATAACGGATGACGTAGTAGTCAAATCGGCCACTTGATCACTTTCAAATGCACTGTGTTTTGTGTTCGATCTGATGATTTGACACAGTTCTTAGTGACAAACGATTGCTTTTGTGAGTCGAAAAAATTTGTGTGAAGATTTCGCCTCGCATATAATGAGACTGTTTTATAAAGGAACATATAGTATTCCATCGGCAGATTTTTCTAACTTAATTAGATATATTTCTAGATTGCAAAGACCACGTGTCGGTGGAGGATTTACTGGAGTTTGCCGACCAGAAGCCGTGTGGACGTCAGCGAGGTGTTGAATCTGATGAAGTCAGGATTATGAGCAAAGTTTTCAAAAATCAGGTAATCACTTGTTTCATTGTTAGATTTGAAATGTGTTTATTAGTTTAGCCGAAGTCATATAATGCCTCAAAACCATTGGTACCAATTGAGACATATTAAATATAATATAATAATTAAAAAGAAATAATTAAATAATAGTAAAAATGTTTGATACAATTTGAATACGTTGTCCATTATTATGGGCACCCTATTAATTAAAACCAGTTCTGTAATTGAAGCTTCTATGCTTAGACAGCCAAAATCATTACCCTTCCTTTTAACTTTCTCTTGTCGGGTATAAATTGGTGTGTTATACGTAAAAAATTGATAAAACAGATCAAATTCTTCGATAAAAAGCGTAAACGTCAAACAGATCCAGTTTAAAGAGACACTACACATAATTTACAAACAGACAAACATAAAACTTTTTTTACAATAGACTTTTTGATAACGTATAAATTTCATACGCATTTAATGGAACGTGAACAGCACAGCGAACAGTTTGATATTACACACGGAGAGTTCTAATATATTTATGAGTTATATTTTATGTTACAAAGTCGATATATAAGTGAAGTAAGATTGATAAAAAAACATGACTATAGTTTTATTTATAACCTCGATATAGATCAAATAAAGATATGTAAATAAAATTTGTACATTTACCTACTAAAATTACAAAATTACAACCTTGGTTTTTCAGCTGTTAATCATAAAAAATAAAAATTTCATATTTGGTTTTACTAACGATTTTAATAAACGCAAGTGTTGACTGGCTAAATATTGCGTAAGAATTGTATTAAAGTCCACTGCTTCTTTCTGTAATATAAGATTGTGAGTTAATACGCAGTTTCGCAATATTCCACCTATGGCTGTCGTAAGAGGTGACGGCTACACTTCGCAGGACAATATCACTGAAAGGAGAAAGTAAACTTGTAACAAACCATATTAATCGCCTGGCCTATATGTATCGTAGGCAAAAACTTCCTTTCTAAAGAGAGCCCCTTTTTTTTCACGTGTGGAAATCCCCTCGGACCGTCATCCCGTCGGGGTTTTGTCGGGCGGTGTGTCGGTGTGACTCGAACCGAATAAAACCACACGGTGTGCTCTCTTTGCCCTTCTAGTTTAGGAGGAGTCCAGGGTCGAATCTCCTTCTGAACGCCTCCCAGCGCCTGCCCGCTCCTGGTGCGGGCTCCGTCTCTTGCAGACTCTCTCTAGGGCGGACCCCCTCGCTGCTGGCCAAACTAATGCGGATGGAGGGGAAAACCCGTCCCGACGGAAAGCAAAGACAATGTCTCAAAAATACAGTCCACTGAAGATAAAACAGTATTGTGTCCGCGTGTGTATATGTGTGTGTGATAGATTTGCGAGGAGTATTAAGAAAATGTTCTGCGAGTTTAACATCGATGATTAGGGCATTTAGAGTAGGACTTCATTTGATGATGAGTGATGGCTATAATATTTTCAGTTGCATCGTAATCCAAAGTTTTCAAGTACTGTTTTAGAATTTTTTGACAGACAAATCTACTTTTGGGGTATATGTTAAGGATACCTTTTATTTTATTGTCAATGTATGGTCCAAGAAAACAGAAGAGAAAGTGAAGATTTGAAATAAAAACGGAGGCATATATTACCCTTACGCTTATTATCCATAATAAATACAATCGAATGTCTATTTATAATGTCAAAGTACAAGTTTTTACTAAAAGCGTAAGAAAGCATATTAATCCGAAACATAGATGAAAAAATATTTTTTTAATTATTTTGTCCGCTAATCTCTGGAACGGCGAAACCGATTTTGATGAGTAATTTATTGTGATATTTTAATTTTAAACTAGCTTCGTCCTGCGGTATTACCCGCGAATATTGTTGTTGTAAACTCATTTGTACAAACTCTTATATATTTTGTTTCAGATTTCGCCTGAGGAGTGCATGGAGGCGTTAGAATTATGTGACTGGAATGTTCACAATGCCATCAAGTTAGTTCGTGTTAGTGTGTCGGTCGGCACAGAGGTGTCACTCGAAGATTGCAGCTCAGAACTCGCTAAAGCCGACGGCGATATCGCTAAAGCGTCAGCTGTGCTCGTTCTGTGTAGACAGAAAACTTAAAATGTATTATTTGTAATATGTTGTAGTAGTAGAATAGACTGAAATATACTTGTCTGTAGTTATTTTGTTTGTTTTATTTTTACATCTGAGTGTAAATCCAACATAACTTAGGACTTTCGTGTACGCTTGAAGACCTGCACCAAGCAAGACTAAACGCAATCCGCGTCGCCGAGCACTGGGCCAAAATAGTGTAATGTGTTGCCATCGACACGATAAGAAGAAGAAGAAGGACTTTAACCATATGCTAAGAGCATATGGTTAAAGTCCTAAGTTCTAATCACTTCAATAATTGAAATTACAAGTTGTTGGTAAATATTGAATTGACATCATCATCAGCCTATTGTAGTCCACATATAGAGCAAGAGCCCAGAGCCGCCAGACCTACGTCATTAGTGCAAAGCTGAAATTTTCAGGATTATTAGTATAATGTCTTGTTAAGATGTATGTGTACCCATTAGCTTGAAAGCGGGGCCGTTTCTGAGATAGCGCGAAGTACAGATAGATAAAAATATTACTTACCTACGTTAAAGGTGCAAAGCTAGTATTTACATATTTTTTCAAGAATATTATTTAAAATTAAAATTCATTACTGCCAGACACTTTCCGTGGGCCATTACTTCTGCCAGACGTCTTGAAAGTTGTGAAAAAATTAGGTAAACTACGTTATAGTAGCAAACCTAAATTTTATTACATATTATCTAAGGTACTATTTTAAGACCCTTTGTATGACCAATCTAAAAAGCGTGTAAAAACCATTTAATATTTTACAATTATATTCTTGAAATAATACCAAAGATGATATACCTCAGCTTCCTAATTACTACAAATATATGTCTGGGGGGGTGATAGGCCCTTCGGCCGCATACAAAGGGTCTTAAAATAGTACCTTAGATAATGGTATAAAATTTAGGTTTGCTACTATAACGTAGTTTACCTAATTTTTTCACAACTTTCAAGACGTCTGGCAGAAGTAATGGCCCACGGAAAGTGTCTGGCAGTAATGAATTTTAATTTTAAATAATATTCTTGAAAAAATATGTAAATACTAGCTTTGTACCTTTAACGTAGGTAAGTAAGATTTTTATCCATCTGTACTTCGCGCTATCTCAGAAACGGCCCCGCTTTCAAGCTAATGGGTACACATACATCTTAACAAGACATTGTACTAATAATCCTGAAAATTTCAGCTTTGCACTAATGACGTAGGTCTGGCGGCTCTGGGCTCTTGGTCCAATAGGGCTCTCCCATTGCACGCCACTCTATCCAATTGGCGTCCGAAACTCTCTCCACTCCGAAACTCTTATGCCCAGCCCACTGTCACTTCAGCTTACTAAACCGGTGCTAATTATCCATATACCTAGGTATATCAATTTCTTACTTTTGAGTTCGTTTAGTTAATAATAATAATAAAAATAAATAAATATTTCGGCCATCTAGTCCCAAACTAAGCAGAGCTTGTATTATGGGTACTAGACAACTAATATAAATACATACACTTTTTTTTGTATATACATACATATTATACATAGAATTAGAATAAATAAGTACTCATTGGTGCCCGAATTGTTGCGATATTTACTTTCATTACTGCCTAGTTGCTCTAGTGGTTAGCGTTTACGGCTGTTCAATAGGTCTCCGGGTCGATTCCCGGGTTTCAAATGTTTCTGTATATAGTACAAGCTCTCCTTAGTTTGGGACTATTTAATCGTGTGTCAGATGTTTGAAATATTTATTTTTATTTATTTATTACAAGAAATTTAAAAAATCTGAGATGACAAGAACACTTTCACAATAAATCTGTTCAGAGCAAAATATGTGAATGTAGAGGAAAAAAGCTTCATCAACCGACTTCAAGTTACCTACCAAAAAGATGATCAACTAGTGAATTGTTTCCAATGTAAACCCCTTTTTTGCCTTATGTATTGATCAGAAATACTTACGTGCGGGTTACGAATACATGTGAATGTAAATACAACGACAACCTTTTGGAAGCTAGGCGTACTAAACTAGGCTAGGGGGCAGCGGCGAGCAGTTCGCATTACCGTCAGTCCCGAAGCCACCAAGTGCCTCGATCCTCTGCAGTGGACACGAGTTGTCGCCTTCATGGTAGTCAACTATCGCCTTTTTCGTCGGAAGTGTTCTGAAGGGCTTATCCGACTGATCCCTCCTCCCTTCTATAAGTTAACATCTGCTGGCCTTGCAAGTCATCGCTTCATAGCGCATAGCGAAGTGTGGTGCCTGCTTAAGATTTTGGATAGTTGAATAATATAAGTAATAAGTAATTGGTGCGAAAACTTACATTTGTATTGTTTTTTGTTTCGTTTGATTGCCCATGTCTTACACATTCCCTGTAATTTCGGCGTTCCCTGAGCGTTAACCTCATTTTATGAATCCAGCTACCAGCTGGTGATACACGGGGGTTTACCCACAGGCATAAAAAGGGGTCAAAACTAGTATAGTCTACAAAATATTAGAGTTTAATACTTCCGAACTCTTCCTGAGATATCGGCATGAGTATTTAAGAGATGGTTAGGTAACAAGTTATAATTTATTCCAGGATAATTTTTCTTTATTATCATTTTGGACAATTATTACTTAACAAAATAAAGAATATATGTGAAAATAGCAGTTAAATTGTTCTATAAACCATCAATGAACCTTTAAAGTTCGCACACGTATAGTCGTAACGAGTGACATCATTACACAAATGGCTATCCATGGTTCTTGTTAAGTACTCGTGTACTCGTGTTTAGAAGGTCAATATGTTTAAGGATAATTTATGTATGTAGCTAGCATGAATGGGACACTTTTTCCTCGTACGTTTCTTGACTCTACAACAATGAGTATGTCGGTTAAGGCCTATTCAAATACCATAATGTAAAATACATTGGAATAATCTGTTTAAAAAACTGATATGAATACCGATATAAGGTCAATGAGATAGTATTGTTGTTTTTAAAATAGGTGTCTATCCGAAAATACCTTTATGTAAGCTTCTTGCTTCTTCTAAAAAGTTATCATATCGGGCTCATTTCTATTACATTACACTAGTCTTTTTTTGATATGCGTGACAAATTCGATCTAATTTGTCGAATGGAATGCATGAATAGAATCCTAAAGCGGTGGTCACCATACTCATTGCGAGATAATGCTACTTGGTGACACCGAGACGATAAGACACACTAGTGGGGTACTTTTTCACACCCTTAAAAGGATCCGGGATTATAGTGAGAAGATGGAAGTTATATTGTACTAGCTTTTGCCCGCGTCTCCGCCCGCGAGTGTGTTGATTTTCGCAGTAAAAAGTAACCTATGTCCTTTCCCGAGGCCCCATATATACCTATACTAAAATTCATCAAAATCGGTTCAGCGGATTAGGCGTGAAAACGTAACAGACAGACAGAGTTACTTTCGCATTTATAATATTAGTAGGATTAGTAGGATAAACATACTCAATAAAGTGTGAACCAAGTGTCTGAACACAACGGGTAGGTATCATTCTTATTAGCTGATTTAACTAAAATTATCAACACCTAATCAATCTCAGAAATTCCAATAGCTGCCCTCTTTGGAATTGCCTTAAGTATTTGAGCAATACCGATAGCCATTGGAATTGCATAATTTAGTTGGGTTACATTTAAAAAAATGAAACAGTTGACAACAAATGCTGCTATATACACAAATGTAAACGAGTCTAATAGGTTTAAGCAGTATATCAAATTAGTGGGGACAGTGAATAGGATTAACTGTAGATGCCTTACTTTAGTCTGCGTCAATAGACAAATGGCGTTACTGTATTTAGTTTTTAATAAAGAATTTTCTGACATTACGCTTTTATTAACTATCAGTGAATGCTTAAAGTGTTATGCAGGCACCACACTTCGTTATGCGCTATTCGATATGCGGGTTATTCGCGCGCATACGGCGAAGTGTGGAGAGTATATTCGTTTCGTTCACCATAAAAATGACACTGACACATCTCTACAACACACATATTTGCCTTATTTGATGCTTATTTGGCATACCAGTTCGAAGTTTGGATGGCATGTTTGTTGTTTGCGCGCATAACTAATATTTGGGCGAATACGGCGTAGACACATAACGAATAGCGCATAACGAAGTGTGGTGCCTGCATTAAGCACGGCTATGCGCACGAATAAAAGTGCTTCGATAGTGTCTTACAAAACGTAGACATGTATTTTTTCTCATATATACATATTAGGTACAAAACATTTTTAAAAGGTACAAAGAATATTGCGAAAATAGAAGATGAAGATGGTGACTTAATATTAAAATAAATCCCTAAGGTATCTACTATGCTAAAATTAATCCCCACGTTTTCAAAGTTACTTGTTTAATTCTCATACTAAGTATCTCATACATCTCACATTATGTAGCATACATATTATATGACAGTACTAAATCCTCTAACTTAGGTACTTAGAATCGTGTGTTCTCAATAGCACTTAGGTACTGTCAGGAGGCAACAGTTTTATGCCATCTATTACCTAATTATTTACCTATCATTCTAAAATCACTTATCGGCAGGTGTTCTTAATGCCTTTGGCACTCGAGTATGAAATGGTAACGCTGCTTTAAACAATACAATCACGAAATAAATCCTTGACCCATATCCTACCTTTAAAACAACCCCAATCGATATCTTACAAATCTTCCTTACCGCCTCCTTCTTGTAAAACTCCACCTTAAGTACTTTTAAGTATTTAGGGTGGAGTATGTATGAAGTATCATCAGTAATATTTGGAGCACTGCGATACCCCTAATAAATATTAAAGAGAATGTAGGTCAACTGGGTCAAGCAAGCGAGATACTATTGCTACCTATTATACACATCAAATTTGTGCTTGATAACCTTTTGACCCAAATTGTAGAAATGTAAATAATGTTTCTAATTTCGGAGCTGTATTTGTAACTTGCTTAGGTACTCTTTGAGGAAAATAAGGAATTAAATAACCACTTCCTTTTCTTTGTATTGTTACTAATTTTTTTTCCAGAAATATAACTTCATAAACTGTTTACTCATAATATTGATACTAAATACAATGTCTGTCACTTTTATAGAAATCTCCTTATCTTCAAGATTCCTACTGAATCGATAGAGTTGAACCTGGAATCTAAAATGTGTAAAGAATTCATCACCACTGTATTTTCACCTACAAATATTTTTTAAAATAAAGATTTAATAAGACGAAAAAATCTTCAAGTTTCTGTGAAATCTTTTTGTAATTTATGGTATAAGGTAAAAATAAGGTATATTTCCTAATTTAACCTTTTGTTCTGGGTCCTAAAGAAGTCGAATAAAGTTTTAAAGTAAACAAACATATATCTGTTTGAATTATTTATTACGGTTACTCGTCTACATCTATTAGTTACTTAAATTAGAATTTATACATTAACAATACGTTCTGTGTAAAAAAGCACCGGTTGCAATTATCTACGGAATGTAAATCATCCAAGGATTACAGCTTAAAAATCTAGGAAACAATGAATCAGATTGCGCCGTCATCTAACGGATTTATTAGTGAATCGAAACCATCCAGAGGTTTCTAAAAACATGTCTGCGTTTGTGTTTAACATCGTTAAAAAATTTCTCATTTCAATAAAATTGAAATAAGTTGTAAAGAGTTCTGTTACATACAATTAAAGGTTTTCCTTCTATAGAAAATACCGAATCGGCTAAGTTATTCGCAATTTAAGAACGTTCATATGAGGTAGTTCATTTTTATTACAGAACATGCTATACATTGATACAAAGAGGCATGCAGCAAGCCAGGTCACTTAATCAGGGCATTCGGGCCGGGAAGAACTAGGTCACTGGAAGTAGATCGCAGGCTGCGGTGGCACCCTGCAGCCAACACCCACATCTCTCTCAACCTCTTGTAAGGGGTGCGTTCTGCGGATAAATATGCTAGCACAGAGTATATTCATTTTCAACAAGCGTATACGTATTTACCTATTTATGGTAAAAGTAACTAACTGAACTCTGCCAGGTTACAGTATGAATTTAACTTTAATCTTAATAAATTGTTTTAGTATTTATTGGTTTGAAAAATCGACTTGCATGTATTTCGGCATTTTGATATTTGGGTCATTTTCACAAAAAGTGTACACTTTTGTCAAAGTGTCGAAATTTATTTTTTTGTTTTATTTCGTTTTTTTTATTAAATTCAGAAGCGGTATTCTTTTAAATATATGAAAATAATAACAGAACCACTAATTCTGTATTATTTAATGAAATATAGGTAATTTAATGCCCTTGGGTACCAATAATTCTTCCATTCCGCTACTATACGCTTTTGGTTATAGAAATAAAATTAAACACGCTTGGATTAAATCAACTGGTATTATTTGTTAGTAATATTTAGGACTTCAATATAAAATAAAGAAAAACTAGAATCATTAATAAAAAACATATATTTTCATCAATTTCTTGTCCATTACGTTACTCTTTGGACGAAATTAGTTAATACTTTTTAGTTTGTTCATCAACTAGGAAACAATATAGGAACTTTTTTGAAATTTATATTCATAAAATTATTAACCTCTAAATTATCACAACTTTGATGGCAATCAGAACGGATTTTGCTCTTAAAATAATATTTTAATCAAAATATAAAATAGGACAGCCACGGAATGGACTGCTCAAGTAACGGAATAGAATTCTTAAGGTTATTGTACATTAACAAGAAGACTTGAACATATTGCATATTTAAAATATTGCAAATTGTAACAGTATGAACCATTTTAGTTACAGAAACTTTCTTACTAGGAAGCCCTTTTAATAAATTTTGATAAAAAATATGCAGTATTTCAAAATGTATGTAGGTATTAAAAAAAAGTGGAAATCTTTGGCAAATTTAATATAGGTATAATTTAGCTATAACACGATTTTTATATTATATATATAACTTATGTATTTTGCTTATACGTATGAAGTTTTATTAAAATTGGTTCATTAATATTCTAATAAAAAAGAATTGAAATTTTGCATGAAATGGCGAAGTTGTAAAATAAGCTCTTAGGATGTTTTCGATTATTTTAATTACACTTTTATAAAAATCAACATATAAAAACAACATAATTGTAACCTATTCTAAAGTTATTTAAATTGCACGTGGACAACAAAATGTGATCAAATAATATTCACAATAATCACATTCATCTTCACAATAGTGATCATATATTGCATAAAAAGTACATTGCGGGCACCAAAAAAAGGCAAAATTAATTAAATGCTTCACTTTACTGTTATCGTTTATAATAAAGTGGTATGGTTTATGGATCAAATTGGTAGGAAATCCACAACCGAAACATTTTTCTGCAATTCGGAAATGAGTGGTTAACCACGGACATACTGATTCTTGCAATAATATAAAATCATTTTTGGTTAGGAATTTATCAATGTTCGCAAGAACAACCATTTTTGATAAGTACCTGAAAAATAAATATTGGGTAGGTACTCATGTCAATATTATTAAAATGTATGCATTTTTCAAGAACTTGTGTCATTTAAGCATATGAATATTTATATTTAATAATTTCTGAATATTAGAATTCTTATTCAGACACACTCACAAAAATTAAATAAATATAATGTACACTCTTCTTAAGAATTCCATTCCGAAACTTTTTAGTTCCCATTCTACGTTACCTGCGTTTTGGTTACGGAATGGACGTAACGGAATGCTACCTTTGAACCTTTTGTTTTATTTTGTTTTTAACTAAAACATCCGACCAACATTTTTGTTATCAAATTGGGTTCACTGAAAGTTTATAAAGATATCAAAATTATTTGCAATAAATAAAATTGTAGTACTTACTTCGAAATTGGTTGCGGTTGTGGAATATCAAAACGGATCGCTGCTAAAGTGCGTGTTTATAGTCCGCTGTTCGCCGTCAAAATGGACGAATCATTACGGTGCAGCCAATGAGAGCTTTACAAATGTTGGGAATCGACAAAAAATATGCGTAAGTGGTAGTTTTAATTGAGATGTTTCGTAAAAAAGAGGGTTTCGGAATGGACTTGTCCACTTTAGCTAATTTATGTCCTCGCAGAAATATAATTATTTAAATATTTTGTATCATGTTACACTGTTTTTACATTTATAAAAGAAAACGTTAATAACTATTCTTTCAGACAAAATAATCAAATTATTATATATATGTCAACAAAATATATAAAAGTTATGTTATTTAACTCTAATTCGTAGTGGGACAGCGCTAAAATAGGTACCTTTGACTAGTATTTTTGAAAAATACAGTAAAATAACTGTGTATTTCTGTAGCAACAATATATAATATTGTTTAGAACTAACCATAGATCTTTATTTATAGTGTTGTTTTTCTTAAAAGTAGAAATTATTCGTTAAATATTTAACGAAAGTTGTGGGACACCCCCAAAACATGAATGTACACTTTTTGTGAAAATGACCCATTTATCTCTTAGGGAATAATACCCACCAAGTAGAGTAATCCTATATTTTATAAAATATGTTAATAAAATATAAATAGACCAGTGAAAATGTTTGAAAACAAAATAAATTATAGTAGGATGAAACCCATTGTAAAAGGAGGAGAATATTACAAAAATTAAAGGCGAATAAATTACGGGCGATCTGAGGTCGCGAAGGGGGAGAGGGGGGGGGGGAATGACTTATCTCGATTTCCGACGAAACTACAAGTCCTATGGAAAACAGTCAAATGACAAAGTTGTAGGTAATAAAAAGATCTACAACTTTTGCATACACACTTTTTCACCTAACCTCAAATTTTATGTGAAAAATTCAAAAAACCAAGTTATGGTCTTTTATTTTTATCTTTTAGAAATAAAATTATCATTCCAAGAAATTTAGTGAAAACTTACCTTTTTATGTCCTGAATACACCGTAATTAATTTGATATATGTCTATTTTTTACCTAATTTTGACTGAATACCGAAAAAAATACCTAATTTTCAATCGAAAATTCATCCGTCAAAATAACAAGTTTAAAAAAAAAAAAATTATGACGTCACTCACATCATATAGATCTATGTTTGTTTTTGACACAGGGTTGTTAAGAGGCCGGCGTACGACACTCGAAACTGCAAGTTGAAATTTGTTCGTAAAATATTGCTGTCTCTGTTTAACAAAATACAACGTAGATACGAGTGCACCGCTGTACGTGTGTGTGGATTGACATTCATTCGTAGTAATTCGGACTCTCTCGTAGAAGGTTCGGCTATCATTATTTGACTGACACGAATTACACACACATTGAAATATTTTTTGATGCGATAGCACTACTAATTGCTTGAAATTTGTGAAAATATGGATGTGTTTCGTAATATTGAAAATCATGAATGAAAACTCAATATTTTTTCGATTTATTTTGTGTAAGTAGTAGCATAATAATATGACATATGTTATTGATGAAACAATATTAGAAATATTTTTGTTTTTAAGACAGAATAAAACAAAATGGAAACATGACATTTACAATGTAAAATATGTAAAATTCAATTTCATTATATTTTATTCTAGATTAGTTAATTTTTAAAAATAAAGACGTTATAACCTAAATAAATACAGTCTAAGTCCGAATATGAACATAACATCGTGGAAATATGTTTATACTGCAAATGATCTTGGTATACCGTTTGTATGGACAATTCAGCCTCCGGGGGCCCCTTAAGGTGCAATCAACTTCAGCTTTATCGGCCCAGTAAATTTGGAGTAAATTGACGAGACGAGGGATAGACAACGTATAGTTTTATCGATAAATTTAACTTTTGTAGCTAGTTGATAGGTATTGTTATTTATTTTGCTTTAAAATCTGAAACCACAGTACTTTGCTATATCATAATTTAGATTAGACACAGTTTTGTTGAACAAAATAGAAAAACATAAACACTAAAGAAAGTTTTTCGTTCGCGCGTTAGAATCACAGCTTAATATTATTTAGGTCAGTCCGTAAATTATTTACTCAATCCATTTATGTGGATTTATTTGTTAACTGTACTTACAGTTTTGTTTAATATTGTGGCATATTATTATATTAGTTTAGAATTCTATTTCTACTAGCTGTTTCTTATACAGGTACGATTTGAACCATTCTATAGGCATTGACCGCGGACACCTACACTACTTAAGTTATATAACAGAATATCAAATCGCACCTTGTCATCATCAAACACGCCCATCTCAAGTCAATCAAGGCAAGATCACAAGCCAATGAACACTGAGTATCAAAGGCACTCCAGTCTTCAAAGGCAAGGGATAGGTGCAAGAGTGTGGCAACTATCGCGATATAAAAGTGATGTCCACTCAGAGTGTATCAATATGGGTTTCACCCCGGTCACGGTACCATGGATCCTGTTTTTAACTTAAGCGGGGATCTCTTAGTGACAATCTGTTGGTGACACGTAACTCTTTGTTATCACCGTCGGGGTACAGCAAGGTTCCGCCCTTAGTCCGTTTCTGTTGAGGGTTTCGTATTAGTAGTTGGGAATGGTGGTGGGTGAAATAAAATAATGCAAGTATCACACGTCTATAAACCATTTATAAGACAAAAATACTGATACACATAGTTGAAAAACAGATAAGCAGCCACTACTTGGCCATGTTGTATAATATGCTTATATGCATATAAAGCGTACTCAAATGTTATGTATTACAATAACATCAATTTCTTACGTTTTTACGATTTCACATTTGCCAACAAGAGATCAAAACGAAATATAAAAACATCCAAATTATTTCAGGTCTTTCGAAAAGTCCTTTTAGTGGATGGACTAACATTTTTTTTCACACTCCCATAAATTTTACGTATTTATATACGATAGGCGAAAGATTTTCTTTGTAAAGTAAGTAGATTAGATCTAATGATTATTTTCATTAACTTTTGGCCGCAGTTCTCGATGTAGGTTATCACAACTACTACTTTTTTTTCAATCCGTATCTTTAAATTAATAGTAGATAGATTATAGTAGATAATCGTCCTTATTCGTCTCAAGAGAAAATATGTAATTTTATTTAATTGACTGGTCCCGAGTTAATGTAAAAAATGAATAGTAGAAAAGTGATTTAATTTTGTAAACCTATCTACTGGTCAAATTTTTCCATGAAATTAAAATAGTGATATGTTTTGTAGCAATTCAATTAATTCGAGACTAGCTATTTAATTTTCAAGTGAGCTACTTACTGTAAGGTAACCTTAATAATACTGTATAGATCTTAACATTAAGTACATAGTTAAAATAATAACCGAAAAATAGTATTGTCACTTACAATATTCAACAATTTCAATTGACCGAAAATGATTTTTTATAAGTCTAATTACCTACGGATTTAATGTTTTGAGCAGATATCCTGATTTTCAATATTAAATTTAGTGGAGTAAAATTACAAGATGTTTTACCAGTCTTAAACAGGTAAATATGCTAAACCGTAGGTTAGATCAGTCAACGAACTTAATTAGAGTCATTAGTCAGTTAAATGAGATTAAATTGTAGGAAATAACCTTCACAACTAGTAACCATGTTCACGTGTCTCGCGAAATGGTTTTTATAAGATTATATTTGACCGTAGTTTATGGTAATGTTTTATATTCCATTCACTACAAGTTTTAAGAATAAAGTCTTAATATTCTTTTGAGCCTTTCGGTTTTAGTCTCATTCATAACTTCACGTACAACGGACATAAACCCTAAAATCACATATATTTCAACCTGTTATACACTCACAGCTCGAGAGTAACAGTTACACATACAGGACACTTTATACCACATAATCATGAGTAACAACTCTAGGATTACATCCCTTACAACAACCCAGTTTATAATTCCTATATTATCCGAAATTCATTTTTTGATTAAAGCAAAAAAGTCTCAATTCTTTCCATTAATCCTAGGGGTGTCCAACATAGGTTTTACAAAGAAGAACACTTTGGCAACAAATTTTCAAGTTGAAGCCTTATATACTAAATTCACAACAATAAACACTTATATTTTCTCATATGACTAAGCAGACAGACACCAACAATTTACGACCCGCCTGCCGCACTATCGCTGGTTTGCGTACTTAGAAATGCTATTTCAATAACTCATAAGACGAACGATGTACTTCCAATCGATGAACGTGAATTATATTTATGTGTTTATGTAAATTTAGTTCGTTCGTCTTTAACCTCGAGTAATGAAGTAACACCTCTATGTACGACATTGTTCCCATTAATGAGGCGCAACCTGTAATGATTCCCCCTGTCTCTTCCTACATCGCACTCCTCTTACCGTACCTGCTTATACTTTACTCACTACACGTTAATAGTATTTTGTAGTGTATAGACATATAAGGTATCAATAAAGTGTATACTTCTTGACACAACATCACGTATAACATATACAATTAAATGCACTAAACACGTAATAATGTCCTTGTTTACACATCGGCAACATTGATTTATACAAAAGTTACATTCGATGGCAATTTAGAAATACAATATCTAAAGATGTATAAGAAAGGTAGATTATGTATAAAATCCATATATATATATATATATATATATATACATAGAAATATTACTACAGTAACACAAATTTCATGACTCAAAGTCATGAACAACCCCTGTCATTGTCACAGCTGGTCACTTCACTTTCTTAGAGTGACGTCACCTACTTTAATACTTTACATATACAAATAGTAATTCATTTAAATTATTGCGTAACCTATGAAATATTTACAAAAAATATTTTGTAGTAACATCAATACCGAATGAAATATAAAAGTATTACATATAAAACAGATATGATGAAAATTCTCGGTAAACTCCCCTGCCTCATAGTGTTACACAATTTATATATGTGCCTTTATAATTGTCATACCCTTGAACCATCCTCTAATTATGACACATTTAAACCTACATTAACGTAACGTATTCTCGGTAAAGTCGTATCTCGTCTACAAACCCCTATAGTAGTAGCATAATAATATGCTCGGCAAACTCCGCTGCCTCAGCTTCTGACGTTTACGGATGTTCCTTTTTTTTTCATAAGGGGCCATCCATAAACAATTTCCCACTTATACCTTCAAGTATAAGTTAGTTAATTGTTCTCTTCAAGCAATATTTACAAGCAGTTTTCTAAATAAACTGTTTTCTTATATGCCTACCGCCTGTATAATGAGTATATGTTTATCACAGTCAAATACTAGTATAAATACTGATTACGTATACGTAGGTACTATTAGTCAAAATTAGACCATAATTTTTGACTATTATAGCCCGAATTAAGCAGTCGAACAAACTATTATTGTCTAATGATATTTGAGATTTATACACTAAAATTATTAATGAGAGATTGTAATGTAAATTATATATGTTTATTTTATGGAATAGTAAGCGAGCAGACGGAACACTTATTGCGAAATAAGAACCGTCGCCTATGGACAAATTGTAGCTTATTGCCATGCCCATGAATAAATTCAATAGGTATGGTATTATATGAAAAACACCTTATTGAAGACATCACTACGAAGCCTTACATAAGTCCCTTTCTCCGTTTACGTTTGTATCTATAAGTACATATAAATAAATTGAAGTATCTTTTTTTGAAGTAAATTTTCACTTTTCACTGAATAAAATAGAAATACAGTACTTGTCTACATAAAAAAAAAACTATTTTTGATGTTATAAAGAGTAATGTTTGCTACATTTATTTTAAGGAATAGTCTATACTAATATTATACATCAACTAATCAAACCTTAAATATCGCAATTTGAAAATCATAAAGGAAAAACATATTAAATTGCTTTATATTTCATGGAATTCACATAAGTCGTAGTATTTTTTAGAATCATAATTAAAATGAGACATTTTGAAACATATTAATTTAACCACTAGATAATAATATGAACGATAGTACGACGCATGCGCCAGTTTTACGACCTAGTTTCGTACACGGCCAACACGATGCTGGTGTGCGTGCCGGCATGTATGAGTGTGAGAGGGACTTGCCTCCTCTCGACCTAGATAGGTGATATGAAATGAACTCACTGTTGACTAAACGTATCTACAACGCCAAACAATTGAAGATCAACCACAATATATTAAGTGCAGCTAAAAATCATGTGGAGGTAACAGAAGAATGGGAGGTTGAAATTAATACAATTATATCATTAGCTCGTCTATATAGAGATTCAATGAAAGTATACTTATAAGACATGGGTACTTTACTCAATAACTAGCAGCGTCTCGCAACAATAACCGTGGATAGGTAACATCCCAGTGCGTAGACTAAAATAAAAATAGCCAAAGTTACTCCTTGTTAAAGTCAAGTCAGATTTAATCCAGCCGCTCCAGAGATCAGCCGGAAGAGGTAGACAAAATTTTCAGAATTGATTTCCTGCTTTAAGATCGTTCATTGTTTCAAATCGCACTTAGAAAGAAGTTATTCATTTGAGATTACAAATATATGTACACTTCAATGTTTTTTATTTCTATACATGTATAGAATATTTCTGAAATCATTTTAATCTACTAAGATGGAATATACTAAGATGAACTGTACAAAATCCTAGTTTTGACTTGTATTATCAGTCTCAGTTTGTTCATCTAGACTCATTATTGAGAGCTTGAAACAAGTTTTAATTCCGCCATTGAGATTAACAATGTTCTTAACAAACTCCTCATCAGACAGTGCAATTGCTAGTTTTCTTAAGGTATTAAGAATAAATATTTTAGGGCAATCCATAACTTTAGATAGAAGGTCAAATATATCCATAAGATCCTTAGGAAGGTTAGGAATGTCTAAAAAGTCCTTAAAATAAAGTTTAACTCTGGCTCGAAAACCAATAAATACTGTGAATGAGGCTTTTTTAAAGTCACTCTTAACCGGGAAATAAATGCCAGCGATTACATTACCTTTTGCATCTCTTTTAAGCCAACTCTTAAATGTGTAAGCTATATTCCTTTTTTCTGTTACAGCAATAGAATTAATGAATGGCTTTGCCATATATATTAATGATACTTGTTCCTTGTATCCATTCTTTTTAAAGTCTACCTCATGCCATTGTATATAGTTAGCGTTAGCCGTATGAAAACTGTAAGTATGTTGTTTCAACGTCATAAAAGTATTGTGTAAAACGAATAAGCCTGTATGTGGGAACTTTTTATCTTTCATGATGGTGATAACCGTCCCCAAATGATAGCCAGGGTCTGCTATTATTACTCCCTCTCGATTATCTATTTTAATTCTAATACCAACAACAACATGTTCTTTTTCACCGGAAATACATTTCAACGCATATGGTCCTTCAACACTGGTAACTATTTGTTCTTCCTCTTCTAGGACTGACTCTTGACAAGAGAGTAGTGATGTTGAATGTTTTATGCCAGGGAAGGTATCATCGAGTTTTTTTGTAAGATGTAAAAGCGTAAGACCTTGACCTACACAGGTGAGTTTACCGTTTACAATTGGAGGGTCATAAGAATTGAAGAATTTTTCGAGTGACAATGAACCTCGATTGTATTGGTCATAAAAGTTTAAAAAATTGCTAACAGAATCATAAGGGCACACACTAAGTACAGTTTGCAAATACTTTGTGACTCGTTTCTTAAGATTATGGTATTGTCCTTTACTTAAAGTAAAATGTGGAAGTGGTGCTGACCACTTAGCGCGCGGTAATGATTCCTTATCTTCTGACGATGTATTTGCACATTCTTCAGATTCGGACCGCGCTTCGAATT
Source organism: Phragmatobia fuliginosa (assembly GCA_932526445.1). Classification (NCBI taxonomy): domain Eukaryota; kingdom Metazoa; phylum Arthropoda; class Insecta; order Lepidoptera; family Erebidae; genus Phragmatobia; species Phragmatobia fuliginosa. Next base: position 24,031,192 of record OW052057.1, on the reverse strand, counting down.
GTCAGCTAAGGTTGAAATCGTCCACCGCGATTTCAACTTGACCCTGATTTCCATATCGATTGGTAGCTCCGATCTCTTCGTTCTTTACATGTCAGACAACATCATCCTAAAAGGAAATAATAGTTAATAGTTGTACAATAATGAGAGTAAAATCCATACTTGATCTAACATTAGTATAAGATACGCCGTATGTATATCTTTAAAATACTAGCTTACGTCCGCGGCTCCGCTCGTGTGTATTTCGGCTATTGCGGTAAAAGCCTATGTGCTTTCTCAGGCTTTAGACTACCTGTGAACCAAATTTCGTTTAATTCGGTTCAGTAGTTTTGGCGTCAAAGCTTGACAGACAGACAGAGTTACTTTCGCATTTATGTTTTTTTTCGGACATCTTACACACAACGCCATCTAGTCCCAAACTAAGTAGAGCTTGTTTTATGGGTACTAGACAACTGATATAAATACATAAATATACTTTTTTTTGTAAATACATATGTACATATTATACAAAGAAAAACACCCAAACTCCGAAACAAATATTTGTGGATCACACAAACATTTGGTCCGACCCGAGAATCGAACCGGAGACCTCTGGATCAGCGGCCGCATACGCTGACCACTAGACCAACAAGGCAGTCAGTTTATACACAGTACAGATAAAATATTAATAAAAATAAGGATAAATTAAATTTACTAAATAGAACTATAGTTATGTTTTTAGTAAAATACATGAATGTAATATTAATACAAGTACCGAGGAATATATGGTTTCACTCATGTGTGTATGTGTAAAACATTTTAACAATACTTGTTTTGGGTGAGTTAATAAACTGTTAAGTTCACGATTCCAAATTTATAATTAAATAGTGAAACAGATATTAAACATTTCTATGGGATCACTTTTCCGCCCTCCACTTCCTCAGTTTGTTTTATTCACTGCCTTGTTGGTTTAGTGGTTAGCGTTTGCCGCTGCTGATCAAGAGGTCTCGGGTTCGATTCTCGGGTCGGACTAAGTATTTGTGTGATCCACAAATATTTGTTTCGGGGTCTGGATGTTTTCTATGTATATGTATGTATTTACAAAAAAAATGTTTATGTATATAAATACATGTGTATGTATAAATACGTGTGTAGGTATGTATTAAGTAAACATTTGTTAATAAACTGTTCATAAACAATGTTTCATAATGTTTCATCATCTCTGTAAACAGTTTATAAACAGTTCATGAACATAGATGATGAAACATTGTTTATGATACGTGTTGCCGTGCTCCCCACTACGAGTGGAGAGCAAGACGAAACATCTAGTTTATAAACAAAAGTCAACAGATGTGGACGTGTTTTGCGCGAGTTTATAAACATGGAGGTAGTGTGGTCCAACAACCAAATTTCGATGTTCATAGAGCTTTATAACCAACGTAGTATTCTTTCTCAATAGGATGCCGAAATTTCGTTTCTTTTTTTTTTGATAGTCCAATCAATCTTAATAACATTTCAAAATCAGTGACATTCTGGTGAAGTTCTGAAATGACCCATCAAATCCGCGGAGGTCATTAAATATATAAATTCTATTCAACTAATAGTTTCGAATCCACCACCTTTTCTTCTTTTTTTTCGATTAATGCTCTTGTGAATTATTATGTAAGCAGCAGAGAGCATCACTACCTCCTCGGGCGACATCCTGTGAAACAACTGACAAGTGTGGACGGCCAAGTTTCAGAAACATGTGTTTATTGTAAACTTGTCATAAACAGTTTATCAACAAATGTTTACTAATGAATACGTGGCTTGTAAAAAATGTTTATGTATATAAATACATAAACATACAAAAGTGTGTTTATGTATTTATATCAATGGTTTAGTACCCATAATACAAGCTCTGCTTAGTTTGGGACTAGATGACGTTGTGTGTAAGATGTCCGAAATACTTATTATTATTATTAGAATGGGATAAGCCTTTAGTAATATAATTTAGGATGGCAAAACAATAAAGCTCGTGTTTATTTAAAAAAAAAAACTTTGTTAATACGTAATACTGAAGTATGTATACGTGTTTAAGTGAGGTAATTAGAATGTACATAGATAAAAAGTAGATTATTAACAAATCGGACTATATTCTCGTTGGAGGTTAAGACACCTTAGTTATAATTATATACATTGTGATTCAGATTTTCATATTATGCTTGATTAAAGAAAGAAATATTTTAATTTAGTTGTGGTCTGGTGTGGCAATCCAAACTGTATGTGACTTTACGAGTTTCATGAATGCCAGGGTCCTAATTCAGGGCCGTAGCTAGAGTCGAATTTGAGGTAGGGCAGCATTGCTTAATGGTAGGGCGGAAGTAAAAAAATTATCATAATTGACGTACAGTCAATCTGGGTAACTTTGACAGATAATTGCGATATTTTACACAATAATAAAATTCAAGCATACAACACGACTGTATTTTGCTTTGTTAGTGCTCTCATAACACTTTTCACCCGTAAAGATTAATTAAATTCTCTAAAAAATTATCAGTCCTTAGGAAAACCTGATTTTCTAGTCTGTCAAAGTTACCCGTCATTACATGGGTAACTTTGACACACATAGAACCATTCATAGAAAAGTAGTAATTATTAGGTATATTTTGTATTAATCTGGGTAACATTGGTTTATGTTTTTCTTCTAAATGGATATAACCGACGTAATAAAACCATTATTTTCCAGTTTTGTCTTATATTTTATAAAATAATCAATAATCAGTCTACGACATTTGGCATTGTTATACATATTTTTAATTAGTATCAAAAAACCTTTAAAAACTCGTTTAAGGCAACATTTTTTGTGTAACTAAATAGAAAAGAAGCTAAAATAATTAGAAAAAAATCATAATTTATGAACACTTGACCATAAAATGTTTATTCACCCCACTCCATATAGAGCAAATCGTCGTCAATTATGTAGGTCAAATTATGTAAAAAAATACTTCAAAATACTGTCAAAGTTAGCCTGTATAAAAATTAGTAGTTATAGTAATTAGATAAAGAGACGTAATTATAGGCAAATGCTATATTGATAATTCCATTACAAATGATTCTACAAAATCTCTCACAAAATATTCCAAAAGTTTTACACTGTTTGAATAGCATAAACTCGGGCGCAAATTTCAGAAATAACTTTTGACATTACCTCTGTATGAAAGCCTATTTATTTTTAAGGTGCGCTTACGGAGTTAGTTCAAAAATGTAAAACTGTAAGAAGTATTTGTAAATTGTATTGGTATCATATGAAAAATAAATCGAAACTAGTTCATGGTCACACTGTCAATGTTACCCGAATGAATCAAAGTTAGCCAGATTGTACGTAGTCAAGTGTTGAGGATATGTTGACCAAGTCCAATGTTCATTTTCTCAATGGCATATGACATATCATATGCCAAACCAAATGCTAAGTAGGTCGGATATGGCAGTCATTCCTCCAGTTGTCTACAACAACCAGAAGATAGCTCTTAGTGCAGTAGTAAATAACTTGCGGCTTTATAAGGACTCTACACTTGATTGGCGAGCACAAGTGACACATGTCAGCCAGAAAGTTACTTCGTGTCTTCGCGCTTTATACCGTCTTAAAAACTTCCTTCCCGCTAAAACCAAGGCTACGCTTATGCAGTCCCTAATAAATCCCCTGATCGATTATGGTGATGTGTTATTTTGACCTGCCTACCTCCATAATAAACCCCTTCTCAATAACTGCATTCAATTCGTTTTGGTTTCAATTCTCAAATATGTGTCTGCTTTACGTTCCCAGCTCCTCCTCCCAGCAATGGTTCCCAATTCGACAGCGCCGCAGTTTGCGTGCACTCACTTCTCTTTTTTCTTTCCTCTTCTCCCCATCGTTACCTGAGTACCTCGTACTCGTACCTCACTTTTGTCTCTTATTCTCAAACCATGACCGAAACCTTCGGTCAAGGAACAATATGCTTCTCCTTTACCCCCCTCGCACCTCTAATTTCCCTTCCCTTCCTTCTTCGTGCAGTCAGAATGCGCTACCTACTGAAATCAGGATGTCCACAAGCCGCCTCACATTCAAAATGAAAGTACGTGATTTACTCCGGAATGAATTGGCAGAACGATCACAACGATAATACCCGACTGAGTATTTAGATACGCAATATATATAATTACATTTATTTATATATGTATGTCTATGTATGCCTGTGTATATGTGGATTTATGTGTGAATGTATATATACGTATGTTTATATACATGTCTGGTATCTTCATCCACTGTTATAAACGCTAATGTAATAATAACAGTAAATTTGTGTATATTACTTACAACTATTAAATTTAAATAAATGAAAATGGTTTACAATAAAGGTGATACCTACATTTACAACTACCTTGTCAGGTTTTATATCCTAAGCCTGCACCTACCACATCATATTCCTACATCACCTGAAAGTTGACTGGCAGAGAATGCCACATGGCATTAAGTCCGCCTTTGTGCTACATGCGCATTAAGTTTAAAATAAAATAAAATAAATGTGCTCCGAAGCTCGGGCTGCTGAATCAAGCACCACGTATATCACTGACCTCTAGGTCAGTGATGTACATTCAATAGCTCCTCGTAGACAAATAATTTGTCTAGCAGAACATGAGCATTGATCAATAGGTCTGTTAGTGCCACGGATAGGGCGCCGCCGGAAAACAGCGCGCAGGAGCTTCGCCCGACTCCTGTGTCAAGTAGAAGAGGGCTACCGGGTCCAGGGCGGGTTAAAGAAGTTACGCCCAACATTTGTAACACGTAAGCTCCGCTTTGCCACCTGGAACATTGGCACCTTAACCGGTCGTGCGAGGGAGTTAGCCGATTTACTCTCCAGGCGGAGGGTAGCTGTAGCGTTCCTGCAGGAGACTCGGTGGAAGGGCAGTAGATCCCGGTTCATTGGGAATGGCTACCAACTGATATACACAGAGGCACCTGGTGGAGAGAACGGAGTGGCCGTGGTGCTTGCCGGGTGGCTTCAGACTGGCATTTTAGAGTTGATGTAGCGACCGTCTTATGGTCGTAAGGGTGCTTATCGATGGAATTATTACCCATCTGATAAGAGCTTACGCGCCACAGGCAGGTTGTAGCGAAACCGTAAAGATGTCGTTCTGGAGCCAACTCAGGGAGGTTCTTCGCGGCATTCCTTTGTAGCAGGGAATCGTTCTGGATGGTGATCTAAATGGGCATGTGGGTGAGGGTTGTGTGGAGTTTAAGCGTGTTCATGGTGGTTTCGGTTATGGCATTCGCAACAAAGAGGGTGAAGACATTTTACGAACATGTGCGGCTACCGATCTTGCCCTGGAGACACGTTCTTTAAAAAGAAACCGGAACACCTTATCACCTACAAAAGTGGGAGGCACTCAAATCGATTTCCTCCGAGAAGACACACTACTAGCAAAGTCATACCCGGAGAGAGTCTCACTGCACAACACCGTTTCCTTGTCATGGACCTCTGTATGAAGCCCAAAGACAAACATGTAGAAAGCTGCCAACGCCGGATCAGGTGGTGGCGGTTTGATGAAGTCACGTCTCAAAAGTTCGCCTCGCCCTTCATTGACAAGTGCGCTGGAGCTGAGAGCAAATTGGTTCAAGACAGTTGGGGCAAGATTCAGGCAGCTATTCTTGATTCGGTGACATCGGTACTGGTCGTGTCTAAGGACGGACGCAAATGTAACAGGGATACTTTTTTTTCGTAACGTCGGTCCTAAGTGAAAAAATGTATGCAAACGACACAAAAATATTCATTGAAATAAATATATGAAAAATGACACGCGTGCACTTGCACGCAAAACATGTACGCTAGTTTTATTTTAAAAAAGGATTCCCCTTCCCATAGACTGTAATGTAGCCCATATTGCAATCTATGGGACGGGGAGTACCGTCTGCTACACAGATTGTAATTAAATAGACCCATTGCTTCATGTGATGCCGCTTCAAATGCTATATACGGAGCAAAGAATTATTATAATATGAAATGAATATACAAACTGTGGTATGTTCAGAAAAGTTTTGAGTCCTATCCCTTCATTTTTTTATCTCAAACTACAAATAATTCAAATTAAAAAAAATATCTTAGTTTTTGATATTTTTAAGGTAGGGCATTCTGATTTCAAGGTAGGGCATTGCCCTGCAATGCCCTCCCCTAGCTACGGCCCTGTCCTAATTAAGGATAATATTTTGAGACGATTTTAAGTACGAGAAATGGTTAAGACAAGATTGAACAGCTCTTTTTATATTACGTAGGATAATGTGTTAAATACAGTCACATTAATACAAATGTGTTTGTAACACTTTGACTATTAGACGTTAAAATAAAAAAAGTTATTAATTTTCAAATAAGATTTATGTAAGTTTTAGAGTTTGTCGATTTTATCTAGATAGTTATCTACATTCTCATTATCTTTGGCAATATCGACTTTGTATTATCAGCTTCATAGTGGGACTTACTTTAAATATTATAACTTTTCTTCTTCTCCATTTTGATTATCAGCCAACTCAGAGTGGCCATGTGATAATCTCAGAGTATTCTATGGTTGCCATATAACATCCTATTTTCGGACATACATATAGTACATGTCGCGTCATCTAATATGGTCCATTATAATTTGATTCGATGCGACGTTAAGCTTCCGGGCTGTAGGAACACCGCTCACAAAGGCCTCAACCTCTTGATTCATTGAGATAAGGACATAAAGGGCGTTGGCTTCCCTGTGACGTCAGTCACTGCTTGGCAAATCACGCGTTAACCTTTTGTATTTGATATTCATTATCTTAATTTTTTGCATAGAAGAATACCAACAATTTGTTCGTTTCATTTCCGACGGCCTAAATCTATTCAAGTTGGATGAAAGGCGTAAAGTAGATATGCCATAATCTGAACTCTAATTAATTCAACACGGTATTGAAGCTGGTGCTAAAGCATGCTTTAGTGAGGCTAAATCTTTGAAGAACTTTCTGTACTAAGCTTAAAAAAAGGCTTTTAGTATTTCTAACTTTGGTCAAATTATGAGATTTTCTAATAACTTCATTTTTTTCTTATTTAACTATATTGAGGTTAAGAAATACTTGGAAGTCATACAGTAACATAAAAGTCTTAAAAAATGTTTATTAATTTAATTTTTCTTCATTTATTGTGTCCTAACTCTACCCTTAACGAAATTTAAATTACTAAAATTGCAAAAGAAATCTGACTAAATTCCCAATGTTATATATTTTGTTTGGGCTGCGTCCTACAATTACTATAATAACAACCTGGTACAGGAATGGGACGTCCTCTTCGACCACGTTTTAAAATCCTTTTTAATCATATTCTACCTTTATACTGGATCGAGGCGCGGAACATGGTACTAGTAGTTGTGGAGAGCAGCAATGAACGTCTTTTGGGTGGTGAAAGTTTGATTTCTTCTAACATGACGTCAATTTCCATAAGTATTTTATCCCACATTCAGATCCTCAACAAAGTTATAATTTTAGATATATTCTTCATAAAATGAGCTAAATATAAACTCGCAATAGAGCCACACTATTGGCCGCACAGCAGTTGTAACGCGCAGCATAAAAAATCGCTTTTGTGGTAAACTTCTCTTTATTATTATCTATTATATACCTCGTCATAAAGAACATTTCTGGGTTGCTTATCTCATGATGCGCTCACAACACGAGCTGTGTACCGAGGGACGTCTTGGTGCTGTTCTTCAGTATGTTGATGACCCGGTCTACAGAAATGATATATCTCGAACGACGTCAGGTCACATTTACAGAGCTTCTTTCGTTATGCTTCTATCCGGTATTGAAATCTGCGGGTGACGCTATCTCCAAGACATGACAAAATCCTGTCGATTATAATTTTTACCAAAAGATTTTTTACGTCTCATATCATGAGTGTTACGTCTTAGTGTTTTTTAAATACCTATTGTTCTAAGGATGTAAAGAAGTGGAAGGCGAATAACACAATAATGAACATGGAAACTGAAAGCCCTGGTTCCAAATTTTCTGCGTGCTGCATGCATGTTGTTCTAGTTATGTGAAATTAATAAATGTAGGTAAAGGGGTGAAAATAGATTTAGAATTTGTAAACATTACTAGATCAGTATTACGCCCGATTAGACAATTGGTAGGTTTAAGAATATGTTGTCAGATTCTGTGTGGCATTATTTGATTTCATATTTTCATTTACATTTATATCCCAAATTTTTGTGTTATTTGTATGTATGGGCTTTTGTCTGGCTCTGTCTGTAAGTTTTGTAACTTAAGTTTCTTTTAAAATGTCTTAAATGCGTCAGTGTCAATTTATGCAGAATGTAGATTATCGACGAAAAGAGAGCAATGAAGATGGATGGATGATTTTAAATTATAATTGTACTATCCATTATTAAAGAAAGTCCTTGGTTTTATATAAGATGGCATTATATAAATATATTTAATAACTCGGTCAGCGTGGGGACATATGGCATTAACCCTCTCCTGAGAGGAGACCCGAATTCAGCAGTATGGCATTATGGTTGTTGATACTGATGATTGATCAAATATATTTTAATATTGTACCCTTAAAACGCAAAGTTTCTTCCAGTGAAGACATAATCATCATCATCATCATCAACAGCCTTTGACAGTCCACTGCTGGACATAGGCCTCTCCTTGGAAAGGAGGTTTTGGCCTACTATACCACGCTGGCCAGACGGGTTGGTAAAGGGTTTGTTTCAAGTTCCAGGAGTTGGCGGACCTCCGTGCGGCCTGCGTACGTGCCCGGAGGTCCCACACCCGGAGTCGGCGACGTCACCGCGGAGGCGGTGAGGAGGTGGACCGGCTTCACGAGGAGTACCGAGCAGCTCGGGAAACTCTGAGGCTGGCCATCTGCCGCGCCAAAGACGCGTCCAGAGTGGAGATGCTGGAGAGTCTCGAGCGTGACCCCTGGGGTCGGCCTTACCGTGCGGTGCGACAAAAGCTCCGCACACAGGGCCCCCCCCTTACGGAGACTCTCCAGCCCAGCTTCCTGCAGGAAGTGGTCGAGGGCCTATTCCCACAGCAGGCGGAACACACACCCCCGTCGATGGCCCGTCGTGGTCGTCGTCGGGACAGCGTGGGTGATGTGCCGCCTGTCAGGGAATCGGAGGTAGGGGCGGCTGTTCTACGGATTCGGTCCAAGAACACCGCCCCCGGGCCGGACGGGGTTCCAGCCCGAGTGATGGCCCGTGCCCTTGACTACATGTCGGACCACCTCAGGGGAGTGTTGGACGCTAGCCTGGCGTCCGGACGCTTCCCTGAGCGTTGGAAGTGCGGGAAGCTGGTACTGATCCAGAAGCATGGACGGCCTGCCGATTCGGTCGCGGCCTACAGGCCCATCGTGTTGCTGGACGAGGCGGGCAAGTTGTTTGAGAGGGTTCTCTCTGTCCGCATCGTCCGGCACCTCAGCGAGGTGGGGCCCGACCTGTCGGACGCCCAATTCGGCTTCCGAGAAGGGCGTTCGACGGTCGACGCGATCCTGCGCCTGAGGGCCGTGACCGAAGAGGCGGTGAGAGGCGGCGGAGTGGTGTTGGCGGTGTCCTTGGACATCGCCAACGCCTTCAATAGTCTGCCATTCGGCTGCATCAGGGCCGCACTCCAGTACCACGGAGTGCCAGGGTACCTGAGGCGGCTGGTGGCAGACTATTTAGAGGAGCGTACCGTCGAGTACGAGGACCGAGGTGGCGCCTTGAGACGCAGGGCCATGTCGTGCGGTGTTCCACAGGGGTCTGTCCTAGGACCACTCCTGTGGAACATGGGATACGACTGGGCCCTAAGAGGGCGTCTCCCCCCCGGGCTGGGTGTGATCTGTTACGCAGACGACACCCTGGTCACGGCCCGGGGGGCAAACTTTGAGGAGGCGGCGCGCCTGGCCACCACGGGAGTCTCCCGGGTGGTCGGGCGCATCGAGGCGCTGGGTCTGCGGGTGGCCCTGGACAAGACGGAGGCCCTATTATTTCATGGGCCCCGTCGCGGTCCGCCCGCCGGCGCCTCCATTGTGGTCAACTCGGTCCTCGTACCGGTCCGGGCCCAGATGAGGTACCTGGGTCTGGTCCTCGACGGTAGGTGGCTCTTCGACGAGCACTTCCGACAGCTTGGTCCTAAGCTGGTGGGCACTGCCTCCGCCCTAGGGCGACTTCTGCCCAATTTGGGCGGGGCCAGTGTCCCCACTAGGCAGCTGTACACGGGGGTTGTCCGGTCGATGGCACTTTACGGTGCACCGGTGTGGGCGGCGGCTCTGTCTGCCCAGAACAGGGCGCGCCTCTGGCGCCCCCAGCGGATATTGGCGGTCAGAGCCATACGCGGATACCGCACGGTGTCCACAGAGGCGGCGTGTGCCTTGGCCGGAACACCCCCGTGGGATTTGGAGGCGGAAGTGCTCGCCGAAGTTTATCGGCGAGTGGCTGACTTCCGGGCGGAGAGCGGATTTCGCCCTCCGCCCGAGGACGTGCGCGAGTGGCGCGAAGCCGCTCGCCGAGCCACCATACTGAGATGGTCGCTCCGGCTGGAGACCCCACGCGCTGGCTTCGCCGCCGTGGAGGCTCTTCAGCCGGTCCTCGAGGAGTGGGCAGGGCGGCAGCACGGGACCCTTTCCTTCCGGCTGACGCAGGTACTTTCCGGGCACGGTTGCTTCGGAAAGTACCTGCACTCGGTCGCTAGGAGGGAACCGAGTCCCGCCTGCCACCACTGCGACTGCAGTGAGGACACGGCCCAGCACACGCTGGCGGTCTGCCCCGCTTGGGCGGCGCAGCGCCGGGTCCTCACTGCAGTCATCGGAGGGGATCTCTCGCTGCCGGCCGTCATAAGATCGATGGCCGGCAGCGACAGTTGTTTTACCGCGGTCGCAACCTTCTGCGAGGACGTAATCTTGCAGAAGGAGGTGGCGGAGAAGGCCCGGGAGGATTCCATCCAATCGGACCCGATCCGCCGCCGGCGCCCCGGGCGGCGGAGGCGCGCATACCTGCGTCTCATGCCGCCCTGAGAGTGGCCGCGGATGGGCGGGACGGGTTTCCCGTCCGTCCGCAGTAGTGGCCAACCGCGAGGGGGTGACGCCCGCGTGTGACCGGACGTTGCCCAATTAGAGAGTCGAGTGAAGAGTTGGTGCCCGCAACAGTGCGGGCAGGCGCTGGTTGGAGTCCAGAAGGAAATCCCCTCCCTGGACTCCTTCCAATACAAAGGCGCAGAGAGGGTCACACCGTGTGGTTTTAGTCGGTTCGAGTCCGACACACCACCCCGCCGTAACCCCCGACGGGGTGACGGTCCGCGGGGATTTCCACACGTAAAAAAAAAAAAAAAAAAAAAAAAAAAAAAAGGGTTTGTTTCAAGTTTTCCTTTTCTTGATAGTGATGTTGGCTGCTTATTTTGTACCTTTAGTCGCCTCTTACGACACCCATGGAATGAATAGGGGTGGTGACACTTTGTATTCTTAATCCGTCACCACACGGAGAGTGAAGACATATCTTGTTGTAAACCGATAATATTTTTACAATACATATGTCTCGATTGATGATTCATTTGAATTCGGCTGTTTAAGAACTTTTCACGCTGCATTTAATTTCGCTGATAAGATATAATTTTAATTCAGTATACAAGTAAAATAATTAGTAAGATAAATTAATACGAGATACGTCTACTTTATCATTAAAAGTATTGATTTTTTTACACGTTGAGTTTAAAGTTCAATTACAATTAATGATTATTTATTTATCAGTGTTAATTAACGAATATTGAACTAATTTTCTTACTTCGTTACAAATGTTTTATTAATCCTATAAGAAAATGAGTCAAATGGCCTAAAACAAACTTCTTTGACAAACTCTTAGCTAAACACTTGCTAACACTCGAATCTCATTAAAATCACAAGTCTTCATTACCCAAGTATCATTGAAATTGATTTAATAAAAGTAAAAATATTTGTTACCCATTAAGAAGATAATCCGAATTTAAACATTATTTCTGAAAGGCTACGCAAAATTATTAAATACATTAGTGTGTTGCAAAATAGCAGCGCAAAAAAGTTTCTGCAAAAAGACATTATAAAAATCGGCCAAGTGCGTGTCAGGCCACGCACAGGAAAGGGTTCCTCAGTCACCTATAATGGTATGTGGATTTAAAATCGTATCCAATAGATAATTGTTATGTTTACGTATTAATACGTTAATTTTGTATGACGTTTTCCAAGTGAGCGCATTTTACCATATAAGCCTTTATAACTCGTGAACTAAGAGAGTCATCTAATCGGTTATAGTTTTCCTTCAAAGTTCATTAGATGGACCACCATCACGATTTTTTTCAGATTTTTTGAGCCAGCCGTTTAACTTTTACAGGGGGGGGGATGCCCTGTTTTTACAAAAAAGTGCCCTTTAAAGTGAAATATCTCGCAAACGGATACCTAAATCAAAAAATCGTCTAGGAAACCCTTTATTGTTTTTAAAAGACCTATCTAATGATACCCCACACGATGGGGTAGCCTCGAGAAAAAAAAATCATCCCCACTTTACGTGTAGGGGAGGTACCCCAAATAAAATTATTTTTCATAATTTTATTATAGCACTTTGTCGACGTAATTACAACACGTATACATGCAAACTTTCATCTTTCTAGCACTTACCGTTTGGACGGTAAGTCGAAGACGGAAGTCCGTCCGTCCGTCCGTCGTCGTCGTCGTCGTCGTCGTCCTGTCCGTCCGGACAGACGGACATGACGAATCTATAAGGGTTCCGAGTTATGAACTTCGGAACCCTAAAAATTTCCAGTTCACTACTGCTTGTGCCATTTCAAAGTCATAAAATAGACCACGTTACTCAATATGTCTGAATAAGTATTCAGACTTATTGAGTGCGCCAGATTCGTAGCGATGTCAAAGGGGCTTTGTGCCTATCTTCAATACTTTATTTATTCGAACACGTGTACGTTTCGATTTATTATTTTTATTATATGTAGCGTTTGATGCCAGAGTGACGTGAGAACATAAAATCTGAATTTAAAATAAAAAAGTATAATAATTCGTGCGTACTATTTTCCTTATGAATAATTTATAAATTTGTCAACAAGAAGAACAAAAACAATGTAAAATTATAAAAAAGGAGTTCAGAATACAGGTCTTAAACAATTCAATTCGTAATGTTTAAGTATGTCTCGGTTAACCAGTAAATACATTCTAAGATATGAAGTTACCTCAAGTTGATAACCCTATAAACGTCTAAAACATGTGTTCTACACAATGTTTTCAATCCGTATTTATACGGATTGTATTCAAAAGTTTTAAGTTTGTAAATATGTTATATATCCATTAACATACATTAACTATCTTCTCAATCTTAGTTTACTAGAATCGGTTAAATAGAAGCGGTTTTTCGATGCTTGCGCTTATAAAAGTACTCCCATGCTTATCTACTGTAATGTGTAACGTACGCACGTACGTCCAAATTTAGATTAAGTCAATGTGTGACGTCAGTCACGTTATATTTGTATAGGTACGTGTCGTAAGCAACATTTCTCGAGCTCTGGTTTTGTGTTCAATTATATTATATCTCCTTACTCAAAAATCTCTATTTCATATATCATTGATGACGGTGCCGCGGATTAGCCGCGATGCTTAAGAAATAAACTGACAGATAGAAAGAGTTACTTTCAAATTTATAACAGTAGTATGTATAGATGAAACTTTTTTTATTTAAACCTACCATAGTTACTCTACTCTGCCTGATGGAGAGCATGAGTAAGAAGTACTATTCATTGTGAGTGCATACAATGCAGTATAGTAACCCACGTTTAGTGAGATGTTTCTGCATCATTCTCACGGCCTCCGGAGGCCTGATGAAGAATGATGCAGAATGATCGTAAGATCTCACACTCACCAACGAAATACAACACCATGAATGATGTCCCTTTAGGTTGGTCTTCTGTGTGATTCCTCACTGACCTGATCTAACCGACCCATTCGTGCTCAAATCAATGTGTCTCAACTACCTATAAAACGTAATAAAATATCATAACTTTTAAGATCCGTTCAAAATCTTATAAGATGAGCTCCTCTTAAAAGTAACGGATACGAAAACGGATATTGATTTTATTTCTTCAAGTATCGGCGGTTACAGATATCGGGAGCATCACTAATTGTAAGAAAATAAAAATGTTGGTCTAATATTCAAACCTTTTTAAGGTTAATAACATAATTCAACCAATGTGGAATTGTTGTACTAATTATTCACAATTGATTTCTTTCAAATATGATTTATTTTAAACATTAGTTACTTGTAAATGCGTCAAGATTAAGTTCGTTTAAAATATATAATGGCCTTTTGTTTAAAGCTTGACGTCAGTAGGTTGACTATGCTTAAAATAACGGTTAATTTAGGTCAACACGTCATGTGGTAGACCCAAATAAAAATAAATTTACTTTGAAATCGTGACATCGGTAGAACAACATACACAGTTGCTACTGTTTATTATATTGTATTATGTTTATTCATGTTCATAAGAAAATATTTAGAATTTAGAGTAAAAAATGGTTAGAATTTCACATTTCAATTGGTAAAAACAACAAGGTGTAAACACCGACGAAATTAAAACATCGCCAAAGTAGTATGTGTTTAAAACAAACATGTAGTAGGGTCTATCCATGAGCATCAGGCGAGGTTCACGAATAATTCATTTACAGCAGAACGGCTTCATTGAAAAAGTGCTGTGCAGCCGAGCGGGGTCTGTGCACATGTAGGCCACCTAGTTTGTCAAGCCCCCTTTCTCGTTGCTACCATCCGAACCGTGCCTACCCTCTTTGCACGCCCCCACGCCGACCCAACACGTAATTCACCCTCAAGAGATCCCCTGCCCTCGCGACCTATATCTTTCCTGTTTTACGTAATCGGCATCCACGACCGCTTTGCGTAGGCAGTTTACTATTTTTATTATTAAATTCTACGTTTCTCTTTTAAGCGCAAGCTCATAAATACGCTACGTAATAGTTAACAGCAAACATAAAATGAACTACGTATCAGTATTACGTAGAAACAGTAAAACCCTGATCTATTTGTCGTAGCTGAGGAATACTTTGAAATGATATTTACTGTTGTCATTTTTAAATATTGAAATGTAAGGGAAAGTGAAAGAGATAAATGTCGAAATTTATGTTACCACGGCTAGATAGGCACTTTCTCTTTCACGCGTGCACCGAAAACTAACTAGTCGTTTAATGTTGACCTCGAAAGAAATAAATACTTAGGTATTGGAAACTTCCACTAGACAGAGAGTATAAGAATAAGACTTTTGATACAGTGTGTCAAAAGAGTCTTGATTCAACTTAGTATTAGGTGTAGATAGTCTTATTGAATTTCCACCTGCGTTTAAAATTAAACTTTCTACAGCACACAGCAGTGTCCATGCCAGTAGAAGTTCCCCTTATTTTAATGATTATTGATTGAATTTCATTGTTGTTGTTCTGTGACATAATAAGATATAAATTTACTGGACTTTAGTCATTTATAATGTTTGAAAAGAATTACTTCCACATGACTTTTAAACAATGCCTATCGTCGAGCATTTTGGCAAAACCGTTATGTATCAAAATTAAATATAAATTATGGTGCGTTATAGCACTATAATTTTTCCATGCACGTTTTAAATTGTACTTTAGAGATGGTGAAAGTGGATATCTGTAGGAAATAGTGAAGCGAAGCTTAAATAAAAAAAAAATAGAAACTTGAAGATTCGAGGTTGCATTGCACGTTGTTACAAACTGACAGATTTTTTGAATAGCTATAAATAAGATAGACAAACTTTGGTCAAAATTATTAGATACCTACGCATCAATGTTTAAAAGATTCTACATGATTTTATAAAATTTGTCGCAAATATGGTTAGTAGTGCAGCTTTCTCTTCGATTAAGCTACTAGTTTGGGCGATAAAAAATATATCAGGTTTGTAAATTTCATTTTTTTTAATTATATATAGACTAAAATCACCATAATAAGTAAGATTTTCTATGAACTTCTTAAATAAAATTCTAAAATAGACACTTTTTTAATTTCCAATAAAATGTTTCTGTAAACGCATGTAAAATACCAATTTAAAGTTTTATTCCGTCTGTCTGTCCGTGTTGCAGATACAGTGAAACATCAGTATGTTATGAGGTTATTTAAAAAGTAAATACGGTTACCTACGCAAAAACAATTCTGAATGACATAACCTATATTTGTGGAAACCCTACGCTTGAATTACAACCCAAACATAATACATCACCGTTATAAGTACTCCACGTGTTTCGTAGCAACACCGTTAGAAATGCCAGTTTGGTAGAACAAAGCATTACGACACATTTGAATTCATGTCATGTTATTTTAACTAGGAAACAGTACGGCTGAGTATGAGTGCATCAATCCCACTATTATAGAAATAAAACTATGGTACAATGGACGTAATGCGTATGCCGCGTACATGTGTATAGGTGTATGGGTATTAGATTTTTTTTATATAACCTACCAAAGTGACTCTACCCTGCCTGATAGAAAGCATTAGTAGAAACCAAGAGCCGGTAGTCAACTCCAGTTTTTGCTTTGACTGCTCGGCACAGGTACAGAAATACATCTTGAATTTACGTACATCCTAGCGTATATTTCTTTGTTATATGTTTTCAAATAGACAAGTACATTTTTATTTTGTCTCACACAATGTGTCAGAAGTAGGCTATTCTAACAATTCTAAACGTTTCATCAGATTATTGAAATTTCCATCACAATATGTAAAGAGAAAAGTGTTAATAGGTACTCTAAAGTGAGCAGAGAAGTAATTATTACATTAGATCGTGAAATATAGAGTACAGAAATTGAGGCTCCATATAGAAAAACACTGTACAAATGTGTTACAGCGCGGCGTGTCCCGGTCGAATACGGGTCACACCCTGGGCGTGGCACGACCTGCGTACGGTGTAAATATGTATGAGATGAAACAAACGTGCACTATAAATGTTTCGCAATTTTACTGAACCCCAGGCTAAGGCTCATCTTGGACCTGACACTGTTCTACGAAGCCCTTATTTTCTCATCTAGGACAATTTTGTCTATGTAAATAAATAAAATGCAAGTCTATTTATAATTTTAAATTAACAGATTATCCTTAAATGCATATGAAAATATAAATGGTATATACTTTCATACTTTTTTGTCTGTGTGACTTTTCCACCTTGCTACACCGATTACACACGCATGTATACAAAAGTCTAATTCCACCATGACGTTTCATCTTAGTTTAAATGAGATTAAAACAATGACTTCCCAAATCAACACAACATTAAAAATATTACTCTGCTGTATTATCGTAAGCAGGTCGTGACGGATTGAAACGGCAAAACTTGCCTCTCTCAGTCTATGAATTTAGCTGAAACATTATTCATTCATAAATTCGAAAGGTGTAATTTATTTTTAAACATGGAGGTGGCATCGTTCACGTTTATATATTTAATGTAATTTGAGCAGAACCAATTTCTTTCACTTTTTAGGATAGAGAACGTAGGATAACGTAGGAAAATCGTATTCAAACTTTAGTTGACACGTCACTAAAGGTTTTCGGTCAGGTCGCGCATAACCAAGGTAGTGGCTGGTCGTGTTGGTTGGTGACTAGGCGACTACTTCGGGAAGGATACTCCGGTACTCTTCCGTCCAACAGTTCAGTCACCGTCTTGTTCTATTGTTGTATGATGATACGGCATCTCAATCTCTGTATTACACTGCCGTGATGACTGTCACGCCTTTTATCTTTACCAGCGGTTCCCCCACTAACCCGCGTTTTGAGGTGGAGTTCACAAATATCTCTAAAGTCTTGAGTTTTATTATTTTAATAATTGGTTCAACACATTCAGTATATAAAGACATGGTACATGGTAGAGAGATTCAAGACTCCCGTTGCTGAATTTGGACCATGGTTCTAATAACCTGTTTTAGAGTTTTTGTATTTTTAATGCCTTTCCTAGATTTTACTAGAGCATAGTATGCAGAGTTAAGTTGAATGCTGCAAACTTCTTCTCTCAAGCTCTTAAGCGCATAGCAAGAGGATGATATTGTCTCTTAAATTGTAGTTTTCTTTACCAATTCAGCAATGAGTCTATATGTACACCTAAGAATTTAACTGTGTGTCTATTTAATCTCCCATAATTGTACGTCTAACGTATTATGAGCAGTAGATTTCAATAAAATAATCTTAATTTTTGTTAGTGTTGATTACTAACTTATTTATTAAGCCACCTGTGGAAACCATACACTACAGTACTAATTTTGTAATAAAGTAGTTCAAGTTATTTACAGTTATGATTGCATTAGTATCATCAGCAAACACAATCAGTTGAGGATTTGAATTTAATCAGCACAAAGAATTTTATGGCACTACTCGTCAGCAGACTGAAATGGTATGTGGGAATATGGACGCTCTCAATCGGCTGTGAGCAGTTCATATTATTAACAGCCCCGAAGCTACTGAGTTTCTGGAGCTTCTTCAGTTGCGAATAAATGACGAGTATATCGCCTTTATTGTGAAGAGCAGTTACCATTTCTTTGAAAAGGTTAACACAATTCATATTTGACCGTCTCGTGAAATTATGATGATGTTTTTAAATATTGTAGGTTTAAAATAATTTGTTTTTTATTTAGGTATCTAATACATCCATTCGGAAATTAGAACTTCATCATTATCAGCCCAATGCAGTTCACTGTTGGACATAGGCCACTCCGCCACTCCCAAAACACATCATAGAGCCGGATCTGTTGCGTCGAAGCCGGCATTCTTATGAAATGTCCTATACAATTTTATGCATTGAGAGTTATTGTTTTTTTAATAGATAAAAATGAGTTCATTATTGAGACATACTCAAACATACGTTTTGTGTAAATGATGGTTAATACCCTAACAGATAAACCTATCTAATTGAAGTGAACTGTTTTGGAGTGAAATTCATAATATCAAACTGATATACTAACACGGTCAACTTCGTCAATTGGCTCGTTCAGCTCGAACTGGAACAGGTCTTCCTCAAAGTCAGTGTCGTATCCTGAATAATCGTCGTTGGACTTCAATTGATCTAGGTTTGATAGTACCTACAACACAAGAAAACATACGTTCGAAAATAAATTTCGTTCATTAAAATAGCAATTAGTTCAAGAGCAATGAGTTCAAGGAATACTGAAATATTATAATTAGATATGATCGCTGAAGTGTTCTTTTTCAAACACTGTATCGTAATATGAACGTCTATTTATTGATATTATATCAAAGAAAGAGATATAAATGTTTTTATACGACTAACCTCTTTAATTTTTTTTGTATAATCTTTTTCTGGTGGTTTGGGAAACTCTAAGATATCTTTAGTTATTCCAAATTTTATCTCATCAAAGTGATCCATGACCGGCAGTGATGACGATTGGAATGTCTCTGTCTTGTGATGCCTCATTCGCCTTTTAACCTTGGTAGGTTGTGTGTTCATTTTCTCCATCTTGATTGCGCCTAAAAGCTGAAGTGTATCGTTTATCTTTTGTTTTGTCCTGCACATAAACAACAAGATTAATTATACAATTTAGTCGATTTAATTTTTAATAAAGGATACCTGCTTGTAGCTTAGCTGGGCGTGTAGTTCTGTGGCACACATTCTGTGTTTAACATTGCAAAGTTAAGGAATCTATAGCAAGGTTAGTTGAATGGGTGAGTGAACATCAAACGTAAACATTTGTAAACATCCTCCTAAACCCACATCCTTTAGATTTATTATAAAAAGTTTTAAAGATCAAGAAAAATTTAGAAATGCGTTTATATGATTTTATTTGATATAATTACCTCGTTACTCGCTAAGCAACCGTTGTCTTAATTATTTCGTCTTACTGAATTTAGTTTTCTTTATTTTCAAAATTTATCATCAAAAGGGTTTATAGTTTTCTTTTATATTTAAGTCTGCCAAATTCTTGGTCTACTTTAATTTATATGCACCTTTCAAAAAGTTTTTATTAAATTAATAGTATTGACGTACTTATTTATAAAGTCAGCGTATTGTATTATTAAGCTTAACCATCTAACACATTTTGCTACGTCGCTGTCGCTCGATAACGGAACCTTAATTAGGTTGGTCAGTCGTGTCGAATGGTTGATAATACACCAATGTTGTAAATATTATCATTAATACTACATACAATATCCACCATTTTAGCTCACGCAATCGTCAAATGCTACAAGCCGTTGAAATATTGCTAAGGAAATACCGTTTGTTCCGTCTTTAAAATGTTTCATGTTTTAAAAGTCTATTTTTGAATTGGCATGCAGTAGTAGCGGTTAAGTCGTTTCGTGCCGAGCGAGAGGAGGCGGAGAAGTTCTAAGTGCGGGGAGGGAGTCCTTAGGCCTGCATACGTATACAGTGTAGATCACAATGCGACAGCGCTCTGCGACGACGTGGTCTGCGCGCCAGCGTACTAGCCGCACCCGTTTTCATAAATATACTTAACATAGAATCCGTCACTGGCAAAACATCACTGACTGAACAGGGAGAACCGCGTTCCGTTCTCTTCGAGGTAAGTTTCGCTGAGCGTAAAACTTTTTATTTTATCGGCGATTATTCTTGCTGGCGAATTTATTTTTTTCTTTAAGTTTCTTGTTAGAATCATTTTGGAACCCGCATTTTAGTGCTTTATTTCAACTTTTCTGTTGTTTAAAACTTTGTTTATGCACTTCAAAACTTTTTGGAAAGTTAGGTTCCGGTATCAAAATTTAAACTTAGTGACTAGTCGATTACATTCTAAGAGTAACCTTGTGAATCAAAACTTTAGGTTGAAATTGGCATTTCTTATTGTGAACAATTGATAGCAAGTGGAATGTGTCTCTGTGCTCGATTTACACAAGTACATTTGTGTCACGTGAGTCGAATACACGATAACGAGCCTTATCACTTCGATTAATGTATCGATATTACTTTATCAACATTTACTGATAGGTTCCCGCGCGTCAATAGTTATTATTTATACCACACTGACGTTAAATAGAGTTCGGTTAAAGTATTAGTTTGTTTAGTTTGGAGTTTAGCATCAAACTGATGATGCAGTTTCTATATCGGTCTTTTAATTTTTTCTTTATTTTATTTTTCCAATATTTATGTTTCTTTCTAAATGTCAAATTTTAATATCGGTACGTATCATCTCTATGATTTAATCAACATACGAAGTGACTATCGTATGTAACTTTATATCCGGTAAGTATCGATCACGTTTTGGTAAACAAAATAACACAAGCCTTCAATGTATTAGTTCAGAAGTTACTAACATAATATTTTAGTCATTTCAAAGCATGAGATACGACTTATGCACAGTATTTTGAGACAACTAGATGTAATGAAATAATAAAAGTTGTCAAAGTGCATGTATAATAAAAAATTAAATGATTAACAATAACAAATTTCTTCCTTTAGTTAGCTTTTATCATAGAGTAACAAAAAGTGTTAAACAGGGCCTAAAAATAAATCTCTTTGTTATAATTATAATAAAATTTAACAGTCAGAACTTTGTTCCTGTCATACGGGCAGTGATCAAATGGCACTGAATTAAGAGTAATAATAGGACTAAACTATTTTATGTTTACTAGGTAGGAATATGCTCGTATGTAAATAGGAGCATCCAGTTTACGTACCTACAAGTCTTAGACATTCATGGCGTTTACAAACATCAATTAAACGAACACAAACATCACTCATTCTCAGAACAACATAGATTACACAAAATGTTGTACGGTTTTGTTAAATGCATTTGGGATTTTGTATTTAGGTCACAATCGACACAACCAATACTTATGACCTAATTACTGTCATTCAAAGACTTGGCAATTTCCGAGGTCTTTAGTCAAAGGCTCTTAAATAGTTTGGGTTCATATAATACATAGGTTTATAGGTAGCTATAGTAATCATATATATTAAGAAGTCATATGTTACTGTAAAACTCCAAACAGCGGTGAATCCTATGCAGGTGTACCTGCTTTTGCTTTGCATTTGTTTAATCCACTCTTAATAGTAGAAGTCCGAACTGCTCTATGACAATCTTTTATGTCAAATATTTACCACCACCACTTACTTACTTGTTAAATCTTTAGATTTACCACAAGCCACTTTGAATGATGAAATTAACATATCACAAGTACGTTGTTTTTGAAATATGTATGTAACATTTTTATTTCAACATTTACCGTGACTTGCGAGAAATTCTAATATCTGTCAAGTGAATGGTGGTAAAAGTTCGAAATAAACGGTTATCACAAAATCTCAAGACAGTTAATTTTGAAATTAATATTAGTCTAGTACATTGTTTCAGAATTATGTAGGTTAGTTTAGCACATTGACAATGAAAGCATTTCACACTAGATCCACATTGTCATTATTAAATCATGAGGATTAGATGAGTTTGAGTAGATTGTTTTATTCTCAAAACCAACATGTACCAACCGTCACAGGCGTAATGGTCTCTATAATAAACTAACCTAAATAATTAAATAACAATGTTCTTTTGAGTTTCACATATGTATTTCAACATTTACATTTAGTCTTGAGGCAAATAATAAGAGTTATGAAGAGAATAGGTATTAAAAGTTCGAAATAAACGATTATCTTAGAGTGGTTCTGACTTTGACAGATTTCCTAGGTCCCAATGGTAATTGGGACCTAGGAAATCTTAAGTTTAATTAGGTTATCTTAACCGTTTAGAAAGTTAACCGTAGTAACACCGTTTTTAAAGAACTAGGCAGATTAAATATTCCTAGTTATTTCTGTGATCTAATAGGTAATCTGAATAATAATGAAGGTAAATACTGTAGTGCGAAGCATCAAGATGCACATTCAGTTACAGTTAAAAAAATATATAAATAATTTATTTTTTATTATATTTATGTAAAGTAGTAATACGGTGTATATGTTAACATATATCAATAAATATAGAAGCCACAAACTTGGAGAAATTGGGATCGAAACAAATTTAAAAGGAATTTAAAGACTTTAAAACAGACAAAAAACGGATTTCCTGAAACATATGAGACACAGGGTAAAGTAAAATACTTTTTGAAATAAAAACGATGAACAACCAATTATTTAATTATTTATTGGAATAACACAATGTCTGTAAATTTAGATAATATAAAATAATACATTTAAAGCAGTGCAATAGGTAAAATATATAATAACATTTATTGCGATAACAAAAATCATACATATACTACACATTTTTTGTAATTTTTAAAGCTTTTGATGGTTAGAGTAAGTAGAATAAAGTAGATAAATTTCAACTTACACTTATTTTGGCTACTTAATTGTAATAACATTTTTGGTTTTTGATTGCTAATTTAATTTGATTAGTAGTTGCCAAGTAGTCCAAGTAATGATCCACTTGGCAAATAAACATACACACCTAAACATCTACACAAAAGTTAAGGAGAATTTTACAAGATTTTTATTCTTTTTTACATTTATGGGTGAATATTTATAATTAATAATAAATTAAATCAAAGTATTGGATTGTAATTTCAAAATAAGTGCTGCTTACTAAATATATTCACGTTACTTAAAATATTATATTTTGTAAATTTTATCTCTCTGTCTAATATGGCTCATTTCTAGAGTAACTGGGGAATTTTGCTACCGGACTTTCACTTAGCTGATTATAAAGAGTAACTTAAACCACTTTCTATTTCAAAAAATAAAGTTATTGTATAATATAAAATCTCTTTTCTTTTCAACTACAACAATTGAATATTATTTATTAAGGGATTTCCGCCTTTAAAAAATTAAAGTTAGTTGATCTTAAAACTAATAAACCCAATAAGTTTTTGAAAAAGAACCTAAACTATACATTTAATGAAGATTATGTTATTACAAGTAGTGCCTTAAACGTGTTAATTAGAAATATATATTTTACGTAACCATCAAATAAAATATACACCAATTTTATCAAATGTAAAGAAATATTTTATCTGTATTTACAGCAAAAGCAAGTATTACTGAGAACTGTGTTTTATACTTTAATACATTACATTTTAATTTTGAGCTAAAATAAAATTTGCAACTGAAAATGCTAACATTTACTGTAGTAGAATATAAATTGTTATAATATTATTTATTATAACATAGTTCTCGTTAATACATAACACACAATCATTTTGCACTCGTGTTACATCAATACACCAATAAATTGCATTCCACTAACATTTAAAAATAAATAAATATTTAATAGGACAACTAATAAACATTTATTCAAACGTGATTAACATTTAAACTTTTTTTATGAGTTATGGACTTATTAGAGCTATAATGTGTTCCTATCCTAATGAGGAATTAAATTTAGCGTTTTATTGTCTTAATCAAAACCTCCTAAAACCAATTCTCAGATAAAGTACTTATTTTCATAAAACTTTAAATATATATAATATTAGTTTAAATACATAAAATAAATGTAAATATAAATACTTACTATTGCTAATTTAAATATGAAACTGTAATACTAATGAAAATGTTCAATAAATTTTGTACTGCTCCTTTATTCACCGATTCTGACTTACAAAAAAATAATAGAAAAATTGTTAACAAAAAAAGTAAAAATAACTGCTTCGCTTTTACCTCATCAAATAAATACACTGAATGCACATTTACACATAAACTTAACTTTTTAGTGATGGCACTAAAATTCATTAGGTACATGCCATAAAAAGAAATAAAAAGAAAGTGACTAATGAATAGAGAACAGGTACTTACAGTATCTACTGTACATTAACAATAAGAAAATCTGATACAAATTTTAAGTTAAAAGTCAAAGTTTGGATATTTTTTATAGAGAATTAAGAAATTTATTTTTTACTCTTTTGTAGGTATTTTACAAATCATGATAATTTTGAATCCTTTGTTAGTTTGACTTGCAGAGTAAGCACATAAGACATATATTTATTATTTATATATTTTAGTATTTTTACTAGCTGCTTCTATAAGACTCATACTGTGATGTTGTGCCTGCTCTACCAGTATTAAAAAATAAAAAATTTGAATTCCAATTTCAAATTGCTATAGGATAGTATATGATTACCCAAAAGATTTTAAAATCTTTATTTAATCTATACGTTACTGAACAAAGCGTTTATTGTATTAAGAACGACTCATCTTTACAAATCTTTGTTTAGTAGCATTCTTAGATTTATTTGAGATTATTATTGCCAATTCACATAACTAAAGTAAAATATACATATAAATCTTATGTAAGGAAGCAATAATGCAAAGTGAATGAAAATTTCAAACACTAAAATTCATTCACTAAATAATCAATTAATTTATGGCTATTGTAATAGTTCAGACATTTATAGGTATGAACATTATTGATTCCTTTGTAAATATAATAATAATAAGTAATTATATAAAATACTCTTATGTGTAGATACCCGTTCTCATAGTAAGTGGCGAACAAAGGAGTGTTATCTATACAATTGAATTAACTTGTCTATTTGTAATTTTAAATTAACATCTTTTCACCAAATATGCTTGTTACGTTTTTGGTTTGTCTGTCCGTCTTTTTGTGCCAGCTAATTTCTGGAACGATTTGAACGATTTTGATAGCCTATAAATGGCCGATAACTAATCACGTAAGTTAGGATACCCTTTTAGCCTAGTTTCGTGCTGGGGCGTTGCCCGCCTTTGTTACAGCCGCGGGCGTAGCTAATTAAGAAAAAATCCCCATTTTAATTCAGCTAGTCTAAGTAACATGTGTGTTCTTGCTCCAAACGTACGTCGATCCATATACCATTGAAATTAAGTAGAGAGTATTACAATTTCAAGTACATTTTATAAGGGAATCGTTCAGTACAACGTCTACTTAAAGCAATACATATAATGCATAACACATGGGAATATTAACTACCAACATACGTAAATAACATAATTCATAAATGATAAGCGCGGTTACCTTGTTTCGCAGATACGTTTTGAAGCAGCAAAATTTTCAATTTACAGCCCGCGTCGCCATATTTTCCGAATACATTACAAAAAGTACGATTCCCAGGAGGTCCACCAGTGTATTAAGATCCTCCCCGCCCTACTGGTTCGTAGTGGAATTTTAATCTTCGGGAGCGGCGCGACGAATCGGCGCGGCTCTAACTGAATTGGATCTTGATGGAAGCCTCTGCTCATGCGCGATAATGGCGTGCCCTAATGGCGTCCTAGATATTTCGGATATTGTACTAAATACTTATGAGGGCGAAACGTTGTTTTCACAGCGAGTTTTATTCGATGGGGCCACGTTGGGCTGCTCGACCTCGTAGATTATGCCGAATTTGATAGGTAACGCGTCGCGTGGCCGCTCATTTCGATTAAATACGAGAGCTCGGCACGACGCGGCTAACCATGCGACAGCAGAAAATAGGCAACTGCCGCATTGCCGACGCCGTACGATATCAGCGCCATCGCGCGTCAATACTTATGTTACCTACTATTAATTCTAGCTATACGGTGTAGCTTTCTCTCTCTCTTAAAATATGGAAATTGGTGTGATAGCGCTTCATTTTACTAATGAGGTTAACTGTCGATAACTAATTACGTATACATATGCCTTTAAAATAATCTACATCTACTTCTCATTGTTATTCAGATCACATTGGAATTACAATGATTGGAAAATTTTAATTTAGTCTTTTCTAACACTTTATGGATGAACTTGATGTTTAAAATAATGTGTCTTTTTTATCTTATGACTAGGTCTTTGAGTATTGTTGCAAATATAAAACTGACAGTCTACTGTTTCTATAGCAAAAAAACGTTCTTAGCAAACGTAAAAAAATACGGTAGATAAGTACCTTACCTTCTTACTTAATTGTGACTAGAGAAAAAACGAGATTGCGGTATGCGGTGTTCACGGAGAAGGGAGGTGCCATGTCATTTGACCCAAAGTAAGCCAAGGACGGTTTGGAGGGGATAACGTTTACACGTGTGACCCAGATAGAGGAAGTTGAGGGACCGAAGAACCACGAAAACGTACGACAAAACCCGAGCTAACTAATCAATACCGAATGTAGCAAATTGGCCAACGACATGGCATTCTCCATGATCACAAAATTTAAGATAGCCTTAACTTAACAAACCTCTCTATATCATGGTGAACGGCAGCGCTGAATACAAAGTAACGCTGAAGCGTTCGATGTAACGCCGACGCGTATTACAGCTTCTTACTTCTTAACACACGTTGAAATCTGAGTTTTTATTACGAATACTTCAGAGTATAGTTGAACTTCCGTAACGTACGTACGTACCGTAATCGTAATACGTTCAGTCGTCTCTCATACGTAGACCGCGGCAGTCGGCGCACATTAACGCGCAGCGGTGCATCGATCGATGTTACGTCACCCCCCGCGCGTCCTTTCTCTGCGTGCGCAATACGGTTCGCGGTGGGTAGGGGGGCCCCTACCCCGACCCGATACCGCGCCCCTATCACGCCAAGCGCTACTACGCCATGGATCTCCGCTACGTGCCACCATTCGCTCTTTGGTCGTCGTCAGCATCGGTCGTTCTCTCGGAACTTAGTAGTGCAAGAAGTTAACTTCAGACTTTTAACTTTTCAATTCATTGGTTTGGTTCGCGCTGTACGGGGTCGTGGTAGATGTAATTTGATTTAGGATTTTGTAGTGATTCTTTAATAAGAATAATGTGTTAATATTAAAGTTAGCATGATTTAAATTGTTTTTGGAATACTCGTGACCTAGTTTCCAGACTTCCGCATAGTAGTAATATTATCAACTTTTGTTTTTTGTTAATCGTTTTAAAATCTTATAAAAAATTTATGCGCGTGCATTTGTTCGCTGTTTCAAACTAGTTAGTCATATTTTTCCTTTTGCTTGGTCTTGTGACTCACATCACAGAGCATCAGTAGCTTCACGGTAACTGCGTACACTCGTCGTATATACGCCTAGGTAATATTTTAATTACAGCTGAAGATTCTACTGTGCAACAAGAAAAGAAGAAAGAATTTTTCATCATGCCAGTTGTGTCGGAGGGAGTAATTGACTTGACTGTTCTAAATATCAGTCAGTCTTTTTCTCTCTCCTATATGACTGGCATACAATCATCATTGCCGACGGCGAGCTGTACCAGCAATTGCTTCGTATATGGCTATGTCTGCAGTGAGGTTGAGGATTACGCAAGCTGTTATGAAATTCGGCTGCGAAACCCTTGAATTTTCTGCTTTAGACTGGCATTTTAGGTTCGACGTGCTCTACAACATAAATTGAATTATCTACTGTGGTTGCTATATCTTGTAACAATTGTGTCGTAACAGTTCGTTTGAAATCACTCGTACCAGTATGATGAAATCTAAATAACCGTCGGCGAGGTAGTTGGTATACGCGACGGGAATTGGGCAATCTGCGAGCGAACGGATGTCTCGTCCCGCGCGCCGCTGATCCCCCGCCACCTAAAATTTTAGCTCTTGCGCGAAGACATGTGAACTCAACCGGCATGTTACGAATTTAAACTTGTTAATTTTCTTTTCTGTTGCAGTCTGTCCGGCCGGCAAAACTTGGTTAATATCTTCATTGCTGCTAAGCGATTCGCGTTTTTTTTGCTTTTCTAATTTGTTAATGTTCGCCATGCGACTTAATAATTAAAATAATTTTATTGAAGCGTAATTTATTTTTGTTTTTTTTTTCGTTCGCATGCTTTTAATTGATTATTTTTTTTATACCCCTAACACAAAACACATGTACACTCAGGAATTTTTATTACATATATACTAGCGTTTGGCCGCAGCTCCACCCGCCTGTAGGTCCGTCATGGCGGTAAATAGTATCTTAAGTGTTATTCGGATATGAAAGCTATCTATTTCTGAAGTTTCACCAACATCCAATCAGTAGTTTTTGCGTGAAAAGGCAACAAACATACACACTCAAAAACTTTTGGGTTTGTAATATTAGTAAGGTTAACCCTAAAACTACAGAAGTGTGGGTGGCACCCTATGGCCCGCCTCCCTGAATGTAACCCAATAGGGATTCGTATTTCTACAGTTGATAACCTTCGGGTTGGGGCTCTAAAAAAACAGTCACAATAGCTGAGCGTATATATTGTTTCATTAATGGCAAAGAATAATACATAGTTTCCTACTATTAAATAAAAATTACTAAGATTAATAAAATGCTTTAAGCGAATTATAGGTAGTTTTTTCTTAGCTACCAACACAATTCAAACATACTTACACATTGAATCATTCTAGATCTGTTTAAATTACCTACCTAAATGAAGAAATAGGAAGCGGAATTAGTATTTGTGAATACTATGCGTCTGTAAATCAATACAGTAATAGCAGTATACGACTAGTTTATGTAGCAACTTTTAAATTTATCTAGGTAGTTCGGTAGGTATAGGTATGTCACTAATATTTGGATTGTATTTTTTTTTATTTATATACTTCGGACATTACAGGTTAATAACAAATAAAAAAACTTGAACTCTACCATAACTTCTAATTAAACAATTTATCTCAACTTCTAATATACGAAAATCATAAAAAAAAAGTATTTTCTTAACGGATTCAATTTGCACATAAAAATAGTCACATAAAAAGCTGAGTTCATCTGCTACAAATAAGACTAAAAACAATGCTTTCAGATCAGAAGTTGTTGATAAATTGATATTTATTAATGTGAATTAATGTCATTCATTCACTAAAAAATATTATTTTTTTGCGATTAGCGGTTTCTAACAGTTTTTTTTTCATTGTAATTTTTCCCATATGGTACTACAAAAAGCAAATATTATGCCAATTTTTATTATATTTAAAATTATTAACTTTTAAATGGGACAACGATAAAATCTGTTTTTCTTTAATAATTCATTGGGAATTTGCGTCAGTGAAGTTAGACATTCCTTTATAATTTTACGATTTATCCAAGTTTTCGCCTTTACATTTCAATAACTACTATATCTCATAATGTACTAAGAAGAAGAATATTATCGGTATAATAATCTTATTAAAAATTAACAATTCTCATACCGAATAACGGCCTAGGAATATATAGTGATCTAGTTTTTTTCAAATTTCAAAAAAATAGGCGACAAGTTATACCTTCCAAAGGTATAACTCGTCGTCTTCTTTTTTGAAATGTCAGACTATAATCTTACAGTTTTATAGAAATTTTAATAGAATCACAGTAAGTACAAACACTTCTTTCAATGTATATATTATGATCTCGTGATTAAAATTAAAGTAAGTTTTGATTTTTTTTTATTACGTAAGTTCGTATAT
Organism: Phragmatobia fuliginosa; assembly: GCA_932526445.1. Lineage (NCBI taxonomy): Eukaryota > Metazoa > Arthropoda > Insecta > Lepidoptera > Erebidae > Phragmatobia > Phragmatobia fuliginosa. Next base: position 24,000,901 of record OW052057.1, on the reverse strand, counting down.
TTTTTCTAAAACTACTATTAACCATGAACATTAAGTCACTCTATTTTTAGATAACAAGTTAGAAAAATTGTTGTTATCATCCCATCATCAAAAAATCAAAAGCAAACTCTTGTCTGGTTTTACCCGAACTAATAACTGAAATATTTTTAAATGAATTTTTTTCCAAAGGTATATTTAAACACAGTCTACAACTTCATAAACCAAATACATAAAAACATTGATCAAAACGGCATTTACTAATTTTAAGAACAAATTAGAAGGTGCTTGGACATAAAAAAATACTCTAAGCCAGCCCGTCATCTAAAATACCGTTATGTTGTGTATTTTCAAACGAGAACCGAAGAGGTGAAAAATGTAAATAAAATAAAATAAATATTTTGGACATCTTACACACAACGTCATCTATCTAGTCCCAAAATAAGCAGAGCCTGTGTTATAGGTACTAAAACAACTGATATAAATACATAAACATTCTTTTTTTTGTAAATACATATCTACATATTATAGGTACATAGAAAAACACCCAGACTCCGAAACTTGTGTGATGCACAAATATTTGGTCCGACCCGGGAATCGAACCCGAGACCTTTTGATCAGCAGCCGCATACGCTAGCCACTAGACCAACAAATCAGAAAGTAATTTTTTTTTTTCTAGTAATGGTATTTTGACGGAGTTTCGCCCTAATCTGTATCTATAAATGTTTTACAAATCTCAAATCATTTTTAAATAATATTTATTAGTCAAAAGTTGAAAACTATACTAAAAACGAACTAAACGGTTTGACAGCTCGTTTTTGGTGAGAGACGCCAAAGTTTGGAACGACCTACCTTGGTCTATTTTTCCTGATGAGTTGAACTCTGGAGCCTTTAAGAGTAGAGTGAACTGGTTTCTTTTGGATGGGCGTGTACCATCTTCGTCTTCATCTACACTTTCCATCAGGTGAGATGGAAGACAAACGCCTATTCCATTGCAACAATAAAAAATAAAAACACAAAGTATAGCCTTGTGAATCAGAAGCATGCAGATGATTTTGAATTTTATTTTAAAGATAAAATGAAAGTACTTAAGAATTTATCTCCAAAGCCCACATTTTTCGTAAAGAAGGGAGGGATATCTTGAAATGTTTTAAAGAAGTGGATGCTCTGCAGACATTTTTTTCAATTGATATTGAAAATATAAGCTTAAAAACGGCATGTTGGGATGTTGCTAACAGAAACAACAAGATTGATCAGAGAAGAAAGCATCGTCTCTAGCGTCTCCTATTACGACAAAGATGACAGTATAATAGTTATTATTACGCATGTCATATCACAATAATAGTTATAATTTCCTTAAGAAAGTTAACAATGAAAGTGCCTGTTTTCCTAACTAAGATTACTCACTAGAAACGTTTCACGAATATTTTTTTACATGTTTTCAATTTTAGTTCACATTATTATAGTATACTGTACCTTAAAACATAGTACATTTGTACTCTACAAATGTATTATAGGTACTAGAAAACTGTTATAACTACATAAACATACTTGTTTTTTGTAAATATGTACATAAATATTTTACATAGAAAACATCCAGACTTCGAAACAAATATTTGCGGATCACACAAACATTTCGACCGAGCCAAAAATCGAATCCGAAACCTCTTGATCAAGATCAATGATACGCATACGAGACAACTACTAGACCAAGAAGGCAGAAATAGTCAATCTGGCGAGACTTGAAACAAACCCTTTACCAGCATGTCTGTCCTGAAATAACATAAGATGTCCATAGTTGTAATAGTTATCGCTTGTTACTCGACAATAATATACTATGTTTTAAGGTACATTGAGAAAAGGTTTAGACAAGTGTTAAATTAGGATATGTGTCACCTAGTGTCAAATTTTGTAAACAGTTAAAAGTTAGAGCTATCGATATTAAGGATTTAGAATCACCAGGATTACCAAAATAAATTATAGAATTTTCTACACACGAACATTTTATGAAATGTATTTCAAGTTGTATTTCGTGATGTGGAAAATACCCGCAGTTAATATCATGCTTACAGTCCATATCATGATATGGTCTGGTCAGTTCACTGAATATTCCGAGTTTGATGCTATTATTATATGAATAAGTAAACAGAAGATTACTTCATAATACGATCAAACATGTTTTCTTTTACCTGTAATACCTATGTCAAGCAATGGTTTGTTAGAACAACATTATGCTACTTTATGTTATTTTTCCTCAATAATTATCTATAATACGAATAAAAAAAGCACTCACGGATAATTTTTTAAACTTCTTAAATCGTGAAGTTTATTTTAATGAAATGGTCAAACATATATTGTATTTCTTGTCTTGTAAGGTAGAATCTTAAACAAAACTGTCCGTTTGGTCCATTTTAAAGTCTGGCAAAGAGGAATTCTAATATATAGTCATATCTATATCTACGCTAATATTACAAAGAAGAAAGATTTGATTGTTAGAATTTAGGTAAATTGAATAGGCTCCAATACTACTAAACCGATTTGACAAATTCTATCTCCAATAGGATATAAATTATCCGTGATGAACATAGGCTATAGAACATCTTAAATAAGTTAGGGATCCGTGTGGAAACATCGAAAATGTAACTAAAGATGTAAAAAAAGGACCAAAAAAGCCTTTACTGAGAAATAATTGACAAATGTGGTACAATTTTATAAATTACATCAATGTCTACAGAAAATCTGGTATATTAACTTCTTTTAAATGGTAAAACATTTAATTTCTACGCCAGAACAAACTAAGAATACAGATTAATATTTTTGGTATTATTAAATTACTTATCCAAAAAAATTCAAGTCCAAACTTTATATTCAAGTTAATATCAGTACCTACCTGCAAATTACTTTTTGAATAATTTAAATAGGACGTACCCTTCAAAAGTTATTATGAGTTTAATATATTTCAAAATTTAAGTTACAATATAGATTTATCTATTATTGGCGTACCTTACCTTTTACTTAAAGTTAAACAAAACCAAGAGAAAGAGGCCTATGTCAAGTAGTGTACTGCAACGGGATGATGATGAGAATGGTACTTTGTTATTCTTGCAACAATAATCAATAATCACAAAGAGTTCTTTATTTTGACAGTGTACTTTTAAAAAGTTGTTGATAAGAAAGCGCATGCAAAATTACATAAAACTGTCTGTAAGTAAATGGTACGTCTGTTTCCAATCAGAAGATTGGAATAATTTTTATGGTTTTTGTACCAGTTCTGTTGAGAATCGAACCTTGGTTCTCTTGACACCGCTGTGGGCTTATCTCAACCGGCTGAATCGCAAGCGAAAGGCATGCAGAGCAGGTGACGGGGGAATGAGGAGTAGCGGGGGGCGCGGGTGCAGCGGCTCCCACTACGTGGTGTTAAACTCACCCGTCATCTAACATTGTTTAAGGTCACTGCTTGTGCCGCTGTCACTAAACTTGTTAAGCAATAAATCAGCCTAAATACAGTTCACTTTTTATTTGTCCATCTACCAACACCGAGACCATAACAAGCCCATTGATAGACATAGTAATACGTCCTATATTTAGTGCGTGATTTCAGAAAAACGAATTTAAACTCTTTAAATAAATCAGATTCCTAAACGATACGAAAATCACAAAAAACTGATCAGTTCTTTAGATGTTAAAAATTATTTAAAAAAAAGTAAAAAGTTTATTCTCAATACTTTCAATAGAGAATTAGATCATTTCTTCTGTGCAAAGGTATCAATATACATACATAGGTACTATCAATGACTATAGGCTTACCGTGACTTAGCTGCGAGTTTATAAATTTATACTACCTTTTGCAGAGCATAGTATAAATTATTAATCTGAGTCTCTGAAACATTTCGTCCAAACTGAAAAGTTTTTCAACAGAGAAAGTGTGCATTTACTTAAATAAAACTGGTCCTAAGGTTTTTATAACTGCATCGGGACGAGGTAACAACTTATGTATAACATAAATACAGTTGATTTATGACTTATTTATGTGAACTCATGTTTACCTGACTGTGCAAGAAGAAGGTTACATGTTTCTATTGTATGCGTATGTTCTTTAATTGTTAGAAATACGTACGAGAATTTCAATGTACAAAAATGTTATTTTTATATTTGACTCTGAATAGTTGTTTGTTTTGGGTTTAATTGATTTTTGCTTCAGAAATATCGTTATAATCGACTTAATGGTATGAGTAACATGAAATAAAAATATTATGTTAAAATATACGATTTTAGAAATAATTTCATGTAACTTATCCAATTTTCTTTTTAAATTTTTGGATACTTATCTGTTTGTATACTAGTGGTTATATTATTGTAAGGGTTCATTAAAAACCCAGCTGGCTAACTAGTGATAACTATTACAACTATGGACATCTTATGTTATTTCAGGCCAGACATGCTGGTAAAGGGTTTGTTTCAAGTCTCGTCATATTGACTATTTCTGCCTTCTTGGTCTAGTGGTTGTCTCGTATGCGTAGGTTGATCAAGAGGTTTGGGGTTCGATTTCTAGCTCGGTGGAAATGTTTGTGTGATCCGCAAATATTTGTTTCGAAGTCTGGATGTTTTCTATGTAAAATATTTATGTACATATTTACAAAAACAGTTGTTTAGTACCTATTATACAAGCTCTGCTCAGATTGGGATAAGATGACGTTGTGTGTAAGATGTCTAAAATATTTATTTATTTATTAAACGATGTTGATACCTAATTTTATTTCTAGTTTGATAGGTTTCAATCTCATCTCTCGGTTAACTTCTCCTAAAATAAAATAAATTAATACTACTTTTAACTCTCTTTCAATCATTGAACGAATGTTTTAGATCTAGACGTCATAGAGTTTTTAATGTCTTGCTAGAAACTGGTTTTAAAGAATTGATTTAAAACATTTCGCTGTAAGATGCCTGTCTTAGATTTTGTAACGTTTTACAGAAAACTGGTTTTAGGGATTAATTTAGAACAGTTTTTGAAGATGTCTGTCTAAGATTTCTTATTGTCTAATTTTCTGTAAGACGCCTGTCTTAGATGTTTTAACGTCTTTCAGAAAATTTGTTTTAAAGAATTAATTAAGAGCAGTTTTTTGTAAGACGTCTGTCTTAGATTTCTTAACTGAACTTAACTGACTTATAAATTGAAAAGATGTAGGTACTTGAAATCATAAAAAACTACAAGCAGGTAAACTCTAAGTAATATCTATGTACATAAAATAATATTGTAAGACCTAAAAGAGCTAAAAGCTATAGAAAAACCAATGATGGGGATCTATTGATACTAAAATAAAATAATAAAACCAATAGTATTAGAGTCCAACAAGTGACCAATTTAGATATATTCTTCTTAGGTATTATCCTCAAATAATATTTAGTGTTTGTTTTACTTCAATCGGTTGCCAAATTCAATCTAACTTCAAGAGGCTTAAAGTTATTTTTGTTAGTTCATTCTCACGTTGATGAGAATTATAACGTTTAGTGAAAGTGATAACGCAGAGCTCAGGTAAAGGTCAGATCCGAAAGTTGATAATTCGCTGTTAGAATTTTGCTGTAAGACATTAACGGTATCGGATATCGGTGTTCAAAAGAATAATTGACTCGGCTAAGATAACGAATTCATGAATTTCGGTAGCTTAATTAAATTTACCAAAATATGTAGGCAGATGACTTTAAGTAGATAGCAGGTGGACGATCTATGAGGGCTGTTTTCAACCGGTTATAATACGGAGTTACCATTTTAAGAGGCCTATGTCTAACAGTTGAGTTACTGAGCTGCAATATTTTTACAAAAGAGGTGTCATTTTCATCACATATATCAGTGAACAAGTACCCAGGGAATAGGTACCCGTACTTGTATTTGTCTGCAGTTTAATGTAATTATACTTGTATGAAGTGGTAGGAAATAATCAAAAATTGATCGCTGTCCATGTGGTAAGAATGAATATATACCACCTATATACATCTCATGGGTGACATAAGAGGCGACTAAAAGAGCAATCTAAGCAGGAAAATTTACTGCAAAGAGAAGGAAAACTATAAAACTCATCCTAAGCCAATCACACTGATCAGCGTGGCATAGTTGGTCAGTGAACTGTTAAAGGTAGTTAACGATAATTTAAGACTTTTCAAGATTTATAAATGAGTGATAAACCTCACTAAATTACTGAAGTATAAAAATAAATTAATAACCTATTACAGTCAACATAAAGTTAATTTTTAACCGAAGTGAAATTTGTTACTGAATTGTGTATCAATTTGGACGTTGAGTATGCCCTTATCGTAACATTATTATGAACCACGTTAGCGCAAACGTAATACGATAATCACAAATTTGATATCATATTAGTTTTTATATGGTTATTGTAATATTTATTAACAGAACTGACACATGAAATATAAAAAATCATAGAGACTCATAGGTACCTGACCAATCACACCACTGTAATGGTTTAATATTTTTCTGGTTTTCACTTCACATCAGTCTTTTCAATAGAACTTGGTTATTGTATAAAAATAAATAAAGTAGCATAGAGAAATAAACTATTAAAAAAAACAACACTTTTAACGACTTTATTTATCAGATTCGAGTAAATCATTCCACTTGACATAATTTAAAAAAAAATGGCCATTATCGATCATATTAAAATTGAAATAAAAGTATAAAAACTACACAAAACACTTAGTGAATTCAACCTCCTTCATCTAAGTTAAGTGCTTTTTAATCTCGTTCGTTCCTAGCCCAAAGTTCCTGCGACTGTAAAGTCTAACTAAAAAGACACCTTTCAATATATTTTTCTTTGGAGTTATGATGTTCCCTGTTATAAATCTCAACAAATAACTATTTTCAAACAGTTAAAGAGAGTGTACACTAGCAAAATACATTATTGGATTGAAGATAGTGCACTCGTACACTAGCAAAATATAGTATTGAATATCCAATACAGTCAGCTTAGTAGCCATTCTATTTATCTATAATTTGACACATCGTGACGTCACTGTTTCATATTACTTTCACTCTTATTATTTAATACAAAGTTCTCGTGTCACAATGTCAGTTACCATAAAAGAGGCTGGACCGATTTATTTTTCATGCGCCTAGGACGCGAGCGGAGCCGCGGGCATCAATTAGTAACTTTATACAATTTGAAGCAAGAGACAAGACGCTGAAGTCGATACGAAGTAGTGTCAAGTTGTATTAATAAATGCTTCATTTAAACTGACGTGATGTGTAATGTGTTGTGAGAACAAAGCCGTAAGCTAACTGTATTGAATTCACAGACGTCAATATCTATGGGTATTAATACTATTAATACAATAAAGGGTAACAAACTAAGTTTATACTAAGTGACGTATTGATATCTGTCTTTTCGAATTACTTGTACAATTATTGTATTTTTCTTCAATAAAAGATCCAGTTTACACTCAGAACTTGTTTGTGTGGGTACTCAGTGCCGTCAAAGAAAATTTTATAAAGTCTAAAGATAACTATAAAAATTGAAAAGAAAAAAAAATTTTTTTACCGAATTAATAAGCAATCTTAAACATTATTTAAAACTAAACGGGCTTATTGTGAAATCTAAATATAAGATATCTCAATTCTGGTTAGATATGGTTCAACCACGTCATTTTTTATCTCTGTGCCATATATATAGATATAAATCTAATCTAAACCATATATATAGATATAAATATATTAGAAATAAATCTTATCTATAACAAGTCTGAGCATGAATGTTCCTCAAGGTTGTTTGATATCTGAAAGAAGGTACCAAAATCCTTTGGTTAGTCAAAACTGAACTACCAGCCAACTCAACTAATGTGGCATTCAACACTTGAAGAGCATCTACAAAAAATATACTGGGTCACTGACAGTTTCTATAATAAACTCACAATCTTCCGGTAGAGTTAACACTTTCACTTACGATACAGATTCCGTTATACTACTTTTGAATGAGTGCCGAAACTATTAGAGAGGGATTGTTTACTTTTGTTTCTATGATCTAAAGTTTACTCACTATTTCGTACAATCCCATTCTTATCGCAACCTCGCCTTCTTATTGTTGCGAGATAGTAACAGTTGTACCACTACTGATAAGAGTTGGTAGCTATTACTCAGAAGGTATGCTTTTAGTGGTTTTATTATATATTCGTGATAATTTAAGTCTGATCCAAAAAATCTGTGCAAGTGAGACATAACCGTTTCCTTACTCCCTAACTAATGTTATAAATTCGAAAATAATTCTGTCGATCTGTTCGGCTTTTACGCCAAATCTAATAAAACGATTTAAACGAAATTTGGTGCACAGGTAGTTTAGAACCTGAGGAAGGAACCTACTTTTCACAACGATACACGCGAGCCAAGTCTGGGTAAAAGCTAGTATCTAATATTTTAATAAATTATTGCTAAAATTGTATTATATTTAAGGTCAACCTATCGCCATTCAATGCTGCACGAAGATATTCCCCAAAGGAGCGCCAAATATCCAAGTCTTGGATGGCTTGCGTCCATCCGCTACCAATCACGTTATATAACCACTGGAGATTTCGAGGCCTATAATTAGACCGGGTAAGCAACCCGACCTGATAGTATGCAGGATGATGTACAAGCTATTGCAATATAGATGAGGATCTGTACCTAAAGCCTTGATGGAAATTTCTATTTCTAGTTGTCTTATATCTTGCGGTGAACAATATTCTAATTGTGATATGTTTGTGAATAATTGAATTTCATTTAGTTATTACCAGGTACATTTCAAACTTTTAAATGTTGTTTGCGGAATATTGCATTAAATTAGAATTGCATGAATTGTTTCTAGAATCCACAAGATCTAAAATACAGTTTATATAAATAAATAATAAATTGTTTTCTTCTAAAAAGGGAACAAGGTCTTGAAGCCATCCTACTGTTGTGAAATAAATATCAGTTGATGCGTAGATGTTACGGGAATATTGCATTTAATTGGAATTGCATTAATTGTTTATAGAGTCCACAAGATCTAGAGTACAGTTTACATAAATATATAATAAATAGTTTTCTTATAAAAAGGGAACAAGGTCTTGAAGCCATCCTACTGTTGTGAAATAAATATCAGTTGATGCGTAGATGTTACGGGAATATTGCATTTAATTGGAATTGCATTAATTGTTTATAGAGTCCACAAGATCTAGAGTACAGTTTACATAAATATATAATTAATAGTTTTCTTATAAAAAGGGAACAAGGTCTTGAAGCCATCCTACTGTTGTGAAATAAATATCAGTTGATGCGTAGATGTTACGGGAATATTGCATTTAATTGGAATTGCATTAATTGTTTATAGAGTCCACAAGATCTAGAGTACAGTTTACATAAATATATAATAAATAGTTTTCTTATAAAAAGGGAACAAGGTCTTGAAGCCATCCTACTGTTGTGAAATAAATATCAGTTGATGCGTAGATGTTACGGGAATATTGCATTTAATTGGAATTGCATTAATTGTTTATAGAGTCCACAAGATCTAGAGTACAGTTTACATAAATATATAATAAATAGTTTTCTTATAAAAAGGGAACAAGGTCTTGAAGCCATCCTACTGTTGTGAAAAAGTATTCACAATGTTGTGGAATAGAGATGTGATATTAGTTTTTATTATTTCTATGGCGTCAATAACGTTTTGATTTGGCCTTAGCCTCGAGTTCGTGTACTTTATAGACATTAATCATTGATGTGTCTAATTATATGCATCTACTATATCAATCAACTTATTTATCAATAATTAGACAACCTTTTTATTCGGCTCGACCGGTGCAGTACTACCCTCACACAGAAGACCATCCTAATAATGTGAGCATTCTTGCTGTTGCATTTCATTGATAAGGCCCAATCATTCTGGATCATTCTTCCGGCTTCCAAAGGCTGAGACAATGATGTAGTGTAAATTTTAAGTATTCATAGGTATATCAATAAATTAGATACCAATATAAATATCTTTGACTTTCTGAATTCTCATGTCATCGTGTTCATGATGATCTCCGAAACAATCTAACCAATTTTAATGTATTTTGATGATATGCCTAAGATAGGAAGGTAACCGTAACGCTTAGACCAATACGACACGTTACTGGAGTTAGCATATATACTACAAAAACAGGTAATAATACTCACAAAAGTTATAGGTGATACAGTACTTTCAGAGTACAGTAAGTTTTAGAGAAGAAGAGGTTGAGAAGAAGAACCACTGTAGATTCTGCACTCCAGGATCAACAGCACTGATGACTGACTGAGGAAGTCCCATGAAAATTTTACACCCGCAACGAAATTATACAGAAGAAAATTAGAGGAGTTGAAGGTATAATACCTAAGTCCAAATATGAAAACATATCATGAAAACACATGAGACATACTGTAAGAAAATCTCAATATACTATTTCATATCTAAATTTAAGTCAAGTATAGTCTGCTCTTGAGGTACCATAATGTATTTATAATTCTCTCTCCGGAGTCGGTCATTCATGTCTGAGGATCGTGGTCAGCCTTATAATTAAATACCCCCAAATTTGATCAGAAACCAACTGTGGTACACCTCGGGACGCTAAGTGATAAATTATCATCAAAATCAATGTAAATTCTAACGGGTGTTGTTAAATCATCAATAATTCAACATCAGTCCTCGGTTATCGGTTCATGTCAAATAATGGATATAATTAATTTATTTGGTCTCTATTGGGCCGGATTAGATACCACCATTTCCTTCTGTCGTTACCTCACTTCCTTCCTTACGTCAGAGACTGTGTGAATCGAATATGTTAAGGATCTTTTGTAATAATTGCGGTATGACGTTGATTACGATTCAAGAGAATTCGCTACTTGTTACAATTTATTATTCCCATTGAGCACTTATACAACTGCCTCATTGGTTTAGTATTGGTATGCGGCTGCTGATCAAGAAGTCTCGGGTTCAAATCCCGGGTCGTGTCAAAAGTGTTGGTGAGTTTTTCTCACAGGGAATTCTTTATAACATGCCGGAGTATGCAAGTTACGCAGAGATTCAGGGTTGCAGAGGTCCGATGTCAGTCGCTCCGTGGAAGAACTAATATTAAGGTTAATAGGAATAAAAACTAGGAAAAAGATAGAGCACATAGGGTCACTTTTCCATTTTTCAATGTAAAATACTAAATACAATGATAATATAATTTGTATTGGTATTTTTTTTTATATATCCTATCTATAGAATACCGATGTGACTCTACTCTGCCTAATGGAAAGCATAAGTAGAATCTGGGAGTAGGGGTCGCCATGCTCGCTGTAAGGGTAGGCAATGTAGCATGGTGACTCATACCGTGGCTGCCTAATTAGATAATTCTGAATGCATTCTAGATGCAGAATGATTGGGCCTTCGGTCTCACACCCGTCAACGCAATACGATAGCAAGAATGCTGTCATTATTAGGATGGTTTTCTGTGTGAGGGTAGTACTGCCACGGTCGACCCGGCCCATGCGTGCTGAAATCAGCGTGGCTCTATTACCTTTGATCATGGCACTACTACCAATGACCTATTGGTATGAAGAGTGTAGTTAGTTACTGGCTTTTATCCGGTCATTTTTACGCATAACCTACTATTTACTTACTCCTTACTAATATTGTAAACTCGAAAGATTGTGAGTATCTGTGTATGAATGTATGTATGTTTGTTGCTCTTTCACGCAAATACTACTGAATGGATTTACTTCACAAAGAAGAGCTTCACAATGAAATAGCTTACATATCGGAATAACACATAAGTTACTATTTACTGGCATACGGACCTACACGCGGCGGAGCCGCGGGCAAAACTTAGTAAGATTATAAAACTCTTACTGAGTTAAAATAGCTCCTTAACGTAGGTAATATTTAAAAACATTTTTACCTTTTACGTAAACGAAGTCGCGGGTTAAAGTTAGCGTTAGCCCAAAATAACTATTCCACGCGGAAGAAATCGCGAGCAAAAGCTATATACATATTGTTACTGTACGTCATGCGTTGACAATGACATAATTTCACTCCGGATGATTCATAACAACGGTACATACCTACATAAATAATTACAACACGACGCGCACATAAAAAGAGTAAAAGACTAATTAAAAAGTTATATTCTGCACTCTTGATAAGGAATGAATGCATTCACATTACTAAATTATTATTATTTTCGAGACACTGGGTTGCGTGTTTTCACGTATAGTCCTTCATGCTTACAGATTAGAGTGAAGGAGTCGGTACATAAGATACAGGCTCAGATTCAGAAATATTCAGAATAGATTATAAGTTTCGAATGCATGTATAATGTAGTGGTTTAATTGGACACATCGTAGCTTCATATTATCTATGATTAGAGTTGTGTGTTCGATCCTCAACATCAGTCAACACTTTGGTTAATCCATAATATGTTCTCTGAGTTTGAATGTTCTTTGTATCCCTTTCATAAAAAGGTGTAAAGTTGTTAATAAAATGTTTAAAACTAACTATGTTGTAAAATTTAATAGAATATTTCCAAAGACTTATTTTAAGATCTTCTTCCTAGCCTTATTCCCGATATTATTTGGGGTCGGCTACTATTTCAACCGGATTTATCTGCATATCAGTTTTTCAACGGAGTTACTGGCATCGGACCTCCGTAACCCTAAAGGAGAATTGAAATTCGAAGGTTAAACTAGATGTCAGTAAATTTGAGGGCACTGACTTCCCAATAACGATTGTCATAGATGTTCGGGACAACCGGGACCGACGGCTTTACACTAATGCTTTGACACATTCTCTCTATAATTAAAAGAAGCAATCGAAACATTTATTTTAAAGATATTATTTCTGCTTTTTATAAATGACAGAAAAAATCACTTTGTGCAGTTATAAATCTCTTTCATGTAAAACTGAAAGCTTTTACTTAATGTTACGCTTTTATTACTTAAATAAAATATTCGGACTTATGTCACATACCTACTTATTCGATTGCGCTGGAAACGACTTTACAAATTTTGGCAATTGATGTATCACCAGATTCGTCACAACTGTTATAGTACTTTAATAGAGAAAACTTGGATATTTAGTAATAGTAAAAATTTAATTCATGGGTTTCTAAATTAAGAATAGTTATACCTACCTACCTAGATTTTCATGGAGGTGAGGCGATTAATTAGAGTCATATTCTTCAGATTTTTTTTACAATAAACAGAATACGGAATACTGTTGCGGCTTCGCTTCTATATGAACACGCTTCCCACCATTTACCTGACAACAGTGGCAATATTGCCTCGGCGATTACCGCTAGTATTCTTCCTTCGTGTTAACATGTGTACACTTCATGCACGTGTGTAACCGCACACTCTACATGATATGTACAATGTGTTAATAGCAGCTATAATACTTTTATAGTATAATTAGTCTCATAACAATTACCAGAAAAGAGCTATCGGAACTACCACAACATTAAACTCCACAATATTTAGTTCAGTGGTCTATCTGTATCGTTTCCAGTTTATTTCTTTAATGTCCATTTACAAATAGACGACTTAATAGGGCTGCTCTAGCCTTGGGAATTGTTTATTCACAATTCTCTTGTTGGCACCCTTTGCCACCTGGCGTCTTGCGTGGCCGGTACACTCGTGTTACACGAGGGCCGATGCTGGGGTCGTACCATTATCAATGGTTTAACCTAAATTCCTGTTCTTAATACAGTTTATAACATTTATATGACACCATTTCCGTTCTTTTGTTGTTGTTTAATAAAAGAACTGAAAGTCTGCGATGACAAACATGTTTGAACTCAAATCTGATTTTATTTACTCATATTTTGGTGTTTGTGATGTCCACAACACGAACAATGTTTCACTTACCACTACTGCAATTTTAAAAATATGCTGATTATGATGAAAAAGGTATATAAGTATCAATTATTTTATTAACGTAATCAAAAATAATTAAAGATCTTCAGTGTAACTGCTTTGATGGTTTAGAGCACACGGGAATCTTACTCTCAGGTTCGATTGATGGTGAACAGAAAATATTGTTGGGTTTTGCTTTGTTTTAAATAGGTTCTAAATTGAAATAAACAACTACATTATGACCATTATGACACAGGTATAATTGACATAAATTCTATATCTCATCTTGCGTAATATTAATCATTCAATGTGACTTCATAAAACACAATTTCTAATAAATCTATAATTACTGTAGATGTACTTGTTCATAGCAAGACAAATCGTGTCGTTTTAAACACTAGGCAGGTATGCAATATTCGTTTGTTGTGGTACATGGTAGATTGGTAACGCGCGTTCAGAATAGAAACTGCGATAACAGAAAAGAAAAATACATAATTACGTTTTTTATTTGTTTGGTTTTATATTCAAGGTTTTTATTTGTTGGGGCTATAGAATTTTTTGTCTTTTTAGTACAAAATTAGTATAACTAAACCATTAATGATATCATGTTGTAATAATAATTAATCTTTATTGACATACAACATACAATATAACTAGTTGAAGTCCCTGTGACAGTGCCCTCTTGGTGGAAAACATACCCAAATCATCATATTGCCTCTTATGTTTCCTACTACATTTTCATTCCTTTGTTATAAATTATTGTACTAAATCTAAATAAAACAAATCAAAAATATGTTTTCACCCATACACGTATCTTTCCGAACCCATTACCAGAAAGTGTTATTGTGTTTTATGTATGCTTTTCACAAGGTTGTTAAAATGTAATCGATTAATTCTGTTCATGCTCTCACCGAGGCGACTATACGGCGACAGGGGTGACGTCAAAGGAAACCAGGGTTTGTCGACTTAAGCAAACAAATGAAGGAACTATATTAGGGTAGCTTTCCTCCGACTAAAACTTCTGTAAAAATGTTGTATTTTTCCAGGAACACTTCTTATTATGAATGTATGTACTTAATTCCAGTAATGTAAACTCACTACAATATCTCTCGTTTCAGAGACATCTTTAAACTACTTTTTGCTCGCAGATTATCTTCGCTTATGTCGGTGTTAGCAGCAAGAATAAAATTATCATACAGCCTTAATTAATCATTTTAAAGTATCTTCTTTTCAATTTCATTGAAAAAGAGATACTTTAAAATGAAAAAAATTGAAATACTTTCCTTTTTAATTTCATTGCAATCGGAGAAACTCTTAGGTCGTTAAAGTGTTATAGATGGACAGATAGACTCACTGTTGAATTTATAATATTAGTATGTCGGTATGTATGTAAGAGATCGGTTACAAGGCGGGTGTCAATGAGGATGTACAATCTACAGGCCCTGACGACAATTCTCTGATAACTGAGAAAAGAGAAAGTGTCTCGGACAGCACGCTATAACCTCGGTTCCGGTCGGTTGTCATGAACATCTATGGCAATTTATTGTCCTCAAATATACTGACAACTAGTTTAATTTTCAAATTCCATTTAGCCGTCAGGGTTGCGAAGGTCCGACGCCAGTCGCTCCGTGGAAAAACTGATATTCAAGTAAAACCGGTTAAACTAGTAGCCGACCCCAAATAATATTGGGAATAGGTCTAGGAAGAAGAAGTCCAGAAAAATTAGGATTTCACCTTGGAATGAGAGAATATAAACTGAAAACTCCTATAAACCTTAATTTTGATGAACACTGTGGACTCTACGTAATATATCTCAAAAACGATTGACCGTAAACAAAAAGTAATTGCGCAAAATTTGTCGCAAATTTTAAGCTCTACAATTTTGTGATACATGTTAGCATCATTGGAGTATCATAAACCAAAAAAATCACGAAAAATAGATTTTTGTGACCTTGAATAATTTACGACGCAGACACGAGATTTTATGAGACTTTTATGGCAACTTTTAGAACAACCAAATAAAGGTGTATCCGAGCTTACAGCTTATGCTATGAATCCAAACAACATCAATTAAATTATATACATAGATACTGTGCATGCACTGCTGTAATAGTATTTTTTTTATTACAGTCATGATGCTTTTATTATACTATAATCATACAAGATTACGCAAAGCATCTTCATGCCCAGTTGTACTAACTCAACTGTTCAAAATAATAAAACTTACATCATACAAAATTTGCATACATACGACATACTACCGATACAACACCTCTGACAAATTGTTAAATGCACAAATTGGGATGTCAGCTATTCAATTCGTTGACTATACCACTGTGATCGATCGTCGGGAAATTAAATTTCGGTATAGTTTACATGCGGCGATGTCGAACAACATAGAACAATCCGTTGAAATATTCATTGCTTCCCTATTGTCATTACGGTTAATTGTTTTGAAGTGGCTGAAAGCCGTTATTGTTGTGGGCTATTCCATCCAATTTGCCATAGTATATTAAAATGTCTGTCGATTTTTTTAGAATACTCACATCATCTCTGAGGATTACTAGATACGCTGAAAAATATAACTTTCGAAATTTAAAAGTTCTTCGGAGAAACGAACTTTCGATGAATTAGACACTGACACAGAAACATGACAAATAGGAATTAAGTAAATAGATCTGGCTGATCTATTTGGATAATTCTTGTTGTTGTATTATCTTTGTCAAAATACAAGTATTTCACTCGATTCTCTTTGTCCAGTCGCTAACGCCTTTACTCTCTTATAAATATAAATTGGTTTGACCACATGACTTAACTTTGAGCTGATGTCATTCTCTTATTACTTTTCTACTAATATTTCCGTTTATAGAATGTCATATTGGTTTAGGGGGCTGATATTTGTACACATATTATCTTTCTTCGTATATTTTTACAGTCATGAACCTGTCGAGAGGAACATATTTTTCTTATGTCATTGTCAATGACGCGATTGATACTTGTATAATACTGTCGTAACTAAATCTCAATGGTGAGTCAGGTAATAAATCTCCAACCACAAACTTTGAGAAATTTATACCAAACATTGAGATATGTAACAGTTTCCCAACAGATCTGAATTCATGAGATGTAGATATTTAAAATAGATGGTAACATATTCAAAATTGAATAAACAGTAGCAGGTACATTCAGTCCATTGACACTCTGCGGTATGGGCACGTTGCCTCATAATAAATCTGTGATTCAGAATAGTGCTATCAATCTTCTCCACGTGCTGAATTTCATGCAATTTTATTTGACGTTTGTCAAAAAACATTTGTCTTTTGCAATCCGTCAGGTTGAATGGCTGAATAAATAAGCATTACCCCTCGAGCACTTTATGCAGGGAATCTCCCGTTTGAATACTTAAATACGAACCATAATGTTAATCTGTAGGTATAATTTTAAATTCTCATGAGGGGCTACTGTAGTCGTTCGTGACAACCCCCAATTTACATTTCAAGAACAAAGACAAAGTTCAGAGGTACACAAACATAAAAGATTATGTTCGTTTTGACGACAGCATTCATAACTTTTTTGTTTGTAATTACTTGTTACTTGAAGGTTCCTATAAGTTTACTTTTCTGATAATATATTAAACACATTTTAAAACTTGGCAGTGTTTGATGTGAGTGTGTGTATTTGGAATTAGTTAGTAGGTTTAGTTTAGATACACCAAACTATATCATATACAAGTCTTGATCACTTGATAGCAACAGCGGATAACATAGGATAGCACCAACCGTTTGGGCGGTAAGTAATGGACGGACGGATAAACGGACATGTCGAATCTATAAGGTTCCGAGTTATGAACTACGGAAGTCGGAACCCTAAAAAGATTATAACGATATCTTAAAATTGACATCAATTACGAAATAAACTATAGACTTTATTTTTAACGTTTAATAGCAAAACGTGGCTCTTTAATTATATTTCGGTAGCCCAAATATCGGCCAATTTGACTCCGTGGTCGGCAGAAATCAAGTCGTTCTACGTGCGGGAGTCCAGGCACGAATGGTAGGTATGATGCAAGGTGGAATATCATTTCAATTTCAACGCACAAACAACTTAGGTTGTCAATGTCCGAGAGTCCGATACCTAGATACATATACAATATATAAACATATGATTTGTAGTTTCCTACGTTATTGGAAATAGTATACAAAGCAAATCTGAACATTCTAAAGAATACGATTTATAGTAGTACCTAAACTCCTGTAAAAGAAGTATCTTTCATTCATTCAAGTAAGTAACAAAACTAAATTATCTAAATTGCATTCTGCACAATAAAACCAACAATGTATTTTCAATGCAAGGATATTAAAGGATTCATTACAAAATCAATTATTCTTAACAGGTAATAGTTGTTCTCCATAAATATGAGAGTTATGAAGGGAAAATTTATAAACACATAATATGTAAATGATCATAAAAAACACGCCTTAAAATTAAATTTATCTATAATTCTAAAGTGACTGAAGAATATTAATGTACATAGATTTGATTCCTGAATATATACGTCATACAAATTTTCCAACGCGATATTTGTGAGTCTATAACATAAAATATCAAAGATTTGTTTTTCAAAGAAAACTGATAAAAGATAATTTAATCCAAGAAAGCGGATTATTTCAGGAGACTTCAGGAGGATTTATCGGATTTGATTATACATTTGATTACAATTTATACATATATATATTGGGTTGACTTTCATACTTTTCAACAAAATGTAACTATATTTTTATATTTTGCATTAATTATTGTAGGTAATACTGAAAATTAAGTATAAGTGTTCGTGTAACACGAAACATAGACCCACAAGTTATTGAACTAAAAGGGTATTCAAACTATTCATGAGATTTGAACAATTGTATTCAAACATGTGCAGATTTTAGTACTGCTGTTGTCAATTGTTTGTATTAACAACTAGTATTCAAGACTTGTATAGAACTTTATCGAATATGGAACATATGATAACGCGGATGACTCCTCGTGTAACCTACATAATCTCTGACATTTTGACTTTGCCATCTAGCTCTCATTTTTAAAGTAGAATATCAAATTCCTTGGTTATTAGAATATGTATAGACCAAACAATTAGAATATGACATCACCCCTGTATTATCATAAATCTTAGATGGGATGCAATGAACTTTAGTTTATTAATATTCTTGTCCTGTTAGCTATGTATTTTTAGTAATTTTAGTAGTAGGCTCCAATTTAAATTAACTTTATCAGGGTCTCGGCCCAGACCAGATCATACAGATTTATAGGCATTTCATGAGTGAAAGTATGGTAAGAGTTAGTCCTGGTCTTCAATACTCCACGTTTTGAGATAGGTTTTAGAAAGAAATAAATACATTTAATACACATTCACTGCTTCAGGGTAGAGGAAATACGGACCAGAACGAAACGGTTCGGCTCTTCCTTCTTATGCCGAGCAGTCAAAAGCTGGAACTCACTGCCAGCCCACGTGTTATTTCCCACTATGATCCCGGGTCCTTTAAGCGGGGCGTGAAAAAGCATCTTACTAAGCCGCCATAGTGTGGGCCGCCATACTTTACTGTCTGCATTTGCGGCAATGATGTGTGGTTTCGCCCACTCTTGGATTCTGCTCATGCTTTCCATCAGGCAGGGTAGAGTCACTTTGGTAGGCTAAATATATATATATGTATATATAAAAAACTTCTTCCTAGCCTTTATTCAAAAAAAAAAAATGGGTTTGGTTACTAGTTCAACCGGCATAACTTGAATATCAGTTTTTCCACACGACTGGTATCGGACCTCCGCAACCATGAGGGAGAACTGAAATATCGTTATTGGGAAGTCAGTATATTTGAAGGCACTGACTTCCCAATAATGATTGCTATAGATGTTCATGACAACCGGGACCGCTTAACTTGCTCTCCGAAGCACGGGCGTGAATAATCACGGGAATAATCCCAAACTTAAATACTGTGGGCTGTTATTAAGCATTTCGTGTATGAAAACCCAACAACACTTTTGGCCCGATCCGGGATTTAAACCTGAGACCTCTTGATCAGGAGTCGTATACGCTAACCACCAAACCAACGGGGCAGTCAGGCAATAACACACTATAAATTAATAATTGTTAATTTAAATAATTATAATTATTTCATTGACTTTCTGTTAACATTAACATATTAAAAGTACCTACAATAACAACTTCACCTGTTCTTTTGTATGTGTGTGAATGACTTATATAAGCGTGTTTTTTAATTTGTTTAAACTATCTTGTTATTATTATTAGTTTCGTTACTAAAAGTTATAAGGCTCCTCTGACGTATAAATCATCACGACCTAAAGTAGCTGAATGCGGATTGTTTGTGAAAGCAGTGTCAAATTGTGGGTTTAAGTACAATATAACTTCTTGTAAAAAGTTACGGACTCTGTAAAAATCAAAACCCTTACATCTTGCTTTGCACTCATGGTCACTGGCTTACACAATTTTTAACTGAAACACAACCCACACAAGACACGCACAGAGGCACACACAACATACATATTCACAGTAAGTAGGTACATATATAAATTTTTATTTATTATTTTATTGGCTACTAGATCAAGTACTAAGTTGTATTGTAAATCCTGATGTTAGAACCACGCAGTTGACTTGATGACCGTTATTCAGTGAGATTTTATTCTCCACCTACTCGTAAACACACACTCACTCTAAGTAGATCTTACATTACTCTTACATTATTTCATCAAATAGGTACATTTTAAATGTTAGCGAAAATCAGTAAATATAAATAAGGAATTGCCCTTTATTCTTCTTGTACTCCGTACAGTTATTATAAAGCCAGGATTCGGTCGGGTCGGTCAAGGCTTAATCCAAGCATAGGCAACGAACATCCATGATTAAGATTTTTTATCTTTCAATAATATACATAAAACTTCGTCTTTACAGAATGTACTATTTTGCATTTTGTACGAGATTTCGGCAAGTTAGATTTATAGTATAGCAAAGTGACGGTTTTGGCGGTACACGTCAATCATCATACTATATCTGATATAGATAAACGACATAACGTATTAAAACCAAGGGACAATTCTAGCATTGCCATCGGCCATTGAAAGAAATGGAAGCTACCCCTCCTGACAAATTATTGTCTTAGATATTTACGAACCAATGCAATATTTCATACATTAGTCATTTGGCGATTTCTTGATCATTATATCACAGATATAGCGCCATGTCAGAAACAGCTGTACTAAGTGTAGCATTAATAATCTTATGTATACAATTCTCGTGTAACACTGTTAGTTACCATACTCCTCCGAAACGGCTGGGCCGATATACATGACATTTTGTGTGCATGTCGGGTAGGTCTGAGAATCCGCCAACATCTATTTTTCATACCCCGAGTGATTTATCTAAACCTATTTATCAATGTTTACGTGTGTAGTCTAAAGGTACATGTGTTTCTATTCCTATTTCAATGTGTATACATTGTGTTGAATCTTTGTTATCTACTAACTACTGACGGCTTGTTATTACCGGTTTAAGATAAATACGCACTTTCGTGTTGTATATAATCTTGTTAGTATATCAATAAATATATAAATAACTAGCTTTTGCCCGCGGCACCACCCGCCTGTAGGTCCGTCATGGCGGTAAATAGAAGCCTTTGTGTTATTTCTATATGTAAGCTATATCATTGTGAAGTTTCATTGAAATCCATTCAGTGGTTTTTGCGTGAAAGAGCAATAAACATACGTACATACATACTAGGGCGTTTCAAATTTCAAATCACTTGTCTGTCAGTATGGATAAAGTCAGTATGGATAATGAAAACGCAGAAACATGAATAACTCTGCAGGCCATAATCAAAGTGCAATTTAATTAGTTATTATTATGCGCAATCTATTTGAAAATGATTTTTCAATAATATTACAACAATATTTAATGAGATTAGAAGTAAACTTTCAGTTCGTTCTAAGATCTTGAAACTAATAAATTTCGGAGGATTATAAAGAAAACCGCTAAATTGATTAACAATTTAACTTTAACCTCGAATAACTTTAGAAAGAGTTGATTCATCTAACAATGATATTAGAACTTTTTTGTAGAGAGTTCATTTCTCGACAAAAATATTTAATGGAAATTGCAGGCCAATGTATGGTTCATTCATTAGTTACAAAAACC
The DNA here is from genome assembly GCA_932526445.1 of Phragmatobia fuliginosa. Lineage (NCBI taxonomy): Eukaryota > Metazoa > Arthropoda > Insecta > Lepidoptera > Erebidae > Phragmatobia > Phragmatobia fuliginosa. The sequence goes on along the minus strand of OW052057.1, from coordinate 23,978,849 downwards.
GCGAAAAAATTTTTTTTTTCTATTGTGCTTATGGGATCGAAAAATGAGAGGCGGACAACCGTAATTTTAATATTACGGGCTCATATTTTCAGAGGCCTATTTTGGCATATGAACGAAACTTTTGAGCCTGGTTCCGAGAAAAAACATATTTGTTTATACAACTTAATTAATACTCACAAACTTTTGCGTTTACAATGTTAATAAGGATAGTAGGATATAATGTGATTCCACGCATCAGAATATTTTATGTTTTATACACATGAGAAAACTCATAACAGTCATAACTATAATTTATTTTGAGTATATTAATAGGAGCCCGAAGTAAAAATTGTCGAACTATGGCCATTGGAATATTCTATTCCTACATATTCGTTGGTAGTGAGCCAACAACAGCTCTAATTTGTTAGCTGTAGAAATAAGTCATATTTGTTGCAAGTGCCGCTTTTGTTATACCCTTCTTTGACACTTCCACTATAGCGCGTCTCGTCGAGGTGTGGCCCAGTGAGTAGGTACACAAGTCGAATGTAAATATGAATGATTTAAAACTTTGTTTGCTTTCAAACGATGGAAGTAAATGGTGTCTACTTCTTCATGTAACTAAATATAACACGTTGATTATAGTACTGCCAATATTCTAAGGTTCTACAATCACCGAGGGTAAGCAACGACGACGCGGTCGGTACCTAGATGGGTAACCGTTTGTGGCGTGATTTATGATATTTCCGTGACTCAGAGGTCAATTTAAGCAGTCGGTCCGCAAAACTACTCACTATTTTGTATTCTATCTTATAAATAAATATATATATCTCCTAGCTGATGCCTGCGGCTCCGCTCGCATCCTAGGGGTATGAAAAGTAGATGTTGGCCGATTCTCAGACCTACAGGGTTCAATAAAAGTAAGGATAAAATAAAAATGTAATACCTTCTTCAATTCTTTTGTAAGTGTGTGTTACAACTATACCTTGTCATTAGAGGCATCATTTCCCTCCGTCGTTCAATGCCATTAATATTTTAATTAATAACTACTCGTTCACTGTGAGCTTTGTAGTTTGTAGGTTTTTCCTTTGGGTCTTACAATTTATGAATTATTTTTTTTTGTTCTGAGGCCTATAATTTCTTGTACAGCTTTGTGAATTAGAAATTAAATTATTAGTTTAACATAGCATCGGTCAGTTGATTGTTAGAAAAGTATTTTAAAAGTGTAACCCATAATACACATATAAAATAATTAGTCTTTCAATTTTATATCGACAAATTAAACAAATGAACAAAATAAGCAGCTAACATCACTGCCAAGAGAAGGAAAACTAGAAACAAACCCTTTACCAACCCGTCTGGCCAGCGTGGTATAGTAGGCCAAAACCAGCAGTGGACTGTTTAAAGCTGTTGATGATGATGATGATGAAATTAAATAAAGTGTTGCTCTGGAAATAAAGAAACGACATTTAATGTCTAATCGTGAATCTGTTTTCTTTAAACAAATTAAAATATATTTTGTCTCACCATATCTTTCATCACTCATATTTCCGCCATAGATAATAAACTTCAACTTCACTTCACACTTCAACTTCAATGACATTTTACAATGTCGTACAGGTCGTAATACAAAAATTTAAGGAATCTTCATCTTAGATAAACTAGTTCTCTTATGTAACCTTTACACACATAAAGTAAATTTAATACAATTCGAAATTTCATTAAATACATCGAAGGAAAACTAATGACGATGGTATTTATTAAAGAACCCGAACGCTAAACAACAATTTTTTGAAATTTTCTTCAATTTAGCTAATCTCTTATGGAATTTAAGCAGTTTTCTCTTATGTCAAACACTTTCGGTATAAACTTCACATAACATTTAATGTTTCCATAATTTCCATCTACCAACAAATAGAAAAAAATGTATCAGTTTAAAAGATATATACAAGGGCTGAGCTGCTGGAAAATGTTAGTGAAGAAAATTATTTGATATTCATAGTTTTCAAAAAATACCAAATAAAAGTGTTTTACCTTTACTCAAAATTGTTTTTTTGGTTCTCTGGATAAGATTACGTTCTGGCAAGGTCTGTAGCCGTTAAACCCCTTTAATAAAAATTAAGAGTAAACTTAATAATAATATCGAGTTAAATACCTTGGTTTGCGACGTTTATAACCAGTACGATAGAGACCACAGCAAAATGAAACATAACAGTTAGCTACTAAGGCAATATGGATAGGTTTATAAAATCAATTTCTTTAACTAAATCATTTATAATAAGGAGACAGATTTTACTCACTATATAGTTATTATTATTCAATAGTAAGAGCGTACTCCCTTCTTAAAGGCCGGCAACGCTCCTGTGACTCCTATGGTGTTTCGGGTGTCCTTGGGCGGCGGCAATCACCTACCATCAAGTGATCCGTCTGCTCGTATGCCCCGTTTTTAATAAATTTAATAAATTTAGACCATGATAACTAAGATATAGTTACGGATAAATATCAACATTATTAAGAGCCTTTAATAGTCCACAGCTGACATAGGTCTTTGATTACAAGCTAATTGATAGTTATAAAGTATGATAAAATAATAGAAATATTCTAATCGAAATAGAGGAAGAACAGCTCAAGATTAATCACATCATGAATATCTCTAAAGTAATAAGATACACTTACTTTTTGACAGGTTCATCGATATGTTATTTGAAATTGCGATTACTAAGCGAGAGGTATCCACTACTAAGGTAAAATAAATAAATATTGCGGACATCTGACATACAACATCATCTTGTCCCAGACTAAGCAGTGCTTATACACTCATTTGCAAAAAAAACGGGCGGTTTCAATTTTCTTCCTGGCTGAAAAAAATAAAGTACCAAAAAGGTTTTAATCATTTGAACATGTTACTGGACAGTCATAAAAGTGCCATAATGTTTATAAGAGTACCTTCCAAATTCAAATTTTTGACTGAGCCTGGTTTTCAAAGAAAACAACTTTTAACTATATTTTGTGGTGCGAATTCCTTAGAGTTAATATCGACTTTAATTAACTTTCTGTCAATTTTTATTAAATTATCTGATGTCCTTGACATTTAAAAGTATTGTTATTGCTTTTAGCAATCTCGAAAATGGTAGATAAAGTGATAAAAGCGAGCAAAATTATTGCGCTGCTTGAAGAAGTTTGCAGCCAATGCTTCGTTGCTCAGAGGCTAAATGTAAGTCGGTCGACAGTTCAAAGGACCTGGCAGCGCTATCAAGAGACCGGTTCCGTCAAGAGAAGGCCTGGTTCTGGCAGAAAGACATGTACCGAACCACGGGATGATAGTTTTCTAGTTAGTCAAGCGTTGAGAAATCGCAAATCTTCTTATGTGGACCTCAAGAACAGACTCGAAGAAGTAAGAAATGTGCGAATTAGTCTATAGACGGTCAGGAGGAGGCTTCTCGCTGCTAATATACACAGTCATCACCCGGTACGCGGCCCTAAATTACTCCGTGGACATCGAGTTGCCAGGCTTAGCTTCGCTCGAAATTGTGTGTCATGGACTCATGAAGACTTTGATAGGGAATTGTTCTCCGATGAAGCCAGGATATCTCTGCATGGTCAAGACCGACCTCGGCGAGTGCTACGTAGATGAGGAGAACGCTTTGCAGAGGCATGTTTTGAAGAAATTACACCTTATGGAGGGAGCTCTGTTATGTTTTGGGCAGGAATAAATTCTATGGATCGTACGGAGTTAGTCTTCATCGAAAACGGTACACTGACTGGACACCGATACATAACGGAAGTTCTAATTCCTTATGCACAACTCGCTTTAACCGTTCTTGGCGAAAACTCAATTTTTATGGACGTCAATGCTCGCGCCCACCGGTCTGGCGATGTGGAAGCGTATATGCCAGAAGTCGGAATTCGTCGTTTGGACTGGCCAGCTAGAAGTTCGGACCTCAAACCCATAGAGCATGTCTGGGACGTTCTGAAGCGACGAGTGAGATCAGTGCAGCTGGCTCCACAGACCATCAGAGAGCTAAAGAATGTGATTACCGCGGAGTGGGAACGTATTCCCCAAGAAACCATAAAAGATATACTCGCTAGCATGCCCAGACGAATGCAAGCCGTGATTTCAGCAAGAGGGGGTCACACTCAATACTAAAGTTTTATCTGCTTTTATGCTATTCAATAAAAACAAAGAAATTAACGCGTTTCATTTTTATTTAGCGAGCAGGTACAATAATAGTGTTTTGAGACTAAACATTATTTCTCAATAATTTAACCAAAATGTTATGACAAAACTGATGAAAACTATTCCTTCCTAATTAGTTTATAAAATTCTGAGGATAACTATACCTAAAATTGTCAAACAAACCAATAGTAACTATAAAATAGTTCTTTGCTCAAGTGCCCGTTTTTTTTGCAAAAGAGTTTATTAAGGGTACTAGGCAACTATTATATTTACATAAATATACTTTTTTTTGCAAAAACATACACATCATAAGTACATAGAAAAGTACATATTAAAAAATCTCAAAAGTATCTAACTCTTAGTTTTTTTATTAGAAGGCTTTTATATTTAATAACAATATCGAGTTCAATACTTTGGATTGCAACGTTTACAACCAGTACGATACAGACCGCAGTAAAATAAAGCATAAAAGTTACTTAGCATATTTAGAAAATATCTAAACTCCGAAACAAATATTTGGTCCAGCTCGGTAATCGAACGCGACACCTCACTAGAATAACAAGACAATCAATTCTGTGGATAACATTCATTACTCTCTCTGTGTGCTATAATTTATTAACAGAAACCAGTAAAACGTATTCAGTATCTTAATCAACGTGCAACATTGTACAGATTATGAGTAGTTTGGCATCATATCGCGATGTGTGAGGTTTAATTATATAATTACTGTTGTTTTAGTTTTAATCTTAAGCTACGTATTGCCATTAACTTGATATTGTTTTTGGTCCTGCACAAGCGTATCAATTTATTGGGATACGGAGAAATATTACGATCTCTTGCATTACCACATGCGGTGGCGCAGCTAAATCTAACACCTCACACATTAAGCGTGCGCATTAAGAATTTGGTTTGGTACAAAATGTGCCAATACCAACTCGTGTTCGACCGAGTTGTTAGGCTCGGTACAATATGTGCCAATACCAACTCGTGTTCGACCGAGTTGTTAGGCTCGGTACAATATGTGCCAATACCAACTCGTGTTCTACCGAGTTGTTAGGCTCGGTATAAAATGTGCCAATACCAACTCGTGTTCGACCGAGTTGTTCATCTGAAAACATCGCAGCCGTGAGAGACAGTGTGAAGATGAGGCTAGAAATGCGGTAAGTCATTGGATCACGCTATCGCGAGATGTTAACAACTCAATTTTGGCCTACTATTGATGACCTGGATATTCCTGATATGTGGTTTTAAGAGGACGGTGCCACACAGCCAGTGAAACGATCATTTTATTGCAAACGAAATCTGTCGATCCCATTATTTCACGAAATTTAGCCGTTAAGTGACTAGCTAGATCGTGTGATTTTACACTCTGGATTATTTTTTATGGAGCTATGTTAAGGATAGAGTCTATATGGAGCCAATCGAATTGATGACAACCTTCAAACTAAAAATCCGTGATGTGATTAACGAAATGGACCTGCCATTTTGTCAAAAGGTATTCAAAAACTTTAATGATTGAATTGACATCTTTCAGTTTGCTCGTGGTGGATATTTCCCAGATGTCATTTTTGTTAAACTTTTTTCTTCTGTCAAACAATAAAAATTTGAACCACCTTCATCTAAATGTTGTTCTATTTTGTTCATCTTTAATTTATTTTGTTTTAGAAAAGAAAGTTCTTATTGAAAACCCCATTATTATTATCTGTCTGTGCTCTCGATTGGGATGCCAGATTGACATATTATTGACGATTGAGTAAGTACATCATCTTGAAAGAGTTGATAACTGCATGGAACATTATCAAAGAGATGATTGACTGCATCATCAGTGTATATAATAGACATGGAAGTTTTATGTTCATATAGGAGCTCTGAAGAATTTTTAATAACTCAAGTTATTTAATAAACATAATTCAACTGTCGGTGCTATGATGAGGTATAAAACAATGTGCATAATTTTGTAATGGCATACCTGAAAACTCGAGCTTGTATCTTATGTCACTTAAATTAATTTGAGCCTGAGAAGTTGATGTCAGAATATTATAAAAGTTTTAGTGAAATGCTGTCTTCATGTTTTCATACACATTACATGACAGAATACCCGATTTAACCCTTTATGTATCCTTTATATTAGGGGTGTATTTTCACAGTAACTACGATACTGGCCCAGGAAACCTTTCAATAAAAATAACTTAAAAATCAATCATTATAGGAAAAAGAGAAGGGGATCAAAATAATACTTTATTGTTAGAAACAATTGTTTGGGTTTTTATTTTAAAGGACTGGTGTATATTAGGTGGTGTATGTCAGGTAAGGTGTATACTATACTAGTACTCTCAATTTAATAATGATTTTGCCTATGTTATACTCTTAAATATTGGATATTTATGTATTCAAAGAGCTAATTATAATTTTTATATACGAATGGTGCGCTTGAAAAACTCGATAAATTCCACAGAGATTGAGAACTAATTTTGATGGGCCTTACAAACCGTATAAAAGATTATTTTTACCTACTTTTCAGGTAACTTATGGCTCTCCTTTTACATCAATGCGGCGACAATGTGCCACAGCGAAGCGTGTCAGGGTATAGTTTGTACAGTATTTAGTAGTATTGTTACAAACTGAACAATGGAAAGTCACGAAAATTTGAGGTGAAGTCTGACAGATACTGTTTATGTTAAACTGACATGATTTAAACTATGATTTATATATGTTCATAAAAGAGTTGAACTAAATATTATCGCTTTGAATTAAGTATATCTGTTAGAATAAGTACCTTTATGTCATAAAGTATTGTTGTTACACCTTATTGTATCTCTGGTTCGTTCTTTCTTGCGAATCAAATCATCGATGCCGCATGAAGTGCTCTGATTATAAAGTTAAATTGTTGTTTTATATAAATAAATGTACAGAAAGTTACATTGGACATAATTATTTAATAGTATTATTTTCTTTACAATATTTACACTATCACTACCTATAATTCCGTATAGCTTTATCACCGTGAGCACTCCGACCACTAATCAGACCATTATCAAGGCACTATTCATACGGTCTGCATTGGTTCAAAACATGTTAGAGCCGTTCAGTAATAAACGAACTGATGCGAGCCGAGACTATTGAAATCTGTGATATAAATAAAATGGAAAGACTGCTGATATTAATACTATTGTTTAGTTTATTTCTCTTATAAGGTACAGTTACATTCTTATGCTAAGAGATAGACACAGATATTAAATCTTGTGGAGAGCTGAGGTATGAGCTAGGTTCGAAACCTGTGAGAAATATAATAATTATCTGTAATACAATTATTGTATTAAAAGGACTGAAGTATAAGTGACGCGGAATATCAGTAGCGATACTCAGAAGAAGTATCGCCTTTTTATGAGTAAAATTTTTAAATAAAAACAAATTAATTTTCACAAAAAATAGTTCAGAATTAATGGTTCAATGTATTCACGTTTATTTTAAAAACCATAAAAGGTAAATAGTCAATCTGAATGACAGAAATGAACTGAAATTCTAAGTACTACCTACATACCACTCATTCAACTCCACATAGATTTTAAAAATATCTAGTTATCAGAATATTGTGTGTTTGTAATAAAGGAATTTCCGACTTTATTACGATGCGAATTACATTTGAATCAAAATAAATCCCAACGGTATTGCCGTTGATATCTTAGGTCGCTCACATTTACGAATAATATTTATTATTATTCATTATGACACAACATAAAGGTATATATTATTCTTGGCTAGGAAATACCGTTATTATCATTTTGCGCAATGAAGGTAACAGGAAAACAGTTAATAACACGTTATTGTAAATAGCGACGTTGTGCGTTAATTCAAATTCTTATAAGCTTGCGTAGAGTGTGTATTTTATATCCCCATAAAAATATTAATAGACAGTTAGCTAAGGATTGCGAACTAAAGTGAACACGCCGGCCAAACAATTAAGTTAAGACATGCCAGTGGACCTTAGGCTATTCTCAAAAAATTGGCCATTTCCGCTATTTTTAGAAACCTGTCCAACAACTTGGCCCTGTCTGGAACCAAATAGCGTTTTAGAGGTGAAACGTGTCGGAATGAGATGAACGTACGATTCTAATAAGCAGAAATAGGACGGCAGATCCGCAAAATTCTTTCGTGCTCATATTCATTGTGGCGGGCCGTGGCCTGGTTGACGAGCCATGCCACGCGGTCGCCGACTGCGCCCTCACAGTAATCATAACGAACTTTACAACAGACCCATGTTCATTTAAGTAATTTAAAGTTTTATATGTACACAAGTATGGTTGAAGGAATTACATTAGGAACTCATTTATATGTTATTTAAGGATAGAGAATTTACTCAAATATCAAAGATTTTGGTTGAAATCTGCTTGCATTGTCTTTGTATGTATACTTGAAAATATTCGAAATTATTCTCTACTTATAAAATGAAAACCATTCTTATAACAATACCTTGCTCTATAATCTTCTAGATGCATGGACTTAATATATATTTTTGAGTAAAACAGTATATAATTCCTACATTAATTTCTTAAGACGTGAATTAGACAGTGAAATATCATAGGCGCGTTGGTTCATTCTAACGGCATGTATTTGGCAATCGCATAGACGTTCACCGGTTCACCGTTGACTTTCACTCCTTGTGAAAAAATGTACCGACCTTTCTAGAGTTCCTACTCTATAGCCGATAGCCTCTTGGCTATAGATCACGTAAATGTAAGACAGTTAAATTTATATTGTTCTTCATTGTGTATACTTACAAATGTATTCCATATTTCACGGAATTTCGTGATAGTTCAACACATGAGACATAATTGATAACTATTTAAGTCTTTTTTAAAATAAAGATTTACATTTTAAATCACAAAAACAAAGTCTGCCATTTGTAATTGAGAGCTTGACATAAAATTCTGTTTAATACATTTTTAGTTTGAATTTTTTATTCGTAGTCCCGTTTTAGTATTTTATTTTCTTTTTTAGCTCTACATCAAAGTCTATGTTTTCCGTTTTTTTCTTTTATTGAGGATCTAGGAACGCAATGAATTATACATTTTTTTGTTAATTGCAGGGGTGTCTAGGCGATTGATTAACAGTTGACACTTCTCCTTTTTAGTTACTATCATCCTATTTAAAAACACTAATTAATGGCATATAAATTAATATTTATTATAAAGTAGAAATCAACAATATTTTATATCAGTTATTCTAGAATAAAATAAGCATGTGTAATGTAAAACTTGCATTAGTACTTTAATGATCTTTTATTTTAATCAGATGATACAAATTTGGTTTTGTAATAGCATTTACAGAATGCTATGTATGTTTGTATGTATGTACACTCTGTATCTAATTAATTTCTTTACTGAGAATTTTCTAAGCCTTTTTCTTTCTGAACTCCATACATGACAGTTCTAACAATTGTTGTTTCTTTTTTACAGTCAGTTTACATCAGATAATAATACTTGGAAAAGCATTAGTACAAAATATGTCATTAAATTGAGTAGTTATACTTACTAAGCAATGACTTAGAGTTTAGTTGTTAATTGACATAGTCGCATTTGTACGAGTTCATAGGTCGAGATCGTCAGTGAAATTCTTGTGCAATAAACTTATATATACTTTTATAACAACAACCGCAAGTATTGCCTCGGAGCGTACCTAGTTTAAAAGAAATAGCATAAGCTATTGCTTACATAATTAGCTATCTGTTAACGAAGGTCCCATAAATACATAGCACGAATGGGCCGGCTCGACCCGGCCAGTACTACCCTCACACAGAAGACCATCCTAATAATGACAGCATTCTTGCTGTCGTATTTCGTTGGTGAGTGTGAGACCGGAGGCCCAATCATTCTGCATCATTCTCCCGCCCTTCGAAGGCCGGGAGAATGATGCAGAATAATCTAACCAGGCTGCCATGGTAGGGGTCACCATGCTACATTGCCTACCCTCACAATAAGATTGGTGACCCCTACTCCTGGATTCTACTCATGCTTTCCATCAGGCAGAGTAGAGTCACTTTGGCAGGCTTAAATATTAAAAAAAAAAAATATCAAACCAGCCGTTTTAGAGATTAGCCGACACACAGTTAAAAATATAAAAATTGATATTTTGTTAGTACCGTATATATTTTCATATGCATTTACTGAAAAGCTGTTATTTTGGTATTACAAACACATGTTTATGACTATGATATTTTTTCATTTCATTATCATTAACAGCCTTTGACAGTCCACTGCTGGACATAGGCCTCTCCTTTGAAAGGAGGGTTTGGCCTACTATACCACGCTGGCCAGACGGGTTGGTAAAGGGTTTGTTTCAAGTTTTCCTTCTCTTGGCAGTGATGTTAGCTGCTTATTTTGTTCCGTTAGTCGCCTCTTACGACACCCATGGAATGAATAGGGGTGGTGATACTTTGTATTCTTGTTATGGGGTGGTAAGGTGACACTTTTGTTGTCCGTGTGGTGACGGATCAAGACTATGATATATATTTTTATAAATGTATATCCAAATGTATTTATACTTACTCAAAATGTTGCATCATATTTGTTGCTTCGGTCTTAGGTCTCACCTAGATAATACATTATTTTTTAAGCGCAGAGTACTTTCGAATCTGTCATTAATGTTTAGTCTATGCGCATCTGTGCGATAGAGTATTGTGTCGCAATTCAAGCCAGTTTCTAATGACGTGACACGTGGAGCCTCCGCTGCTTACGGCTAACGGTTCTTGAGGTACGACCGAAGGTACTGTTCTATAGAGTACCTTGTTACGTACTTAGCGTTTTTATCTTCTTTGCAATAAGCGAACAAGGTTTATCTATAGAAGTACAGTTCTTATCTTAATTTCAATAGCCATGCATCAATAACTATTCATTAGAAGCCCATATCTATATTTCTATGCAAATAAGTTATTTAATTCATTTGTATATTACTCATGTGTGCAATATTTAATGCTAATATTTACTAATGCTAAATGCTTGTATTTGTTAATTTCTTTTTTAATTTATTAATTTTATGAATGCGGCGGTGGAAAGATGCGGGATACCTAGGACAGGAATGGTTGGCGCTTCTTGGGGGAGACCTTCGTTTAGCAGTGGATCGCCATAGGTTGATACTTCATTTATACCCAGAGGATTCCCCATTTTCCACTTAAACTCTAAAAAAAGTGTTTTTGCTACTTAACATAATGTTTAAATTGTTAAATAAAATTTGATGTTCCAAGTCCGCCTGGTCTCGCCTGGTGAAAGTCACAGGAAACTGTTTGATGCGGGCAGTATAATACCATCTGTTGTGGAGAACCTCAGGGTAGGCGTACCTATGTCCAATTGTGAACGATTTTAACAAAGATGATGATGATTATGCTAACGGGGTTCTAGTGTAGCAAATATAAAAAACAAAAGACGCCTAATTGATAGCCTCCTCTTTTTTTTTAGTGGGTTAAAAATCCAAGTATGTAATTAGTGTGGGTTTCTTAGAAGTAATTGGTTTCACTACGTATGACAGAAATTATATTATGGCAATACAATCTTATCTAGAAAGATATTTAATGCGGTTAATTAGTGAGGATACGCAATTAGCTATGTAACTGCATCGCCCATTTGCTTGCTGCTAATAGTATTAAAATGTGTTTATGTAATAAGATTACTCGTAAAAATAAGTAACGACTAAGAATTAATCTCTCTTCTAATTCAGTAGACAGAGGCATTTTGACGGCCATTTCACCTCCATGTTCAAAACAAAATTAATTTTTATCATCTTCTAAAATTGCTCGCCAATCTTGACCCTCTAGAGCAAATCAGGCATGTATATCTATTAAGTGTAGCTTTATCACAGGCTTCGAAAAAACCCAAAAGGATCTGTAATAAATAAGTCGTGTGGGCCGTTTTAAGTGCATTTTATATGGCGATGTTTTTGGAGAATACTAAACAGGTTTAAGTTTGTAGATATTACCGATACAACTATATGCAGAAGTACGAGTCATTGTCTTCGTATCGTACTACGTATATAATTATATATATTTTTAACAATCACTGACTCACAGACAATAAAATTAAAACTTCTTCCTGTTACACGCTTAGAGGTAGTTAAATTCGAAGAAAATGAAAAGAATACGCTAGTGAATTTAAAAAATACTTTTCGAAAACCTTCATATTGTATCTAAAGCCGGTTCCAAAAATAACGGGTCAGTCACATAAACCAATAACGGGTCAGTCACATAAACCCGAATATCTCCCGAACTACGTATGCCATCCTAATGAAACGAAGACTGTTCAATTGAGAATTTAATTATACAGATAAAAAATAAAATAAAACTTAGTTACACCCACAATATTAATCTTACATTAAAAAAAAACTAAAGTAGTCATATTTTTCTTAAGATTACATTTTTTTTATGATTGTTTTTTTGCTGTTTTTCATCACTTTCTTCATTTAATACTTTGTATTGCCTCCACGTGATGAAGCCTCCAGTGATGAAAAACAGCAAAAAAACAATCATAAAAAAAATGTAATCTTAAGAAAAATATGACTACTTTAGTTTTTTTTTAATTTAAGATTAATATTGTGGGTGTAACTAAGTTTTATTTTATTTTTTATCTGTATAATTAAATTCTCAATTGAACAGTCTTCGTTTCATTAGGATGGCATACGTAGTTCGGGAGATATTCGGGTTTATGTGACTGACCCGTTATTTTTGGAACCGAGTGTAGTTCTTAGGTATGAAAGAAAGATATTTTAATTGAAGTAAATGGTTTTGATTTAGATTGATTGGTAGTAGAAATTAACAAATGCATTTAGTGTACCAATGTATGTGTGTGTGTAAGTCTTATGTATGTTCACATAAAAACGTTTCAGTCGTATTGGTCAGTTCTGTTCACTTTGTATCTTCAAAGGTATTTGTGTGTTTTTGTGTCTCAGAATAAAATGCTTTATTCGTTTCTGTAATTAATTTAATCTTCAAAGATATTGCCGTGAATCTAAATATTAACATTGAAAAATAATTATATTTCTTACCAAACAATACGCTAAAAGAGAAATTCATAAACAAGCTTTACCTTCCAATTTACATTTTTACATCTAAAATATAATTCCCAAATTGTAAATAAATTTACAAATCCCCTATAAGCACCGCGGTACTTAACCCTCAATTGATCAAAGAATGAATGAAACAGTTAATAGGCTTTCTGAGCCTCTTCACCTGCTTACTTGAGTGCGGTAAGCTGTAGACTTATTTAAAATTTACGCAAAATATTTTATGACAGAAATATCTTTACAATTAAATTTTCATATCTTCATTCATCCGTTATATGGGTATTGGTATAACATTCTGGTGTTCCAATATATAGCAATAGTCTAGTTCCAATTTCATTTGACTTTTGATTTCTGGGTATTCTTTGTGTCCGTTTCATGTTTGATGTTAAAGTCCCCCGCGAGACAGCTAATTTTTTCCTAATGCATATATATATATATACATATATATGTCGTAATGTAATTTATGGTACATGATCACGCGCCGTCATATACACTCATTTGCAAAAAAAAAAACGGGCGGTTTCGATTTTCTTCCTGGCTGAAAAAAATAAAATACCAAAAAGGTTTTAATCATTTGAACATGTTACTGGCCAGTTATAAAAGTGCCATAATGTTTATAAAAGTACCTTCCAAATTCAAATTTTTGACTGATCCTGGTTTTTAATGGAAACAACTATTAACTACATTTTGTGGCGCGAATTCCCTACAGTTAATATCGACTCTAATGAACTTTTTGTCAATTTTTATTAAATTATCTGATGACCTTGATATTTAAAAGTATTGTTATTGCTGTTTATGAATCTTCAAAATGGTAGATAAAGTAATAAAAGCGAGCAAAATTATTGCGCTGCTTGAAGAAGGTTGCAGCCAATGCTTCGAGGCTCAGAGGCTAAATGTGAGTCGGTCGACAGTTCAAAGGACCTGGCAGCGCTATCAAGAGACCGGTTCCGTCAAGAGAAGGCCTGGTTCTGGCAGAAAGACATGTACCAAACCACGGGATGATCGTTTTCTAGTTAGTCAAGCGTTGAGTAATCGCAAATCTTCTTATGTGGACCTCAAGAACAGACTCGAAGAATTAAAAAATGTGCAAATTAGTCTATGGACGGTCAGGAGGAGGCTTCTCGCTGCTAATATACACAGTCATCGCCCGGCACGCGGCCCTAAATTACTCCGTGGACATCGAGTTGCCAGGCTTAGCTTCGCTCGAAATTGTGTGTCATGGACTCATGAAGACTGGGATAGGGTATTGTTCTTCGATGAAGCCAGGATATCTCTGCATGGTGAAGACCGACGTCGGCGAGTGCTACGTAGACGAGGAGAATGCTTTGCAGAGGCATGTTTTGAAGAAATCCCTCTTTATGGAGGGGGCTCTGTTATGTTTTGGGCAGGAATAAATTCTATGGATCGTACGGAGTTAGTCTTCATCGAAAACGGTACACTGACTGGACACCGATACATAACGGAAGTTCTAATTCCTTATGCACAACCCGCTTTAACCGCTCTTGGCGAAAACTCAATTTTTATGGACGACAACGCTCGCGCCCACCGGTCTGGCGATGTGGAAGCGTATATGCTAGAGGTCGGAATTCGTCGTTTGGACTGGCCAGCTAGAAGTTCAGACCTCAATCTCATAGAGCATGTCTGGGACGTTCTGAAGCAACGAGTGAGATCAGTGCAGCCGGCTCCGCAGACCATCAGAGAGCTAAAGAATGTGATTACCGCGGAGTGGGAACGTATTCCCCAAGAAACCATAAAAGATATACTCGCTAGCATGCCCAGACGAATGCAAGCCGTGATTTCAGCAAAAGGGGGTCACACTCAATGCTAAACTTTTATCTGCTTTTAATGTATTCAATAAAAACAAAGAAATTAAGCGTTTCATTTTTATTTAGCGAGCAGGTACAATATTAGTGTTTTGAGCTTAAACATTATTTCTCATTAATTTAAGCAAAATGTTATTATAAAACTGAGGAAAACTATTCCTTCTTAATTAAGTTATAAAATTCTCAGGATAACAATACCTAAAATTGGCAAACAAACAAATAGTAACTAAAGCCGGTTCCAAAAATAACGGGTCAGTCACATAAACCCGAATATCTCCCGAACTACGTATGCCATCCTAATGAAACGAAGACTGTTCAATTGAGAATTTAATTATACAGATAAAAAATAAAATAAAACTTAGTTACACCCACAATATTAATCTTAAATTAAAAAAAAACTAAAGTAGTCATATTTTTCTTAAGATTACATTTTTTTATGATTGTTTTTTTGCTGTTTTTCATCACTTTCTTCATTTAATACTTTGTATTGCTTCCACGAGCTCTTCTGACAGCTTCCAGGCGATTAGGCATGCTGTACACCAAATTTCGGAGCCGGTGCTGAGGAATACCTTCCCATTCCTCCACCAGTGCTTGTATGAGCTCGGGAAGCGTGATTGGTGGGGGGTTTCGACCTTTCACGCATCTCTGAAGCTCGTCCCAGGCGTGCTCGATGGGGTTTAAGTCCGGGCTTCTCGCTGGCCACTGCATGAGTTCGATACCGACCTCTTCAAGGTAGTCATGTACAATTCTGGCGGTATGGGGACGCGCATTATCATGCATTAATATGCCATGCCGGTCCATCCTGGCCATGAAAGGACCTACATGTTCATTGAGGATCTCTTCCACGTACCTCTCTGCATTTAGAGTTCCATTTTGAATGAGCACCAGCTCGGTGCGGGCCTCAGCAGAAATCCCAGCCCAAACTTGTACGGAGCCTCCACCGTACGCCACTTTTTCCTCCACACACGCTTGATGGAAGCGCTCCCCTGGTCTTCTGTACACCAACTGCCTACCATCATGCTTATAAAGCATGAATTTAGACTCGTCCGTGAACATTACCCTAGACCAATCGTCTAGTGTCCAGTTTAGGTGTTCGCGCACGTATCTCTGTCTTGCAATTCGATGTCCCCGTTCCAGTTTGGGGCCATTTGCGGGCCTTAATGGTTTCAAATTTGCTTCAGCAAGACGTCTTCTTACTGTTTGAGCGCTTAAATTGCCACCTCCAAAGCGAATAAAGTGAGTTTTTAGACCAACAGCAGTTTGAAAACGATTTCGGAGCATTGTAACCACCAGTTTCTGTCTGTCTTCCCTGGCCGTTGTGCATCTTGGTCTGCCATTTCCTGGTCTTCTAAGGTGTGATCCGGTCTCTTGGTACCGCTGGACTACCCGCTGAACAGTCGACAAAGATACACCAATGTTTCTGGCTGTTTCACGCTGGCTCCGCCCAAGTTCCAAAAAAGTTAGGATTCTGGTACATTCCTCTAGCGTGACTGCCATGCTTCACCTCACAGAATAATAATTCCAACATCCATAATGACATGAAACAAAAATTTTGTTTTTAAAAATAGTCATTTTTTTAAATTTTGTTTTTCTAATGAAGTTTTTTTCATCAACCAGTTTAAATAATATGCTATTAGAAGCGCAACTAAAAAGTCTTTATTCTGTTTTTTATTTCATTGATCTAGCTTTTACAGTTCTGGAGGTATTTCAATTTTTGTGACTGACCCGTAATTTTTGGAACCGAGTGTATTAAATAGTTCTTTGCCTAAGTGCCCGTTTTTTTTGCAAAAGAGTTTATATATTCTCAACTCAACTCTCTTCGTTGTCTCCTTTTTTTTTGAAACCAAATATATTTCTTAATAAATTAACGACGAAATATTAATGTAAACAGAATATTCTATTGATGTAATTATATAGACACAAACATAGTTAGTAAGAAAAGCTTGTTTACCCAGACATAAACGAAATTACACTGGTAGATTTTATTATATTATTATTTATAAGAAAGTATAACCTAAAATATTATTTTCATAAAGAAGAAGCAAATATCAGCGCTAATATAAATACGTTTCATTTATCTATCATTTCGTATGATCTCAAAGGAGAAACATTTTGTGGGTATTAATTTTCTTACATGACTGAGTACTTCAGAAAACTTATATCTATAATTAGGAGCTCAATCATTCATTACACGATTATGGTACACAATACACGGTAACTGATTACTACATATATACCGTATGTGTTTACTTACAGTATGTGTCCCTCGTTAGGGATTACAAACGTAGTATTATTGTAATATAAGTAAGTATGAGTATAAACTCGTACTTAGGTAGAGTGGAGAATTTATCGCACATGCCCATTCAAATAGCCATAACAACTTCCTGCACACCACCGCTTATTGATAAGCTAGTTAATTCCAAAAAGTATATACCTATTTCTGTTATACACAACCGGTTTTTAAGCGAGGGCCCGTGCATAGAAATTAACACAAGTAATAAGTTTGGACTAATCAAGGTCACCAAAAGTCAAGATAGTTTAATAAAAGTCAATGACTTCTTTAGACTAAATTTTATGTTTCTAAATTTATACTTTAAAATTTATAACTAGGAAATTTTATTTATTTTAAAAATATTGATATTTTTTTGTTCTGGTGTCACAGAATATTAGATGTAATACGCATTATAATAATATTGCAGTGTATATAATATATACGAGTTGTTTTTGTTGTAAGACTCGATTTATTCGCGATAAAATTATTTAAAATGTTATGACACCCTTCTATAATCCGACGTTTCGAACGTGTTATACCGCTTGAGGTCACGGGTTGTCTACCCGTAATCGCGAGAAAAACCAAGTGGAAAAGTCGCGAAGGCTAAAAACAGTGACATAAAACGGTAAAACTAGCAACTTGTGTGCACGCTTTTACGCAATGCGGTGGATCAGTATAATCGGCTTTTCATTAGTAAGTAGTATTAATCCATGTGTTACATGGACGGCGTGTATGTAATACATGGATAGATAGATTGAAATATCTTGATTTGTACACCGTATTACAAATTTAGAAGAAAATAGATGAAATGCTAAATACTCGTATATATCTAATGCACAAAGAGCGGCCTTAGTGCCAAAACAATCTTTTCCAGGTAACCTTTGGATGGATCAAATATATCGGAGAGACAGTAGTAGTTGATGGTGTAAAAACACATATTTACATACAAAATACATACATAGATCCATACTTACACATATCAACTGATGTGCATACATATTTATATGAGAACTATAACTACTATAACTACTTATATCTCATGAAAAGGAAAAATATTCAAACCATATCAATATTTGTGATCAACTGAGTTATATATGTATAATATTCTGTAATCATTTTCTTAAAACTATTACCTGGTTACGCTTTCCTTATGTTTATTGGCAGTGCATTCCACCACCGTACAGCTTCAAGCGTAAGCTGTACGGCGTGTAGTCACTAAGGAACTGGAATCGTTTTTTGTGGTAGAAGTGTGCTCTAGGAGTCAATAAAAAATTATAAAGGAGAATGAGGATTTGAATATTCTGGCCAGAGCGAATCAGAAGCCACTTGAGTATTTGACGAAATTCATAGACGTGATCGTATTTTCGTAGTGTAAATACAAATCGTACAGTGAGATTTTGTAGTAGCTCAAGCTAATCAAGTTCTGCTTCAGTGATGTTTAGATAGGAGGAGAAGTGCTAAGTAAAGTTCTAGTTGCAGTTGGAAGAAAACAATCACCATTCGCAATTGATATTTTTCATAAGATATAATTTTCATACTAATACAAGAATCTATAACGATCAGATTATTTTTGTGCGAACTTTTACCTAATTATGAGATACATTTTCTTGTGAACCTATACCTATTTAAATCTAGTTGCATTAAAGAAAGGTTTTAAAACAGTTATTTGATATTATGAATCCTCCTTTACAAATCAATATTATTAAATTTTTTGCCGAACTCCATTCGATCCGAAATACTAACTGAATGGAAAAAATATGATATATTAATAATTTTAAGCGGTACATGTATAAGTTACACGCGAACTGGAAGAAACAGGCAAGTATTACTAAGTACATACATACTTAATATCACACCTTTTTCCCAAAGGGAAAGGCAGAAACAAATGATCTTTTAGTACTGTCACAGTTGTCATATACACAGTCCTGACACACATCTTTTACTTCCTCCACATTCATAGGAACCCCTAGTGCTTTTAACAAGGCCTTTTTTTAGAACCTCACTTCTACACACATTCTCTCTATAAATTCCATTCATGACTCTTCTACCATTAATGTTCGCTATGTGGGTAAACTAAACTATAACAATTGAGTTAAGAATAGATATTGTTAACGGAGGTTGTTTATTGTCATAATAATACACGATAACTTATACTATAAGGTTTCTCTAAATCATAGTATTATTACGTCTAGTATTCAACGATACATTGTATTATTTAGAACATGAACCGAAATAGTCGTTCTAACTTCCAGTTATCAAAGCAATGATTATGCGTAGAGCGGAGTCCATTATCGTAGGGTGACACAGGGCGCGTGTTGTTAAACTCTGCCTACTAACAGGTTATCTTGTATTTATATTTACATCTACATAATATTTAATTAAAAACGGCAATAAACAATTACAATCATGACAGTATTTTCCACTCCCGACCGACTTACCGAATGAAGTATTAATAAAGTTAGAGTCTCTAAATTTTGTTTTCTTATGGTACAGGTGGCGCGGGAACCGATTGACAAAAGGTACCTATTTACGTAAGTCAGTGTACAACTAAAATTCAAAAGCCACAAATACATTATCGAGATTTGCATCTTCTGCTCCTCAAAAATAAAAGGAAGTTGGGTTCGAATAATTCCTCAGTGGTGAAAATTCATCGAACCCCGTTTTTTGTGTATTTCTTCGGCTACCATCTGGCTTTGTGTGGTGTTCTTAATAGACAGTTACTTATTTTAGTGTCTGATTATGAAAATTAGCCCGCAATATTAGAACATTTAAGTGGGGGGGGGGAGGTTCAAGGTTAGTGTGACGTCTTTTTTTACTGCAGTTAAAGTGTTTCCTCTAGCCTAACTGTTTGAAAGTGACTTATCAACTATGATAGTTCCATAATTGGGGTTGAGTAAGGTGGGGCATAGTATAACAATGCCAATATATTCGTGTCCTTAAAAAAAAAAAAAATATTGGCATAGCCTTTCAAAACCCTCAATCTGTCTGTTGCTTTACTTACCAGTTGTAATAAGATTTGTTAACAGAATAATACAAAGAAATAAAAATTATATTGTATAATGAAAAAGTTAAGCGAAAATTCCATTACGTGTCTTGTTACTTAATATTAGGTAAGTTTTACAAAAGCAAAAGAAAATCAAACAACTTGGGTTGTTGTTTACGTCTAATTAATTTTGTTTTGATTGTTTCTCATTTCGAGTGCCGGATACAGTGTGACAAGTTACAGTTGCTTCAAAACAACGGTTTGTTTATTATTTGAGGAGGGAAATAAAAAGGAAAAAGTCCGTATATAATTTAAAATAAACAAGAAAAGCCATCAAGTTATTCAGTACATTAAATAACATGATTTGATTAGTTTCAATTTGCGAATTGTTAAACTAAGTTAATACGAGTACTTAAATACCGCTACATGATTTTGTATCATATGAACTGTGTTATTATAAGTGGTCAATTTTTTTATAACCTTTTCAAGGGAAATTTTATTTTCTCAGAGCAGTTTTATTTATAATTTTTAAAATAAAGGTAAACGTAGTGTAGGACGTCCACAGGTGAGGTGGAGGGACGACCTGCATTAGACGGCTGGCTGAAGTTTCTTTATATGTATTTTTAGGGTTCCGTAGCCAAATGGCAAAAAACGGAACCCTTATAGATTCGTCAAGTCTGTCTGTCTGTCTGTCTGTCTGTCTGTCTGTCTGTCTGTCTGTCTGTCTGTCTGTCCGTCCGTATGTCACAGCCGATTATTTCCGAAACTATAAGAGCTATACTGTTGAAATTTGGTCAGTCGATGTATTCTGTGAACCGCATTAAGATTTTTACATAAACATAGAAAAAAAACAATACATTTTGGGGGTCCCCATACTTGGAACTGAAACTCAAAAAATATTTTTTCATCAAACCTATACGTGTGGGGTATCTATGGATAGGTGTTCAAAAATGATGTTGAGGTTTCTATTATCATTTTTTTCTAAACTGAATAGTTTGCGCGCGAGACACTTCCAAAGTGGAAAAATGTGTGTCCCCCCCCCTCTAACTTCTAAAATAAGAGAGTGATAAAACTAAAAAAAATATATGTTGTACATTACTATGAAAACTACCAACGAAAATTGGTTTGAACGAGATCTAATGAGTAGTTTTTTTTTAATTCGTCATAAATAGTAACACGCAATTTACCTTTCATCCAATCAAAACACTATTTTTAAAACATCGATGAAAGTTACAACGAACTACAAGAACTTTTATATGATGTTACTTGCTGATACGGAACCCTGCATGGGCGAGTCCGACTCGCACTTGGCCGCTTTTTTTATATTTACAATTGCAATTATCTGATTACTAAAGAATATATTATGATGCTTCTTTTGTTTTCAGTGTTGACTGCGAGCTCAAGTCATTTTAGGTAAATATTCTGTGTAGTTACTTAAAATTCAAATACCTATATAGTTATTGGGATTGTTTTGATACATAACTGTTCGAGGGATTTGTCCAATTTCGTAACAAGACTTAAAACCCTGGTACTTAAGATACTCTGTCAAACAAGTCTTCAGACGCTGATTTCATGACGAGATAAAAATAAATGAGATTTTTTTCCCGATGTATATTTTTCCCGATAATGAAGATTTTCTACATAAATGAAGTACTTTCCTGAGTGTGTTATGTGTGTAACATAAAGGCATCAAATTATGATGAAATGTGACCATACTGTTCTAAACAATGAATTAAGGAGAAACAGCTTAGTTTATTGTCGTTAACACATAGTGCTCTCTCTAAATTAAAGTTTATATTAAACATATACAGATTTAAGAAATTATCAGGTAGGGTTAACAAAGTACATTGTACCGTCTTGCAAATAGTATCTTAAGATATTTTTTCTAAAATATAATAAATCATATCGATTTTTAGTTTACCGGTAAAGGAATATTTCATTGAAGTAATTGTTTCCACAAATCAATGTTGCTTCTTTATTATTGTTAATCAAACATTTATTTATCTAGGTCACAAGTAATCAGCTATGATTGCAAGTAAAAACATTTATTTTTAGTGTCAGTATTGCAATCTAATACCGAAAGAAAGGGGGGACGCCCTGTTTTTCCACAAAAATGGGCTTTAAAGTTGAATAACTCTCAAATGGAAACCTAAATCGAAAAATGGTTTTACCAACCTCGTAATTTTTTTAATAGACCTATCTAATGACCACACGATAGTGTAGATGCGAGAAAAAAATTATTCCCACTTCATACCCCAAACATAACTCAAATAAAAATATTTTTCATAATTTCATTGTAGCATTTTGCTGACGTAATTAGAACACACATTCATGCAAAGTATCATGTTTCTAGCACCAACCGTTGGGGTGGTAGGTCGAGGACGGACGGACATGACGAGTCTATAATGGGTTCCAATTCATGAACTACAGAACCGTAAAAAGGCAACAGGTTGTAATCTATTTATATCTTTACAATTATATAATGTTATAGTGTTTATCAGTAATTTCAAATTAACAAATTTTCAGTAAATTCAAATAAAAGTATCTGTACTTACATAAAAATAAACTTTTATTTTTTTTGTTCATCTGTCGTTCTGTCTGTCTGTCTATCACCCTATTTGTTCGATATTTGCAACGACGGGACCAATTTTAACGTGATTTTTATTGGTGGATTGCTGATGGTAAAAGGATTTACTTAGGCCACTATTTTTTAGATTAGCTTTGCCCTATTATGTGCCTCGTGATTTTCGTTAGACAACAAAATCACGAGTAGCAGCCAGGCATTAGGCGAGGCTCAATATTAATAAAATTTAATTTGATGACTTTAACAGCTAGCCAACATAAATAAGAATGATACATATAAATAATCAAACTGATAAAAGATAAGAACAACGTTAATTCTTTTCTCTCACCATTTTCTTAGCAGACCAAAGAAAGTAAATTATGTCCAATATTGACCCGTGGCCCTGTAACTACACGTTTCTTTTCAACATGATACACGGTCAGAATAGATGGGCACTAAGAGAGGATTTTGGAATAATAGTAGTAGTCTTCAAGAACAGAAGAAGAAGAAAAAAAATTAACGCATGCTCTACGTTTGTAAATGCGTTGTAAATCAATTTGGTAATTTTCGCTCGTTTTTGAATAATTAAATTTTGAAACGCTAACGAACAAACATAGATTGAACTTAAAAATGAATGGCGTATGGTACTTTTTGTATATAAATTCGTAGGTGGAAATTATCATTTCGATCATATCAATGTCTAACAATATGGCTCTACAAGAATATTACGCTAAGACTGTACGCAACAACGTCTAACGTTTATGACTATGGCACAATTCGAATTTCAAAATCTCCTTCATAAAATGTCAGTGGCTAGTAGTTCGTTTAAATATAAAATTGGAGTTAAGCCAACCACCAGCGCACGCGACGTCCCTGTTCCCGTGAAAATTATAATTAGGAAATTTATATTTACCGTCTTACTCAATTCGGGTATCATTATGCTCTATTACGCTCCCGCTGCGATCTTCGTTAAAGATATTCAATTTGAACAGATTAATTTCTATCAGAAATTAATTACTCTCAGAGAAGGCGCAATAGTCCATCAAAAGCTTTGGACCGATAAGAATAATTGACAATTAAATATATTGTTGAAATGTACTCATAATCTTTGAACTCATAGATCTTTGCTTACATGCTTATACTGTTCTCATTTTATGTATTTGTATTTGTATGCGACGGTGTACGAGTATGTTACACACACACGTGGGTAATTTTGCACTTTTGATCGAAACTAGTTTTCACTCTAGAGGAATTCTAGGATATTATTTCTTCATCATCATCATCATCAACAACAGACTTTAACAGTCCACTGCTGGACATAGGCCTCCCCTTAGAAAGGTTTTGGCCTAATAAACCACGCTGGCCAGACGGGTTGGTATAGGGTTGGTTTCAAGTTTTCCTTCTCTTTGCAGTGATGTTGTCTTTTTCTATATATATATATACTAACCTTTTCTAAAATTAAATATGGTACAATCTTAAACAGTGGTAGTAACATCACTATTAACTTGAATTATAAGTGGTGACATTATTAAGGTTCTATTGTCAAAGACAAGTGTGTCCGCAATTGCTTCTTCAGATTTAGAAGATCAATTTGGTGGTCATGAACGAATTAGTACTGAAGAAAAATTGGCTGTTTTCTTAAGGTAAGTTTATTATGCAGGTAAACAATTACAAATTATGTGGAAGTCTATTCAAATAACAATATTACTTTATTAATTTAATTTAACGAGTTTGACGAGTGCACAAACATATTTCCAGAACTATCAAGTTGTACCAAGTTCATTACCCCGAGTGATTATAATATTTGGTGTTCCTGTGGCTGTTGTTCTATAGTAGTAGACGTATAAAATGTTCCTGCATCACTATGTGGCTGTTGTTCTACAGGAGAAGGCGTATAATTATGATGAATAATATGATCTTGCATCACTATTCTGTGAATAGGAAGAATGTGAACGAGGCGTATATTCCATCAAGTGTGTGGATTCTTCTTGGGACACCAATGAAAATATGTTTGTTTTAATATTGTGTTGAGATAATGGCGGCAATCTTTTTGTAGTCTCGTACATACTAATAAAAAAATGAAAAAGTGGATCATTTTTAACATTGCTTATGGTGAAATCATTATTGGTATTAGTAATTAAGTGTTCCCGTTCTAGCTGCCTTTTAGCTGCTCGTTCATGATGCACAATCGATTTACTTAGTAAATTATTCAAAGTGTTCTTTTTGTGTCCTTGATCAGCTGCTGTACCAGAAGATTGTGATTCAGGGGTTTCATTTGTTTCTTCAACTCCTAATTCATGAATATCCGTATCATTAATATTTTTTTTAATGTCATTTTCTATAGTGTTTGAATTACTATGAGATGATTCCTCATTTAGTATCTCTTCATTAAAATTGGTGTTACTTGGCCTATTTGCCATATGCGGGATTAAAAACGCCATATTCTCTTGAAAGCGCCACGACTTTATATTAACAGCCCCTGATCCACTTTTTGGTTTAGATTTTTTTTGCCGACGAAGCGCATCTCGGTGATTGTTTCTCAGTTTTTCCCAAGATTTCTTGGCTTCACTTCCTGCAATAAAAATAGTCATCATTATTAATCACGACAATATAAAAAATGTATTTTTTGTTCTCTTTACAGATTTGTCGTGAGCGGTAACTCGTATCGGAGCATTGCTTATAGTTACAGAATGGGAGAAAGGACTATCTCAAATATTATAACCAAGGTATCTTCAGCTATTTGGAGGAACATGCAACCTATTTACTTGCCGTAATCTACACTGGAAGTACGGAATAAAAATGCCGTCGATTTCCAAAATATATGGCAAATGCCTAATACTGTGGGCGCCATCGATGGAAAACATGTGGCAATTTAAAAACCTATAAACAGCGGATCCTCATTTTTTTACTTTAAGCAACACCATTCTATTGTGTTTTTCGCTGTAGTAGAAACAAATCATAAATTTGTATTTATTGATGTCGGTTCTAAAGGTAAATTCCCAGATGGAAATATATTTGTTAATTGCATATTAAAGAGAAAAATGATGAACAGACAGCTATATCTACCCGGGCCCAAGGGTCTACCTGGAAGAGAAGTTATAGTTGTGCCTTATGTTATTGTTGGTGATGCGGCATTTCCTTCAATGGAAAATCTTATGAGACCTTTTCCTCAGAGACAAGTGATAGACAATTATAGAAACAAGGTTTTAACTACAGACTCTCAATAGCAAGACAAACGGTTGACTGGCATTCGGCTTATTGAGTTCCCGTTTCAGAATATTTTTACGGCCATTTGAAATGAAAGTTGAAACAGTAGACAAAACTTATAAGACGAGTTGTGTCTTGCATAACTATTTATGCACAAAAAGTATGAGTAAAAATATGAATGAGGACCTGAACTTGGAAAATGAAAATTAACCAAATTTTCAACAATTATTTGCTTTGCCTCGATTGAGAGGACGCATTTCTAAAAGGGCATTTGAAATAAGAGACCAATTTACGAATTATTTTAACTCTTTAGAAGGACGAGTGACCTGACAAAACCACAGTGTGCAACGGGGCGCGTATTAATATCGTTCGACAATAATAATACAACAATGGATATAAAACTTTTAATCATTTTGTAAATGCACGTAATAATATGAGTATATTAAATAAATGTTAGAATTTCATATCTACCTACATTTTTCGTTTTTGTAACCTACCTTTTTTAATACCTTACATAGTCTATTATATACAAATACTAGACTATATTTTGTATCGTAAAAAACAAACATCCACACTTTCACATTTATAATATCAGTAATATTTATACAAATTATACTTACCATCCTTGAGATTTAGCGCCTTTGCGATTCGTTTCCAAATAGAATCCTTTAATTTTGTATTCATATAATCTGGGTGTTTTACGTCGTATAAACATTTTTCGCTTCGAACAGCTTCAATGAGTTCCTTCATTATGCAAACACTCGCGCCACAGCCACTCGAAAACGATGTCTCGTCGAAAACGCCCGTGCTCGCTCATGTACGCGCCTGCGTAGACACGTGAAAGCAAATGCGGAGTTTGGTACTGCGCCATAAGTTTTAAATAGTGCCACTCGCACGCGCCTCGTGACGGCCAATGCGAGTGTGGGCATGTGCGGCGGGGCTACGAAAAATTGCTAAACTGAAGTGGCAGAGGGCGGGGCACATTGTTTGCAGACATGACGACCGATGGGTCCTTAAAGTTCTTGAGTGGCGACCGCGTACTGAAAGGCGCCTGGAAAATTGATAGGTGGTCCAATGTGTTTTAATTTTAATACAGAAACAAATTTAAAATGTTCAAAAGGGCAAAAAGGGAAATGTTTATCTAGGGGATATTGATGTCTCAGGCGCCGGAGATCTCCTCTATAAGCGCTAGCCTGCGGGTGACAGTAAGGTCACCTGTCATCCCAGCAGAAGCAGGGCTGGGTGGATGCGCCATGCGCTATTGCTATAAAGGGGGCAATCTACAAGCCATAGGTAGATGGCCCGAGGTACGGCGGGGTTCCAGGGATTTCTTTTCTAGGGTACACCTGGTTCCCCGGCCAGTTGAACCTGAGATGGCGTGCGGTTTTGGTCGGTTCGAGTCCGGCATTAGTTGAAGTTCCAATTACTTCAGAAACAAATTACTCCGAAAATGTGAGCATTTAAAGTTTTATTCATGGAAGGGAACATGCTCGGTATAACTTTGAAATAAGTCACACTGCGCTTCCAGGATAGAACGGTAGTTCTGTTGTTTTATTCAAAATTAGCTAGGTATATATTAATTACAGTAGAATGAGAAACCAAGCAAAACCAACATTTATAAAACTTACAAGTTCTTGTTGTGCAATGGAGTCCGTGAATGCTAGAGCAACTAGTTCTTTACCTCTTTTGTTTCGATAATCACTCATTATATCAAATTTTAATATGTTTTCATGTGAAAAATGTAAAATATAAATAATCTGTGCTGCAATATTGTGTTTGCCGCCAATATTTAAAAACGTAAAGTTCACTAGTGACTTAGTGAGTTTAAATGCCAAGCGTACCTTTAGGCTGACATACAAAGAATATTTCAGGTAAAATTAATTAAGTGCCAAATGAGTTTTACCTGCAAGGGGACGATTTGGACATAAAGACTTTTATCACTTTACAGTTTTGTTATGGAGCACGATACGCACTTAGGGATATTTTCTTATCGTGGATTTTCTCTTTATCGAAGCAAAAATATTTAAGTATATATATTATAAACTCATTTAGGTCAAAATGTCACTTAGTGTGTTTTACCTTTGAACCGACGATATTATAGTTGTTAAAAGTATCGTATAAATAAATATTTCGATTGAAAAGGTGGACACACACAGTTTGATCTGCGTCTCTATTCTAACATACTCGGTTCGATTTTTTCTAAGTCTCATGTTAGCATAAAAATTGGGTAGGTTATAGGCACTTTTTATTGTTATAATAAAACATCCCTCTTTAGTAAGTAGTTGTTTTCAATATTTTATATACATAAATACCATTTTAAATTCTTCTGCAGTAACTACTTTAACTTCAATAATATTGGACTTTCATACAAACTACCAACCCTCATTTTACCACCTTAGAGGTGGAGTTTCGTAAAAGACATTCTTTGCGGATGTCTACACCCTATAACGAACCTTGCTGTCAAATTTCAAGATGTATGTTTCTGACATTTTGTGATTAATCAGTGAATTTTATTACGATTTTATATACAAAGATTGTTAATGATAAGACTTATTAAAGTAATGCATTATCCCCTTCACATATACAGTTTGAGAACAATTTCACCATGCGTTCCCATGCTTCTCTTTTATTTAAAATAACTTTTGTTTTTTTTGGTGGTTAGGTGTTTTGGTAACCCGAAAAGTTTATTTTAAGATTTTTTCGTTTAAAACCGTATCGCTTTCGATATTTATTTATAACAAAAGTAGCTCTGTCCCATGACTCCGCCCACGCGTATGATTGTTCTGACTTCGGGAGAGTAAAGATGTGCACCGATTTTAGAAATACATAGTAGCGTAGTCGTCAAAGGAAAGCGTAACAGACAGTCAGAGTTACTTTCAAACCTTTTATATTAGTAAATAAAGTCAGTTTATTAATTATATTTATAAGGTTCGTGTTAACGTACACTTTTTTTCCTTCGTGTGATATTTTAAAGTATAGATATCATACGGAACAGCTTCATCAATTTCAGGTTCATTAGTTAGTCTTGACAAAATGGATTCATTACAATGATTGTGCGGTGGGTTATTATATAACACGGTGGTATTAGGTTGTTGGAGTACCATTTTATTAGCATGCAGTGCATGAACTAAATCCCCGTGAAACAGCCTCTTAGACTATAAGTATAGCCTATATACCTGTATGTATCTAGCTAGCATTTATGCTTGTATATTTAAAACTATCAAACACACGTATTTCAACTCTATGTAATCAACTTAATTTTCTCAAACGAAAACCTTGTAATTATATCTTTACTACAGTGTGGTAAATGTGATGACACAATTACCCACATACTTACGTAATTGTCTTCATACCCTTGTATTGTGTCGTTGTGTATTTATCGAATTAAACAATAAATCCTGAAATATAACAATATGGGACTAATACTACATACTTTTGAACAACCTTTTTGGGATATCGATATGCAGTATGAACTATTTTTGCCGTGCGGAAGTTCCCACAGATACCACCAGTTTATTGCTGTATCGGTCATAAACCGAAACGCCGTCTCGGCTACTATGTGTCGAGGAATCAGATATTACCTCGAAAGGAAGTCCCTGGAACCCCGACGTACCTCGGGCCACCTACAGCTTGTAGATGACCCGCCTTCTGTGTGGGAACACTACTAAAAAAATTGTAGCGCTTGCATCTCCAATCAAATCAAATTAAACCATTTTATATCAAAAAACCATATACGGCACTTTTGAAACATCAAGTAGTCAGTCAGTAGTCAGTCGTGAAGCTAATTGTCTGTTCCAATTCGTAGATTCTATGGAGAAGAACAGACAAGAAACTCCATGGACACTCCTCCGCCCTGGCCTGCTTCTGCTAGAATGTCAGATGGCCTCATCTGTTACGCCCAGGCTTGCACTTATGTAGAATGAATCTGTACTATTTTCGAACCAATATTAGCGTAAAATAACAAGAGAAAAGAGTATATTGCCAGTGTGTCGTATGCTATTTATGTTCTGAGTTATGAGATAAATAAAACTCACTGATTCTGTTCTGTTATGAATCCGTTAAGATTCAGGAGTAAGGCCACTAACTGAAAAAGTAAAAACTTCTTGAACAGACCAGTTAAATCAAGTGATATAATAATATTTAACTCAGTTATGTTGATTTTAGAACTCTGTAACAAAGATGAACAAGATAATAGAATTTATTGTGCAATGGCTTATAGAAATAGAATTTAAGTACATTATGTGTTATTAGACTTAATCGCTCACAGTTAACGAAACAAAAGGATTCATTGTTTCATTGTTACAATGTCAGTAGCAGGTAATTAACAATATAATGGAAGAAACTGATAGAGTAACATAGCATCTGTTGAGGATATGTGAAATGAAACGTATCAATTACACGTCGCCAAATATTTAATTAAAGTTTATGACCCAAATACATAATAACAAGTAACCCAAATACATAATAACAAGTAACCCAAATGCATAATAACAAGAGCTCTGGAGTGGAGACCGCGTCTCGGTAAACGTAGTGTAGGACGCCCACAGGCGAGATGAGGTGACGACCGGCCTAAGATGGAGTTGTATGCGAGAAGCCCAAAATCGATCAGAGTGGTATGCAATGGGAGAGGCCTATGTCCAGCAGTGGACTGCGATAGGCTGATGATGATGATGATTATTTTCATCAAAGAGTATAAAAAAACAAAATCAAAATCGGTTTATCCATTCGGGAGCTATAATGCCACACACACACAAACACAGAGACACGTCAAACTTATTACATCCCGTCGTTTTTGCGTCGGGGTGTAAATAATCAAGAGTGCCACGATTGGCCTGGTGTAAAGCTGTCGCCACGCTGCATTCTAGTAGCCCAGTGTCGTGGGCTCAAATCCCACCTTGTGTGATCCACAAAATGTTGTTCTGAGTCTGGGTGTTCTTTGTGTTTATGTTCATGTATATTTGTAAAGTCCCTTGAGACACAATATATTTATTCCTAATACAGGAGCTGTTTAAAAAAAACAAATAGAGTAAAGGTATTTTTAAAAATTAGGCTTATTCTGCCTTGTTTATAGTTTTGTGTTTCTTAGCCTGACAAATGTTACCGATGCAATACTTTAATATCAAAGGAATTCTCTAGTGGGTACCTTGGAATTAATAATTGTTTTAATAAATATGTAAGAAAGTAATAGTGAACGTGAAATAAATGTGAAATGGCTGAAATTATTCTACTTAAATATATTTTTAACAGTTAGTATGCATTGGACATTATCAACAGTGAAGGAGCACCCCTAGCCCAGTTGCAAATGTTTCTCATTTTCTATTCTATTCTCCATTATATTTATGTAATCTCTTGTTTCATAGGCTTATTTATTTATTTTATTTCTACTTCCTGCATTACAATTGCACGAGGTGGAATATTCAACATTGGAGTAGGTTCATTAAGGGACGAGGCAAGTGTATATGAGTATTTAAAATGAGAAAAGAGGAAAAAATATTTAAAAAAAAGTTTTAACACATGGATATTAATAATATCAATATTATTAATATCCATGTGTTAAAACTTTTTTTTAAATATTTTTTATAATATTAGAAATACATAGAGGAATTCACATACAAATTGATATAAAATACATACATAAATACACATATATATATTTAGATTATAGATATTTATCAGAGGTGATAAGGTCATGATCACGATACTTCCGTTAGCTGTTTTTTTAGAAATTCTCTCATTTTAACTTTAAACTTGTATCGATTTTTTTACATCCTGATCTCAACTGGCAGCTCATTCCATAGGAGAATAAATTGTGCAGCATAAGAAGAATGAACAAGAGAGGTGTGTCTTGCACATAGGAGTAAACGATTGTTATAGGAGCGAAGATCTATGTCATAGTTGGAACTGAGTGACTTAAACTGTGAAGTGAGATAAGTGGGAGCTATGGGGCTATTGAGAAGAGAATAAAGGGCGTCGTGCATTCAGGTCGAAGTAGCATACATTAAAGTAATGTCTCTCAGTCACGTGATTAAAATAAAATGTTAGCCAGTGAAACAAGAGAATAGAGAAATAGCATAGAGAATAGATTTGAAAACGAATAATTTTAACAAAAAGGAACCGACTTCAAAGAAAAGCTATTCCGAGTACCCAAATCGCGACAATTGTGCCTACGATATTTGAGGAGTTCCCTCGATTTCCTTGGGATCCCATCATCAGATCCCGATATGGTAACGATGGGACTACCTGTAAGCTACGCCAATTCCAATGCAAAAATAATTTTTAAAATCGGTTCATAAACGACGAAATTATCGCTAAACATACATAAAAAAAACATTCCGACGAATTGAGAACCTCCTCCGTTTTTTTTGAAGTCGGTTAATAACTTTGAAGGTAATGGGCGCTAACGTATAAACATGGCTAACAAAAATTCTTTGAAGCCTCAAATATTTTAGTCATCTAAGATGTTTCAGTAGTAATATATCGATTTGAAGTAGAATAAAGTTTGTTATTTGAATAAAAAATCGAAGAATACGTACTTTTTTATTTGTTATTGCTATATTTGAACGAGTTCGGTTTAAAAAATGTATAATTAAATGAACTCATTTGGTAACTGAACATGATTAATACTAATAATACTTTCTAATTATAGCCATCCAATAAAACACTCAAGATACGTAGGTCACACTACGAGACAGATGTTATTAGATATTTATTACTTCCCGCCTAGTATATATGGACGTACAAACGCAATAAAACTGTAATTTAACTAAATATTTATATAAATATGTCTGTGTTTTCATCGCATCATTTATTTTTAAGCCCTTGTCTATTACATATCGAAGACATATTGCAGGCGACAGGATCTTTTAAATAATCAAAAAAATATGATAGATTATATGTAATCCAGTCCCATACTAAGCAGAGCTTTTATTATGGGTAACTAGACAATTAATATAAATACATAAACATTATTATTATTTTTTTGTAAATACATACATATTATACATAGAAAACACCCAGACTCCGAAACAAATATTTGTGGATCCCATAAATAATGTTTGGCAGACCAAATCCTCCGGGTTGGAACCCGGGAATTGCCCTGTTGATCAGCAGCCGCATACGTTAACCACTAGAGCAACAACGCTTATATTAGGAATTAGGCTAGGAAGAAGTTGGTAAAGCCGGCACTTAGTAATATGAAAGTAGTAGTAGAAACGGGACATTGCAATTATTAACTTTTTGTTTATAATGGAATCTTCTTAGTAAACGTCAATTTCAGAATCTGAATAAAACTAACTTGTAAATCACAATCTAATTTTTATTGACTAGGTATGTTGTTTGGCTAACAAACAATCACTATATACAAAGATTTGATTACCGGCAATAGCGTAATGTAATTATTTAAGTCAAAAGGTGTAACTGCACAGCTGTCTTTCAAATTAAAGTCTTTTGATGTTACAAACTATGAGCTGGAAATAGAAACATTTGGAATTTATTACTAGTCGACAAAATGATTTGTTTTTGAACAAAGTAATCATCATCTAAGATGAAAGACGTTTACTTCTTAATATAGCGCTTCTGAAAACAATCGGTCCTGTTGTGCCCACATCCAAGGATTGCCCGCTATCTTCACCATTTCCATTCACAAAGAACATGGGATTTTTTTTCATTATTATTAAGTCCATTGAGTGATTTATTTAAATTATTAACATATTAACAAAATAATACCAAATTTCTTCTGCTTTACATCATTAATGATATTTGAACAATTAGGGTTTATTCAGGATCTCATATCAAACGCGAGGCTGCTTTTTAGAGTACGGTGATCCTTCACACACAGAAATGTATAGATCTTTCCATTGACTTTTGTGACTCAACTTTTAAGCATTCGATTATAATGTCAAGTGTCGCTTAAATATTAAAATGCATTATTGACTATGTGCAATAACCATAACTATTGATGATGTGTTATGTTTCAAATAGGTATTAAAAAAACATGTATCTGTATCCAAATCATGTTCTGTTCTTCTGCTCTTAGAAAATACAGCGGTGTTATAAGCCAATATCGATATCATCGCAATCATTACATAGTTTTTTATATATATATTTAAGTGTACCAAAATTACTCTACTCAACCTGACTAAAAACATGAGTAGAATCAACAGTAGCTAGCGATCATTATCCTCATTGTGAATGCAAACTATGCAGTATGATATATATGATATATACACTTTGACGGTCTACTGAGATGCCTCCACATCATTGTGAGTCCACCACCAACGAAATACGACAGTACAGTAGACAGAGGGTAGTACTGCCCTGGTCGAACCGGCCGGCGTTGCTCTATTAGACATACTCACAATAGGAATAAAAACTTTCATTCTGCTTTGTTCTATTCTACGATAGAAAATGACAAACTAGCAATGAACAAGATAGAACGTTAGTATTCATAAACCTTTAGTGAATTAATAATTGTACTCTGTAGAATTAGTACCAAAGTCATATGCAAATTTTAGTTAATTCATAGCGTATGAATTGTTTAACGTTTCGATTCAATTTACAAACTCGAGAATGAAAATCATCGCAGAATTTGCTTATAAGTGCTTCCAGAATATGAATTCAGTTCGTCAACTGTGCATCCGAGGTGTTAATTATGCATGTTCTGCATAAACATTCATGTAAGGTATAGTAACTCAGTTTATATTTCAACAGTTTACCCACCGATCAACATTTCAACAGATCACAAAGCAAAATTAATTACACAAAACCACAATGGACCGGGAATTCTAAGTATTCACTCTTTGATATGCCGCTTTAGACGAACCGACGTAATTATGCTAAAATAACTGTCGCCGTCTAAGCGTCTGATATGCGGTTACGAAATATTAGTAAACGGAACAGTAGACCCTTGTTGTCCCTTAGTATCTAACAATGTATATATGTTGGGCCAAAACCCTCACAAAGGTATGTCGTATTTCATTAGGTAAAATGTGGTCGCTTGGTTACATCAAATATTAGAATAATATGAAAATTGTAAGAACATAAATCGGATTACTTGATCTATAAAGAATTAATTAATAATGAACAAAATACAGAATTGCTCGTACAAAATCATACAAGAAACATGTTACGGCTAAGGATATATTGTTTCTGGGAATTTCGGGAGCAAATTCATTGTTGTGTTGTTATCATCTGTCTATAAAGTAATTTACCTAATTTAAATTACAACGTAAACAAAATTGATGTGGAATTTAATTAAGAGCATACATATATGAGTAATTTGGTTTTCCCAAAATTTGAATGACAATACTATCAGTATACCTCTTGTGAATGAAAATTATTAACATTTTTTCTTCATATCATTTTAAAAAACTAAAAAATAATAATAAGTTTCTAACTTATTGTGAATGCATTATAAACCATGTTTCAATTAAGTTTTGTTTTAATTTAACCTATAAATCTACTAGGAACGTTAGTAGGCCTTATATTTTTTTTATAGGCGGGCGAGGAGAATAATGGTAATGCTTCTCGTAAAATCACTTCATAGTAGCTCACGATCACGAAATACAGTTAGGACATTGAAAGCATGTCATGATTAATAATTTTAAATAAGGCACTCTACCGAACACGTGGTGCTCGCACGAGATAATCCACTACAATCATGCTCGCTCCACGACCACGTTCCATTTTAAAGGGACTAACGAACGAATAATAGAAACGATAATTTTATTTAGGGATAGGATAAAATCATCCGGGGGACGAACTATTTTTACAAAAAGAGCTCTAAAAGCTAAAGGACTGGTTAAAAAAATCTGGGAAAATTCATGATGGTAGTCTGTATGATGAACTTTAAAGGAAAACTATAACGGCTTATATGACTTTCTTAGATAAGGAGTTATAGAGGTCTAACTTGTAAAATGCGTTTACTTGGAAAACATTATACAAAATTAACGCATTAATGAGTAAACATAACAATATCTATTGGAAACTATTTTAAATTGACGTTCCATTATGGGTAACTGAGAAACCGTATTCTATGCGTGGCCTGACACGCACTTGGCCGATTTTTTCAAAATACATTTTATCATCATCAGCCTATCGCAGACCACTGCTAGTCATAGGCCAATTGCACTTGGTTAGATCCTCAGCTAAATAATAATACATTTACATTTTGCCAATATATTTCGTATATATTTAGTTATACTTACATAAAATAAATATATTTTTTAATTATTTGTCTGTCTGACTATCTGTTTGTTCCAGCTGATCTCTGGAACGGCTGAACCGATTTTGACGGGACTTTCACTAGCAGATAACAGATGACATAAAGAGTAACTTCAGCTATTTTTATAGACTCGTCCTTTTTTTAAGTCGGTTAAAATAACCGCCGGTAACAACACAAAAACATAGGTATTGAATTAAAATCTTGACATTAGGAAAAAATCACTAATCAAAAAATTTTGTATAAGTATATCATAGAAGTTATTGTATGTGATGTAATTTTAAATAAAAGACTCAATGTGGGCGAAAACTTTAATATTACACTAACTTCTAAATGAAAGTTTTGACTAACGGAACTTCGTGACTCTTTAATTCGAATTTGCAGACTCCGCATATTTAGCAGAACTGTGACTGAGGCTGACGTCAAACATTTCCATTGCTTTTAACTTAAATCATTTTAAAACCTTTCTAATATTTAAAGGCTGGTGTCAGTACCAATATTATACTTATATTATATATACTATGGACTCTAATACTAAAATAAGAAATGTAGGTGACAAAGGGCCTCCTTGCCGTACCCCTCTTTTTATGGTAATGGGGGTGCCAGTTGTCTTACGAGTATTAGTGTTATTTTGATGGACTTATTTGAGTACTCTAATGTATTTAATGAGTAAATATATGCATACTGTTCTATTAATTGTTTTGACTGGCACCAATGAAAAAGAATAAAAAATATAAAAACGTGAAAAATAAAATAAATTAGTACACAACACCACTTATTTTCAAACAAAGCGAAGCTTGTGCTCTGGGTACTAGAAAACTGATATAAATACATTGCCTATATTTGGTAAACACCTTTTTCTTCAAATTGGTCCGAACAGGAGTTCAGGCCCGAGACCAAGCGCAGCGGTTGCTGGTTCTTTATGATCCAATTTGATTGGATCAGATATTCTTTAAAAACAATATACTATTTAGTTTTAGTGGCCAAATTTTATATCATTTCTTTCACAGAAGCTATATTGGCAAACTTATTTACTCTCCAAATATAAAAGTTACAAAGAATGTAAAGTTTTAGATAGAAATGAATTCAGATAAAAATACTTTGATGTTTCTATATTATAAGAATATAAAAATATTCGTAATTGTTTCTGGAAAAGCCCCAAACAAAAGATATAAATATTTAAGCACACCGAAGTTTTCAAAAAAACATTGGCCGAACAACTTAATTTCTATGGACTCCTTTTTCGTAGAAAATCAAAGGTTACTTAAACAATAACTTTCTCTGTGGGTAGTTTTGCGAATTCGCCTACTTTTGTCTTAATTTTTATCTTTGCCTTGCCGGTAAGAACTTTATCTTGCCGGTATTTACATAGATCGTAGATCGTTAGATAAGCCCTCACGCGTCGCGGAATGGTCATAGTTCCGTAGGTTTCGTACGTCATCACTCGTCATAGAATAAATAAAAAAGTGTTAATCTTCTGATTACTAAAGTATTATACCTACACAGTACTGTAAGGAATCAGGTTAGGAAGAATGATAGAAAATAATAAAAAGATGAAGTTTAGTAATGAAATAAAATCATTTATTTAGAATGTGTTAAATAATAATATAATGTAAACAAAAGAATCTGTGAGAAGTTATTATGCACAGCTAATCACCTTAATTAAATCAAAGTCGGTGAAAAAGCATCAATTTATAAAATTTTTGGCGTTTTGTATATAAGAATTCTATAAAAGATAATCCCTGCATTGTTTAAAAATTTATGATACATTTGATATACATTTGAACTTAAGATTGAAGAAAATTAGGAACAAAAGTCAATCATAATGAAAGTTATTACCTCATTGCTATTTTAAAGTAGATATCAAAGTATTATAGTATTATATTCCAGTTTCATAAAAAGAAACAGTGCCATATAGAGATCGTTACCTTCAGAACTTTAACTGTTCTGTTTAGTATATAATCTTTGCCAGCCGGCCGCTTCTCCACCCCTCACGCCTCTCCTTCGTCCCGCTAAACCGCTCGAGACGTGTGTTTTAAATAAATCAAATTAAATTGTTTACAAAAATACTTACGCATGAAAAGTAACACCTTTATCTTTATTTGTGTTTCGGCTTGTGTTTTTACACTTCCAAAATGAACACGAAGGCATACTAAAATGTTTAAACACGAAAAAAACTTAAAATATTTTTTTAAGTCCGCGTCCACTCACAACCTGCAATTGTCGGGTACTAAGACAAAAGTAGTGCGTGCACCTCTTTGAGTAATGATTTAAGTTGGGTGCCTTTTAATATGGAGCGGCCCATCTAACGATCTACGATCTCTGGGTATTTACTTGTTTAGGTATTACATATTTTTTTACTTTTCTAATAATGTGTTATTTTTTTTAGAAAATGAATTCGTAAACTGTGTTGGGTACACAGTTTTCTCGAAAGTTCGAATTTCATCCACCAGGCTCCCACTAGTTAAAGTCAATAAATCACAAGTCAATATAGTATGATAGTAGCCGACCCCAAATAATGGGAATAAAGACTATGAAGATGATGAAAAGGATAATGAAGCCAAAATACCCTTAATGAGTTCTAAATATGTATCTATTTCACAAATTAATCTTGAATTACTCTCTTTATTACAAAAAGCCACAAATAAATCAGTTCTGTGATGTTTGATTGTGATATTCGAAGATGTGAGAAACAAGAGGGCACATACATATCGACTATTATTTCATATGTAAAGATAGCTACCGCAGAAAAGTATTTTTGGAAATAATATTTTTTAAGCATATCGTAGAAAGGACGTTAGACACTCGCATTTCTACAAATACCCTGACGATTTCTAATTCTAAAAGAGTTTGCATACTGTAGTAAAAACATATCTACGGATAAAGTAGAATTATTCTGTCAAATAATTTGAGAATGAAACCTTACAACAGTTTCAGCGTTCGCAACAGTTGAAACTTAGGAGCGGAAAAATAACTACATTTACCACACTTTAAACTTCTTCTTTGTCCTCCATTTTGATCTTAAATCACACATTCAACAATTTATTAAAAGTTACAATACCATGTCGTTTTTGATTACCGTGGTTGTGGTCCGTTACACAACGTAGGTCGAATCAAAGTACAATATTAAAATAAATGCGGCCTAAACTTACAGTGATGTAACAAAGTACCAACTTTCTAAAGCGTGGTCCGTTACATAAGCAATTTTTTCAAATTAGTTCGGTGACCGTAATATGCTTTTGAATAACTTCTTAAATAGTTTTTTTTTTCTTAAGACAAAACTTGCAATTCGGTATTTGTACAGTAATATATGTAACAAAGCCTTGAACCCTTATTGATCCTAAGGTGTATAACTGTCCTTGAGTTTAGGTACTAAATACAATGTAAGTTAAGCATGAGAAATTTAATGATATATTAAAACACATAATAATAATAAAACAAACTCACAGTCGCTTTAATAGGTAGTATTAATTAAAAATCTTATATACATTTAAAATAGTTGGTCGTGACGATTATAATCAATTACCGACAGGTGACATGGTTGTTCATTTGCCCCTGTACATTAAAAATCTGTGAGTTAAAATATTAAGAATACTAGTTAGTTGTGACTCACTAGTTATATGTGTATTCAAATGTTCCAGGCTCATAGTTGAGCTAGTTGTTTATGATAAGGGTACAAGACGCTTGTATACAAGATGGAATTTGAACTTGAAGCCATTTAATAGTAAATTTACCTTCATAATCATTACTCTACGGCCGCTTACCGACGACGACTTACGACCTTATATAGGTAATGCAAGCGATTAATTTTAAGAAACTCGTAGTAAGTGGATACTTTATGTATTTTATTAGGAAAATCAAAAAAATAATTTCTTTGTAGTACTGCAATTTAATATAAAGGTGTACGAAAAAAATACAGATAAAAATTTGTCTGCGTTTTATTAGTTTTTGTTTTAAATCACACCTAGGAGTACATAAAAACTTTAACTTAAAAAAACTTAAACGGCGGGCTCGAAAAATCTGGAAAAAAACATGATAGTTGTCCATATATTGAACTTTCAAGGAAAACTATAGCGGTTTTGTAAAATGTACTCTCTTGGAACACGATTTCAAATCTACGTACCATGATGGGTGACTGCGGAACCCTATTCTAAGCGTGGCCTGTCACAAACTTGGGCAATTTTTTATTCTCTTATTGTTCAATCTTTCGCAATAAGAAGTTATTTCGATAATACTCTCTGTACATTACTGTGTAAATCTAAATATTTACATTTTGTGCGTCTGAATAATGCTTGTGCCGCGAACCGTGTCATTTTGGGTCTCGTTTCTCTCGTAAATTATGATGGCATAGACAGACCTTCTAAATTATTACCTCATCACCCTACAGTTCAATGACAGAGAATGTTAAAGACCTTAAGTTTACTTAAGTAGGTATAGTTTCCTCAAGTAACATGAAAGAATAAAAATAGAATAACTATTTTTCCAAGCAAAGAATCTTTCGAGGAAATAATACTTTTGAAATTCTTTCTAAATAACAATTGGATGTCAAATGGTACACGTATTGTTCATAAACTATTGTTGTTAGATTCGGCAGTTCACGGTATGGGCTCGCACTAGCCGTACAGTGGTGAATGTTATCGCCAAGAGCCAGCGTCACGTCGAATTTCGACGGTGTCATTGCACTCGAGTAGCCTACATTCAACGATATTTCGATAGAAGTGCCTACCAACGCTTCTTCCTACTACCAACGCGAATTTCAACACGTTATTACAGATAAAAAAAACTGCGTTTTTCTATTTTTTTTTTTAAAGCACACCTTAGAGTACTTTTTTTACGTTATATAGTAGAGAGTATTTAGAATAAAATTTTGATTTAAATAGTGATTTTTTAAATCTGATGAGTGCTATTTTTAAAGGCTGACTGATTAAATGAGAAAAATGAGATATACTATATCGTTTAAGATCGTGTAATAGTGTTCTTTTAAATGTCTTTTACCTTTGTTAATATTGTGGTGTTTTCTTTTAATTATCTTAAAATTGTGTCTGCTAATAACATGAATATAATGGAAATCTGAGTAAAAATTTCTTCATAAATTACATATTATTGTATTTATATTTTTGTATCAAACTATAATTATTAGGACGATAATTTGAACATCTAAAGTTTTACTAGCTGACTCACGCAACGTCGTTCTTGGCTCCTAAGCGTTATATACATACACTATGCACCTAGTAGGCACCTACCTTAGGAACAGTAGCAAAACACACATTATCACGATAATGGGGATTTCGTTTCGGGGTACATCATGAGCAACAACAGAAACATCTCACTAAGCCGCCATATGGTGTGGGTCACCATGTGGCATTATATGCACTCACCTTGAGAATGGTGGTCCCTACTGCTCAATTCTACTCATGCATTCTATCAAGCAGAGTTACATACTTTCATATGGATCTAATAGAGAACTGTTAATTTGATATTACATACAGACACTCCCCGCGGACCGTCACCCCCGTCGGGGGTTACGGCGGGGTGGTGTGTCGGACTCGAACCGACTAAAACCACACGGTGTGACCCTCTCTGCGCCTTTGTATTGGAAGGAGTCCAGGGAGGGGATTTCCTTCTGGACTCAAGGCTGACACCACCCCGCCGTAACAGCCGACGGGGGTGACGGTCCGCGGGGATTTCCACACGTAAAAAAAAAAAAAAAAAAAAGGGTTGGTTGGCTGATCGGCATTGCCTCCTTCCTTGGGCGTCTTTTGCCCAATCTGGGAGGAGCCAGTGTCGCCACCAGGCAGCGCCAGTACACCCGTGTACGGTTGTCCGGTCTATGGCACTCTATGGTGCACCGGTGTGGGCGGCGGCTCTGACCGAGCAGAATAGGGTGCGCCTCAGGCGGCCGCAGAGTACTCTGGCGGTCAGAGCCATACGGGGTTACCGCACCGTATCGACGGAGGCGGCGTGCGCCCTGGCCGGAACACCCCCGTGGGATTTGGAGGCGGAAGTGCTCGCCGACGTTTATTGGCGAGTGGCTAACTACCGGGCGGAGAGTGGTGGAGTTGGACCTCCGCCCGAGGACGTGCGCGAGTGGCGCAAAGCCGCTCACCGAGCCACGATGGTCGATCGAGAGTCGATCAGGCTGGAGACTCCACGTGCTGGCTTCGCCACCGTAGAGGCGCTTCAACCGGTCATCGGCGAATGGGCAGTGCGGCAGCACGGGACCCTTACCTTCCGACTGACGCAGGTTCTTTCCGGGCATGGTTGCTTCGGAAAGTGCCTGCACTCGGTCGCCAGGAGGGAATTGAGTCCCGCCTGCCACCACTGCGACTGCAGTGAGGATTCGGCTCATCACACGCTGGCGGTCTGCCCCGCGTGGGAGACGCAGCGCCGGGTCCTCACTGCAGTCATCGGAGAGGATCTCTCGCTTTCGGCCGTCGTTCGTTCCATGGCCGACAGCGAGAGCTCATTTACCGCGATCGCAACCTTCTGCGAGGGCGTAATCACGCAGAAGGACGCGGCGGAGAAGGCCCGAGAGGACGACATCCAATAGGACCAGATTCGCCGCCGGCGACTCGGGCGGCGGAGGCGCGGACATCTGCGCCTCATGCCGCCTTGAGTGTGGCCGCGGGTGGACGGGACGGGTTTTCCCTCCACCCGCACTATGTGGCCAGCCGCGAGGAGGCGGCGTCGGTGTGTGCCGGACGCAGCCTAAGAGAGGGTCGTCATCCGAGACGGTGCCCGCATCAGGAGCGGGCAGGCGCTGGAGAAGTTCAGAAGGAGATCCCACCCTGGACTTCTCGTCCTCCTAAACGGAGAAGCGCGGAGAGGGCACACTGTGTGTTTTTTAGTCGGTTCAAGTCCGACACACCACCCCGCCGTAACCCCCGGTGGGGTGACGGTCCATGATGATTTTTCAGATATAAAAAAAGGGTTGGTTCAAGTTTTCCTTTTCTTTGCGTTGATGTTGTCTTGCGTAGTTTATCCCTTTGTCGCCTTTTACGACACCCGCGCAAGATGA
This sequence comes from Phragmatobia fuliginosa, assembly GCA_932526445.1. Classification (NCBI taxonomy): domain Eukaryota; kingdom Metazoa; phylum Arthropoda; class Insecta; order Lepidoptera; family Erebidae; genus Phragmatobia; species Phragmatobia fuliginosa. The sequence continues at coordinate 23,935,563 of OW052057.1, read as the reverse complement.
ATATGGGTGGTGACACTCTGTATTCTTAATCCGTCACCACACGGACTAGATATAGATTTAAATACCTACATTTACTAAGTAACTACAAGTTGATAATACTTCTCGGAGTTGTATATAATAAGTAATTAAGAAATACTTCTCACAAGGACATTAAAATATTATATGTACTCGTAATAGTCCTTGGTCACATCGTTAATGTGTTTTACCAACGTAACGACTGTCATGGCATATTTCATTTCAGTAATATTTTATTTTGACGATCAATTATTGTAAATCGAAAAAGTGAACTTGAGTTTTAACGGTAGGTAACTTCAAAAACCTTAAATATGTTCAAGTACTTTTTTAACTTCAAGTACGATACTTTTTTCATAATACTTTACTCGAATTTCTTATTGTTAACCGTTAACACTTATTAACATTTATTTTTGGACCACTGACCTAAAATGTAACTATGCACGTGTTAGTAAAATTTAACTTTGAAACACGTGGTTAATAACGTTTAAATACAGAGTTATGAGAAAATACATTTGAAAAATCACTTAATACTTACTAAACCGACCTTCAAGTGACTGTGTTAGGAAGTTTTCTTTGTTCTGGGCCAATTATATATCAATATAGTGCACATTTTATTTATTTACAATACTGACTTATAGAATAATATATTGATTGATTTTGATTTCAAATCGAATTGATGACGTGTGAGGGCGTCACTAATTTCGAAATTTGTTAAACTGTCAAAAAGATATTAAAGGAATGGACAAAGTATAAATTATAGAAGGAAATTCAAAATACATGCTTACTTTGCCACGTTCGCTGTACTGTTTTCAGCAGACTGCAGGTTTCTATTTGTGAACTGTCTCCTAAAATTAATTCTTCAAAGATGGCGATTATAACAGTGATGCAAATATTAAATTTAGTTAGAGCATTTTGGAATATACCTGTTAGTATTAGTAAAAGTACAGAGTTACATTCCTACATTCCTATAATGACACATTTAATTTCATACCGTTAAGTATGTACATTAAAATAATGGAAAACGAAGGGAATTCAGGCTAAAATGGAATATTAAATCTTGAAATATTAAAATAAAATTTCGCTACTATTCGAACTTACTGGATTTGACTAATATACCTAGTGAAGTTACTACCTTCTAAAGTCCTGCACTTTGAACGCAAAGCCCGTCTCTCTCTCTTTGAAGTCATGCTCAAATTACGAGTGAACTGTTTGTCATTGTGAAGCCTTTTGTGTCTGCGAGGCAATCAGGGATTGTCACCTGCAGTTGGCTTCAAGGGGTTTATCGTAGCTTATTAGGCCTCTAAACCACCTCAGTGCATACTTGAAAACGAATAATGAAAGTCTTTGTGGACCTATTGCATCATACAACTGTTATACTATATTATAGGTACTATGGTGTTTAAAAAACGATAGTTATGTGATTTTATGTTTACTGGAATACATAATCAAACAAAAATGTCCGTAACTTTGTCAGATATGTAACTGTTATTGACAAAGCCCCCCCATGCTCCCCTAGTCAAGTTACAAACGTTCATAATTAACGTATTATCTTGTTTCATTGGTAAATATTTTATTTTGATCACGTGACTGATAGATATTACCCAGTAATCAAGTTAATAGAGAAATAGAAATAGACAACGAAAAGTGTTTGCAACTTGCCTAAGGGGCTGTTGTCTTGAATATCACCACACACACATCTCCAACCACTAACTTTAAAACACCTGTAATATATTTTTTTGTTTTTTATTTTACTAATTGTTTCGTATATATATGTATATATGTTTTAATATAAGTTAGACCGTTGACAGTTATAGCAAATTGATTACCACTTATCTCTAAAATATGATCTAAAATAGAAGAAGCCTAACAAATCTATCTTAAAACTCTTGAGCCTAAGCATAATCTTTGTTGATACCGTTATAGGGAATGCTTTGATTTACAATGAATAAAGCAATTCAGTCATCTTATGTAGAAACTATGTTTAACGATTGGAAACTACCATATACTCGTAATATATATGACGGCGCGTGATTATGTACCATAAATTACATTACTGTTAATAATGATTTATTGTAATCATAGCTCGATGTATTAGTTTTGTTTGTTTTAGTCGATTCTGTAATCGATATTGAATGATGTTGAATGTATTTAAATAAGAGCGGATTCCAATGATCGGATCCGAATGGGGGTAGTCTTATGTCGCGCCACCAGCAAGCAATGGCGGTCGGTCATTCTACTGACGGCTACCGCGCCTACCGCACATGTGCTAACCTGTTGGCTCTTAACTCGTTTCAATCTTGTTAATCGTTAATGTTTTCGTGTTAATACATAAGATATTTAAATAATACGACATTGAACAACACAAGTGTACACTTATTTTGAAATTCCTGCCGTTGCAACGCCCACGATGTATAGCCTCAACTAAGACCGCAGTGAGGCCTCTCCCCCGACGCTTCGACATATATATTGGACAGATATAAAATATCTACTAAAACATAAAGAACTTACTAACAGTTTGCTTGCTAGAATATTGGTAGGATTAATCGAAAATATTAAAAGTGTTCTACTTTTATTTCGTAAATTAAGCTGTTAAATTTAATACCAAACCGTACCTAACGAGTAACAGTGAAAAATTGTTTCCGCAAATTTAAGACTATATAAGACGCAAATTCAAAAGGCCAACCCAGACCCTATACTGCACTCACATAGTTCTCTTTAATGTTGTACACGGACTTAAAAAAAAAAAGACACCTCTGTGGTTTGTTTCGGCGTTTCTTCCCAGAGTGAGTCGTAGGAAATGCCGGCGCCTTCTAGCTATAAGTCCGACTTGTAAAAATGTCTCAAAAGATTTACTTACGGAAATAAATATCATTTATCATTTAAGAGCAGTAGCTCTCTACAACTGGTCAGATGGTAAGTTAGTACCTACACTCGGTTCCAAAAATAACGGGTCAGTCACATAAACCCGAATATCTCCCGAACTACGTATGCCATCCTAATGAAACGAAGACTGTTCAATTGAGAATTTAATTATACAGATAAAAAATAAAATAAAACTTAGTTACACCCACAATATTAATCTTAAATTAAAAAAAAACTAAAGTAGTCATATTTTTCTTAAGATTACATTTTTTTTATGATTGTTTTTTTGCTGTTTTTCATCACTGGAGGCTTCATCACGTGGAGGCAATACAAAGTATTAAATGAAGAAAGTGATGAAAAACAGCAAAAAAACAATCATAAAAAAAATGTAATCTTAAGAAAAATATGACTACTTTAGTTTTTTTTTAATTTAAGATTAATATTGTGGGTGTAACTAAGTTTTATTTTATTTTTTATCTGTATAATTAAATTCTCAATTGAACAGTCTTCGTTTCATTAGGATGGCATACGTAGTTCGGGAGATATTCGGGTTTATGTGACTGACCCGTTATTGGTTTATGTGACTGACCCGTTATTTTTGGAACCGGCTATAGTTACTGTCTACGATACGGTGTAACATAAATTATTATTAATGTGTTTGCTGCCGAAGCTTATCAAAAATTGTGCCTAGAAGGTTACTCGATACCGTACCAATCAACAGTCGACTTGTCCCGGGTACCTACTAATTACTGTAAACACAACCACTGTTTCAAATCCCATATTGACCAACATACCAAACACTTTGAAATTAAACCAATAGTAAAGAATGAATTACTCAAAACCGTAAAATGGAACGCTTTAAGAACAATATAACGTAATAAACTTATAATTCTTATTACTTCATATCAGTCAAGTTAAGTATTAAATGAAATATGTGTTACCAACTGCAGTTCTCAATAAACCGTAGTGTTTGTTAGCTGTGGTAGTTTGCGGTTTAATTAGTTTCTATTTCCTCAACGATAAACTCATTTCCTCTCTATTGTTAATTCAAAAGCTCAATTGTGAAGAATTTCCAAATGTACGCGTGAGAGTGCCAAAACCAGACATATTACAACCATTTGACTAAGAACGGGCCTTGACCAAGTTTTTACTCCTCTACGAGTCGTCAGCCTTGAGCAACTACTTATCAACTTACCAAGAATATTCATATCTACACCGTTAGACAATCTTATCGTGTTGAATATAAAACTCATTTTGCTTTGGCACAGCTGTCTTTGGTGTCATAAATGTATTTAGAGTTAGGCCGCATGTATGAACGACCACGTACAAGTATATATAAAACTTTTCATAGTGAACGAGACATTATGTTTGTCTTCAACCATAATTATAGTATTACGATATATGTTGTTATATTTTACCTCACGCGTCTCCTTATTTCGTCAATGAATCAGATTATACACATTATAATGTACATAGGAGTGATCAAGTAGAATACAAGAGTAATGTTTAATGTATCTACAATTTTAAGATCGAATGGTATCCATCAGGGTTGAAAATCATTCGATAGTAAACATACAAAACTTTAACCGATTTGAATGTAAAAACCTATTACATTACTTTGATCATAACGTTTTTAAAGCAAAACATGTATCTTTAACTGCGAAAAGTATTAAATTTAATAAAATTTGTTAACACATTTCATAGTTTTATCAATAAGACCTTGCGTTACATGTATTTTAGCGATGGAAGTTGTCATGTAAGTTGTGTCAAGAGTTTCCAAGAGGACGTAGAAACTATTGAGGGATTACATGGTTTTTTAAATATTTAAACCCGCCAAACTGAGTCTATTCAGCTTGATGGCAAGCATGTGTACAATCCAAAATAGTGTTCACTATCTTCTGTGTGGGGGTAGTACCTTCCCGGTCGAGCCGATCCCATGTATGCTAAATATCAGCGTGACTCTATTACCTTAAGAAATGAGAATATTCTCATATATGAGCAAGTAAGTTTTAAAGCTAACTGTTCACCAGCTAAAATGGAAAAACCATGTATTGCAATCATTGTACCAAACGAAGTTGATTAATAAATCGTGAGTAATTTTTTGGGACTATAGATGGTGCGCTGGCAACTATTATTCCATACCGTAGCTACGAGTACATCAACAATCGTATCAAATATTCGTATTATTACGAGATAAGCCGCACCTAAAGTAACAATGAACGTGTTATAGTACGACTCTTATCAGTAAATGTCGTATTACTAATGCATTTTACTAGGTAAAGGTGTCTTGTACCCGTTTTCCCTAAATTTAGGGGCCAGTTATAGAGATAGGTGTTGATGTTATTGTTTTAGACGGTTTAGTAATAAAAAAAAAACATTTTCACAAACACAATTTAATATTGCTCTCCAAAGTCAGAGTTAAGACATTTCTTTAGAGTAACAATATCCTATAACCATGTATTGTAGGTAGTGCTAACAAAGATAAACCTGCCTTCATTTTCGGCTTAGAAATAAGATAGACTTCAACAGACAAATAGGATGCTTATGAACTAACGAGTTACGATAGATATAGCTAATTGAACATATGTTTGGCGTTATACATTCATATTAATATTATAAATTCGAAAGTAACTTTGTTGTCTGTCTCCTGTTCCGATTTCACAGCAAAACCAGTGCACTAATTTCAATGAAATTTAGCTTAGAAATACTTTGATTTTTAGGGAAAGTCATAGGCCGCATAGTGATACTGCGATAGCTGATATAAACGCGGGCGGAACTGGGGACAAAAGTACATTTTCAATCCATGATCATTTTTCAATACTACTTATATCGTGTATAAAGAAAGAAAGATCAAAATAACTGTCTGGTTAATAGTAAAGTTATAAACGTAGTAACATCATTGTAGGATGTGATGGTTTCATAAAACGAACATTAAGTAGACATGCTCGTTTAGAGGACAGAGCTGACGCTGACGCCACGTTGCAGTTGGCGGCTCGACCTAGCTTCTGGTGCGTCCACGTAAACGACGAACCTAATCAATTTAATTTCAAGGTTATCGATAAAGGAAATGTACACAGGGAACTGTAACCATGATAAGATCGCGCATTGTCAATAATGGCAGGTCTTAATTTACATTTACGTTGTGAGTTTATATTACAATGTTTTAGAGACTTTACTAAATTATAAAAACAGAAACCTTGAAAAATATGATAATATTATGTGTCTTTAAACGCTAACGGCAATCTAGGTACTTAGTTTTATACATTGTTGCCGTATTTGGTAAATTTATTGATAATATGAATAGTAAACTTAAGTGAGACCCTCTAGTATTTTCGGACATCTGCTTTAAGTGACGGAACATAACTTTAGATATGGATCTAACTCATTAATTTATTTAACCCTTTTATTGGTCTCCCCCTCGAAGTTTCACTAAATACATTTCTTAAAGAAATATTTTCATAATAAAAGAGTATCAATCTGTTTAAAATTCTATATCGTTTGGGTTAATTTAAGTTTTTTTTTATATATATTAGTCTGCCAAAGTGACTACTTAACCTGATCGAAAGCATGATCAGAATCCAAGAGTGGAGGTCACCATCCTCATTGTGAGTGCACACTATGCAGCTTGGTGACCCTCGCTGTGGCGCCCTAGTGAGATGCTAGTGCATCATTTGGCCTACAGTCTCAGACTCACCAATGAAATACAACAGATCGAATGGTTTCATTTTTAAGTTGGTCTTCTATGCCATAGTAGCGATAGTACTGCCCCGTTCAAGCCAGTCCATTCGTGATGAAAGCAGGGTAACTATACTATCTTGAAAAGAGTTAAGTCTATTATTCATGAATTATTGTAAAAGTCAATTTCCTTAAAGAACGTTAATGAAAAAAATTCGTTCGTTTACCACAATACGGTTCTCATCATCATCATCAGCCTATCGCAGTCCACTGCTGGACATAGGCCTCTCCAATTGCACGCCACTTAGTTCGATTAAATACGGTTCTCAAGCAATGATGAAATAGTGACGTATCTTCTTTAGATTCTTACAAACCTAAGCAACCAAATATTCTGGGTTACAACAATTTTTTATATAAAGTGATGTTTGTTGACTGTAAATACATTTACAGTGTACAATATATTATGTAACAAACCTCAAATATATTATGTATCTATGATACAAAATTATCAAAGCAACATAGACAAACACCTTTGTTGTGAGTAACCTTGTAAAACAATACCGAAACACATAATAAACACCCTGAGTCTAATATTAATCAATCATAGTAATAACAAAATGCCTCACCTTCAGAAAACTCAAGGTAAGGTTACAAATCTAGCGTGAATGCCATTCATTTATTTTGATAACTTTGTCAAAGTAACACCGCCCACTTGTTTTATTTTTTATGTATGTAACTAAAAATGTATGTGAGAGAGTTATAATTTTGAAGTTTTCCATTGATTTTTCTTTACAAATGTAAAGAAAACATCATTAACCTTTCAAATTCCACTGCTGGATATAGGCCTCTCATTAGAAAGTAGGCTTTGGCCTACTATACCACACTGGTCAAAAGGCATAGGTATAAAAACATCGCTACCTTTCATTCCCTATTAGATAGAAATGAGTTTTAACTTAGAAACAATTTAAAACTGTATATTAGAATAATTACTATACATAAAGTGGTAATAACAGTAATGGCTGGTTGGTTCCGCGCTGGAAATACTTGTACTAAATAACGGTTCTTTTTTGATGTCAATCTAAATTTTTATTGCTGTGCGTGTAGTTCACAGCTGACGTAGTCGCCTAACGCGCGACCTCGCGCATTCGTTCGCATTGCTAAATGCTGTCAAGCCTCACTTGTACCAATTCAATAAAATACAACTATGTACTTACTATCTACTGTGTATGTATTTCATCATATATCATACGCATGTTTTTAACTATGGCCTTGATACAAATGCCATTCAATGTATCTTTAAATTTGTTTCTCAAAACGAGACTGTATTTTAAATATGAAAACGTTCATATTTTGAATAGCTCTTTTCTCAGTCACACCATTAGTTCTTTGTTTGCCTTTGTTGATTGTTTTAGAAAAGTAACAATCAATATGAAGGTTGCATATCTTGTTTTCTTTTTTCGAAGGGCAACATCCGAATTTATATTAGAAAGTAGGTCGCAGCAGAACTGTTCGAATTAGAGACGCTTAGCCAAAGATGTATCTCTAATAAACGAAAGACCACATTGTGAGCGTATCATAATTATAAAACTGAAAGTACACTTGTTTACTTCTCGACGTGTGCTTGTTTACGAATAGTTATGTTCCTATATTTAAAATAAATTACAAATCTTTACGTATGCAACGATGACAATTAAACATACAATTAATAGGCACATAAAAACCATAAATGGTTGTGGAGGCCGATGTTTCTTCTATGCATTCGTTCCTCCGATCTATGCATTCGTAGAAAACGTCAAATATTCAACTTATTGGTACTGAATTTTCATATAACTAATTGGTATTACTGATAGCTATCTCTTCTTAGTTTGAGTATCCGTCTGTACTATTTATATATGTAATTACTGTGCACTACTTTTTAAAAACATATATACTCTTAGTTGTACTTATCACTTTACTTACGTTAACTTGCTAGCAAAGACTTGTAAACTAATTCTACTTGTGGTAAAATCAACATATACACCACAATATTAAAATGGGTATCAACATTGTTTTTTCATTTTGTCATTATAAAAGGGTAACAATTGTTAACACCTTTTGCTATTAAAAATAGTTATTTAACTGCAGTAAATCATTCACGTTTTCTTTGGTCACTAGGTTGGTACTACAGTTTACATTATTTGTCGTGTCCGTTGATTGCGCGTTCATAATCGTTATCACACCAGGAAATTTCCTTATTTGGTTTACAGTATGGTTAAAATGTATATTTTTATTAAAATTTATTAATTTGTCTACCTACCTATTTGTATAAAATGAATGTGGTAGTTTATTTGTGATATTTATTTCTGTAGGTGTTAAAAGTCTTCGGCTATGTTCATCTATTGAATGTCGTGGGCACTGTTATCCAATGGTCAACTTTGCTTCTACTATTAGGGTTTCGTATATTGCGTACAACCTATTTTTAAACATCATATGATCTGTACAAAAGTAGTTTTCCAATCTATATGCGGTTTCATATACTGGTATTAATTTCATACTAATCGTTCGGCTATTCAACCGTTCAATGCCAGCACGATGCTGACTACACAACCGTTATAAGGAGTATGATTCAAGTTATCTAATCTAGAATTTAAATTAACCTGTTTATTTTTTAATATACCTGTTTTACGCAGGATTTACCTTTGTGATTGCAACCAGGTGGAATCACGAACATTTATACATATTTGATTTGAGTTTCTAACTTAACATATTACAAATGTTTATTTTACATACAGAAACTCATTAGGGTCACCATTTTATTGCACTTGCATCTTCTAAGTTCTAATTCCTGTTCTTCTTGAATGGGAGCAAGGTAAAGCAAGAATGAAAATTATGTCAAGTAAATACAGGAGTTCTAAAGAGCTAGAATGTAAATATACTGCAAGTTTTGGAAGTTAATAGTTTGAGCTTTTCTCCCACAGAATGCCAATCTAAAATGACAACATCGTGATATCATGTCTCTGTATTCTTAGTCCGTCTGGTGACGGATTAAGAATACAGAGTGTCACCACCCATATTCAACAATGATGATGATGCAGTATCATCTTAATAGGCTGCCATAGTGTGGGTCACCAGTATGTATTCTCTGATCCGCGATAAGTACGGTGACCACTATACTTGGATTCAAGCTTTCCACCAAAGAGAGTGGAGTCACATTGGCAGGCTCATACACAAAAAAAGACGTCAGCAGTCGATAGAAGTTACTAGAAGCCAGAATTATATATGTTCACATTCTAAATTAGGAAATCAAAGCTCACTTTAATAGTAAAATTAAGACATCTTAGGCTAAGTGAGTAAATAAATTGGTTTTTGACATTGTTAATGTGAAATTATTATCTTCTCGCATTTTTCGCTTCATGAATTGTCTCAAAAAAAAAGGAAAATTTGGAAAATTTATTTAACTTTACGAGAGATAGAGGTAAGTCTAAAGCTGCGTTACGTTCACCTTCCACATTTATTGTGGAATTTTGTTTAACTTCTTTGTATTACACTCCAATGGAGAAAATAGTACCTACCTTGCAGCAATTCATTATTTGAACCTCTTTATATACAATATGCTTTTTAGGGGTCCGAAGTTTATGACTCGGAACCCTTATAGATTCGTCATGTCGGACGGACATGACGAATCTATAAGGGTTCCGGTTCCTCGATTTACCGTCCAAACGTTAAGTGCTAGAAAGCTGAAACTTTGCATGAATATGTATTGTAATTACGTCGGTAAAGTGCTATTTGGGGTACCTTGGGGTACACGTAAAGTAGGGATGATTTTATTTTCTCACGGCTACCCCATCGTGGGGGGATCATTAGATATGACTGTGCGTGGCCTGACACGCACTTGGCGGATTTTTTTAGTTTAACTTACATTTATACGAATACTAAAATTGTCTGTAATTTTATCTATTGTAGTATCATTTGATAAAAAGTAAATATGTATTAAGAAATTCCAAATGGAATAAAATTTATTTCTGTCCAAGTAGCAATTGAAGTTAAACGTTCAATTTACTGCGCTCTTAGTGAAAAGAGACTGTAAGCTGAGCATGAAAGCCGACATGAAGTGTCTAGTAAAAGTCTAGTGCTTTAATATATATCATTTGGTTTATGTATAAGAAAATTATGGGCGTGAAGTTTAAAAACATTTGAATATTCAAAAAACCGGTTTATATTTCTATGAAAATATAATTTTAACAAAAAGAAACCGACTTCAAAGAAAAACTATTCCGAGTACCCAAAACGCGACAATTGTGCCTATGATATTTGAGTAGTTCGCTCGATTTCCTTGGGATCCCAATATCAGATCCCGATATGGTGACGATGGGACCACCTGTAAGCTACGCCCTTTCCAATGGAAAAATAATTTTAGAAATCGGTTCATAAACGACGAAACTATCGCTGAACATACATAAAAAGAAAGATTCCGACGAATTGAGAACCTCCTCCTTTTTTTTTGAAGTCGGTAAAAACAAACCATTTTTTTAATGAAAGTCATTAGAAGTAAAAAGTTTCTCTGTCCACCTGGGTGATCTGATTATAATCCTGGATAATAATGGGTATAACTCCGAAGTAATTGTTTGTGTGATCTACAAATATTTGTTTCAGAGTTTTGGTGGTTTCTATGTATAATATAAAAGTATTCAATAAATTTTATTTCATAGTACAAGCTCTGCTTATTATGGAGCTAGATGGCATTGTGTGTTACATGTCCCAAAAATGTATTACAGTAAAATGTAGTACATTGTTGCCAAATGTAATTCATTGGTGGTCAAAACTCTAAAGAAAATTAATTTAATTTAACGTTAAATCACATAGCATTGAAATTAAAGTCGTATAATTATTTCGACAAAGACCCAATGGCATTTAGGTAATCCAAAGAAAGCACAAAGACGAAGTTAAGTTAAAATAAAAGTCGACTTTAACCACCTTCCGATTCATAAAATAAAATATGATATTTAAAAATTCTTATTACTGCCTGCCTCATTATTCTAGCGGTTAGTTTATGCGAGTACTGATGAGAGATTACGATTCATTTTCTTTCAATAAATTCTTAATTACGGCTTGGAATATAGAGGTTTGGCGGTGGATTAAATGAATGTCTAGGATGTATGTTAAGCCTTTGATCCCGGCAGTAATGCACATCATAGCATGAACATTACTAGTTCGTATTTCGTTCTTAAGTGTGAAATTGGAGGCCCAATGATGAATAAAAATCTCAGCAACTCGACTTATTGAGGGACACCGTGTTGCATTGCCGGCATTCACAATGTGAATGGACCACTACTCTTAGATTCTTGTCATTCTTTCCATCAGATAGAGAAAATATATTTTAGCTAAATTAAAATCCCTACTTCCCTACTAATATTATAAATGCGAATGTAACTCTGTCTGTCTGTCTGTCTGTCTGTTACGTTTTCACGCCTAAACCGCTGAACCAATTTTCATGAATTTTGGTATAAAGATATATGGGACCTCGAGAAAGGACATAGGCTACTTTTTACCGCGAAAATCGACACACTCGCGGGCGGAGCCGCGGGCAAAAGATAGTAATTTAAATAATCTTTAGAATAGTAAGGTCTAGAAAGATGAATCCAAATAGGTACATCCTCAATAGAATATGCAATTTTATTTCAAGCCATTTCACGTTCTTAATTCAGTAGAATTCAAATTCAGAAGCATTGCCTTTATGTCTGCCTTGCACGTTGAATAGCGATGTTCGTATATTATAATGCCCTCAGAAATTCAATTCATTTTAGATGTGATGCGCTATTCGGTTCAGTGTCAACTAAAATGCAGGAATTGAGAACATCTATTCAACCCACTCTCTTGTGCCATCAAACTAATATATAAGCAACGAACTAACTGTAAAACCTTGGTTTAACTACTGCTTTATAACTAGCCGAATTTCTAAAAAAACGGTTGCAGATAAAAATGCCTTGGCAACAGCTGTGTCGCTTCCATCGTGTATAACATAACCGACATAGATTCGTGCTTCAGTTCTCCTTATGTCTTTGACTTAAGATCTATTTTGGCGTATTGCAAAAGTATTTATTTTGTTTCTCTTTGTTTAACGTAACCAGTGAATCATTAATCTTCCACACCCCCCTCCTCTCCGGTCCAAGTGGGCGATGGAGGGTGGCGCAAGTATTTTTTGGAGATCCACAATTTACTGGACGTATTCACAGCACGAATACCACGCCAAACTTTGTAACGGCATAATGATTCACAAAATTATGTTTTATGTTTAACACATTACGTTGAATTTAAATTTGTATAGGGTAAAGACTTTTGACCTAGTAGTAGTCTAACACTATTTGTAGACGATTTTAATAAGTACATATGTTAAAAATTATTTAATTAAATGATTATAATATATATTGGGAATGTACCAGTATACTTAAAATGCAAATTATGTTGATTATTATAATTTTTGGTTTCGAACGATGAAAAACGTCTCAGATATTGATAGCTCAAACCCAGCAGGTGTGTTCTACAAGAGAAATTCCTAACGGTGACCACTTAGAAAATTACGGATGAATTCATTGTATTATTACATTAACTTAGGTCTTAATCTTTATTTGATACATGTTTAACATACTTGGAATTGTTGGCATTGTTGTAATCATCGTACAAGTAGCCGTATTGTTTTTGCTGCCAGTGTCACCACTCTCAGATAAAGGTTCCGATTTAATATATTATGCTTTACTGGCAAATAATAACTTATTTCAATTTTAATAGTCTTGCATAGATAAATGATATGTCGAAACATATATTATGTCAGATAATCATCTGAATATCAGCAACTTTTATCTGTTGAACAGTATTATATGCATTTAAATCTGAACAACTGAAGTCCTTAGTCTCTTTATTGATTATTTATTTTTTGTATATTAACAGACTATTGAAATAAATTTTAATGTATATTTCTATATACAAGAGAAGACAAGACTACAAATAAATAATTATTCTTTATTATCTAACTATAGCCTTATTACTTATTATTATTATGAGAGGTAACCCGAGCTCAGCTGTGGGAAGTTAAGATTGGTTGATGAATTATTATAGGTTTGTGAAATCAGGACTATAATAACACTCTCTATTTTAGACGAACATGGAGATACGATAAGTTAAAAGAAAACTCTTTAGATTAATAAGACTGTACTACAGGTTATTTTATTTTTTCTAAGAAAAATATTCCCACAAATCTAACGCGTATGTGTGTGTGTGGAATATGTCTACTAGCTCTGTGGTCATATATAATTTACTGCCAAAAGCAACATTGTACCTTTGACATTTACTTAAGAAAGTATTATACTACTTACATACAGAAATAAGAAATGTTATATTAAAGAGGGCAAAGAAAACATTTTCTTGGAAAGAAACCTACATACTACATTTACGTCCTTGCCGCCAAGGGACCTCAAATGCTTTTTGAAGGTTAATATTTTATGAAGAAGAAATAATCATCATTTATGTAATTATTGAGCTTATTACCGTCAAGAGCACATACATTTTTGAGTGCGAGAGAGATCGAGATCTCTTGAGCAACAACCCGTAGATCGAACAGTTTTAAAAACTATAAGTCGACTACAACTTCTTAACATTAATTAATATTATAGCCCATTTCCCCCGAGCTTTTATTAGATGTTCTTATTCTAAAATAGGTTTAAGAGGTTAGATAATACGGTGGGAATATACAAATATATTTTTGGGTTTGCCGTAGTCGGCTTAGAAATTATTTATCTTCTCATATGGGTAATAATTACTACTAAGAAGGAAAAAACGAACAAATTTTCAGATTGACATTTCTTTTCGTAATAAATGACAATCTGAAAAGAAAAGCCAAGAAATCTCACAAAACTGTAACATAAAGCATCCCTTCTATTGAAAATAACTACCTATCAAAAATATTACATGTGAAATCTTGGTAAGTCTGTAAATACTAAAACACAACCACTGAACTGAATTCGTGACTGTCAGGTGCTGTCGAATAGGTATCCTCAGTCTGAAAAGGGTATGACATTTATGAATGAAAATTATATCAAAAATTTTGAAAACATATACTTCATCTACAGATTTTGTTTACGGCTCATTTAAACCTGAGTGAACATCTTAGCTTGGAGCTATTATTTATAGCAGAATGAGATTCGTGTTTTTCAGACAATTGTATTTTGTGAAATTGTTTTATAGATATTTTTTTCCATCTCTATGATGACTTTGTGAACGTTTTTTTATTTATTCAATGATTTCATACTTGATGATGTTATGTCTTTCCAACACGCTTTTTTTAAACCCAACAGTAGAAAAGTGCCTCATCTCTTTTAAAAATGGCAGTAACTAGACCTACTAAGTTCTACAAAACTGGAAAGATTCCTAGTAAAATATAACATACAATATTTATGAACAAAAGTCACTGGTACTGAAATATTACCTAACAAGTAAAGTAAAATTATCAGTGGTATTACTGATTATGACAGGCATTGCGGAGGGACAGTTCCCTCCAATTCAGAGACAGAGGCACATAAAAAATCGCGTCACTGTCCCAAACAAATTCTTATTATATCTAAGAGATAATAGAATATTCGCGAAGTTCAGTAGAAATGTGTCACCTATAGTGAATTTCGAGATCGCTTTCTGTTTTAAAATGCTTGGCGCTACGCCAAAAGTGGACGAACTGAAATGACTAGCGACATTGCCATACCTGGGTTATTGATGCTATTAGCTACTTTTGCTTTTATAAATTTACATAAGCGAGTAGTGTTCATTTCCGAATTAATAAGTTACGATTTCTAATTCCTTTTTCTATTTCTGTAATTAACGGTAATATATTTTCATAGCACAAAATACTACCTACTTGTTATTTCTATTTTTTAATTTTTTTACGATATTTTAAGTAATTATAAAATAAATTATAAACTACTTACTGAGAACTAATGCCGACCATCACAAACTTGTAATTTACATTTTTATGTACTCACATAAAATAGTAAGTATTTAAAAGAGAAAAAATGTATGTGTTACAGACTATTTAGTGTTTATTCATCGTATAATCGTTCTAGTAAGCTAACCATGGACGGTGATGCTTATAAAATGTCAAATGATTCTATACACCAGCCAGTTAGTAAATAAGGTACGGTATCTGAAAAATTACAAAACCACTCTTCTCGCGAGATGTTTAAGTTTCGTCCTCATATATAATAGGTGCGTTCTCAGTCTTCAAGTCTGCATCACAAGTTTCGCTGTCACAACTATATACTGCGTCGAGTTCTCTTTGAATTTCTTTCAAACAAATGATTTTATATGTGTATCACTTTCTAATTTTACTCACAATTTTAAAAGCATAAACAGTATTTTACATATAACATAATGGCAACCATAAATATCTATAACGAATTAAACTTATAAAATTCTAATTGAAAAGGAAAATTATTTTTCTGGCTAGGCGTTGGCTCGATATAAGCGTAGTTAATAGAATTAGGACGAACCCCAGCCTCCCCGTAACTGCTTTGTGAAGTGGATTTACATCGATTTAAATATTAATGGTTGCTTTTGTGTTGATTTTCGTTCTCATACAATAACATCAGACATTGATTGTTCTTTGATACAACAGAGCTAACTTCCCTTCGTAAAAATTTCGGTCCCTAACTCGAGTGTACCGTAGTGTTGTAATTTAAAGGTCTTTGTTACCTAGGATAAAATAAAAAAATATTTTCCTTCATGTTTTCAATCGTGTTATAATAATAACTTGGCGTAATTACTTCACTGAGCCTTCTACTTCATCTTCATTTTATTTCAAAAAAATTACATCATTTCATTCCAAACTAAGCCTCTGCCTGTACCCAGACTGATAGTAAACCTATTTATTTCTAAATACATGCATACTCGTTTTACTAAAACTACCTGTATCCGTAATGAGTGGTGTCCCCCTCATAGATTATACACACAATTTTCATCAAGTAGCGAATTCACATCGACTTTAAAATAAATAAAAATAATTTGGTTAAATGCGGGTCAGGCCACGCATTGAATAGGGCTCCGTAGTCACCCGTAATGGCACGTGGATTGACAACCGTGTCCAATAGATAATTGTTATGTTTACTTTTTACTTCATTATTTTTGTATGAAGTTTTCCATGTAAACACATTTTATAAGTTAGAATGGTTTGGTTTATTTTAATAGTATGATACAAAAATGTTAACATTTACTGTGACAACCACACTACGCAGAGATTGTGTTAGACCTCTATAACTCCTGAATCAACCAAGTTATCTAGTATGTTATGTTTTTTTATGTTATGTAGTTTTCCATTATAGCTCGTCACATGAACTGCCCTCATGAATATTTTCAGATTTTTCGATTAAGGCCTTGGCTTTTAGAGTGGAAAGACATCATCATCATCATCAGCCCATCGCAGTCAGTGGACTGGGGAGGCCTATGTCCAGCCACTGCTCTCCCATGCTCTCCCATTGCACACCACAATGATCGATTTTGGACTTCTCGCATCCAGTCATAAACCAGAGGGGAGGGACGTCTTTTTTCCTTTATAGATCCTTAACTACTTACTAGAACTGGAGAAGTGAGGTATGGTTAGAAGAGTTTTGATCGTCCGCTGGTTATAAGCTACACGTCGTATCATTAAAGCTAATGTGACGCCCTCTAGCGACCATTAAGTACTGTGTTAAACAATGAGATATGCCGTTTGGTATCATTGCAAAGGGCGTTACTTGTACATTTCAGAAATATATACATTGTATAGATATAGCATTTGCTCCTGACTTTGCCCGTATTTATTTGATAATTGTGATATTTGTGTGGTCATACATAAAAGAAAATATACGCGTCGAAATGAAATCGTCTTCCTTTTCTGTCGTCTGTAAAATAATAACAATAAATATGCATAATAAAATTAATTAAAACATACTAACAAAGAACTTTTATAACATAACCATTCCTTTCTTTTATCCCTCATTTTGAAGCATGTAATGGAAATGCTTTAATTTTTATCACCTTATATAGATATTTGCATACTTTATATTCACAGCCAAAAACGTTAATATAGTATGACATGTGTGCAGCTTAAAGTGTTGCTTTTTGGTATAAGTAAATGACCATGATTAATATTTTTTTTAGGATTTGAGACAACGTTACGCAAAATTTTGATAAAAGTCAGCAATAACTGTCAATGTGACGATGGAATAAGAATACAGAGTGCCATCATCCCATATATAGTAGGTGAAAATTTTCTTTCTAAGCAGAGGGCTGCTGAATAGCAGTGGACTGTAATGGCTGTTGATGAAGATATAGATAAGGCTTTTTTATTATTAAATAATAGAATAGAATAAACTTTGTTGTACACAGGTTAGTACAATTTACAAATACAATATTAATGGCTGTTCAGAAAGGCGACAGTCTCATAGACAAATGTGTGACAATAGTACTCTTTTATGTAGTATCGGTGTACCTACGTCAAATTAGATTATGTGTGGGAGTGGGCTCGATGAAGCGGGGCAAGGCTAGCGCAGCCGATAAGAGTCTAGTTAGATTTATTATCCGATTCAGTACAATTCAGTCGAACGAATATTTATAAACAGTTTACGAGCTGAGAATTAAGCTGAGAGTAAATAAGAGAATTTACCTAGTACAAAACTATATTTTTTTTCACCAGGTATTAAGTGCTTCATACGCAGGTATTAAATGCTTAAGTAGAATAGCTACTAGGAGTGCTAGGGAATTCACTTGGCGTTGAGTTTCTAATTGACTATGTATGTTTAAAATGTACAAACTAAATAAATAAGAATTCTGTTATAGAAAAAGTACAATTTAATATAAAAAGTGTGAGCTCTGTAAACTACATAACGATATTTGAACTAAGAAAAGAACCTAAGTGATCTTTTTGATGTATCATAGGAATAAATAGCTGGTAGCGTTCACCAAACGCGCTTTAGAAATTAGTAGCATTAGCCAAACACATACATATCCATTCAAATTTTAATCAGGCTACAGCCAGTTGGCCCTACAAGTGATTCACATGTAAATTGTAGCTATAGTGTCGTTTAAAGTTTAGTTCATGCAGAACAACCTTCAAGAAATCGATTTTTATACGTACGTAAGAAGGTTCCAAATACCGTAAGGCTTCTCAGAGAATACTACTGTTAGATTAGAATCGTAAAAACACCGATCAATACATTTGAAATGTATAACAAGGTCACGTTATCATAAGTAGATGTAACTGAAAAGATTAAAATTTGAATTATTTATCATATTTCGTTGCTTACAGATTCTACAGATTAAATGTGAGTTGGAACAAATTTGAATCCCAGCGAAACAGGCAAGATTTTGTGAAAATCTTTGCTCTTCATAATTTTATTTTATTTATTTTATATGGTCCTTTCATTTGGGTCTTTTCATTTTCAGAGGATGCTTTGGCCAGATCCATGATACATCCAATATATCTAAATACAGGAAATCGCTGCAACAGGTTAATATGATTATTTAAGATTCCTAACAAAAAGTTTTTGCAAAAAAAGAAATGACGTACTAGAAGATGGACGAAAGGCAAAATCGAAAACATTTACGATATCATCAATAACCCTTAAATGCCCGCTGCTGGACTAAGATTTTCCCTCAGGAGATGGCTAATACTTTATGGATTTATTATCACGTAAATTTTTATTTAATAAAAAATGAACTTTCATTACATCATAATGGATTTTTCTAATGGATCCTCTGCGGATAAACATTGATGTATCATAACTATTGTTATGAGCTATAAACGGCAAAGAGATTCTTTGGAGTACATTAGAATTAATTTACAATATATGATGTTGTTATCTTTTTAAAAATCTATCACATAATACTTACCTGAGAAACCTTTACCATAAAACAAAAACTTTTAAGGATCCACAAATTACTCAACCGGACTTTGGATATCGCAGAAGAACCTTCCAAGAGGTACACGTCAAAGTCATAAGTCAAAAATAACTTGGGCTTATTTATTAAATTATTCTACCGTAGCTCCATATGAATAATCCTTTGACAGTTTGTCTTTTAAATACGTAACATAGGCGAAATTGTGGTCGTTTATTAAATTATTATTTTAGTAGTGTATATTATTATGAAGGGAGATCGTTTTTTGTTTTACGGAAGACTTTCCCCGTTTCATCTCATCCATATTTTTTATCACTAAATTCATTACGACTAATACTTAGTCTACAGAGATTTAACAATTGAATAAATTGAACACGTTAATTACTTGACACTGGCAGAAATAGCCAAAGCAAGAAATAGCAAAATATATTAAAGTACTGAGTACAGAAATTACAGCATACGTGCTGTCGGCTTTCGTTTCGGAGTGTGAGACCAGAAGCTCAACGATGCAATTGAATCTCACTAGGTTATAGTATAGTGTGGTAAATCATGCTGAATTGTGAGGATGGTGACGCCTACTCCTGGAATCTATTCATACCTTCTATCAGGTAGAGCAAAGTCACTTTGGTAGACCTAAATATATAAAAGGACTATTGTCTCTGCAACAAATGTACTGTGAAATAGTAACTATTTCTTTAAAAACATGTGACACATAATTAAGCAGATAACCAGCCTCTTCCCTCCCCGTGCGAGTACTCTTCTAGCGATACACGACACACTTTATCTGTCAAGTATACAAAACAACCTTAACTCCTAAGTCTTAAGGTAAATATTTCAAAAGCAGCATCACATAAATAATTTGTGTAGTCCGTTCGCTGTCTATTGAGTACTAAATTGGGACTGATTGAAATGCTCCAGATTGCAACGTACACGTTCGTTCCTGTCATCACACCATGACAGATCTAGAACGGTCTAACACCTTAGTACCGGTTAGTACCAAATGTGACGCTTCATCCAGACCGGCTGTAGCTTCAATTGTTGAGACTTGATTATATGCTTTTATATCAGTAGTGAAATAGGGTTGTCCACTGCACTTATTTCGTTCACATGGTATTAGAATCAGCTAGTATATGGTTATGAATATGTTTATACAAAGTTATATTATAATCCCTATAATTTTAAATCCAGCCTTTCTAATATCACATCAATAGCGTTGGTAACAATATATGGTAGAGGTGGGAATCTAGGCAGTAGGCCTGCTCGATCGATCGTCCGTCGACTAGCGAGACCCGTAGAAACTGTGATGCCTCTAGCCGCCCGTGGCATAGAGAGGGCATGTGTCGTCTTTATAAGATCCAGGTCCGCTCATGTGTGTACTGTTCTCATCTTTGCGATAGATGGTTGCAGAAGCGAGCCCTCTGCATTTTATAAGTTCCGAAGCCAACGATTTCTTAGAACTTTTACAGTTGCGAAAAGATGTCACCTCTGTGGCAGTCCTCTATCGCCTTTACCATGGAGAGTGTTCTGAAGAACTATTTCTACTGATCTCACCTTTTCCTTTCCTCTACAGGTCAACACGTGCTATCCTTGAAAGTCACCGCTTTAGAATAGAAGAAATACGCATCGAAACTAAGCGGTTCGGCTCTTCTTTCCTGTGCCGAGCAGTTAAAAACTGGATATCATGTGTTTCCTCTCTGCGATGATCGCGGGTCCTTCTATTCAAGTAGTAGAAAAAGTGTTTGACTAGGCCGCCATAGTGTGGGTCACCGTTTTGGATTGTCCTCATTAACAGAGAGGACAGACATGGTGATTTGGCAGCAAATTTATAAAAAAAAATATATATATAAAAAATATATTTATAATATTATACGCATAGAATAGGGTTCCGTTGTCACCTATAATGGTAGTAAGATTTCAAATCTTATACAATAGACAATTCTCATGTTAACTTATTATTTCTTTAGTTTTGTACGAAGTTTTCCAGGTGAGTGCATTTTACAAGTCAGGACGCTATAACTCCTAAAAGTTATCTAAACCGCTATAGTTTTCCTTTAAAATTCAATATATGGACTACTATCATGAATATTTTAAGACATTTTGAGCTAGCCGTTTAGCTTTTAGAGGGGGGGAGGGGGGGGATTCCAAAAAAATGCGCTTTAAAATTGAATAACTCGCAAACGGATTCCAAAATTCTAAAATAGTTTTCACAACTTTATAATGTTTTAAAAGACCTATTTAAGCATTTTCGCATTTTCTGAGAAAATAAAATTTATTACGAAATACTTTTATTATGTGCATAAAACAAGTAAAGCAAACGCTTTTAATAAATATCTTCCAAAAGAAAAGAGTTGATTTTGGATTGTATTAACATTTTGAATTTGCTGTTCTGTGAATTAGGCCCGGTAATGTCATAAAAGTTATCATTTGACAATTCGTTCAATTTTCGTACTACGCAGTATGTAAATTTAGCTCATTGCGAATGGAGGGACTGTTCCCTAAATAATGGAATCTTACTCCGTTTAGTATTCGGTAATACACGAATACTTTCTTCTTTAAACAACACAACTTTGGATGTAAAATAATTTGCTTTTAGCTAAAAGAAAGTGTAATATTTTTAACAGTCTACGAGTATGTATATTTGTGTTCTGTCAAAGCGTCCAATTTAGTGAACTAATTTTAATTAATGCGGTGTCAATAATGACTCGAGTGCTATAGGCTAGTTATATTATATCAAAAGTTTTTTTCATTATCGGGTTTATAGTATTTTTATTACTTTTTCTTGTTTAGTTTTATTAACTTGTCAAAATTAGTCAAATTACTAAGTTTTGAAGCCAAACAAAGTTCAAAGTTAACGAGATAAATCTTAATTAAACGTTGATTTAATTCACTATATGAGGTGATGTTGTTTTTCCAACATCATTATAAAACAAGATAGATAGCCTTAGGTTTGGTTCTTGTTTCATACAAAACATTTATGCTACAATTACTTACGTAAAAGTAGTACTGTAGGTATTTTCTTAATTGTAAGTTGCCAACATATAGTACTATTATGTACTATCATAATAGTACGGGAATTAAGACTAGAAAGACGAACAAGACACACCGACATCTATGTACACAAGAAATATACTTACCATTTATTATAAAACGAAATTTTATGATATCGTATTATTAAAGACGTTTGAGTTAGTCTTACTAGATGTAGAACTATAATTTTATACAATATCAATCCTCTTAAACAATTCATTTCAAGGTTTTCTTGAAAAATACGATGAATAAAAAATCACACTAACTACATATTGTTACGGTTATAAATTTATAATATAGATACTTTCTTAGATTTACCACCCCATCAATAAAAACAAATTACTTTCTTATCAGGTATACCTACAAAATTACATATGCAAAAAAAACAAATTGCAGTCACAAAACTAATAAATACAAGCAAATATATCAACATAAAGTCTTACAGAATCTATTCTCCTTCAATTATAATATGATCGAATACCAAGATGATTACGTCACTTAATACTGTAATTTACAATTACAATTACTTCTTTAACTGCCTCCAAGTAGTTATAGGTATATATATATATATATATACTGTAGGTATATATATATATATACCTATCTATTGCTCTGCTCTCTGCTCCTCTTTGGTAACTTTAGTAAAACTATTCGCTTATTAGTTAAATTGTCCACTAATTTAAAACAAGGATGAATAAATTACCAAATCAACTGAGAACAAACTTTAGGTAATATTTCTAAACTATGTGGGTTTATAATCATCAAACAATACCATTGAAATCTAATATTCTACCAATATAAAAGCCTAGCTAGATAATGTACCTCGTTAAGATATTAAACTGTAATGTTATCTGCTTAGCTAGCGTCGGTAAATACATCGGTTTCGGTACCACCGTACCACGGAACTGGGTCAAGATGATTTTAGATCAATACTAAGGCGCTGCGCCCCACTGTGCGAGCTCTCCGCACGGAACTCGTAAGGCCAACTCAAATGAAGTTATATTGTTGTTCACTGACGAATAGGATTATTCTATTTACAAAATTTTACTAAAGGAAAATAGTTGTTTCACATTTCTAGAGCTTCCTATCTACATTTACTGTTAGACTTGTAGCGTTATCAAGGGCTGATAACACCTTTGCGATGACCCGATAAATGTAGGTCACTTAATCTATGTACGAATAAGTACCATGTTCTCAAATAATATCGGCTGTTGCTACTTTGCCAATCTTAAACTGTCCTATTACAATTATGACTATAATTATGCTCTTTCATATTTTTTTAGACGACGTCATGTGATGACTCAGATTTTAATCTAGTAGTTCATACCCACACATCTCAGACGTGTATGACGAATATGCAAAAATAACTTGGATGAATTTATAAAACATTGCTAATAATGTGAATATTGAAATAATTTGTTTTTATAAGTTAATACAAAGCATGGTTCCGAATCTGAATTTGTGTAAAATGCTAGTTAAAGAAGTTGTCAAAAGCTATGGCTTAAATGTGCCCTATAAAATTATAAAAGCAGTTACGTTTCACAGGCTCCATGTTCCATCAGTTTAAATAATTAGAATGAATCAACAAAAATAAACATTAAATTCATGAAAACCATAAGAGCATATGTAACATTCACTACTTTTGACTATAATAAATAAATGGGTAGAAAGTAAACCACAATAAGTCCATATTGTTTAAGATCACGGCGATATAAAACTTAGTTTATCGTTTACCTGATTAAAATATAAACGAGTAGTTTATATGTTCAGATATAATGCACCTTACAGACCATTCCTCGTGAGCCATCCAGACATAGCGAACCCTTCAGACCATCGATTTATCTTGTATTAGCATTCAGTTTCAGTTCTCTTGGGGCAGAATTGTACCTATTTACACGTGAATGTATTTCTATGTATAGTAAGGGGATAACGTTAGCAATTCACAATGTAGGTATGATACCCAGTATAACATTTATTACTGCTGTTGGTAGAAAAAACTCCTATGAAGGGAGTCGGTGCTAATATCTTGCCTATTATCATAAATTTCACTTGTAAGGATCGAGCGCATAGAGCATGCGAGAAACCCAAAACCGATCAGAATGTCTGGCAATGGGAGATAAGCTTATACAGGAGTGGAGTGCAAATAGTGCAATAGGCTAATGACGATGAAGGCATGTTGCGTACTACACACTTTGTCAGAGCCTGAGATACTTTACGGTATGAAGTATAATGAAGATACTATAAACACTGTGCCAGTGAGTAATCGTAATAGTAGTCAATAGATTATATGCAGGAAACGGCTGCATCAAAATCGCTAATCCTTTTAATATTTACAATATATTGTATTTGTTTTTAAATAATATTATTAAATATCAATTTAGGACAGTAATTGCCTAACACGCATTGCGACAGAAATAAAAGATTACAGGTCTCGTGTGGGCAATCAAAGTGAAATGTTGCGACAGAATGAAAGACAAAAATGTTAGAGTAAGTATTTTGTAGTAACTCTTATTTTAAAGCCTGAAAGTTATAAGAAACCCTCGTCAGTTTATGGCTCGTCGCTATTATTCGAAGCAATTATGTTAAACGAGATGAAGAAATGCACTATTTTAGATTATAGAAATTTGATTATTTGATTAACATATTTTTTGAGTTACGTCACGTTGGCTACTATAACGCACAATACTTTTTAGCATCAGAGTTAAGTCGTATTCAATGAAATATATCATAATTGACATACTTATATGCCTAGCGTAAAATACTAAACCATAAATCCAAAATTAACGGTTTTCTCTATTTGCACGTTGTAGGTACAAGAGAAGTCTAAAACGCCTTGTGTCAATTAGTTTTGGTTGGTAGTAGAATGCGCGGGCCTGATCCTCTGACATCAGCGCATTACGTCACCGTTGCGCACATGGCCACATGAACTATTGACACATGTGGCTCACGTCTATTCAGGGTTATATGCTGTGGTACCACACATTATGGACATGACGCTTACGATTATTCTTCGTGTTCAAGTTTTTTAATTTATGTTTATTTGGTATGGTATGGTCATTCACATACAATGAAAATATACTTCAATGTCATCAAAAGAAGTAACGACTAATCATTCAACACCAGAAGCGTATGTTTTATTTATACCAAACTGTGGTCCACCAAACATGATCACAGAGTTCTGTTCAAAGCATCTCCTATTTCTCAACAAACAAATTGTTTTGATTGTAGAGGTAGTTGTTAAAAGATCATGCACGTTTCTTTAATGTCGATGAGTCATAACATCATCATCAACAACAACAATACTGTTGTTGGTGATGAAAGTTAAAGACAGCTGCACGGTTGGCATAGTGGCTTAAGCGTTTGCATCGACACTCCTTACTAAGCCAAGTGTTGTTCTTTGTGTTTGTCTTTGAAAAAGGGAGTACATATAGGTATGACCAATGTTAATCTAAGTTGTACTATTGTTGTTGTAATTACATTATTGAACCGTTTTGGGTAAAAAAAACAAGAGATAGATTTTGGGGTTCGACTGCTCGTGCTATGTTTTAAACAACTATAGCAACTGGTTGACGCTTCTTGTAATCAAAAAACTGTCCCTTTTCTAGCCCGTAGAATTCGCACTGCCATTCAACGTGTTAGTATTATAATTTTTGTGGCAATGCCAATAAGCGATGATATGGGGATTTTTTTGGCACCTGTATGTAAATATTGTTTGTTTTGAATTTTGATTTTGAAACAAAATTAAGTTTTGCCATATGAAATTTGACGCACAATGTATTTATCTATACTAATATTATAAAGAAGTAAAGTTTGTGTGTTTGTTAAATTGTAAGTGGTAATCTCGGGATCTACTGAACCAATTTTAAAAATTCTTTCACCAATAAAAAGGCTATATAAAAAACCGAAAAATAAAAAGGCTTTTACGTGATAATCCGTTTTGCAAAGTGAATCGGAGAATGAAAGCGTTTCTTGCGAACGCTGCCTTAATTATGAAAGATATATTTTTGAGTTCTAGATAAAAGATGTGGAGCTTGAAACTGCCTACAAAAAAGTCAACGACAGCATATGTCTAACTTTTATATTTAAGTTATGCCCAACTAAGTGGGCACGGGTTAGCTAGTATTTAATAAAACAAATAGTAAATTGTACATCAAAAGATCAATTCCACTGTTCACGTGCACATCTACTGGCTAGGAATCTTGGTAGTAGTGGATATAAAGATTCCAAAGAGGGACATATTGTAGGAAAGAGGCTATGTTAATGTTGTATGTACTTACGTTTATTGTTTTAATAAAATAATTACCTTTTTAGCTATCTAGCCACCCCTGAGTTGCAGGTTTTCATACGCAAGGTCACTGTCCTCCGCGTTTGATCCTGATGTAGTTATAAAAATAAACTCCAAAAATATTGTAGTAAAGTGACTGTATTGTTTTCACCTTATCAAGTTTAATTAATCAATACCGTAATTAATATAGCTACTGGCTACTCGTTAAATCGGTCAAGATAAATCTAAAAGCCCATAAACTTTTATAAATATGCAAACCGCTTCGTCTGAGTTCTTTTAATTGGATCAAGAAACGTCACTCATTTACTTAATTGATGTTTACGATGTTCACGTACAACCGATAGTAAAATGTTTAATGATATAGGAATAAAAGCAAAATTATGCATTTTTAAAGGTAGTAGAACATTTCACCATTAATTGGCTTCTCGACCTATCCTCTATCTCTATAGAGGTACTTTCCTGACTCAGCATTCATGCTGTCGTTTTAGGTTCTCATTAAACTACCATAGTGCGGGTCAACATCCATGCTACATTAACTGTACTCGTTATAAGGATGATGACCCCCACTCTAAGACTCATGCTTTCCATCAGGCAGTGTAGAGGCTTAAATTAAAGAAAAATAATATAACATAAAACCTTCACAACCGTCTGACTTAGATTTTCTAAGTAAGATCGTTGTAAAGATAAAACATTTATGGAATTTAGGTTGATCAATGTTATCCTGAGGACATAAGATGTTGTTTCTGTACAACTTGAGCTAAATGGTCATTAAATTTATCATAATGAATCGTGTTTATTTAGTTCAGCAACATCTATCTGTAGTTACATTGTGTATTTAGGTTGTTAATACATAATACATTGAGGTGATTTCCGGCGAAACTACAAGTCCTATGGAAAAAAGTCAAATGGCAAAGTTGTAGGTAATAAAAAGATCTACAACTTTTGCAGTCACACTTTTTTCACATAACCTCAAATTTTATGTGAAAAATTCAAAAAACCAAGTTTTTGGTTTTTTTTTATCTTTTACAAACAAAATTATTTTTTCAAGAAATTTTGTGAAAACTTACCTTTTTATGTCCTGAATACACCCTAATTATTTGATTTGAAATATCTATTTTTTTCACCTCATTTTGACTGAATACCGAAAAGAAACCTTAATTTTCAATCGAAAATTCATTCGTCAAAATATCAACTTTTTTCAAAAAAATGAAGTGTTTTCTATTCGATGAAATCTCTACTTTCCGGTGGTGTAAAAATATATATATATTACCATAGTAAATTTCCTCAGTAAATGCAAAAAATGAAAAAACTCGAATTCGAATTTTTTTAATCGTTATTGAGTTATTTATTAAAATTTACACTTTAATCACTCGAACTTTTTTCCATAGGACTTGTAGTTTCACTGGAAATCGAGATAAGCCATTTTTTTCCCTAACCCCCCCCCCCCCCTCTCACCCTTCCCGACCTCAGATCGCCCGTAATTTATTTTTTCTTTAATTTTTGCAATATTCTTCTCCTTTTACAATGGGTTTAATTTTATTATTTTATTTTATTATATATAATTTTATTATTTTAAGAGGCTTCTACCCTGGTCTATGGGTACTTACCAACTTTTCAGTTTATGACCTAGAGAATTAACACTCATTGTGGAAGAACTATTTTAAGATTATGACTCGAACGCATACAAATAAGAAGGCGAATTGAGACTAAGTTAGTTTTCAACAGCCTTTCTTTAGTTTTAACTAAACTCATGTTAGTAAAAATCATCATTTATCATAAAGAGATTTTTTCTTTTTTCATCATATTTCATCATATTTTGATAAATCTGCAAAAACTGAGAGTATTGATTTTATATATAAGAGTTTATTGATAACGGCCCTAAGTGATCATTATTTGGTTTCTTGGTTTACGTTATTTGGTTTAAAAGAACCTAACATTACGAACAGTAATTTGACGAATAATCAGTAATAATGTAAATGTTCATAAAGTCTTTTTCTTCTTAGCATTTATTCCAATTACCTATAATTTAAGGTCAGCTTGTTATTGTAAGTGTTCGTAAAGTATTAGATATAAAATAAGCAGTTATGGTTTAGGAAATTGTATTGAAAAAAAATATATGAACTGATTTTATATTTAAAATGTTGAAATACGTACAGAGCTAATTTAAAAGTTACAAGTGAAAATATTGATGAGGTTTGGATGATATCTCCAAGATTATTTGGAATCGGCTACTAATTCAACCGGTTTGCCTTAGGAACAGTTTTTCTACGAAACAACTGGCATCGACCCTTCACAATCCTGAATGCGAAATGAATTCCAAGTTGCACTAAGTAGTTGTCAGTATATTTTAGGGAACAGACGTTGTAATAACGTTTGCCATAGATGTTCATGAAAACTGGGCTTACCGTGCTCTCCGCGACAAGTAATACCACGAAAATTCCATACTACCGTCTGATATTTCGATAATGCTTTTTTATATATTTTCTAAACCACAGCCCGATGAAAGAAAGCAAACGGTATTAGGATTTTAATGACAAAATCTGTCGTACGTGATACTTTTATTTTTACCCAAAAATTTTAATCGTAGAAACAGTAAGCATACCATTGCAATTTTCATTCCTTAACATAACAAAGGTTTTGCTTTTGTATTATTTCATTTCATAACAAGGATTTTATAAATCGTCACCCTCGTCTAAAACTAACACTCTTTTTTTTTTAAGTCTGTTAAAGTTAAACCAACAAATCTATCTACCTATAGTTAGCATAAGAATATTTGGTATGGTATTTAAACCCATAAACTAGATGTTATTAGGATCTAACACCACAGAGCGAAGCTACTAGAAAAATTTACCCTAAGTTCTTCCTTATATGGTCAGCCATCTGTCAGTGAAGGTCTCGTTAAAATCGGTAAAGTTCTTCCAGAGATTAGTCGGAACAAACAGACAGACAAACAAAAAAATTAAAAATTGCTTGTAAGTATATACTTATAAGTATACTAGCTGACCCGGCGAACTTCGTACCGCTTTAGAATATTAATTCATAATAAAGTATTGTGTTTAGTTATTAACTGATAGTGACAATTAGACAACAGCGTCAACTAACGGGCCCCGGCCGGTACCGCCACAATCGCTTTGTTCCTGCATTTTAAATCTGTAATATCTTCAAAAGTATTAATTTAAATTAGATACTGTAAAGGGCCATATTAATCTATATTAAATACTGTAGTACATTATTTTGATCTATCTCGTAGGGTACAGCCAGCGTTTGCAATGTAAGCGTAAGAAACATGACATTAGAAACCTCTAAAATTATTATCTACTATATTATGCATGTTTTATACATAAAAACCTTCCTCTTGAATCACTCTATCTATTAAAGAAAATGGCATCAAAATCCGTTGCGTAGTTTTAAAGATATAAGCATACAAAGGGACCGAGAAACCGACTTTGTTTTATACCATGTAGTGATACCATACATTTAGTATAGTATATACTTATAATTTAGTATAGTCATTAACTTCGGAACCCTAAAAATATATTTTAAACATTTTTGTCTATCTGTTCATTTGTCTGCTGATATCCGCGTTTATTGTTGCCGCGTGTAACGCCGCGAAGCCAAATTAGTCTAAAAAAAGTAAAAGTCTAATTTACTATAAACTGTTTATTTGATATTACAAACAGACATTCCAATTTTATTTATCTGTATAGATGTACATATGGATTGTAGTTGTCCAACATTCTAGAGAAGAGTAATAATCCATTCGACATTGTTTAGCACTAGTGGCGCAATCTATCTGTGCTGAGACGCTACTAGTCCAAGGTTCCTTGGTCGAGTCAACTGAGCACCGCGCTGTCATTTGACCTATTTACTCATAACTATTACGACAAGTCTTTATTCATCACATACCATATTTAACGATGATTGATTCATAAAGACGTAGTGTACTTTACTGGCCAATTTTATGACTATTAAATTTTTGTTAAGACTATCTGAGTTCCCTCGGTTCTCGTTCTACCCACTGTTATTGTTATAAACGCCACTGAACGAAGATATGTAGTCTAAGTTAAGGCCGCTGCACACGTGACGGGATTTTACACGGACGGAACGGGACGGGAAGTTTTGCAAACATCGTTACATACAAAATGTAGAAGGAAATGCATACTTCACGGAGACACGGACGGTGCGGTAACGTGGCACGCACAGGACATGCTAAATATCGTCGCCGACGATGTTTAGCACGTTAATAGCAGTTAAAGCCAATTCTTGAAATGAAAAATACATCTTTCCTTGTTCACAACACTAACACGCTAGATCCGAGTCACAGTGACGGTGCGTATGCATTTACATCACGTCCCCGTTTATAACGTGGCAACTACGTCCACGTCCCGTCCGTGTAAAATCCCGTCACGTATGCAGCGGCCTTTACTCCCTTTGTCAAAACTTTTCATTTGATAATACAAAGAGATACTAATTTATTTGTACATACTAGGTATTAGCCACAAAAAACAGTAAGTACTTCAGGAGGGTACTTCCGATCACAAAGAAACTAAACCCAATGTTCTATGAGTCAACTACTTGCAAATTTTATTCAAAGAACACGTAAAATATTTCAAAGAAAATTCGCAATACATCTAAGGACTGACACAATAAGAGTACATCCTCATGATGTTTATAAAGGGTACGGGCGCAAAAGGACTTTTGACCCTTTGATAATGGTCCTCAAATGGGTTCAAAACTAGCCGAGTATCATCGACACACACGTGGCTAAACGCTATTCAGGGGCGTAAGTCACATAACATAATAATATGTAGGGATAAACTTAAATAATAAATTTACTGTATAATTGTTTAATAAATGTCTGTTTAATAAAGAAAAACCAAACCTCCCAAAATCCTACCTTACGGACCGTATCGAACACCAAATCACGTGGGGGGCAGACACACGTACTATCGAAACTTACGTGGCTTACAGGGTCAAGGTAACCCATTAAACATGGATAGGGCCGCTGCCCGGGGGCAATCGCTGGCAGAATGCGTGGCAGAATGCTAGCCAGTGACTCTCGACGCAACGGCTGGTCGAGATTGAGATTCAGGGACAGGGTAGGTCCTCAGATGCTACAGGATATGTTTGCAGGATTCTACACTAATTCTGCCGGTTCATCGGGGGGACCACGACAAGTTCCGCTGAAAGTAATGATAGAAGACGGAAGTAGAAAAGTATTTTAAAGACAGGAATCCACACAATCCAACACAAATGTACAGGCAACACTGTATCAAATCAAGCTCGCAGTATAATATATCATAGAAGTTTAGCTACAAAGGAGAGCTAAATTAAAAGCCGAACGATCAATCGATCAATCGGATGATAGAACACAACCTAATATACAAATTATGACAAACAAGCAGTAATAAAAACTAGAATCAATAAAATAAAATCAAAACCTCTATATGGCCAATTTTATAAATCAGTGTTGGAAAGAGAGAACATAGATAGGGAGTACTCGTTCCGCTGGCTTAAAAAGCAATCAGTTTCACCTACATTGGAACAGCGTTCGCCAATCAGGATCAAACAATAGTGTCGAGACAGATAGAGACGTCCTAAAGAGCTTTGTCGATGGTAAGTGCCAGTTATGCCTAGCAAAGGATGAGACTGTGCAACATTTTGTCTCAGATGGGAAAAGCTAGCCGGCACTTACTATACGATGAGAGATAATAATATTGTAAAATATGTTTGGTGGGCCTTAGCAATAAAACATAAATTTGAACTATAAAACTTTGGTGGCTAGAAAATTTAACACAACCACAATTAAGAGAAAATGCCACTGCAATACTGATGTGGGAGATGCAGATACAAACAGACGTAACAATTGCACACAATAGACCAGATATAATTTACATAAATGAAATAGGAAATAAAACTTACTTATTAGATGTAACAGTACTTTCTGACTAATATATTGGACCAAAAGAAATAGGAAAACTCAGCAAATGCCACGCTCTTAAAGTAGAAATAACTAAACTCTGGAATACAAAAACTGAAACCATTCCCATAGTAATAGGTACAACAGGAATAGTAGCGAATAGTTTACATGGATACATAAATAGATTAGACACAAACTTAAACATACTTAAACTACAAAAACAGGCAGCCATATACACATGCACTATACAGTATTTTTGAATTCGAGGGAATACAAACCTCCTTTCTTCTGGAGGTTACAGTGCGGAAATTAGAATAGGCAACCGAGAGAAAATCTCGAGTAAGAAAAATTTTGAAAAAATATTATAAGAAAAACTAATAGAGTCCTCTATTAAAAAGTGACAACTCAAAACATGCCACTGATATACACACACACATACACACACTGTTAAATTTTGTTGTCCCTACATAGCCCTAAACTACAATACACATACAGGTATTCCACTCCCAGTATAATGGTACTCCCAGTAACCAATTTTATACAAAAAAAAACATGAGAAGTCGTCCTGTAAACTTCTTGTGTAAAACTATTGATTGACGTCTTGACTATGGAAATTTCATTCACGTTAACAGCATACCTGAAGTGTCGGTAAATCTCATTTGAATATTACACACTGATCACTGGGC
The DNA here is from genome assembly GCA_932526445.1 of Phragmatobia fuliginosa. Lineage (NCBI taxonomy): Eukaryota > Metazoa > Arthropoda > Insecta > Lepidoptera > Erebidae > Phragmatobia > Phragmatobia fuliginosa. Next base: position 23,902,199 of record OW052057.1, on the reverse strand, counting down.
ATATTTAATTTTTTAATTATTGAAATTTCCATCAGTTTAGGAGAAAAGTTTCATATTGAAAAGAAACGACTGTTGAAAATTTAATACAGTAGTAGTTATACTCTTTTCTAACTGCAAAATCAGAAGTTGATTAAATTACAACGGAGGAGAAATACCTTTTAGAGGAGAGGATGAGGAGGAGGAAATTTCTTAAAAACGTTATTTTCTGTGCTATTTTCACTTTAAAATTCAATAAACTAAGTACATTTACGGTACGGCCTTTTCACCGTTGCACCTAAAAAGAATCATTCATTCGAAGAAAACGTTCTTACCTGACTTTTGCTCAACTAGGGAGCGCAATTGTATGTTGGAGAAAATACTGCTTTTATTAGAGCTACATTTTCAGTAAGTAACCGCGGCACTACCTTCCGTCTCAACCTTTTCATGGAATTGAATTTACCATTTCAATAGAATTTTCCAGTACAGGTAACGGTATTTGTAAGATAGATGTGAAGTGAAAATGGCATTTATGTTTTTAGAAGAAAACATTTTCACCGGCCTTTGAAATGTAACCTGCTAATTAATTCGAGTTCCTTTTAATTAATTATTGCACAACTTCTTACACGTCATACGGTATTAATAATAGATAACAATGTAGGTACCTCATTCTGTAATCTGCACCTGTTCAATTCAAGGCAGGTTGCTGGAAGCCGCCGATATAATATGAAAGCCAATACACATGTGTTTAGACAGCCAGTATAAAGCTTAACGAATGTTTTAGTTCTAAAACAGGTTATGTTATAAAATACTTATTAAAGCCGCCGCCGTTATAAAATACTTATTAAACTTAAAGAAGTGTCAGGTATATAATTCTTTTTTTCGGCCATTTGGATATTTTTAACTTTTCTACACAATGTTTATAAATAGTAATAACGAGTATATTCTAATCTCCATTTCTAGCTAATACATAGTAATAAAAAAGAAACAGTCTGACATCATGCAAGTAAATTAAACATCGAAGTTACAAGAAGAACTGGGAAATATCGGCAGTACTAAATGAAAACATCCGTTTCATCTGTTCATAAAACTTCCTTTCCTTAAGCAGAATTACAATTACCCTGTATTTTATTGTTATCACGTCGATTAATAATTTTCAGATCAAAATTATTATCCATATTATTTGTCTTTTGCTAACGCCTATTCCCAAGTCAGAGCAAGATTCAAAAGATGCCACTTTTGTGTGTTACTCTCACAAAAATGTTCTTGTTTATAGAATCGTATAGGTTGCCCTAAACTCATATACATGTTTAAAACTTTTTGATCGTTGCAGTAGATTTTAAGTAATTTTTGCTCAAGAAAATAGTACCTACTTGTATCAAAGTAATATTTAGTGCAATTATTTAGAGATTCAGTCAGACATCGTGTGTTACGCTTTACATATTTTTTCCATCCCGTTTTACGTATTTCTTCACACAAATCCGTCGTTAAGTCTTTCAGTTTTCCTTTTTACATAGGACTCAGATTAGTAAGAGTGCAAATTAATGCCCCTTCAATTAGTGAAGCTCATGCCGCTTTTATGCAAACTACTGAATGCAGACAGATTTTCCGACGTTGTCACGCCAAAAAGTTAATCCGAAAGCATTGCACAGTGCCGGATTTACCGTAGAAGCTAAAAAAGCTGAAGTTTAGGGTGGACTCAAACAAAGTGTTTTCCCACGTGGAATTTTAACCCACGACACTTGGCGCAGTAGAAAGCAGCATGGCGACACTTTTTTTTGTACTTTGGAAACGCGGGTACCAGGATCTGCTTAACTTTAGGCGACGTATGACACACGCGGACTGTGCAGCTACTGAAGCGGAAGGGGAACCCATCCCTTCGATCTAGATTTCTAGAGCGTATAACGGCCGTTAACGAGAGATCTCCTCTAATGACTGCAGTGAAGGCACGACGCTACGCACCAATGCGAGGCAAACGTCCAACATGGGCTGGGCCAAGACCTCGTCGCAGTCGCAGTGGTGACAGGCTCGATATAGTTTCCTCCGAGCGACCAAGTGCAAGTACTTCCCGAAGCCAGCCACTCGTCGATAAAGGTCTCAGGTCAGCACTGGCATAAATCCCCCAAGAGCTGAGGCAGTGTTGACCAGTTTCAGATTAAGCTGTGGGAAGTCATCTTCGAACAGACACCTACCGTCAAGGTTAAGGCCCTCAAAGGGCCTTCGTCTTATCCAGGGTCACTCGTAAGCCCAGGGCCTCAATGCACCCAACCACCAGGGAGAGTTCTGTGGTGGGCAGTGCCTCCCGAGATGGAACCAAAGTGTCATCGGCGTAACAGATTACCACCACCCCAGGGGATGGACTCCCTCGAAGGGCCCAGTCATATCCTATGTTCCACAGGCTACTTTTGAATATATTGACGTTGACAAGTGCGTGGTTAGCAGTGCGGACGAACGGGTGTCGTGTTCCTCCAACACAAAGGGAGGATCCTCCGACCAGGCGAGGTGATCATGCCTGGTGAGCCACTGCCCAACAGTTGATGTTGGGATGTTGTATATATGTTAATCGGCGCCAGAATGTTACTTTCGCAATTCAGGATTAGTAGTTACTCAGTATAGATCATTCCGTGCTTTTCTTTGTAGTTCAGTGTTTCTTCCTTAGATGTCGCTGTTGTATATTTTCGTCGCGCTGTATGTGGAAGTCGCAGCAGCAGTGCAGATACAGCAGTATCGGGCCTTACCTACCGTACTATCCCACCACATCTTCTATGTAGTCACATAAAACAAAGCTTTACTTTTCTTAGTTTGAAAATAAACCCAATATTCATAAAGTTGTTAAAATAATCTAGAAACTAGATCAATCCCGAAAAAAAGGAAGTAACTTTATTGTGAACAGTGTTTTAGAAGTCAGTAGGGACAGCAAAATACAGCTTTGGGGCGGCAAATGTGTAAATCCAGCACTGGCTTCGTTATATTTCCATTTGCTGCAATTTGAAATGGACTTCCCTTGTCCATTATTCAGATGAATTTTATCCTGATACGTTCCAATTGGCTTGATGGCTAAAGTGAAGATGGATATTATGGCACTTTAATCTCTACTAATATTGTAAATGCGTCTATCTGTTATCCTTTCATTGTTACACCGCTGCATCTGATTATATATATGATTCTTGAGAAAGAACCGACACATGGGCCGAGTTACAGGCACAAGCTAGTTAATCATATTTTTATTGACATCGAATATAGTTAATCGATTTAATTGAAAATATAAATTCATGGACGAGAGTTCAAAAATGTTTAGCGCCTGTTATTCAACTATATCATTGATGAAGACGCATAAAAAACTATTGCTATATACCTATACAAAAAGTGGGAACCAAGATTTATTACTATGATACTATACTTGTTCAATTTAAAACTATGATGAAAGTAATAAAAAAGAAATTTACCTTCTGAATAAAGATGAATTAACTTTGTTATTAAAAAGAAAGATATTCATGTAAGGTTAAAGATTTCTGCAATGTAATAAGAGTAAAAAAATTAGCTACCTATTTTTTCCCAGGTCCCAGGTCAGTATACAAACTCTGCTCATTAAAGAGAAATATCTACCACAGATATAAAAGACCTACAAATATAAAAGAGCAACAAGCTGTCACCCCATTCAAGTTCGGTTCGGATTATCCTTTGGCAGAGTAAAATCACTTTGGTAGGATTAAATATAAAAAGACGCATTTTGCACCGTTTATATATTATATTACAAAATCGGACAAGTGGGTGTCAGGTCCAGCATAGAATAGGGTTCCGTAGTGATATACAATGTCAAGCGATGGCCAATAGATCATTGTTATGTTTATTTCGTAATTTTTGAAGGAAAATTTTCAAGCAAAAGTTATTAAAGTAATAAATACAAATTGAATCAAATCGGCCGGTCAAATAGGTTTCGTCCACCTGCCTTTCCACCTTACGATTTATTATGTACTAAGTTTATTGGCGTCAATAATATGTCTACACCTTTTCATATACAGGTGTATCAATTTATATTCATATTAATACGAGTCTATTTTTTTATGCTATATATATATGTCAGACGCCCAACTCGGGAGGGGTGTTCGACCGTCGACGCCGTGCTGCGCCTTATGGCCCGTTTACGACCTTACCGCTGTGAGCGGTAGCTAAGAGCGAAACGCCGAGCGGTAATATCAAAAGTATAAAAATGTACAAGCCGCGCCACGAGTCGCCGCTCATAGATATGAGCTCAGCTCATATTACCGCTCGGCGTTTCGCTCTTAGCTACCGCTCACAGCGGTAAGGTCGTAAACGGGCCGTTAGGGCCGTGACCGAAGAGGCGGTGAGCTGTGGCGGCGTATTGGTGGTGGTGTCTTTGAACTGTCTGCCATTTACCATTTAGAGAAGCGTACCGTCATGTACGAATACCGAGATGGAGTTTTGAGTCGGGCTATGTCGTACGATGTGCCGGAGGGGTCTGTCCTTGGACCACTCCTGTGAAGCATGGGGTACGACTGGGCCCTACGATGGCGTCTCCCCCCCCCCCCCCCCCCCCGTAATCTGTTACGCTGTTGACATTTTATTAAGATACATCTCAATATCGCAATGTAAAATTGAGAGAGATCAGGAATCGACTGCGGTATGTACTGCCAGGTCACCATCTACAGCCGATATTCATTTACAATGACAGAAATTGGAGTAAATCTAGTAACAATGCTTAAGGTTGCTAGTAAATTTCTTGTCACAGTAGTACACTGTGACAAGAAATTTATAAAAGGTTTAACATTTTTATTATTTTTATATTATTTACTATTTTAACAATTAGTTTTAATATTTGATCCTCGACCCAGCTCAGGGGGGGGTCATGACCTCGTGACCCCCCCCCTGGATTCGTTCTTGGATATAATGCCAAACGAGCATATACGCCGTGAAAACTCATGACTGAACAGAAATTTCAAAATTTGAAATGATAACCGATTGCTTTTAGACTAAGGCGATTCACACACTGCACCGCGCTACGACGCGTAGCGCGGAGCGGCAAATTTTAATATTGTATGCAAGTACATCGATTAGTATAGAAAACACGCCAGGTCCAACACACTGAACACACGCCTAGGCGCGTGAGCGCGTGCGGCTAGCAGCTTCGGGATTGGCTGCCCGCGCCTACGTGCGTATTCGCGTCGCCAGTGTGTGAAGCGCCTTAGGAGTATCAGGGCTATATAATACCGGTATACAGAAGGGAAAACAGATTGACGAAGTTAAATCCCTCTGGAGCTTTAGAAGTTATGTAACGACGCGGACGGGTAAATGCGGCGGCACTTCAACCCAGAGACAACTGCAAACAGATTATCCTAACATTTCAGACGAGACAAGTGTGCTCGGGTATTATTCTGTTCAATGACGTCACTTGTGTCTTTTAATAAGATTTTAGTGATGTAAGTAGTAACATGTAATTTGGTTATTGGGATTAACAAGACTGTTACAGTGCACTTTTGCACATATGTAGGTCTATCCTAAGAAAGGTGGCTTCAGCCTGCTTTATGACACTTTAGGATTGGTATATTATTATTTGTTACAAGTTTTCCTACTATTTGCAGTGAAGTTACTGACGTTGTCTGCGTAGGAGTGGTAACACGGTATTTTGTTTTACTCCGTCACTACACTGATGCCATGCTTTGTAAATCTCGAATGAGATATAAATATCTGTTTATAAAACTATTCAAATAAATAAAAATGGAGTGTCTGTATTAAAGAAACTGTTTTTTTCTTCAAAGCTAACCGTTAAACCAAGAAGGCAGTAGCAATGGTTTGTGCATAAGACATTTTTGCTCATGTGCATTTCACGTAGTATGTGAATGTGTTAAAAGTAAAGGAGTTTTATATTGATTACTCTTTCTCGCGGTTCTGTCTGCGTGTATGTCTGTTAGACTTTTAAACATCATCCCTCATTAGAATCGGTTAGGAAGTTTTCAAAGCCGAACAGACAGACTACTTTCGCATTTATGATATTAAGTAAAGATTAATCTAGATTAGCATAGACCATGATTTCCTAGATGACTACAAAATGTTGCGTTTTACAGTACAAGAGAAGTATCCATAAATATCCATTACTCGATGTTCTGATGCTGCTGACGAAGAGTTTTCAAGAAAAAATTGTTTCGGTAATATGTTTTCGTCCAGGTGCCCGGACGTGACTAGCGTAGCTGAAGTTATTTTTAGATATGCGTTAACAGGAAATGAAAGGAATTGCTGGATGTTCAATTTAAGTATATTATGTTAGAATGCTGTTAAACAAATTACGTATCAGCCAAACACAGCTTCTTTATGAAATCTTAACATTAAAATCACAATATTGTGCAAAGTCCAATGCAGTTATTTCTGAATCGAGCGGTTTTTTCCCTATTCAAATTTGCAGTTGTTTTCCGATACTTAAAGTGCTGAGATTTTGCTTAAAAAATCAAATAATAAATTCAGATAACATAAGGTGATATACATGCCATCAACACTGTCTCTTACATAGCTTCAACAACCCTGTAGGTACTTACAACATTTATTTCCGTTACAGAGATACAATCTAATAAATTTTATTTATTTTACAACTTTATGCACTGTAAGTACAATGGCGGACTTTATGCCACAGGCAGAAATGATTGAGAAGGTGCAATACAATTTGGTTGGGAGTTGTAAGGAACTATAAATTGAAGAATAAATAAGTAATACGATATATCTATGTATACGAAATACATACACATATACATTCAACATATATATATATAAATATACACACACTTAAACATACGTGTGACACACAAAATGTGAAATACATCTCGTAAATTCTATGAAATTTGATATGACTTTTAACATTTTGTGTTACAGCAACTTCTGGAATAATAGAATTTATTACATAATGATGTACATTCACTTAGGTTATTTTAATGTGTAGGTGTATTACATGTTAATATTAGCAGCAGAACAAACGAGGTTGGGCTCTCAAGAATTGTATAGAACAAATATTGTATTTATATAGTTTTAAACCTTTAAGTTTTTCCATTTAATAAAAATGAGTAACGTCTAGAGAATCTTAAGAGCCGGTACGTAGGCTACTCGTATGTGGGTATTTTACCTATTTTATTTCTTATAATTACTTACAAATCCGATCAAATTTGATATTAGTTTAGGGGCATAGCAGTGATATTTAAACATTTATAAAAAACTAAAATATCTTTCTTTGAAACCTATTTTTTTACTGGTTGATAACAAAATACGTAGAAACAAGAAGTCTGTTTTACTCATTATTTCAGCCAGTCCAACTTTCTGCTACTACGTAAATTTTCCTACAATTATGAAGTTAAAAGGCAAGCGAAAACTTTCTTCGCTCACGATAGTTAAGACGGGCTTCCTTCATAGTCATCATTACTTTTCTTTCGTCGCTCGTGGCCAAACTTTCATACTAACTCTCGTTAACTCTTGTTATCTTGTTAAAACCTATTACCAAGTAAAGTTCAAAATTATTTTCTATCGATATTGCTAAAAACTTTCGAGACGCAAAAATACGAGGTGCCAAAGCTTAAATTCGCAAAGAGCACATTCATTTCTAAAAAAAATATCGAATTTAAAAAATCTCGAAACACTTTCCTAGTAAAAAAAAAACAAGATGATTTGAGTAATAAATAAAACTCCTATTGTTTACGTTATTGATACTCGCAATATATAGTAAATATGAGCCTTCTTCGTGTGTAAGATGTACCTTCTTTTTGAAATTCAGCTGAAACTTGGTAAATTATACTCCGTGATGAAACACCAAGAGTTTCAATGTACCTAACAAAGCAATCAGAGCAATAGTTGTGTACTATTGTTTAATAAATATTTTGCCGTGAGTAACTATAAGAGTATCAATTCACAAAAGTCATACGTCAAATAACATAACTATATATTATTTACTAGCACTGAATATCTTTCTGATATTTAGTTAACTTCTATACAGAGGAATAAAAACTAGGCAAAAGTAGACTAACTGAAACTTTGACTCCCTACAGTTAATCAGGCGCTGAATTATATACTTTTATTTAAAGAATTGGTTATCCATAAGTTTGTTATTTATAGCATTTTATTTACAATTTCAGGGTATATTTGAGCTTATCTAGTAAATAATGAAACCTTTATTAGACAGAACACTAAGTTCATTTACATTTATTAGTTTAATAAGAATTACGAAAGACATGAATTTCAGTAAAATTAATGGTTATATTACGAGCGAGCAAAGCTTAACAAACTTTCTTGGAAATATGAAGGACTAAATGTTCAAAGCGTAAAGGCTGCAGGCGTACGACTAATTAGTCCTACGCCTGCAGCCTTTACTGCAGGAAATTAATTTCGTCGTCCGAGTAGACGCACTAACAGTGTCTGACGCCTTATAACTAATACTTTTTAATTAAACTGGAGCTTCTCGTGAGGCTATGTAGAGCTTTTATTTTTAATATACTATCCTTTTCTGTAAATTACACATATAAAAATGTAATAATGCAAAATCAAAAAGTGATTGGTTAGCAATTACGTGTATATGAGACGAGAATAGACTCCTAATTTAAACTTCTAAATTGTATCTCAAATACCGGCAACTTTGTAACTTTGTAATTATGTGATTCCCAATTTCGTGAATAATTCGTAGGCACAATGTAAAGCCAATAATAATTACGATCTTATTTCAAATCTGACATTTATGTTTATAGATTAATAATACCCATTACTATTAGATTATATTTTAGTCCTTTCATCTAACAGCGAGAGTAATAGATGTACCAATCATTAGTGAAACGCCCGGGGGTTTGTGAGCGTTAGGGCTTTCACACACTGGCCAAGCGCTCACGCGCGTGGGCGCGTGGCAGCAGATCACGCGCGCGGCGACGGTGGAGCAGATCTGCCCGTTCGAGCAGATTTTACCGCGCCTACGCGCCTGTCGGCTTTGTCGCCAAATTGCTGGGCGTTGTTCAATTTCGAATATAAATGTATCCGTGTCCAGATCCATCGTGAACAAGTCCTTATAGCACGAAAACAGGCACGATACTTCGTTCAATTTCGTATATAAATGTGTTTACTGCTGCGGCCCACCCCGACCAAGCGCGCGGTGGCAGAATCTGACCGCGGCACGCGCTCACGCGCCTGGGCGCGTGGCCAGTGTGTGAAGGTCCCTAGGCGCGTGAGCGCGTGCCGCTAGCAGATTCTGCCACCGCGCGCTTAGGCGTGGCGGGCCGCAGCAGTAAACACATTTATATACGAAATTGAACAATGCCTAGCGCCTGTTTTCGTGCTATAAGGACTTGTTCACGATGGATCTGGACACGGATACATTTATATTCGAAATTGAACAACGCCCAGCAATTTGGTGACAAAGCCGACAGGCGCGTAGGCGCGGTAAAATCTGCTCGAACGGGCAGATCTGCTCCACCGTCGCCGCGCGCGTGATCTGCTGCCACGCGCCCACGCGCCTGGGCGCGTGGCCAGTGTGTGAAGGGCCTTACCTCGAATTTTGTACTTGAATTTATACGGCCGAGTTGGAATTTGTTTCATTTATGAATTACTAGTATCGTGGTAATTAATAATTTTTAATCTATTCGTCCTAATTACTTAGTGTAAAAAACAAAGACACGGACAAAAAAATGGAACCCTTATAGATTCGTCATGTCTGTCTGTCTCTGTCTGTCTGTCTGTCTGTCCGTCCGTATGTCACAGCCACTTTTTTCCGAAACTATAAGAACTATACTGTTGAAACTTGGTAAGTAGATGTATTCTGTGAACCGCATTAAGATTTTCACACAACCCATACGTGTAGAGTACCTTTGGATAGATCTAAAAAAATGATATTGAGGTTTCTGATATCATTGTTTTCTAAACTGAATAGTTTACGCGAGAGGCACTTCCAAAGTGGTCAAATGTGTGTCGATGTGAGGTGTAGTTTTTATTTAATACGTTATAAATCGTAAACCGCAATTTACCGTTTATTCAATCGATAGGTACACTATTCTTAAAACATCGATCAAAGTAACAACGAACTACAAGATCTTTTATATGATGTTACTTGCTGCTACTACCCTTCATAGGCGAGTCCGAGTCGCACTTTGCCGTATTTTTTAATTAAAATGTATAAATAACATATTAGCAACTTTTGTTCTATGGAACGTCTTTCTTCAGTTTTACAGTAGTAAAATGTTTACGACACCTTAACAGCTGCAGACAGATGCAATGGACAATAGAAGAGATTGGCAATTCATGACATAGATTTTTTGTTACTTAAAAGTATGCATCGACCCGATACTTAAACTGTACCATTTCATCTTCATTCAAATTAAACTCAACTCTATATTTTTAAATTTTAATATTACAAGAGTCTAACGACCATTTATGTCAAACGTTAAGTTAAAGTTCGCCCTCGCCCTGTAGAAATAGTGATATTCAGGTAAAACCGCTTGAAGGTAGTAGTAGGTTGACTGTAAAAAATATTTGGAATAATAAAGGCTAAGAAAATGATGATATGAGCCAAACGAAAAGATGAGTTAGCAAATAGAAAGTTACAACCATCACCCATGGACGCCATATATTAGTCATCACAAGTAGGTAGCCTTTGAGAAATAAGATTTTTCATGACAATTATGAGTGAGGACGTCATAGAATTATAATTTTATTATAAGCTTGAAGATCGAAACAATACATTTCTGTTATAGACTTCATCTATCGTAACTTATATTGAAAATTAATGTTGCCTTTGAAAAATGTGTTTCAATACTCCTAAAACTCTTGCCGCGTCTCGATATCTTTAAGCCTAAAGGCTTAACTTAAGAAAACGCTTACATATTTACTTAGGGATAGCCTGAAACCAACTCACATTTGAACAAATAATATATGTACATATAAGTTATATATAAAGGTTACGAAAATATTCTGCAAATAAAACTTTTATGATAGTAGTAAAACTTCAACCATTAAAGTTTTCTGCTTGAATGATAAATTCATTGGAGGTTTGAAGCTCAGTAAAGTGCCGTTTCAAAACTTTGAGAAGAACTATGTTCGCTGGGTCGCATCTTGTTCACTTATTACTACCGCTTTAAGGCGTCATTGGGCTCATTATCATAGCCAACACTTTACAATAATTGTCCGATCACCAAAATAAAGGAAAATTATTTCCTGCATAAGTAAAATAATGAAATATGCTCTTGCATGAAATAATTTCGTACTGCCTGGTCTTTCTAACAACTAAACATAATACATTTCATCAAAAAGTATTTCTGGCTTCTAATTACATATCACCTACATCGTGTTAATAAAAATTCTTGATTGATATTTTTAACCCGCCGTCACTCGCGCGGGGTGCTATCAGCACCCCACGCATATTTGAACGTAAAAATGAATAATAATTTCTCTAGTTACACATCCGCGCGTTTCAGTACCTTCAAGTGACCTTTAAAACAGTCGACAAGGGGCGAGAGGGGTAGTTTTGTGCCAGAGCTTGCAACGTAAGGACGTGTTAAACTTTGTATGGGGTGGTCACGACACCCCGCGAGCGCTCGTGTTATACTTTTACGGAGGTTACTTTACAGCAAGGTACGTGTTTTCAATTATTTTGTTAGAGTAAATTATTTAATTGTACCCTTACTTACTATGGTATAAATAGTGGTGTTTTTCGAAGCATACATTTAATGCTTTTTTTCAAATTTAGTAACTTTTTTTTTCATTTTGTTTTCAGATGAGTCGGGAACAAGAGCAAGCGAGATTGGCAGGTTTGTTAGAAGAAATAGAAGGATAACGAAGACACTGTTGCAGTGGAAGCTGGTGCCAGCATGGATGAAGATTTTGTTCAGGAATCTGATCATGATTCTTTGTCAAAACAGGATGCTTCATGGGTTGAAAAGTCTGAAGTAGAAAAACCGAGGATCGTCAACGGGATTACATCGGAAAAGATAAAGTTACTAAGTAGCACAAAGTCAAGGGTCGTACTTCAATTAGAAGCCGCAAATTAAATTATCTACAATTGGAATATAACGCGATCGCAACCTAACATGAAAAGGCCTAAATTTTTGGAATTATTGGGTTTGAGCATGCTTCAAGGTCACCTTGAAAAAAGATCTTTACAACTAGGGTTACCCAAAGCACTCAAGAGGATGTTGAATGCTTCTGGATCAAGCACCGAAGGAATGGGACCAACAAAAAAGTAGCGCTGTATAGTTTGTCCGCTCTTTAAACATTGAGTCACTGCAATTTTTGCAAAAAACCATGGGTCCAAAACACATGAAGTTAATTTGCAGTTCTTGTTACGAAAAATAAGTTTTATTTTATTAATTTTGTTAATTAATCCCTATATTTATGATTTTCAAGGAGAAAGTTTATGTTAAAAACTAAGAAGATTTATTTTTTTCTGGTTCTTTGAGGAAAGATCTCAATGTTGTTACTGAAAAGACTGATTACTATAATGTTTTGTACAATATAGTAATAAAGTAGATTATTAAATTTACGTTTTTAATTTACATACGTCATACAACACTAAATAATAAAATACTGTTATATTTCCATTAACTGATATTATATATATAAAAATGTACATTGAGTGTGTGGGGTGGCTACAGCACCCCGCGAGTGCTCACGAGGCTAAAAACCGCGCGAGTGACCGAGGGTTAATCCGGAATTTTCTAATAAAATTTAGTTAAAGTAAATGTAGTGTTAAATTATGACATACTAACTTCCGCCTTTTTAACTTTCGCGTTTATAATATTATTAAGGATAATTTTATACCAATAAGGTACGTAATTCAGTGATACATGTGAGAGCTTTATGTTTTTTTGACTGAAGTTTTATGGTACAGTAATGATGGCACCCATATTCAGGTCACGGGATTTTGGGCGTTTTCACAACGCTTTTTACCCACTCTAAATTCGTTGGTTTCTCCCTCTCGTTTTAGGTTTCACTCACTCTTTAACTATTTCAGTAAGTGAGAAAGAGATGAGAAATATGCAATTTTCACAAGGCCTCGTCAGATAAGGGAGCATTAGGACGTAATTGCAAATGGTTATAAACCATTAAAAGCTTTGTAATTAAATAATAATTCCTCTGATATTATATTGTATTTCGATACACGTATTGCTCGTTATATTATCTATGGCAACAGAAATTTCATTTAGGTAAAAGGCTTGGACCGTTTATTCGGCGAAAAGTCGAGAGGCGGCTTTAATCAATAATGGATGTGAATACGAGGTACTAGTATGATATATTTATAATACAGTTAGTACTTCATATTAAAACTCTAACATTATTTACACAAATAGCAATTTAAAAACATTTATATGAGATATGGATATTTGTACAGGAAAAGGGAAATTGAATTTGATTAAAATAAACTACCGTATAAATAAAGCGGTTAAAGTAAAGGAAGTTGCTAATCGTAAGCAAAATGGAAGAAGTCTATCTTTTTATTCAGCCTATATCTGTCCTAATTTATTTTGAGTTGGAGACTATGTCACTACAAAGAGAAACATTTCATGAATCATTATGGACCGTAATTTGTGCAGTAGCCGACGCCCATACCTGAAATAACGAATAATCGATATTTCAGTTATGGGCGTCGTTGCTGCCATATACCAGCTAAGACATATGTCTTAAATATCGATTAAATTTAATTATCGATTGTGTTTATTTAAAATATATTTTTACAGAAATAACACTAAAATAATGTCAAAATCCCTTAAGCTGTACAATTATGCCCACTTGATGACGTTTTCGTGAAAGCATTTTTGCTCTCTTTATCTCTTAAATAATTTGAAGGACTTAAAATATAAAAGGAAGGTTCACATACAATTATTTCATTAAATAGGTTCTTCACATTACCATTTAAAAATGGTATTCTAAATTATAATGTATACATATATCGGTAGATAGCATAAGTTATTCAGCTGCTAAATAACTGCCTGTTTTAAGGTCCAGTTTTTCCACTTACTAATCATCATCATCATCATCAACAGCCTTTAACAGTCCACTGCTGTACATAGGCCTCTCCTTTGAAAGGAGGGTTTGGCCTACTATACCACGCTGGCCAGACGGGTTGGTAAAGGGTTTGTTTCAAGTTTTCCTTCTCTTAGCAGTGATGTTAGCTGCTTATTTTGTTCCTTTAGTCGCCTCTTACGACACCCATGGAATGAATAGGGGTGGTGACACTTTGTATTCTTAATCCGTCACCACACGGAATTTCTTACTACTTACTAATAAAGTCCAAATATTATGTGCCAAATAACTTTTATGTCCAAATATTATGTACCAAATATGTAACTTTATCAGGAACTGATAAAACAAGTCTTAATGCTTTATCTTAATCTTTATCTTAATGAGTGTGAGTGTACCTAAGTGACCACTTTTTTTTACTTGATTTCCTCATGAAAATACTTCTCAAGTAAATGCTATGTGTATTAAGTGGAGAAAGATATAGAGCTTAAGCCACACATGAGCACATGCCCTCAACCAAAATGATCACACATACTTGTGAAATGGGCACGGGATGATAAAAAAATAACAATGTGAAGAGCAATTTCCAGAATATTTATATTTCAATAGAAATAAGTATTATCTTAATCTTAAATGAGTAATGTTACGACAAAAGTACTCATGTTAATATTAAAAGGAAAATACCTTTGCCCTTTACAGAGATCTCCACGTGTAAGCCTCCCTCACATGAGGTGCTTTCACAATTGTATACCTCCATATATATGTTAGGGAGGGTAGGGGAGGGAGCCCCAGCCAATTTACAAATAGAAGTTTTGTACACGAACCAATATATGTTCAGCCTAAGGCAATTATGAAAATGCTGGAAATGACAAGAAGTAATTGGAAAAATAAGAAAGTAAAAAATAACGAAATAATTTTCTGTGAAATGGGTAATTTACAAGCATGATAAACATAATGTAATACGGATGAAAATGACGACTAGATTCAGAACATTAATTTGTTGATCATACATAGCGATGTGAGTATCAACTCATCCGAAGTGTGCGGTTAAAAATATTATGTTTTTTAAATCTCTATAAAGTAAGTAGGTACCCTTTCTAATTATAATAATGGAATGATGATCATAGGATTACCATTACATTTTCTGTCAACTAACTTTGCTTGTCACTTCGGCCGCGTGTATTTTGGACATTACGAAATCTTAAGAACTTTACAAAATATTATACCTCTTCATAATATTAGTATAAAGAGAGTATTTAAATTAAATTGCTGAAATGACACGTGGCGAACGAATGAGGTGACATGGCTGTATAACACAAACAGGAGAATTTGGGGGAACAAAGAGTGCGGTTATATAGGGCACGGGTCGCCCAGAGTGGAGACAACTTGGGGATCGATACGTTCAAGAGTGGTAACCATGGTGATAAGGCCCTCGTGGCCCACTTTCCGCACCTACATACACCCCGCCCTAACTATACCCGTAGTTGATCGTTCGTAATCCTAATCTGAATCATTTTTGACGAAATTTTATTCCATTTTATTATTCAACGTTATTGTAAAAATAATTGTGATAATGAATTTGATTTAGGAAATCGAAGATTAGTTATTTGAAACACACAAAAATATATTAGAAACTTCAATTTCATTGATCATCATTTGAAGATCTATCCATAGTATAGGTTTAATGAAAAATATTTTTTCGGGTTTCAGTACCATGTATGAGGCACCCCCAAAATTTAATGTTTTTTTTCTATTTTTGTGTGAAAATTTTGACGCGGCTCACAGAATAAATCTACTTACCAAGGTTCAACAGTACAGTTCTTATAATTTCGGTAAAAAGTGGCCGTGATATACGGACGGACAGACAGACAGACTAACAAACAGACATGACGAATTTTGCCATTTGGCTACGAAACCCTAAAAAACCAGTTTCACATCAGTTAATTACAAAATAACTGCTAAAAATGGCTATGATGGGAGTATTCTGATTTCATAACCTTATTAAATCAATAGTCTACAATTAGAAAGCTACATTTAATCTCTTTCATACATTAGTAAACCTATTCTCAAGTAACAGTTACCTATAGCTATAAAAGAAAAGTTTAATTGGTGCTAAATTAATGTTCAACCGTTTTGTTATTATTTACTTTATCTTAAATTGTTTAACTTGGCCGTGTTTAATTATTTTCCTTAAATTACTTTCTAAATAAATAAAGTGACAATTTGAAGCTAATCAAAAGTTTAGAAAATACCTACGTTCTATTCCTCCCACGCCGTCAACAAAATTGTTCACATATTATTGACTAAACTGGTTTAAATACGAACAAATGAACAAGGCTCAGAAGCATTATTACTGTGTGGTTAGTTACGAGTACATAGACCCTATCCTCCAGGAATTTAATTGAGAATACTGACTCTGAACTCTGATGTTGAAATATGTTAATAAGGCAAACTAAGGATAGGAAAACTTTAGAACGATTACCCCGATTACCACATTTTGTTTTAAATTAACAACTTTGCTATTTGATAAAGACAGGGTAGTATTTCAATTATTTGTAATTGAAAAACTTAGTTGTATTAACTATACATACGTGGTTCGAATTCATCTTGCTTAAATTATGATTTGATATTTATGTATTTGGGCATTACGATTCCTAAGTGTGTCGTTATAACGTTTAGTTTACTTTTTGACCGACTGCGTCAGAAGGAGAGAAATGTTTTTCGAGCGTATGTGTATAAGTACATTATGTTTGTATGTTCATTTCTTTGGTACGTCCTACAGCCCAAATAGCTGAAAAGATTTTGACATGCGATATCGTCGAATTCGTTTTAATTGCAGTAGTGATATTTTAAATATCAAACTATTAACATTTACAAATTACTAATATACATAATACTTTTAGATAAGTCCGTTTTATTTCTGTTTATATTACTCCCATATTATTTTTCGTATATTTATTTGTTTGGGATTACACGTTTTTGTTGATGTTTAATGTTGTTTTGTTGATAATCTACATAAATTTTCAAATTGGCTTCTGAAAATGAAAAAAATGGAGATGGGTTGTGGGGTAGTTTTGTTCTTATCTTAACGTGTTTTTAGAGTTCCGAAATACTCTGCACCTGAAATAGGAGGGGTCCAGGGAACCTGCTAATACGCCATCTGGACCCCTCCTTCGTCTGCCCGCACTGAAGCGAACGCCATCACCTACTTAACTCTCCATTTAGGTGACGTACGGCATACGCGGACGCCACTGTATCTCCTCGCGGCTGGCCACTGAAGTCAGCTGTTTTAACGCTGTCGCTACCGGCCTGGAGCGTATGACGGTCTGTAGCGAGAAATATCCTCCAAAGACTGCAGTGAAAGTCCGAAGATGCGCTGCCCATGCGGATTGGTGACAGGCGGGACTCAATTTCCTCCTAGCGACCGAGTGCAGGTACTTCCCGAAGCAACCGTGCCCAGAAAGGACCTGCGTCAGTCGGAAGGAAAGGGTCCTACTGGTTTAACAAAAAATACCCTTTTAAGGTAAATAACTCGCAAACGGATATCTCATTTATGAAATCTAATTTAAAAAATATTTTTAAAAGACCGATTTAATGATAACCACACGAAGAGGTTTACGAGAGAGAAAAAGCCATCCCCACTTCACAAGTAGAGAGACTACAAAAAAAATATATCGTTTAATTATCGCAGCACTTTGTCAACGTGATTAAAACACATATTCATGCAAATTGTCATCGTTCTAGAATTAACTGTAGGTCGAGAACGGACGGAAGGACATGACGAAATTATAAAGATTCCGAGTGATGAACTACGGAACTCTAAAAACACGTTTCTTCAACTTTGTACTGCTTCACACTTTGACAAGATTATATCGATCGTAGCCACCTTCTCCAAAAATATGAATCAGCTTACTTACACCAACATAATACAAGTATCTTATAATGGAACACTAAAGTTACATAGTTATTACAGAGCTCACCGCCCACAATAAAAACTTTTGGATTGTGGTAAGAATTTCTTAAGAACATAATTTTACAAAGTTCCGAACACAAAGGTATTTGAAGATTGTTTTCCAATGAAAGGAATAAAGAAAAGAAGTAAATTCATTTAAGCTCGCCCGTTGTTTAACTTAAAAGTATTTTAAGCTTTTGATCTGTAGCAAATAGACTAGGGCTACCCGAATTTCTTGGAACGAAATAACTAAAATGTAGAAATTTTTTTAAACGTTTTTGTCACCTACGATTTTAAATTATATGTGTAGATGATATTTATATAGGCTTTTTATATGTATTTGTTCAGTTCAGTTCAGTTCATCACAAGTTTATTGCCGCCTTTTCAAGTAAGGGCAACCAATTTTTTTTTTTATTATATATTCATTTATTTATTAACAAAACCTTATAATTAAAAGCTTCAACTTTACAAATAGGATTAGAAAGATTTTGTGCACAATTGGTATTTGAACTCTGGTACCCATGGTAAGATTTAACTTGTGTTATGGATACCAGGGCTCTTACACAAGGTAACATTGTCTGCATAAATATAATTGAAAATTTTACATTATAATTAGATAAAAAAGAAAAAATATCTTTTAAAAAATCATACGCACTCACAGAAATACCAAGTGAAGAGGAGATTAGCAACTTCTATTCGAAATTGTATAAAACTATGGAATGCAAATGAACAGGTACGGCGAAAGAAACCAAAGTAGTCAAAGACTGATAGACTTCGCCCTAGAAAATTAAATTGCAACTTTAAATACCTACTTTAAAAAGGCACCAACCAAAAAACAAAATGGATTTGGCACCCGCCGGACGGAAAGTATATAAATGAAGTACATTTTGTCAAACCAACCTAGCATGGTACAAAACGTGGATGTACTGAACCTCAACTTCTCTTTAGACAACAGACCAGTCAGCGCAACATTACCTAATACTAACTAAAAAAAGGCCCAATTAAATAAAAAACCTGCCAAAACCTGACGTTTAAGAACGTATAGATGAAAAAGCAATATTCGATGCAATATTGGAATGCTCCGAAAAATGAGTATATAAAGGTTACCAAAAGTATATATACGAATAACACAGCTAAAATAAAGCTAAAAAATTCGGACCTAGCTTTCCCATTAACAGGGGAGTCGGACAAGGTAAATCGACTTCGCCTAAATTATTCATTGTTGTCCTAGAGTCAATAGTAAGGAAGTTAAATAAGAAAGGATGGGGTCTCAACTTCGATAGAAGACACCTGAGCCATCTCCGGTTTGCCGATAACTTAGTACTCTTATCGGAATCGAGTACAGAACTCCAACTTATGATTCTATGACAGAATATATTAGTGCAGAAGTAGTTTTAGGGATGAACCTGAAAAAAACAATGCTAATGACAAGCAGCACAAAAAGTACTATAGTATTAAAAAATAAAACACTAAACTATACGGATAAATACGTATATTTGGGGACACAAATTACCTTAAATAAAAGAAGTAATGAATGGGAAATAGAAATGAATACAACTCACCTGAAAAAAATATTGTGGATTTAGCGATACCTTTAAAAGCAATATGCCAATACAAAATAGGAGTAGAGTTATGGATTGCTGCCTGCTGCCATGTCTTACATCCGTGCCGAGCCTGAGATATACTTACAAAAAGCTGAAATGGAAATGGGCGGGACACGTAGAGAGAGAAACTTATTGACGATAGAAGGACCTTAAGAAGCACATCGTGGAAAACCCAGTAGGGAAACGTCAAAAAGGTACACGAAATGGGAAGATAAAAGGAAAACGGCCGGCCCACATTAGTTGCAAAAGGCCCACATTGGATTCAGAAGGCACAAGGCAAAACAAAATGGAATTCTTTAGAGAAGACCTTCTGAGGAGGGGTTCTTGCAAGTAACAACATTAAAAATAAGAAATAAATAAAAATACTGTTAGATGATATTATGATAGTAAATATGAGAAAAAATGTATAAAAAATATGTTATAAAAGACTTTTGTTTATAATTTTAGAATTAAGATTTTATTTCTTAATAGTAATTTAATTTCTTTATTAACTTATAGAATATTTACAATATTTATATACAAGCATCATAAAATTCCCCATCATTATCGCTTACCTACTGGTAAAGTTCCCAAAAGACTGGCAGCATGCCACGTTGAATGGCAATGCTAACTCTCTGGGCTAGAAATAGGCCAGCCTTTTGGTGACGGGAAGCATTGACCAGTTGCTTAGATAATTGTTTAATTTCTTATGTTAATTGATAACAGCTTAAAATTTGTTGTGTTTAATATTAGCACAGGGTACACGGTATACGAGTACAGTGGCTAAAACTAATTATTAGATATTTTTGTATTACGCTAACAGTTTGAGTTTGATATCTTTCAGGTATCTTTCAACGATAAATCTCTCCGAAACATTGATTTAATTTTTGGCTTTTAATTTTCGCGATAATACTTGTGAAAGGAAACTTTAAACTTGCATTAAGTAATGTAGGGTTTGGCTACTGCCATCTATCCCCTTTGCTAAAGACTAATGCCCATGTGATTATAGTAGCGCCATCTATTAGCAACATTAACTTTTCATTTCTAATACAGTTCATAATTATTATCTAATAAATGATAATAATAATTACGGAATAGATTGATACTCTTTAAAAATCTAGTACTTACACAACATTCCTGACCTTGATCTAGCTGTCCAACCAACACAGTTTTGTTTGAATTTGTCTTATTTTACGGTGGGCCGCCTGCCAGGTGCCAACTTTCCTTAGAATACATAACTACTTACTATAGATAATAATCCATAGTACACATTACTCTTTCATAATATGTTCCTAATCTTAGTACCTACCTTATAAAATCTATAGGTACATAATGCCTTGAAAAGATTAACCACTATGAGATCAAGTTTGAACGTGAAGTACCTACCTAATTGTAATAGAATTACAAAGCAGTAGGTAGGTAGGTAATTTTGCAAACTAAGAAACTCAAAACGAAAAGACTTAATAAAAATAATAGGTAATCAAGTTTTAAGGAGTCACGCTGATTTCAACAGGACTGCACTGGCTCGACCGGCCCGGGTCAGTAGTACTTTCCACATACAGAAGACCCATCCTAAACAACAGTATTCTCGCGGTCGTATATCGTTGTTGAATGTGAGACCGGGGGCCTAATGATGCAGAAACGCAGGCCGCCATAGTAGGTATAGTTCACCAATATCAATATGCTGCATTGTCTACACCCACGATGAGGATGGTGACCCCTACTCTTAGATTGCGTGTTGGTGAAGTGTTTTGGAATTAAGCTGGCTATATATACAACTTTTTTGAGAGTTCTCATAATAACTTTGCACTGACCCCTGTCATAAAAATAATTATGAGAGAAAAAAGCATTTATCTACTTCAAGCAGGCATACTTGGGCTATAAAGGTACATAATTTATTATAAGGTGACAAACTAGTTTCAAACTAAGCAGAGCTAGTACGATGCTTATAAAGTTTTACTAGGAATACTTATAAAGTTTTACTAGGAATACTTATAAAGTTTTACTAGGAATACTTATAAAGTTTTACTAGGAATACTTATAAAGTTTTACTTGCCAATACATATCCATAGTCCATAAACTATAAAAGAAATATCTGTATATCAAACAAACATTTGGTTTGACCCAGGATTTGAACCTGAGACTGTAAGCATAATAGTTGCATATTATGCCACTGCACCACTGAGGCAGTTGAAGTATGCATGATTAGCTTCAACTTCCTTATACCGTCTAATTTCAATAATTTCTTATAAACTTGGCAGTCTACAGTGATATACTGTGCCAAGTTTCAGTGCTAAGATTTCACCAAGACATCTAGGGTGGATGGTGTGACAAGGTTTCCTAGTGTAAATGTCAGTGTCGCAATCACTGAATTAATCTAGTATTAAGTAACTATGTGTTGTGGAGAAGATAATTTTTCTTATTTTTCTACTTATTAATGTTCAAAGTACAGTACAGTTCAGGACTAGTCATGATCTATACAAAAAATAGTAGTACAGTAAGAATCTACTTTAAATTAAGCTTGAGAACACAGTAGACACTTTTTTATGAAAATGATAGTTTAAATGGCCGTTTTCACCAACATCTCCAAAATAAAACGGGCTACCAGAGAGTTAGTTATCCCATAATAATGTTTTAGTATTTATCAACTTTTAGGGGGAGACCTCTATTAAATCTCTTTAGTTTCTTAAAATTTAGGGAGCTCCTACTAAGAAGAATAAGTATTATTGGAGTAAATAGCCATTAGGCTCAGAAAACAAAAAATATTTGAGTTTAATAAATATATTAACTTTATTTAAGTACTTTAATATTATAGTGAATGTTAAAAACATAATACAGGGCAAACGAGACAAAGTAAGTAAGGCCTTGTTTTGCCTGTAGTATCACATTGAATATCACATATCATTAATACACATACACACAAATACCTAGGATAAATAGCTGAAGTTTTACTTCAGTACTCGATAATTATTTCACAATTGTAGACAAGTTTTCATTGGCATTAACAAATTTAAGGAACCTTGAACAAGGAACATGAGTTTGAAGATAATGAAATATATATTCTTTTAATATTTGTATTAAAAATACAATCATATTTCATTACCTTTAAACTCAGATCTTAATCCAACCATCAGGAACATGTTATTGTTTTCTTAATGCAACTCGATCAAAAATTTCTATTGATTTTGTTAGTAATGTCAAAAATATACGTTCTAAATTCTTATACATGTAACCATGAGGAATATCTTCCTGGTCTGATGATGCTCTTTGCAAAACATCTAAAACCATTGTATAGACAACAGATTGACGAGTAGCTGGCTTGCATAATGATAAGTGATCCAAAGGTAGCTGATAAAACACTCCACGTCCTAAATCAGCAGAATGAGACTCAACAAAATGTATGGGTAATTTGAATGCAGTAAATAATGTAGGCAATGTTTCTGCAAAACTGATTGTTTCCCATTTAAAAATATCAGCAGTTTTAATAAATTCATTATGAAGTTTAAGTAATGATGGAGAATTAACTTGTAATTGTTTTACATCAGTTGAAGGCCATATGACAGCTGCTGCAGCACGTGGCAATGTAGCCAAGCCACTACCTCTGTGAGGAGTACCAAAGAAAAGAACTGCTTTGGTGTTTTCCGATAGTTGTTTTAATGTTGAGTCTTCACTTTGAGCTGCTCGAACGAGAGCTTCTTTGACAATAAGCCCGCCCATTGAGTGAGCTAGCCAAACCACATTTGTATTTTTGGCACCCACACCAGCTTTAGCAAGCGCAGGCACCATTTCCGAAGCTCTTGTTGCTATGTCTGCTGACAGTGATGGGCATTTCTCAAGCCATTCTGATAATGAACTCCAGTAATTAACACCAAGAATCCTCAAATTATCACAATCCTTTGGTAACCAATCTTTAGGCCAACAAAATGTATAGCTGTATTTGTCTTGATCTTCTTGTATTAATGCTACTCGTTTATTTTGAGCCATATAGGTTTTTGTAGATTGTGGTTCCCTTAGAGCTTGTATAGGTACATCATGAAGAACAACATCTATGTCACTCAGCAAAGCTTCTTCATCACTTTCAACTAAATCCTTCATAACTTGTCTGACATCGGGATCAATATATTTTGTTACTGTTGCAACATCACCGTCATATAATGGCTCGACTTGGTCCCTACCCCTAGAATTGGTAACTTCCATTATTCCAAGTGGTTCAGCAAACTTTTTGTCTCTCTGCCTCCATGTTACAAAGACACCACCCCGTAATCCATGCACTAGTAAAGTATCACAGGATGTAGGCATTGTTGTTCTATATATAGGGTGTAAAAGGTATATGCCAGGTTGATAGCAGTACTCCCCTGATAAGTTTGCTAGACATACAGCTGCAGAGCTTGACAAACGAACATCTTCAGATCGCAATAGCCTTGATAATTCTCGTAATAACCCATTTTGAAAGAAGTCTACTAACAAATTAGTATGTACACTCAGTATGTTAAGTACTTTAAGCACTGCAAAATCAAAGTCAGGATCATTTCTAAATCTTAACATTGCTTCTGCTAATTTGGGCAAGATTCCCATATTTATTAAGTTAATAGTGGATAAATCATCTTGATAGTTTTCAGCATGAAAGAGAGTAAGATGATGATGTAAGGCATCTAGACACAAAATGCAGAGTTCTTTCTCACTAATACTGTCTGGTTTTGAAGGAATACTATCTGTTTCTAGGGCTTCCATTGTTTGTTCCTGGAGGTTGATAAAATGTTTATAAATGAAATGTTGAATACAATGGTGTGGATTCACATTCTGTACAGAAATAATTAAGTCCCTTAATTTATAGGACAGGAGTTCGGACGACAATGCTGCTCTTCGAACGTGAATAGGAGGAGGCAGAAAATAGCGAAGGTCGGCGCCACGCGTTCTTGCTAAAAGCACAGCCGTATTTTTATCCAAAGCTTGAGAAAGTTTGCAACAATCCCAGATCTTGTTATTTTTAAATGCTGCTAGTTGTTCCAAGGCAATATTTCTTTGGTCTTTATTTCCATGGCGGCACAACCATAGTAGTTTCCATGCTAAAGAGTATTTTACACTTTTCCAAATACGTGCTAATCCAACTGCTTCCTTAAGCTCTCTGTCTTGTTCTAATTTCAATGTTAAACTGTATGAAGGATCGTCTATATAAATATATTCTGGTTGCTGCTTTTCTCTGTCGAGGACTTTGGGGTTAATAATTTTGAACAATGAATTGTATGTTTGTCTGATGTGATAATAAATAAACAATCCAGTACTACTAGATATGACGGTATTTCTTAGTATTTTGAACAGTTTAGATCTATCTGGCATTATTTTCCGAACTCCACTATACAGATTACAAGTATGAGAAATAAACAAACATTACTGCAGCGGTACAGCACAGCACTGACAATTATGACAAGTAACCTGTGTGTTACCACGAGTTAAAATGTTTAATCTTTCTTTGATTTTAGTAGACGGGAGATAGTTTTTTGTTTTTTCGGAAGACGGCCCCAATCCACATTTTTTTAATAATAAATTCACAACGACGCGGCGACGACGACATAATTTAATAATTACTTGACATTGACATTGGCAGAAACAGAAGATTTTAGTAGAAAGCTCCGCAGGAATTTATCATTGCGACTGTGCTATTTTTAACCGACTTCAATAATGAGGAGGTTCTCAACTTTTTTTGATATTATTTGATATTTTGTTGTTAATGCTGCCCTTAAATTAGAGGAGTGTTGCCTTTTTTCTACCGCGCATGCGCAAATAATTGTCTTCGAAATCTCAATACGTTTTTTTTTAATAGTACATATTATTATTAAATATTTATAATGATTAACACGTGGGCAATTTGAATCAGCTCAAGGGCATTTTTCTAGGCTTGTTAGATTAAAAAATAACCTTATTTTAAAGAGATACGGGTATTTGAACAGGTGAAAAAAGGAAAATGATATTTTGATTATTCCTGGGAAAACGAAAGACGGGCTCTTATATAAATTAACCTACTTAGTTCAAAAGGGCTAAATAAGATCTATCAATATATATATTTTTATATCGAAATTTTCATTTTTGCAGGGCGGAACATGCCCGGTCTAAAATTGGATGCAACTGCATTTTATTATTTGTTAACCACTATGAAAATAGGTGGTTTATAATAAATAAATGGTTAAAAACTCCGTACCCCTATTTTACTCCCTAAGGAGGAAAGTTAGTGATAAGCGCCATCTAGTAATAGTTGTATTATTAAACCTTCTACCTAAGTACAGGTTTCTTACATCCTGATTCCTTTCGATGATCGAGAAGAAGAGGAAACTGCGCTGGCAATGACAGCACGCCTGAGTAGTCTCAGCTCAATGCTCTGACAGCGAAGATCACTGTCAAGTTGGCAACAAATGCAGCAAAGTCCTAGCAACGCAATTTCGAGCAGATATTAAACTCTCCGGGGAACTAGTTCCGATTAGGCCCCTAATGGCCGGCGACTCCATCTTAATAATAAACTACTGCATCCTTTAGTAATTTTACCTCCGTGACCAAATTTAGCAAGAAATTGTTTTATAGATCCTTTTCAGCGATATGTTTTGCAGTTCGTTTTTCATTAGACCATTAATACGATTTATTAACTTCTACATGCTCATAAACAAGACCTGCTAGTATTCTTCAAAGTCATACAATGCATCTTATCTTGTATTTATAGTCGTCACAAAATAAGAAGCCCGGTTTGACATTTGTCATCGTGGCGTAACTAATACGATTAATTCGTGTTTTTGAGTGCAATTTTTTATATCAAGTTA
Source organism: Phragmatobia fuliginosa (assembly GCA_932526445.1). Classification (NCBI taxonomy): domain Eukaryota; kingdom Metazoa; phylum Arthropoda; class Insecta; order Lepidoptera; family Erebidae; genus Phragmatobia; species Phragmatobia fuliginosa. The sequence continues at coordinate 23,875,899 of OW052057.1, read as the reverse complement.
AACTTGATGCTTATTTGTGATAGTGTATGGGTAACATAGTAATTAAATAGGATTATAAATTTGATTTTTTAATTTCTTACATGCGACATGTCAAATAACAAATGTCAAATTCTTATTTTGTGACGACTATAGTAGTAGTAGTAGCAGTAAGTAATAACAGTGTAGGTTTATAAAATCAGTAAAACAAGTATTCATAACGAAATTTATTATTATTCTCTTTATTTAAAATAATATATATAACGTAGCAGACGTGCCATCTAAGTTTTTAAGAAAGAGTGACGTCAGCATTGCTGACGTCACCACTCTCATTATTGTTCCTCGGACATTGCAGGATAATGAAAACACCAAAATAGAGGAATACGTTATAATTTATACACTTAGTCAATGCACTTAATATTAGCTTTACAACCACTTAAATAATCAACTAATAAGCATCGATTTACTCACATAACCACTTAAATAATCAACTAATAAGAATCGATTTACTCACATAACCACTTAAATAATCAACTAATAAGAATCGATTTACTCACAGAATTTTCTGAGTCTTCCACTCTTTACTATTTCCAAAGGCAGACTGAATCCAAATCACTCGTTTTACTTTCAAAGACAATTCAAAACTAAGAAAACAATATGGCCGGTCACGCCACCGGAACTAACATAAAATGATTTAACATTGTGGGCCATATAATAAGTAACGAATGTATTCGTTATAAATCAACAAATACTAACTGAATTTATTGGTAATTTTAAAAGATTAAACTAAAGTTTAGCTGACATTATTTTAAATCGGATGTGTTTTTATCAAAAGCAGCAATATGGACACCATTTTAGTTTAGATTTCCTTTTAAATCAAATGTTACTTCCGTAAGATAAAAACACACCGATTGATGTTTACAAATCACAATATGAATTTATAATGTGATTTAGTTAATAAAACCTTTCACGTAATTCACCACTTATTTATATTCTTATAAGCGTGGTACAATGAGCATTTAAAACTCCTAATAAAAATACAAAATCAATTGAATTGATAATAAAGGTTAGAAAATGTACTAAGGGATTATAGTACTTTTAAAATTGATTTGATTAACCTGAATTAATTCTTTAGTACGCAATTACAAACTGTAATTAACTTAACGCGCCGACATATATAATATATACATTACATTTTTAAATACATAAATCTGAAAAATACATTTAATAATATAAAAAATAGTAGACCTCACTATACATGCCGTGTAAAGGAGGACTGCCTTCTGCATCAGACCCTTGATCCAGGCGTCCAACGAGAGCCTCTTATGATGTTGGTCGAGGCTCTTGGCTATCAATCCGTGAGCAGATCCTCTCAAAATAGATGTCAGAAGTTTATATAACGTTCGTAAACATGTTATGGGCCTTAAGTTTTTGGGATCCATGGCACTACCAGATTTATAGAGTAAATGGGTTATACCAGTTGTTAAAAATTGTTTTTAATGAACCTGAATCCAACGCTGCCTGGAAATGAGATGCCAAACAGTCATGTGAGCTTCGAAACCACATAAGCCAAAAGTTGTGCAGACCGTCCGGTCCAGGTGATTTCCAATTCGGTAATAAACGGACTGCACAACTTACATCATTTTTGACAATGTTAATTGGTTCCATAGTTGTTATAGACTCACATGAATGTTTGACATCTCGTACCCAGTCACCTTCTGTATGAGTGACAGGCACAGACCAGATGCTACGCCAAAATGTATATGTTGAATTTTCATCTGGTAGGTGCCTATCACACTCACTTGGATCCGGTTCTTCCCATTTAAGGTACACCCCTTCTCATTTCTTTGGAACATGCTTTTCTGGTTATACCGATGATCTTTTATGCCGCCTTAACCTCTTTGCCCATGCATAAACTTTGTGCTCCAAGAAGTCTATGCGCTCTGTGACACTTGACATATACTGTTGAGTGTTAGGAATATATACATACTCCTTATTGATATTTTCTTGGAGAGTGGTCTACGTCTAGGTACCTTAGCAACCGATGTTTGTTATTTTCGGTATTCATTCTATCAATATAAATGAAAAGTCAATATATATTTTATCAAAGCTATTTTATTTTATGTCACACAGCCCTGCTATTTTATTCTTATTCTTCATCTTTAATATGGTAGCAGAGTAATAAAGATAAGTGGATATTAAAAAAACTTTTTTTTTTATCTGGGAAAGAATTTAATAAAAATTCTAGCAAAATAAAATAAAATTTGTCCAGTCATAACGTCACTATGTATAAGGCGATCGCAGAGGCTTCGAAAGTACAAATAATGCACCTAGATGGAAAAAAACTACAAGCATTGGAAGTACAGGATTTTGACTGTATGTAGGACTATTCCCGGTGCTGAAGAAATTTTAGAAGGGAAAATCTGTAAGCCTGATAGAGATGTCGTAGCTAAAGATAAATATGAAAAGGATTTAAAACATACAATATTAAAGATAAGAAGTGGATGTTAAAAATGTTTTTTATCTGGGAAAGAATTTAATAAAAATTGTAGCAAAAAAAATATTGTATCCAGATTAACTAAACCAGAAAAGCCTACAAGTAATTTCCAAAATAACTTGTTCCATGATTTCCCAAGTCGCCAGAATGAACTTCAAATCAATCATGATAGAAATATTGAAAAAAGGAATGTTACAGAGGATAAATCGAAAGAAATTGAGCAACCTATTTCATCAAGCGCTCATCATCATATTGAAGCCGATGAAGATATAGGTGATGATTTAAGTATCGATCTAGATAAATCGACGTTTGAATCCATTCACTCTGAAGAAGAAGATGAACTCACTCAAGGCAATGGAACTGGATGATCTTGATCTGTCTGATGATGACATTGAAAGAGAAGGAAGTCGGATGATCCTCAGAGGTAGAGCCTTGATGGCAAATTATAGGAGGACATTTACATGAAACCGCCTGAAGGTTATGCTGAGGAAAAGTATGTCTTCAAATTAAAGAAAAGCTCGTATGGACTTAAGCAAGCTTCGCTCTGTTTGAACAGATGCATCACAGACTATGTCGTAAAAATAGGATCATTCTGATCCCTGTTTGTTTGTGAGAACACAAGGAAAAGAGAAACTTATTCTTGCTCTTTACGTTGATGATGGTTTGATTGCATTTACTAGCGAGAAACAAGCTAACTGCTTCCTAGAAGAAACGAGGATATGTTTTAAAATAACAGTGAAGCCCGCAAACTATTTTCTTGGAATGGAGATAAAAAGGTACTTCGATGGTTCCATTTTGCTACATCAGAAAGATACATCATACATCACTGGCATACTAGAAAGATTTGGCATGGAGAAATGCAAGCCTATTCCAACACCAATTTTAAAAGCAAATAATGCTGAAATTGACGAAGAAGCTATGATGCGCTTCCCGTACCGTGAAGCTGTTGGCGTGATGACAAGCACGAGGCCTGACATAGCTTATGCAGTCAGTTTTGCATCACGCAATTTGGATAAACCTACAAAGGAGAACATCATTAATGTCAAGAGAATAATGCGTTACTTGAAAAGGACAATAGATGAAGGCATCATTTATAAGCCAGGAAATATCCATAAATTAGAATGTTAGTCATTCTGACCATGGATGTGATATGGAAACTGGAAGATCAACCTCAGGCATCCTCTGCATGTATACCGGAGGACCAATAGCTTGGTATAGCAAACCTTTAAACCTGGTGGTTTAAAGGCAATTTATTTGGCGATGAGTGTCCTAGTCTCAGCAATACGATGGTTAAAGTTTCGAAATACGTCACCTGATGCTGGGGTTGTGAGTGGTTGGGGGGGAGGGGGGGGAGGTGTCGGAACTCCCCCTCACCATTTTTACCTGCCGGAAATACTTGGTTCCCTTAGAAAAAATTAAAAACAGAAATGGTAAAAATTTCGAAATACGTCGCCATTTTAAGGGGTTGTGAGTTTTCGGGGGGATGGGGGAGGGGTCCGAACCCTGCCTCACCATTTTTACCCGCCGAAAATACTTGATTCCCTTTGGAAAAATCAAAAACAGAAATTTGTACAAACATTATTTATACCACTTTATATGCATGTTTTATTGCTTTATGCATTATAGTCGACGGAGCCCCGCTACGCGGGGCTCCTATTTCTGGATGGTTTAAAAAAAATAACCACGATGGGTAAGGCGGCAGCTTCGCTGCGCTACGCTCCCGCCTTACCCATCTAACCTAACCCAATGAAGTCGGATTGTGCCAATATAATTACCTTGATTAATTGATTACAGTAAAGCAATCCAAACAGAATCCAAGAACGTAGCCAAGTCGTAGAAAAAACACAAATCGATACGGAAGAACACATTCACTTAAACTCGAAAGCAAAGGAATGACACATAAATTTGAAATTTGCTGTCAATTAGTGTCAAAATGTTGCGTTTCGTTTCACGTTTTTCATATAAAAACTAAAAATTACATTTTAAAAACTGTACTAAAGCATAAAAGTACGTTCCGTTTTGCATAATTGCAATTGTATTTAAGAATTTTTGATTTTTTTTTTAAAATATTTAGACGCAACTCCGGCAGCCAAAGTTACTTGGGGGGGATTAAGACTAACTCCCTTAAGCCCCCTACACCACCAAAACCCTCAGATTCAGGTGACGTATTTCGAAACCCAACCCAATACGATTTCCGTATTATACGATAGGTTCTATTCTACACTGCCAAGCTGGTAAAGTATTTTTGGTTCGAGCAGTAGTGACATGTTCATTAAATTTAACACCTGCTACTCGATAAACAGCAATAGCCGCACAGTATAGAATAGGATGTGCATCACTAAGATCTTCGCTATAATCAAAATAATTGATAATAGCCAGAGCACCCACTATTAAGGTTGCATATATTATGTCAACAATGTGCGACCTCCTTATATCAAAAAAGAAGAAATGTTTAAAAAGTCAGTTCTCGAATATGACTGCTATGTGTCATATGTACTATATAAACTGAACTTTGTGTAAATTATCATAATGTGTTGTGAATTCAGTAAATAATATTGTATAGAAATCTTTACTAAATGTCAGAGTAACCAAAAGTCTTTCAAGTTCATTGAAGTTCAACCCTGCTACTTCAACAGGTTATGGGCCCAGAATCACAAATATGGAGTTATCAAAAATTCAAATTGCAAAACTTGAAGGTACAGATTGGATACAATGGAAATACCGTATGTCTGCTCTACTAAGAGGAATAGACGGTCTATTAGACATTGTAGAGGTAAATATAAAGAGACCAGAAAAGCCTGTATGTGGGGCTGGTGATACAGCTGCTGCAGGATTGGTGGTTTATGAAGAGAACATAAAAAAGTTTAACAGTATGGATAGTATGGCGTTACTTCTCATAACAAACAATATTGCTGATGACACAATAGACAAGGTGATACGATTCTCAACGTCCAAGGAAGTATGGGATGAACTGCATAGGTTATATGAAGGCGTTAGTGTAGACCGCTTGTATGATTTATGTTTGCAGTTCTTCAGTTACAGAAAGGATCCTGTTGATGATATTGCAACGCACATCTCAAAGTTGAAAAATGTATGGTACAGGTTAAGGCAAGAATTAATGAAAGAAGAGGACTGTAAGGAACTTCCAGATATTTTATTAATTTGCAAAATCCTGGACACATTACCAGAAGGATATTTTTCATTTAAATCGAGCTGGTTGCTGATGTCTAAGAAGGATCGGACTATTGATAATATTACGAGTCAGTTGTGTGCACATGAAAAGGCTCTTGGCAACAACGGTAAAGACGGCAAATCTAGTTGTGATGCTCTTGTAGTGAAAACAGAATAGTACATTGTTCACCGAGGGAGGAAAGGAACCGATTACTAGCGAGGGAGCAGTTTGTGGCCCGAAGGCGCAGCCTAGGGCCACAATACTCCCGAGGTAGGAATGGGACTTTCACCAGAGTGCTACACAGTGCTTTATACTACACCTGTGAGGAACATTTAAAGTATTTATCAAATAAAATCAAAACGTAAGACACAATTTAGCTTAGAATTTGACATAATATTTATAAATATTTCGCGCTTCTTTTGTTTTTTTTTATTCTTCACAAAAGGATGTCAGTGGCACGGAGATTCCATATTTAAATTATATGAAAACTCAGGATGCAAGTCAGGAGAAGTGCCAGGCTAATGTAAAACTGGTATGTTATGGTCTGCCAGTGACTTCGGGACACTTCTGGCATTAGGGAATGGTGCTGTATTACCATCCTCGAAGCTGGAGTTAAAATTATTTCTAAAACTTGCCTGTACTGGTCCTGTCTCGTGGTTCCTTGGACAATGTAAAGATGTCCTCCCTTAGCTTATCTTATCACAGACTAAATTATTATTTTAATTTTATTACAAGTTGCTTGACATGCTCAACAATGCACTCGAAATGGTATTTTTCAACTGGGTGTCGTCTGACTAAGTTGCTGAAAAACACACGTAAAAATAAATTAAAAATTCAATAGCATTGGTTTGTTTTATATTTAACTGCTTGAAATAGCAGTTAACATCAGAAATAACCTTATTCCAGTCTTCATACCGTTTTCGCGAGCCCAAGCAACTAATTTCTTCTGCGTTACTTCAGAAAAAAAGTTTCTTAACTGGCCGGTAACCAATCAGGCTTTCCTCTCCCAACCTTCGCTACAGTTCTTGATTCTTGAACCATCTAAGTTAATAGATGCTATATTCTGAATTTTCTTGGCTTGGTTTTTCTTGGCAAATCAACCCCTCGACCCATCCTGTAATCATAAAAAATATTCAAAACTCTGCGTCTCACAAAATTAAATATTTTTAGAAAACCAAAAAAACCCTGCAGCTCTTAGGTCTACTTAAGAATTGGGTTATAGAAATATTGTGAATGTTAAAGCACACCCTAACAACACTTAAATCACTTCGAAATGAAGTATGCCCAAAGGATGAAATTTATTAAAAACGTAATTTCCCCTAATGATTTGGCAACTTGCAATAACCTAAGTTTCCTTTTTTGTGTTAAGCATGTACATTATTAGGTTTATAATATTTTAATTTTCAACTATCTGCCTATAATTGCAAAAGTTCAAAAAGTATTTTCTGCTAAAATACTTAAATTATTTATGATCAAATTGTTGTCGATATTATACAAAAAAGTGTCGCATAAATATTTAAATCCAGTAAAAATATTGTTTTTTCTGCTCAAGGCCCAATTATTAAACCTTCAGTAAACAATCCTGTAAATTTCAGATATAAATACGAATATTATGAAAGATAAACGAAAACAATCGGCTAAGTGCGTGTCAAGCTACGCACAGGAAAAATCTCCTCAGTCATAATGGCACGTGGATTTAAAATCGTATCCAATAGATAATTGTTATTGGACCAAGAGCCCAGAGCCGCCAGACCTACGTCATTAGTGCAAAGCTTAAATTTTCAGGATTATTAGTACAATGTCTTGTTAAGATGTATGTGTACCCATTAGCTTGAAAGCGGGGCCGTTTCTGAGGTAGCGCGAAGTACAGATGGATAAAAACCTTACTTACCTACGTTAAAGGTGCAAAGCTAGTATTTACATGTTCACTTTTTGTTATTTTAAGAGGTAAAAGCACTGGTCTATCTGGGCTCTTGCTCTATATGTAATTGCCTCTATAATTCCTGAACTAACAAAGTCATCTAATCCGTTATAGGTTTCCTTTAAAGTATATCATACGGACCACCATCACAATTTTTTCCAGACTCTTTGAGCCAGGCGTTTAGCTTTAAAAAATATTTTTCATAATTTTATTGTAGCACTTTGTCGACGTAATTACAACACATATTCATGAAAAGTTACATCTATCTAGCACTTACCTTAGTCAAGGACGGACGGACAGACATGACGAATCTATAAGGGTTCCGAGTCATAAACTTCGGAACCCTAAAAAAGATTGTGGCATATTTGCTCCGTGGTGGTGGCACTGCTACTATAAGCCAACTCAATTAAAAAGTAACTTAAAAGTATTCGACATAAGTAAACCATATAAAAATTAATAATATCTATCTTTACTTCAAATTGCTTAAAGTTACTGAATCCAAATTTACAGTCATTATTAATGTAAGCCATTACTGCATGTTGCTTTTTATTTAAATATAAATATAAATCTGCGGGATTGCTACCATGTACCTTTTTGTTAGTGAGTATCCGATTTTTCGGCGCTGCTGCAAGCGCCATGATCACGGAGCTTTTTATTTGATTGTATGTATACTGGTTTACTAGTAAAATTGTTTTTTGCTCATTTTTCCAACTTTTTTAATTACATTGGTGTTCAACAAATAAATTAAAAAATAAATAGTAAGCCAATTTAAGCAAAATAAGGTTTATCAATAGTATATTTCTGTCAAAGTTTTGAGTCAAAACATAGACAAGTCAAAACTAGATTAGTCCAAAACATTACGCCAGGAAAATTTTCAACAACTTAAGAACCAAAAAACAAATTTTTGCTTTTTGCTAACATTTAATACGTAAGATTTTCTTACGAATTAAATGTCATGTATTTGATTTGGGTCTGATAAGATAGAAATAATTACTGGGGTAACATTTGAAAAGTCACTCCCACAAAATCTGTTTTGGCCTACTTTTAACCTACTACACACACCATTTTTTCCTATTTGTAACAAATTACTCCTTAGAATGCACTAATTTTCTGTTGTACTCTCACCTCTCTAAGTAAGGCCCATTTTTTTTATTTTGCTGGGGTAACACACACACTTTCTATTACAGGATTTGTGTTTGTTTGTGATGTCTCTATATTAGTTGTTGGTGGTAGCAGCAAAGATGTTGATGATGCAGATAACTGGTTCACTGTTTTTAAACTTTCGCGACTTTTACATATACTCATGTTTTTACTGTAAACGGGACTTATTCGCGATAATACTATAAAGGTTACGATACCTTCTATTTTCCGACGTTTCGAACGGGTTATACCGCTCGTGGTCACGGGTAGACTGGTTCACGTTCAGAAGTAGAAGTTTCAGGGTATATTTCTGTAACATAATATAAGTCATTATTAGACAGACATGCATTATGATTGTGAGTTATATGTTAACCTCTCTATACACACATAAATCAAAATGGTGGTGATCACTAAAATACTAGTTGAGTCGCGAGGTGTAACTCGTGGTTATTGTTGTAAATGGCGACCGAAGTTAGTCTAAAAAAAATAGCCAAGTTACTCCTTGTGTCATTAGCTTACTGCCAATGATCGTACCGTCAAAATCGGTCCAGCTATTACAGAGATGAGCCGGAACACATAGACAGACATACAACTTTTTTTTAATGGTTTTTTGATGTTAGTGCCGTATGTCTTTTCATCATCATCATCATCAACAGCCTTTAACAGTCCACTGCTGGACATAACCCTTTCCTTTGAAAGGAGGTTTATGTCTTTTAACATGCATTTAATAAAATATCGATTTTTTCATGTTACATTCAGCGAGTACGAGCACTAGGGCATTAGACAACAGAAAATCATCTTCCAAGACCAAAGACCCAACAAAAGCGAAGAGATAATCCTTAATTGAGGGATGATTATTCGTCAGGCTTGCAGCTGTATATAATAGTACTATTAATAGGTACTAATACTCAAAATAAAATAAAAACTAGAACTCTACACTAGTAGCTACTTACTAGTTATACTTTACATCTTCCTAGCCTTATTCCCAAGTTTATTTGGGGTCGGCTACTAGTTCAACCGGTTTTACCTGAATTTCAGTTTTTCCACGGAGCGACTGGCATCGGACCTCCGCAACCCTAAGGGAGAACTGAAATTCGAAGATTGAACTAGTTGTCAGTATATTTGAGGCCACTGACTTCCCAATAACGATTGCCATAGGTGTTCATAACAACCGGGACCGACGGCTTTACTTGCTCTCCGAGGCACGGGCGTGAATCACCGCCAAACTTCCAAACTCCGGGCAGCTATTAGGAATTTAGTAAGAAAATCCCAAAAACACTTTTTGGCCCGACCCGGGATTTGAACCCGAGACCTCTTGATTAGCAGTCGCATACACTAACCACTAGACCAACGAGGCAGTCAACGCCTAGTTATACTTTACAAATAAATAAAATTGGAGTGTCTGTTTTGTGTTCAAATGTTTTTTACTGAATGCATATCAGAGTATTAATGGTATCTAATGGAAATATTAATTAAAACAAGCTTTCTTGCATAATAAATCTTAAATGCCTTTTATTTCTTGCATACAAAGTCACACAATTAAAGGAACTAACAGGACCAAGAAGTACATTGACATAGATACAACCAGAGAGTGAGTATAGACTAAACAAAAACTGAAACTTCATGTTGCTCAAAGTTACTTAATCCACATTTACATTATAAATGTAAACCATTGCTACATGTTACAGCTTTTTTATTTTATATACTGGTTCACTAGTAAAATAGCTTTTTTCCTGATATTCAAAACCGTTTAATTACGTGTGTTAATCAAACAAATTAAAAAATAAATAGGTAAGCAAATTTAAGCAAATTAAGGTCTATCAATGGTATTTTTTTTCAAAGTCCTAAACAAAATCCCCAGCAAAATTTTCAATAATTTAAAAACCAAAACACACAAATAGGTATTTGCTGTTTTAAACATTTTATATGTGACAAAAGCTATCTATTCATATATTTGATTTGGTTCTGAAGATTTAAAAACAATTACTGGGATAACGTCTGAAAAGTTACTTCACCAAAATCTGTTTTTGCCTACTTTTAACCAACTACACACACAAATTTTTCCTATTTGTAACAAATTAATCCTTAAAATGCACTAATTTTCTGTTGTACTCTCACCTCTCTAATGGCCCCATTTTTTTTTATTTTGCTGTAGTATAACGCACACTCATACTATTACAGGATTTGTGTCAGTTTGTGATATCACCACATTAAAATCTCTCTCGTGGTTTCTTGGAGAATGTATAGACGTCAAACCCCCCTAGGGCTTACAGGGTGCTTGACACACTCTACATTGCAGTGCAGTGCAGGGATTGTATTGTAGTTGCTGAAACACACACATAAAAATAAATTAAAATATTCAAGGATGTTGGTTTATTTTATATTTAAACTGCTTGAAATAGTACAGAATATCAGAACTTACCTTCATACTTCTGTACGAATTTAAAACGAAGTTTCTTGCCTGGCCTGTAACCGATCAGTCTTTCCTCTGCCAACTTTTGCTACACCTTGTTTTAGAAATGGATATTCCTGATTCCTGAACCATCTGAGTTAATAGATGCTATGTTGCGAATTTTCCTCTGTCTGAGGTGTCTTTCGTATTTTCGTTTATACTTTCGCATTTGTCTTTCCTTTGGGCTGGTTTTTGTTAATTTTAAAATTTATTTTAGTTTATTAACTTCACTTTCACATCATTCTTTGGGAATTACTGGTATGCAGGATAAGACTTTTAACTATAACTCAGATATTTTTCTTGGCAAATCAAGTCCTCGACCCATTCTGTAATCATAAAAAATATTCAAAAATCAAAACTCTGCGTGTCTCCCAAGATAAAAATATTTTTTGGAAAACCAAAAAAGGCCCGCAGCTCTTAGGTCTACTTAAAATTTGAGTTGAAAACACAACCTCGACCAGGACTTTTGAGTGCAGTTTAAATACTACCAGAAAAATGCTTAATATTAACTAATATTACAGCGTGACTCTATATTTACATTTAGATATACAATAAATTTAGTTTACAATTTTACTTCAGTGTAAGAGAGAAAACACAAAACATTACTTTAAAGACGATTTAATTAAATGGACCAAACCTTTTCAAACACAAAAATACCTAACATAATAATTTTATTCCCTTCTGTTAATTTATGTAATAAAAGTGGCTGGATATTATTTATTTAAGTATATATTGCATTGCAAATGAACACTCAACAATATTTTAAATATACCTGTGATGTGAACTTTTTTCCACTTGTCAAATTGAGTTAATGTTTGAAACTAAAAACAATCGATGGTACATTTAATAAAAGGATAATATATTAAACCTACTTAATTAAAAAAAAAACAACTGCACAGTACATTCAATAAAATCTGTAGCCAATGCAATGGCAAAATGCATGCAACTCAACGCCTCAACTTGTCAAACAAACAAAACATTGAACGAAAACGAACGTTCCGTTTCAAGCTTTCAACTCATAGATTATTATATTATGCTTATGCTACTGCTGAGTACTGCTCCACCTGCGTTAGCGTTAATGTTAATGGTGACCTACGCGTTAGGTAACGCGTTAAAATGCGCGTTGGCTACAATAAGGTTGTAATGCCGTTAGGACCTAATTCCTCGTGAGTTAACGCGTTAACACACAACACTCACAATGGAGTCTAAAGCAGCTACATTTAATTGCGAAAATGATCGTCTTATATTGTTAAAAGGGAGAAAAAACGAGAAAAGGAAGTTAGTGGATGATTCGTATAGATTGTCAACGATTTTTATTGGATTGCAGATTGGATTCCAAAGACACGGCTCTAATTGCAATAGTTCTAAAAACTCTAACGCCTTTTCGTTCGACCACTCCATTGTTGTTCTGTACCTAAATGCAGTTCCCGCCTAAAACAAAGTGCACTCGTCCGTGCTATGCGCTCGCGTCTGACAGAATGAGTGAAAGGGGTTCTACACGGTTGAAACCAATTTCCAACCACCCTGACCTTGATCGAAAAAGGATCGTGTAGAAACAGAACCAATGTCCTACCACCCTGATCTTGATTTGAAATGGATCGTGTAGAATTCGTTTGTACGATCAATAGTGGGCGGAGACGCCGGCTAGGTTGGTTCGTTGGTTGTTCGGCGGCGCATCTCGCGACAGGCTGCGTCTGTGTGCGTGTGCGATCGTGTGGAACGCTGTCGACCAACGCGAGCGCCTCAGTGTGCGCTGGGCAGGAGTCGCGGGCGCACTTAGCACGTCCCGTCATCGTGTGTTGCAATGAATACGCAATGTTCGCGTGTTCAACAGATAATTATTATGTTTACTTCTTATTTTGTACGAAATTTACCAATTAAGCTCATTTAACAAGTCAGGCATCTATATGATCTATAACTCAAGAACTAACACTATAACTCAAGAACTAACACTATAACTCAAGAACTAACACTATAACTCAAGAACTAACACTATAACTCAAGAACTAACACTATAACTCAAGAACTAACACTGTAACTTTTATTACTACCTACTTTACGTTACTAGCTGCGCCCCGCGGTATTACCCGCGTATTTTCGGCTATGTGCTATTCTGATATATAAGTAGTAGGATAAAATAGTATAAGCAAGGCCGTCTTAACCTATTCGGGAGGCCCTGGGCACACAAGAATTAGGAGGCCCTTTTGGAAAGTAAGAAAGAGAATTATACTAACATCTTTATACTATGATCATTTATTATGGGTAGATTGTATACATTAGGCGCTCATAGCCAAGTTGCCCTAGGTGATTAGAAACAATCAACGAGGGTAAGCAACGCCAGTGCGGTTAGCACCTGGATGGGTGACCGTTAGTGGCATGTTACCATGATCCTCTCCGTGATTCGGAGGTCACGTTTAGCAGTCGGTTCCGGTTGTTACTATAGCATCACAGTCGTGAAGCTTAGTTGTAGATCTCAAATAAAAAAATCGTCTTACCAACCCCTCAATATTTTTCAAAGAACTATCTAATCTAACACCCTACAGTACGGGATAGACGTGAGGAAAAAAAACATCCCCACTTTACGAGTAGGGGAGGTACCCCAAATAAAAATATTTTTCTGCGTGACTTTGTCGGCGTGATAGTAACATCATATTCATGCAAAGTTTCATCTTTCTAGCGCTAACCGGTTAGTGCTAGAAAGTTAAATTTTATTAAAATAATCTTGTTTTTATTTAGACATTTTCAATATTCTACTCTATTGTCAATTCGATCTACAAAAAGTATTAATTATTACACCATGCAATTTTAATCTGGCATCATTAAAATATAATATTAGTTATGCAATAAAAGAAAAAAGAATAATAAACAATATAAGAATGACATGATCATCTGCTGAATTGTGATTTGTGCCACATAATATTTTACATAAATTTTTCACTAAACTTACAAGATCGAAAATCACATAATCAAAACTCTAAAAGCCAACCCTCCCTCTAAAAGCCAACCCTCCCTCTAAAAGCCAACCCTCCCTCTAAAAGCCAAAACGTAGAAAAAACATAGAAAAATTCACGTCAAAAAAACATAGAAAAATTCATGATACTAGTCCATATACTGAATTTTCAAGGAAAACTACTTATAGCGGTTTTGATAACTTTTTTGTTTCAGGAGTAATAGGCCTAACTGTGAAATAGGCTTATTTAGATAATTTCGTATGAAAATAGTAATAATAATAACAGTAATAAGCTAATAAGTAAACATGCAAAATTTTGAAAATGAAATCAAACAATTGTCTATTGAACACGATTTTATTATAATTTGAATCCTATAAAGATGATAAAACAAAATTAAAAAAAGTTCACAACGACAATTGATAGGTGGCGTTATGCAAATTTTTGAATCAATGCAATGGTTTCGTTACAACAGGTTATTTAAATTTATTCCTACTTAAACTAAAAACCGTATGCGATCGCCATCTAGTGAGAATACCTTGAAAGTACTTGTAAGTCGTGAATTCATATAAATATTTAGCGATCTATTCATATGAGTAGTATAGGTAGTCTATTCCTCATTCATATTTTTATTTCTTGCACTAATTTTAATTTATTTTTAATCTTCATTTATTTCCTAACCTAAGTTATTTTTTTCTTATTTATATCGTGCTTATAAAATGTATATATGCTTATAAGTAAATGTGTTTTTGAGAAAATGTCGGTTCTTGGGGGCCCCCCCATAAGACGGAGGCCCTGGGCACAGGCTCCGTGTGCCTTTATGGTAAAAACGGAGTAGAGTATAAGTAGTAAGATAAAAAGTAGGCTATGTGTTATTCTGATATATAAGCTATAATATTGTGAAGTTTCATCCAAATCCGTTCAGTAGTTTTTCGTGAAAGAGCAACAAACATACATACACACATACATACATACAAACTTTCGCGTTTAAAAAAGTCATCAGCATCAAGAATCCGTAAAATATTAAGGTTATTGTAAAATCGATCTTTTGATTCTTTGAGAGACAAGAAACCATCGTGAATACCGGAGTAGGACTGAAGTCAACTCGGACCAACGAACATACGAGTGGGCGGAGCCGAGCGGTCGGTCGGTTGGTTAAATCGTGTAGAAGCCGTTCCAACGCTGTGTATGTGTGTGTGAGGTTGGTTGAGTTGGAGTCGTTGCCGATCGTGTATTCGGCGCTTGAGACGGGAGACGGCGTTAATGTAGCGAACACAAATTAGCGCGCTAAGCTACGCGCTAAAACCCTTTGATGTGTCCAAAAAACCGGCACTCGAGTTAACGTTTAACGGCATTACTAATGTCATTAGCTTTTAACGCATTAAAAAGATGGCCACATAGATCTGCGTAGCGCCTATTTTAGCGCGCTAATTATCGCGTTATGAGTATTATGCAGGTGGAGCAGTAGCTTAATGTATAGGTATACTTTCAACTAATACTTATTATTTACAAAAGTAAAGTACTGCCATATTTTGACATTTTTTGAATTAAAAATTTAAGCATACAATAAGTTTGATGAAGCATTTTTAATGTATCCATTTAATAATAGTATATTAAAAAAAACAGAAAATCATTGTTTTTTTTTAAATATTAGCTGCGTGACGAAAGCAGAGAATCGACAAAACTGAGGTTTGAAAAAAGCGCGGGAAACATCTTTTTTGTAAGGGTAATTTTTTTCAGGATTTTGAAAAAAACAAATTAATTAATTTGTATAAAGTTTCAGATAAGTTGTTAAATGCATATATTATTATTTATTTGTTCATATTATAAGTTGTAGTGTAGTGTAGTCTTCATCATCAAGTGGTAAGATTTCTTTGAGTTTTACTTTTAAGAACGAGCTCGATTATCCTTCCTGGCTGAACTTTTGTCCCCCAAGTGTACATAGACCAGTGCTTTTAATGTTTGAAAACAAAATAAATTATAGTAGGATGAAACCCATTGTAAAAGGAGGAGAATAGTACAAAAATTAAAGGAAAAATAAATTACGGGCGATCTGAGGTCGGGAAGGGGGAGAGGGGGGGGTTTTAAGACAAAAAATGGCTTATCTCGATTTCCGGCAAAACTACAAGTCCTATGGAAAAAAAATAAATGGCAAAGTTGTAGGTAATAAAAAGATCTACATCTTTTGCATTGACACTTTTTTCACTTATCCTCAAATTTTATGTGAAAAATTCAAAAAACCAAGTTTTTGGTTTTTTATTTTTATCTTTTACAAATAAAATTATTTTTTATCGAAATTTTGTGATAACTTAGCTTTTCGTGTCCTGAATACACCGTAATTTATTTGATTTGAAATATCTATTTTTTCACCTCATTTTGACTGAATACCGAAAAAAATCCCTAATTTTCAATCGAAAATTCGTCTGTCAAAATATCAACATTTTTTTAAAAAAATAGGGTGTTTTCTATTCTATGAAATCTCTACTTTCCGATGGTGTAAAATATTATATATATTACCATAGTAAATCTTCTCAGAAAATGCCAAAAATGAAAAAACTAGAATTCGATTTTTTTTAATCGTTTTTGAGATATTTATTAAAATTTACACTTTAATCACTCAAAAAACGTAAGATTGCATGTTACAATGATAAACAAAAATATTGCAAATCGAAATATACTACTATAAATAACAAAGAAATAAATAATAATTAATAAAGTTAATATAAAATAAAACATCTACAATATTTTGAGAAAGTTGCAGAATCTTCTTTAAAGTATATGCGTATATGCCTATTTATTACTATTTTAAGATAATTTAGTACCTGAGTGACCTACGAAAAATTTTTGGCTATTAAAAGGTTTTTCATAGAGAAAATTCATTTATAAAGTCCCATTCCTACCTCGGGAGTATTGTGGCCCTTCGGGCCACAATCTGCTCCCTCGCTAGTCATCGGTCCCTTTCCTCCCTCGCTGAACAATGTACTATTATACTACACCTGATCGGAACAGTAGTCATTATTCCCTGCAAATGAAAAGAGAACGTTAATCTTTTCCTTGACCTGAAAAAGCGGAAGGAAAAAATTTATGAAAATCCATTTCTAACGTGTTTTAGCGGGAGAGAAAGTTGTATGAATTTTCATTTCTCATGTGTTATCTTATCTATGGCACGAACCAGCCCAAGGAGTTTTCAAATAATTTAAATATGGAATCTCCGTGCCACTGACATCCTTTTGTGAAGAATAAAAAAAAACGAAAGAAGCGCGAAATATTGGTCAAATTCTAAGATAAATTGTGTCTTAATTATTGTCTTACGTTTTGATTATATTTTAAAAATACTTTAAATTTTCCTCACTGTGTAGCATTCGGGTGAAAGTGCCATTCCTACTTCGGGAGTATTATGGCCCTAGGCTGCGCCTTCGGGCCACAAACTGCTCCCTCGCTAGTAATCGGTCCCTTTCCTCCCTCGGTGAACAATGTACTATTAACATGTAGTAGTATTCCGAAAAATATAATTTCATTGCGGGATTTTGAAGAATTAGGTAGAAACCGAAGGAGTGATAAACCTGCAAAGTATTTTATACTACACCTGATCGGAACAGTAGTCAATATTCCCTGAAAATGAAAAGAGAACGTTAGTCTTTTCCTTGAGCTGGATAAGCGGGAGGAAAAAATGTATGAAAATCCATTTCTAACGTGTTTTAGCGGGAGAGAGAGTTGTATGAATTTTCATTTCTCATGTGTTATCTTAACTATGGCGGGGCGCCTGCCCAAGGAGTTTTCATATAATTTAAATGTGAAATCTCCGTGCCACTGACATCCTTTTGTGAAGAATAAAAAAAACCAAAAGAAGCGCGAAATATTGGTCAAATTCTAAGCTAAATTGTGCCTTACATGGTGTCTTACGTTTTGATTTTATTTTAAAAATACTTTAAATGTTCCTCACAGGTGTAGTATAAAGCACTGTGTAGCACTCGGAGTATGGAGTATTGTGGCCCTAGGCTGCGCCTTCGGGCCACAAACTGCTCCCTCATTAGTAATCGGTCCCTTTCCCCCCTCGGTGAACAATGTACTATTTTAGCGTACCTACCTTACCAGAGGGCTGGTGGCATAGTAAATGGAAGTTTCCCATTGCCTTTTCATTGACAGGATCAACAGTTAAAGCAGAAACTTTACAATTACCGCTAAAAGCTACATACTTTAAATAAGCTTCTTTAAACAACGATAAACCAATACAGATACAAACACTCTAAAAGTTTTGTTATTTTCAGTCAACTCTCCAAACGCAACAATGATATTGCGAGCTGTTACTGCAGCGTTACTTCCGCGTCGGAACTTTTATTAAAAAATCACTAAAATTTTTGAAATATCCATCTTTCTTGTCTACGCTGAATAAAAAAAAACAACTGAAAGTCGATAATCGAATGTTGCACATTTTTTATAAGAAGAACCTCATAGGTACGATTTAAAAAAAGTTTCACTCATAAATCTCAAACCAAGAAGGTTCTATGTCAATTCGAAGTACCTATTATAATAAAACGGTAATTACATACATAATTAAACCCCCATTTTATTATAAGTACATAGAAAACACACAAACTCCGAAACAAATGTGCAGATCGTACAAACCGAGACCACTTGATCAGCAGCCGCATACGCTAACCACTATACCAACAAAGCAGTTATAGAGTGTCATACATATATTAGTAATCCGATAATATGAAACTTTTCTATTAAACCTATTTGTAACTAAAGTCTACTTCGTGCATCTTCATATTATAAATTCATCTGTCATAAAGGTACGAATTTAATGTCATAAAAGTAGATAACAGAGGTAGGTATTAAAAGTGTAACTATATCTTGTTTCGTAAATGATCTCAACCAAAATTATTATTTTTTTACTCAAATATCAGAGTGAATTATGTGCAATATATTTACATTTACATCATCTGTAAGATATGTTACTTATTTTACATCTTAGTACCTAACTACAAAAATACAAGCAAATGAATTCTGTTACTGAAATATTTCCAAGACAATTGACAAAAAGCTGTAAAGAATGTACTATTTTTGAGTCAGACTCTGAAAGTCTAGATTATAAATGGAAATTTCGTAATAAGCAACATTCAACATACGATGTGACTTGCTGTAGAAGAATTTTTACGAAGTCAATCGCTGTACAAACAACACTCAATCATAATGGTGAAAATTTCAAGCAATTAAATAACAATATCGCCGATTCAAAAGAAAATCCCCTTCTACAAACTCAAGGTCAACGCGTATTGAAATTAACGTCTGTGAGAACCACCACCGAACCAAAAACAACAGCCATCATAAAGCCAATATTTTTCAGAAATTTCGCTGTTAATTGTATCTCTAATATTTATACACAAAATAACAAAAAATGTGATTCAGTTCAACATCACATAGATTTGCAATTAACTGATGGTAGATCAAAGGCAAACCCTCTAACAGTGATGTATAATAAAGGTGTATGTACAGAAAAAAGATTATTTGAAAAATGTCTGGGTCCTGATACAGTAACATGGGGCAGGGGGGTATATTCTAAACATTCCTTTAGTTTGGGTACGGCAGAACATCGTAGACTGCAAAGAAATAGCTGCTCAACGAGAATGATCGGCGGGTATCGCGTGCCTGTGTGTAAGATCGTAAGGTTTTGATTCTTTATACATACTTATATTATATCTCGATTAAAAGTTGTTTTTCATATCGTATACTTTATCATTTAAAACTTTTTTTTATTTATTTCTTTGCAATTTCTATTATTTTAAATTCTTGATTTAATCGATGATTAAAATTTTGGCTTAGGAGTTGACAGATGGCTACTAAACTACTTGTGATTTTGGTTGGGAGGGGGAAGGGAGGTGTTAAAAAAGGGCTAAAATGGCATTATGTGATTAATGGACGGCCTCTGGGCTGTGATGTAAGATGACATTTCACTCACATTTCGTTACAATAAGAACTTGGTCCTCACATCCACTGCAAGAAGTTTAAGACCGAAAAAATAAAATATACAAAACCAAAATTAAATAGAGTTTATTTAAAATAGAAACAGCTTATAACTATAAAATAAACGATAACTAATTAGAGCTAAATAGATTTAGAGAACAAGAAGAAAATTATCATTAAGTACGTATAAAGTGTAAATACTTAGAACTACTAATCATATTTAATTCTAGCAATTCAGCAATGACATATGATAGCCAACTACTTTTAAATTTGATCAGGAAAGGTATATTTAATATTAAGCATAAGTTTAAAATCCGAGTGATTCTTGTTTCTTTTATCTTGAGTTGTCATAAAATAAGTAAATTATCACATCACATTCATGAAGTTTACAACAAAAGTAAGAATTGAGATCTATAAACATTTTCGCTATTACTGATTAAAAAAAGAAAATTTCTCTATTTGAAAAAACCTAAAAAGAAAAAAATAACTGAAGTAAAACCGCTTACACTAACTACCTACTGAAGGGCTTTAACGATGAAATACTAACAAGCCTGGTAAATTATTATAAATATGTTTTTAAATCGTACAGAAAGATCGATGGCGCAGGTCTACATCATCATCATCAGCCTATCGCAGTACATAGGCCTCTCCAATTGCACGCCACCTAGTTCGATCTTCGGCTACTCGAATTTAAGAAAACTTTATTCGTAATATTATTATAATCTTTGGTTGGAATTAAAATTAGACTCTTTGGCCTTTCGACTCTTTGGCTGATACGACATAAAATTATGTTTTGCCTGAAATTAAAAAAGTTATGATCATAATTCGTTTAGCAACAAAGTTAAGATTTGATACCAATAATTTGTCCCATTATTCCTTAATTGTTACTTATTATACGAGATTAAATTTGTTAGTATGATATAACATGAAGCAAATAATGTTTTCTGAATTTGACTTATTTGACTGTCATTAAACTATGCATCTTCTTTATATAATATATATAATTCTTCTGTGAGTGTGTATGTCACTGAACTTCTCTCAAACGACTGGACCGATTTTGATGAAATTTTTTGTGTGTGTTCAAGGTGATCTGGGAATGGTTTAGATTCGCAATTGGACCCGGTAGGTGGCGCTGCGATCAAGTTCTGGAATTTTAAAGTTGGGCGGTACGAAGTTCGCTGGGTCAACTAATTTATATATATAATTCTTGTGTGAGTGTGTATGTCACTGAACTTCTCTCAAACGACTGGACCGATTTTCATGAAATTTTTTGTGTGTGTTCAAGGGGATCTGGGAAAGGTTTCGATTCGCAATTGGACCCGGTAGGTGACGCTGCGATCAAGTTCTGGAATTTTAAAGTTGGGCGGTACGAAGTTCGCTGGGTCAACTAGTTTATATATATAATTCTTGTGTGAGTGTGTATGTCACTGAACTTCTCTCAAACGACTGGACCGATTTTCATGAAATTTTTTGTGTGTGTTCAAGGGGATCTGGGAAAGGTTTCGATTCGCAATTGGACCCGGTAGGTGACGCTGCGATCAAGTTCTGGAATTTTAAAGTTGGGCGGTACGAAGTTCGCTGGGTCAACTAGTATATGTATATAATTTGAGTAGAATTACATTTAGTCAAAATTCTTAGCAATGAAAACCACCGTTAAGTGCCTTATTATATTAATTCCAAGTAATGGTAAAAGGCGTGCTTTGACATACATTATTATTATTAATCTCGTATATTAAACGAAGGTTTTAATTATTAAAAACAAAATTGTAAATTAGATTTTTAAGTGGCTATATTAAATTGATCTCCTTTCGAAGGAGAGGCTTATGTCCATCTGTAGTATTTAAAAACTGTGTGGTGATATGATAATGATGTGATATGAAGGTTTACCTGAGTGTAGGGAAATAGGGAAGTTACTCATGTGCTTACACTTCTGCCTCACATATTCTAGATAAGTCTAGAGAGATAAATTGTCAGAAGCGTTAAAAATAATTGCGGTACGAAGAGTTTTTTTTAAGCCAATACAATACACTCATTACGATTTCATCTACTTTTACAATTTTATTATATTGGTTATAAACACAAAGCAAGTAAATAAAATTTTAATCTTTTAAATTCTTAGTTCTGCAGTTCTTACTCATTGTGTAATAACCTGCCTACATTATCTGCTATTTTTTTATAATAATTGACCTTAAATATTATTCAGTGTTTTTTCAGTAATATAAACAGTGCGTCAAAAGCAAAGTTTTATGTGATGTGATACATAAATAAAATTATGATGCTAGATTTGTTATTCTAAATCATATCTATTAAAAAGAAATACATAGTTTGAAGTCACATGTATGGACATCATTTAACAGAAATTATGTAAGGTACAATGTGATGAAAATGATTTTCATTTAACAAAAAAGAGGTCATAATAATCGTTTTTTTTATTTAACAGAAATTTTCTTGTTTGATTAACATGCGTTTGAAATATTGGCAATGCCTATCAAAACTATAGGTAGTAGAGATAATATGCTGATTTCAGCACGAACGGGCCGGCGTATCGTTGCGGTAGTAGCCCTCCCCCAGAAGAACAGTTTAAAACTGACAGCATTCGTGATTCGTAAAATATAAAAAAAAATGTATAGCCACGCATTGTTTTGAAAACTACTGTTAGTTTGGACTATTCCAATAAAGTGTTAGTAGATCTAAAAGTCAAGCACTTGTAAACAGTAAACAATAAAAAAAATATGTCAGATCCTCTTCCATAGTATCATAATACGAAACTTGTTTGTTGTGTTTTTTTTTTTTTATTTACAACATATAATTTTAAAATTCCAAAAATAAAGAAATTAAAAAAAACACCCTATTTGCAAAGGACTTTAACACTGCAAGATGCTTGCAAAATAATTTTGCAAATTGATACTATTATGTATATTTGAGGTAGGTTACAATTTGTTTTTTTTTTAAATAATTATTCTACACAAGACATTTCGGTGAGTTTTTCTATCTGGCATGTGATCATAAAATTGGGCGTTGTGAAGTGATCGCTACCCGCCAGGCAACCTGCCTACATTTCTGTATTAGGATACTATTGAAGAGGTACCTGACAAATTTTCTGAATGCCTCTAACACCCACCCCAAAATATTTATCATCTCCCCTACAAGCTACAGATCCTAATCATATTATCATTATAAATCAAAATTAAAATGGTTATTAAGAAGTGTATCGTAGAAACAATGTGGAAATATTTTATCAAAACAATTCAGGTGTTCTTTGGCTCGCCAAAAAAAATCACATATTCTCTTGCCACTAAGTTCAGACCTTACTTTTTTGCATATTATATTTATTATATAGTCCTAATTATTCTAAAAGACTTTTTCATATTACGGTACTGTATATATAGAATTTGATTCAAGATAAGTTAGTAAAAATACTAATTTTTATCAAGTAGTAATGTGAATATAGGTATAGTGTAATTTATAATCAGTTTAAAAAGCCTTAAGTCTATAGTCATGCATTTAAACTATATTTACAGTTTATAAGTTTACACTTAGACTAATGAACAAATGAAGGATAATACACATTAGATTTGATATTTAAGTTCTTTGTATCATGAATAATCATTGTAAAAACTTTCAAAATTTTAGTCATTACTGTTGACTATTTATCGAATCAGCAATAATGTAAGTAATTCAAATGTAATTAAAAAATAATAACATATTTGGCTACTGTTTGTGATAATTTAAAACTTCTTTTAATCTTAAATTTCCTTTTGTAGTTAGAAATTGTTAAACTACGCTCAATTAGATACGACATTTGAAAATATATATTAATTATGGATATAGGAATGGTAACCATGCTCCAGCTCTTATCATCTATCAATCTTTATAACATAGAAATATTTGCCAATATTTTTTGCCTTCACATACAGCATTATATCATAATATACAATAAGTTATATTAGTAGTAGAAAGTGATAGAAAAAAAACAGGTACTACGGTCTCAAGATTATTGTTATTATTTTACTAAATCGAAGTGAAAGTTGTTCTACTGTTTATTTACCTAAGTATAAGCTGAGAGATTAGCAGATATATCTATTGCAGCCAACTAGCCTAACTACACAGACTAATTTTTGACTTTTAGGTTAGGTTATTTTTTTTATGTATATGAATAGACGCCTCAGTAGAGGCTATTCTGTTGATTAAACAGCTAATTAAGATAGTTGGAGACGACATATCCACCACAACTGGAGTGGCCTTTTGCAAATTAAACAAAATGGCACACATCCAAAATTTTTATGGCAAATCGCGCCGTAACTAATTCGTTTTATTTTTTTAAGGTTTGGCTGAAGTAGTAAAATATTGCCAGGAAAGCGAATTATTTTTTTGGAATTTACATTTTATTATTGCAATATAAACATGTTATTGTACCTATTAAAGTTACATCGAGAACTGCTGTTTTAAAGTTAAAAGTGTCTACACACAGACACATGAAATACTTATAATAAGGTATATCACTCGGTCTCATCATTTCACACTTCGAAGAGCAAATAAAGACATTCTGCCACAACGCTGGATCTTTTACACTTCAGACAAACATCTAAAGTCTTATAACCTATGACGTAAATCATGAATATAGCAAGGAATTTATATTTTGCGCCACATGAAGGCTCAATTTCGATGATGGTGTGGACTTGAAAATTATTGGTAAATATCTTTGTTACTTAACTTTTAAGTGGGTTCTATTTGAAACTGTTCATAGTGCTAATTTTATTTTACATATACAATTTCACGCAATCGTGAAACCGTTTCTTACACAGTAAGATTATTTTGTCATTTCACCTGTTCTTATCTTTACTATTGACTGAAACATACACTACGAGACTCGACATTATTCCTTCTTTCCATTTTTTCTAAGAACCTCTAAAATATCATTCTTTATATTAATTTCATACATTATTGAGTATCTGTTTTTTTGTAGAACGTTTTTTTACTTATCTTGCTACACCTATAAAAGATACCCTTGGTCACTTATACAAAACTGATATTTATTAAGTCTACTGATAGTATGCGTGAACAGATGTTGATGTTGCTGGCGGTGGAACTGGCGTAGAGGACACGGAAGGTGATGGGAGTGTCGGCAATGGTGTCGGTGGCGGTGTAGAGTACACTTTACGGTCTGGAGGTAGCGTCGGGAGAGGCGAGGATAGTCCGAAGCCTCCCAAACCGGTGATCGATGAACCTCCGGACAGCATCTGCCCATGGACACTGCGCATACCAAACATAGACGTCGTTCCTGTGGAGCAATGAAGAAAATAATTGTTAATTTGTCTTGTAAACAATAATACACAATGTATCTACAATTGCATCTGCATAATATGTAAAAGAAGTTGACCTTATTAATTCAGCTTGAAAAACAGAAACAACATAAGTAGTGTACCTAACAGATACTTAATTGATTTAGATATAGACTTGAAAATGAACTAGGTATAAGCATTTTCAGTTCAGTATCTGTATCTATCTGTATATACGTAAGATTGTAACTGTACCTTTTGAGAGAAATATTTTTTATTATTTATTATTATTATTAGCCAGCTACGTTCTACACGATTTGTGAGTGACGTGGTATGTTAAGCCTCCTACACACCAGGCCGCCTTAACGCCAAAGATCACGGCAGCCGACCAGCACGCTGGCTGGTCGCTGTCCCCGCCGGTTATCGCGTAAATAAGCCACCGCCACCGGCATGCCTGCCTGAATGATCCCTGTTTTTTTTTATTATTATACAGGGTGTAAAAAGACTGAAATCGAAAACTTAATGGTTGCATTCAGACCATGATACTGAATAGGTTTAGCGAAAAAAAAACGCAAAATATATGTTAATTTATCTAAGTTCTTTTTTGTATTTTTCTGGTTACATACACATAGTACAACATAATAGGACACAAACAACCTAATTATCTCATTTAGAAAACCAAAAAATAAATAAAAACAATAAAACTGCAATGTATTTTTAAATAAAATCAGTTGACCGGGGGTCATTACACAGTACCGCACGCGGTTCGATGACCGCGGCTAGGGCGCGCGGGCGCGTCCCGCCCGCAGTAGGTACCTAACACTAACTAAAACTTTAAACGAAATCACTCTCTAATCTGACTTTCTGATGGGTTATCAACCAACGCTTAAATAATAATGGTATCCTGTGCACTTGTTATTTTTTTTCGTATAATGAAATCATTCATCGTCTTCAATGAAATTCAAGTTTATTTTGCGCCGGGAATCGAACCCATAGCACCGTGCGTCTGAAGTCTTAAGCCTAGACGTGAGCCTACGCCTACGGTTTTCTGATTAGCAATGCTGATTCGGCAATCTATTCACATTCGCTGTTCTTACATACCGTGGGAGAGCCACGCTTCGGCATGAATGAGTCAGTTCGACCAGAGTGATACCACGGCCACACAGAAAACCGGTGTGAAACAGCGCTGGCGCTGTTTGTGCTGCCTATAGTATTGCGGTTATCCATTGGCGACGGTAATCGCTTACCATCAGGTCATACTTCAGCTCGTTTAAACCCTATTCCATAGAAAAAAAATACAAAATTTCCAATACAAAACGCGAAATTTGTCCAGGAAACCTACGGATGCATCTAGCCGTAAAACTTTGAATTACTTTGAAATTTTTATTAATTTACCTAAACACAGAAGACGAAGCACTGTAGCGGCAAGTTTGGTGTGCCTTTGTCGGCGAATATCAAAGAAGCGTGATCTTTGAATTTATGCGACAAAGGGTTTCCGATGTCATGTCGTAGGTATTTACCTATCGATACGTCAGATCGGCGGCGTGTTTCAAAGAAATTTAATTCCCTAATTTTATAAATAGGTACGAACTAGACCAGTCGGTCTTCAATGTTCGCACAGTCTGGACAGTTGCGTGGTGCATTATAATTTTTTTTAAGGGATTTTTATGGGAATTTTTAAGGGACTTTCACGAAAGTTTTGTGTTAAGTTAAGTTTTGTCCTTTTTTAAGTAGGTATAGTAAGTTAATTGTTTATTTTTTCGTTTTTTATTCTCTTAAGTTATCAGTTATCATCGAATTTGTGTTATTTTTAGAATAGGTACTTATATTTTAACAGTGATAGTGATTATTTATAATGTTTAGTGCGAGGGAATACGGCCAAATTATTATGTGCTATGGTGTAGCCCGCGTAAATGCATCACGGGCTTTGCGTATTTACCGTGATAGGTTAGTCATCACGGCTGCCTATCAGAGAGGTTTGAATAATGAGAGGATTACATCCCAAAGGCATGGAGAAGGCCTAGAAGTAGATCTTCGAGTGGACGAACAGGTCTTGAGAGAAATCCTCGGGTTGGAACACGAACTACGGCAAAGTTAATTAGAGGTCATGGAACCCCAATATCGCATCAAACAGTGCATAAGATTTTAAGAAAAAATAATTAAATATGCTCAGTTTGTGCCATTTCTGGGTCGACCTAGGCTCTCGCAGAATTAGGTAAGTAGCGTGAAGTCACTAGCTAGGTATTTTCGTTAATAGGGAACTTTACCGACTCCGCGACGCGTAGGTAGTTAAATTAAATAGTTATGAAAGGCATTGACCTAGCTACTCAGTGCGCGCATACATTGCTGGCTTCGGAAATTAATAAAAATCTTGATACATTGTTTTTTCCGGCTACAATTTTTTTTAAAGACAACTGTTTGTTTTTTTTAATTAGTTTTGGGGTGCTGAAGCTGCATCTTTCGTTTTCGGAAGTCGTCTGGTTACACCCTGTATATACATATATTAATTTACTCTGCTAAAATTGCTTAGCGGTAGGTGCCGACGGCCTAAACTCAACGGCCATGCCGCCTAATTGGTGTATAGAATCCGTTAGTATTTGAGGTTTTTTGATAACTTTAACATCAAAAAATATGTGTTAGATTCTACAGAAATCTTCACTTTTAAAACATAATCATCTGGTCAAAAAGTACTTACACTAAGAATTACAGTTTAATTGGAGCATTTCAAGGTTTAATAACACTAGTTACGCACCTAGTTATTAAATTAGAAAAATCCAGTCTGCTCTATGGTATGGTATCTAAGTTGTCTGGAGAAAACAAGGATTATCCGGTTAGACCATAAGGGGTTTTCGTGGATTGGCCACACATTGTTGGTGTACTTGGTTATGGAATATTAGTAAATTATTAGAAATAATGTCATAAGACACCTGCCATGTCCTTACTGCACCATCCAAAGGTTGGCTGGTAGAGAATGCCATATGGCATTAAGTCCGCCTCATGCAAATGTAATGCAGAAAGTGTTAAAAATAAAAAATAAATAAAATAAATAAATAAGTGCTTGGTAAAATAAATATCCATAGAGCTTATCTGAAAGTAGTGTTCCTTAAAAATATATAGGTAGTCTGTAGTTGTAATGCGGAGTTCATATTAAAAAAAATGAAATTACTTTGCTATAAAAATACGTGTGTAATACGGTCATACACAGTACGCGGGCCTGTGTTGCTCTTTGAGTATAAATTCTAGATCATATATTTGATGACTGCACTATCCACCAATACCATTTTGTTAAACCGAAACATAAATCTGTCATATGTTTGCAATGTTACATAATTTTCTTTGACCCATTTATTGGATTATTATTATTATTGGACACGTAAATAATGGGATGAAAAACGAGAAATTATTATTACCATAATATTATTAGTAAAAGGTCCAGCAAGATATCAGTTAAATATAGCTAAAATACTTATATTATTTCACTTTGTATTCAAATCGAAACCAAATAACTATAAACTCTCAAAGCTCAAAAGATTTTAAGATGTACAAACTAATTTCAATTAATAAAAAAATATACAAACTTGTAAGTCTAACGTTTTTTTTTCTCTTTAACCTTTTAAACTATGATCATTATTAATTACAAAATAATTAACACGCAATAACTCCACACATTTCAGAAACCAAGTGAAAAAACAAGAAGTGAACCGCTGCTGACAACGCGTTGATTTAATAAATGTGAAGACGGCGTAAAACCTCACGTACACAACATGCTTGAGATAAAATGTTCAGCTATAATTGCACACTGCGCGAGTTCCGTCGATCGCGCCTCGCCTGCTGCTCGTCTGTTGTCGGCCACATGCACGTTCCCTGCCTAATCGCCATAATTTAAACAAACCTAGCAATAGCTCCCAAATGGGCGATTTTAGGAATAAAATCTTACTGGGAGTTACACAATCTACCAATAATATTCCTCTTATTCGAAACGCGCGTTAACGTTTTATACAGAATCCCATTTTCCCAGTTCGAAATTCCAAGAAACTAATGAAAATGTGAATATAAATTCCAGAATGAAATCAATCGATTATGGCACCCATCATTTCACTCTGTGAATTAAGACGTGAGAGGCTTATTCATATTGCTCTGGCCTTGATCGATGTGAGCCATTTACAAATCTGATTCTAAAACTAAATTTAAACTTTATATAATTATGTAAATATAGTATTCATAATTTAAAATAAATGTGCGGTGCACTCCAATGTTTCATAAGTAACGTTCTGTTCCTTGTCATCGCTTTTTAAAGCCCATAGATCACGCGAGGGAGAGGGCCTCGTCGATGGGATAAATTGCTTTCAAGTTGGTAGGCGACGAAAGACGTGCGCCGGCAGCACTCGCCAGCCGCCGCTCTGTACCGAAACTTACTTTAAATGTTTAACTATAGATTTATTGGAATGAAAGTGGCACACACAGGTATGGGAAACTGTATTCAAAATACATTTTAGAAGGCAATATAAAACTATTCGCATAAGTCGCAGAGCAGTCGCACCTAAATAAAATACAATTTACAGGATGTTAAAACTTCGCCAGCGAATTATGTGAATCCTGAATGCCGGAAATTTACGACGGTAATCAAAATATTTTTATGTCATTATGGTAATAAAACTGGATAATTTGTTTTATATTAGTATGTACACGTTTCCCTAATTAGATTCATTTACGACGCGGAAAATGTATGTGAATGTGCGATGTCCGAATGAATGATTAGTTTAGAGATGGATGTGGCTTTTGTGACTGGCATTAAGGATTCACGACGACGCAATATTCCAGAAAATAAACAACACGATAATCTATGTACACTGAACAAATGTTATAAATCACCATGTTTAATTATCAAATTTAGAAACCGAAGTCATTTATACCAAGCATGCAACAGCTCAGTGGTTTGATAAAAGACTTTGAAGATATTTTCGCAGTGTACAAAAGTAAAATTGTGCTACAATTGAACACATTTAACACATTCGCTGTGATAATATGAGCTTGAAATCTTAATACCTGATGGAAAAGTATCGTCGATGAGTAGTAAGTAATTCTTTCAAGTCACAAGCCGATAATCTGGTATTGCGCCATCGATCCACCCTAAATCAAGGAAAATCATTCTTCGGTTAGCAACGTTCTTATATAACACAATTTGATTTAAGTATAAATTTCATGTAATTGTATAATTTACAAATAACAAAAGGTGATAGATATTTAACTCATAATATTTAATTTTTGACGATTTATTTACAAAGTGATGATGAGTAGCATGAAAAAAACTCTTTGACACTGACACTGGTTAAACTTTAATGTTATTTAACTATTAAAATTTTACCCTATACAAATCTCTAATGATAGTTTAAAATTAACATCATCGTCAGCCTACCGTAGTTCACTGCTAAATATATACCTGCCTTTCAATGTTCCAATATTTATGTAGTCATTATTGACTTTACAAAGAAGTGCAAAGTGAAGAAAATATAAAAAAAAAAATCTTGAATGTCGAATTGGACAAGATTGCGGAATATTTTTTGTCACAAAATCTCATACCATTTTTTGTAGATCATATGTTGCACAAGGTCTTCCACTTGTAAAAAGTTTTTTTTTTTCAAAAAGGGTCAAGGTTGTCACGTGGAAGGGTTAACTTTTTATCCGTTCCGGGCCGGTACGAACTTCAGATGATGAGATTTTTACTTTTTTAGGATTACGTGTTTATGGTAGCGCGACAGATTTTTGCTAAAATGGGATTGAGGACCACCCAGTAACTGTCTCGCAGAATTTCATCAGCTGATTATATCAAATTTACTGCATTAATATAATAATTTGAACAGTTTAGTAATTATTAATGTAAAGAAAGAAGGTTACCTCTAAAACTACAATGTTTTTATCATTTCATATCACAAATTATATTGCTTATACATATAATAACATTTCCCCATTACAGTAGTTCGTTTCAAAAACTGATATTCAGATAAAACCGAATGAGCTAATAGCCGACTCCAAATAACCTTTGGTGTTCCATATAATAAATAAATAAGGTTATGAAGATGATGAGTAGCTTCATAGGGAGTCTTTCTGGTAATCATTCTTTATGGTAATATCATTATTCATGCGAGGCCTGGAGAATGATGCAGAAATATCTGACCAGGCCATCATGGTGTGAGTCACTATGCTGCATTACCTACCCTCACAATGAGGATGGTGACCGCTACTCCTGGATTCTACTCATGCTTTCATCAGGCAGAGTAAAGTCATTTTGGTATGCTTAAATATATAATAAATACCGTTATTAGGGATCCCATGCACGTATTGCCCAATTTGGTTACATAAAAAAAATCCATCAACCTGTATATCAAGTTTTTTTTTTTAATTATAAATGTTCTCGTATACTGTGTATTGATTATGGGTGTCTTATAAAACTGTAATATAATGTCACCATTGATTTTATCGTACTAATGTTTTCTGGACGATCCTCTAGCATATGTAAAAATCAACTCTGACAGGAGACCGCACACATCGTCTGAAACGCATCGATCTGTGTCAATTACACAAGTTATTTATATCCAGTACAAATAGAACAATACTGACAATGTGTTTATTTAAATCAAATTACTGTTGAAGTCTTTGGAATGGTAATCGTTTTTTAAACACACTGAATACCTATGGTTAATAGTTACAGTGGTGTGAAATTTCAAGGGTATTGTTTGCGAAAACAGTACAGATTTTAACCAAATAACAAATCGAAATCAAAAGATACTATTTATTACAAACGTACAAAACTAACCACGTTATATTTAAATAAGTGTTGTTGGTTTACTTAATATGTGTTCAAATAGATTATAAATGAGTAAAAATAACTAATCTATTTTCCAGGGTGTTTTTTTTATTATTAAAATAACTTATGAATTGTAATGGAACTTATTACTTTTTACTTTAATCTTAGTAACAATCTAAGACATTATTCAAACCTAACTGGATTCTTACAATATTGGTAAGTTTTGGCTTTAGTTATGTAATTAGGTACATATAAAGGATTCGTTGTGATAAAGGATTTTATAAGCATTTGCTTTTTGTATTTTTGTGGTGTCAAAATCAAGTTATTAATAAAATAAATTGTTTAATGCAAAGATAAATTTACTTCGTGGAAAATCAAAGTAATCGTACAAACATACCTCTGGCCGTCAGCCGTAAATAAAAAAAAACACCTCATCTTTTGTGATACTACGCTTACTCATGCCTTGAAACATGTTAAAATGGCGATAGGGACGCTGCGCTGTACGTTCTGCACTAAAATACAATTTTCAAACAGACGTCAGTTATGTTAAATCAAAAAATGCTCATAAACCGAGCACCTTTAGGCGAAGATAAACACAGCATCAAGGTTGTCGTTCTTAAAAACCATTCTCGATTTTTTTATTAAAGCTTCGTTAAAGTTCCGCCGTTCGGCGATATTTTTGAAATGCCTATTGCATTTATAAAGATCAAACGGTATGAACAAACGAGCGTTCGTGTAAACACATCATACCGTACCTCGAAAGCGTGCGCGCGCGCCGCTACGCCACGTACTCATCGGACAGAGCGGCGTAAGCAATGCAATGCGCCATTATCTACACGTAAACTGAAATACACCACTCACTACGCTCTCAATATTTTTATATTTTCTATGATCTATGTAAATATATTATAAGGTGAAAACTGTCAGCCTTTTAATTTATTAATTCAAGTTTACATTCCTTATATTAAATATTACCTAGTACGTGAAGCAAATAAATATTTCGGACATCTGACACACAACATCATCTAGTTCCAAACTAAGCAGAGCTTGTACTATGGATAAGTACTAGACAACTGATATAAATACATAAACATACTTTATTTTTGGAAATACATGTTATACATAGAATAACCCAAACCCCGAAACAAAAACAAATATTTGCAGATCATACAAACATTTTGTCCGACCCGGATATCGACCACGAGACCTCTTGATCAGCAGCAATATACGCTAACCACTAGACCACCAAGGTAATGAAAAAGGGTACCTCTTATTACGAAGATTAAGCCCTTTGAAGAGTACTTTTCACCACTATCTTTTAAAAATTTGTATGTTTATTGTAAACTAAACGGAGATACCCCAATTTTAGAGTTATATGTCATGTAATGAGCATAATACTAAGACTAACCAAATTAATATCTGAAACAACAGAAACAGGTCAAAGAGTTGTTACCCAATCGATATAATTGTTGGTCTAGTGGTTAGCGTATGCGGCTGCTGATCAAGGGGGTTCTCAGGTTAGATTCCTGGGTCAGTCCGAATGTTTTTGTGATCTGAAAATATTTGTTTCGGGGTCTGGGTGTTTTCTATGTATAATGTGTATTTATTTACAAATGTTTATGTATTTATATCAGTACTCAAGTGCCCATAATACAAACTCTGTTTAATTTAGGATTAGCTGACGTTGTGTGTAAGATGTTCAAAATATTTATTAATTTATTTAAAAAAAAAGTTCTTCGACAACCAGTGATTAAAACTTTGACCAAATACTAGTGACATAATTTGTGCAATATAGCTGTTTACTTTAGGTCTTTAGGTTTACCTTATCTTAATTTGTTAACAGACTTAAAACAACATCTTCTTAGAAATAAAAACTGTTTTGTTAAATTTAGTTCAATACCGTCATTAACCACGCATTTCACTAATGTCATTGTAGATAGATTGGCCCAGTTTTCATTATAATCAAACGTTATAAAAATACTAGACAAATGTTAAAAAACGTGTAGTGACGGATTAAGAATACAAAGTGTCATCACCCCTATTCATTCCATGGGTGTCGTAAGAGGCGACTAAAGGAACAAAATAAGCAGCTAGCATCACTGTCAAGAGAAGGAAAACTTGAAACAAACCCTTTACCAACCCGTCTGGCTAGCGTGGTATTGTAGGCCAAAACCTCCTTTCAAAGGAGAGGCCTATGTCCTGCAGTGGACTGTTGATGATGAAAATGTTGTTAAAAAAAAACTCTATAATAGGGATAGTTTAAATCAAATCTAAAATATCATTGAATATATATATACAAATACAATAAAATGTATGTCTGCATATCAAAGTATATACGGTACGGACATCAAAAAGACAATTTTAAAATTTGAGTCTGTCTATCTGTCTGTTCGTTGCGGATAATCTCCGGATTGGCTGGACCGATTTCGATGGGACTTTCACTTGTAGAAATAAATAAATAATAAATAAATATTTTGGACATCTGACACACAACATCATCTAGTCCCAAGCTAAGCAGAGCTTGTATTATGAGTACTAGACATCTGATATAAATACATAAACATACTTTTTTTTTGTAAATACATACATATTATACATATAAAACACCCAGACTCCGAAACAAATTTTTGTGAATCACACAAATAATATTTGGTCCGACTCGGGAATCGAACCCGAGACCTCTTGATTAGCAGCCGCATACGCTAACCACTAGACCAACGAGGCAGTCAAATTGAGAAACAAAGAAAGTTGACGACCCAAGGAGTAACTTATGCTAATTTATATAGACTAGTTTCGTTTCGCGGCGTTACTCGCGATTTACAACAATAAATTGAATATAAAGATATTTTTGCAAAATGTCCCGTGTTTGGTACATATTTTAGGATGATTTAAAAAATATTGCATATTTTGGAGCACACAGATGGTTCTCTCAACCACTGTCGTCATTTAAATGACTGGAAATTTGATAAAAATAAAATCTAACATACTAATGTGTTATTCGATTGATAACTTACATTTGATACAATTTAATACAGAAAATATACATTGCCATATATACCACGGTCATATCCATCAACATCAGCTTCTCCCATTGCACACCACTCTGATTGATTTTTGGATTTTCCGCATTCAGCTCCTGCCAGCCATCTTGACATATCCATAAATGGCATTAATACAAGTTTATTGAAATTTGTCTATTTTCAAGACCCACCGCTTGGGAAAATGTTTTCACCATTTGTTAAACATTTAATTCCTCTGATGCGTGTTTGGCCATTTTTCGATAAATAAATATAAATAAATATTTCGGACATCTTACACACATCTAGTCCCAAACTAAGCAGAGCTTGTATTATGGTACTAAACAACTGATATAAATACATAAACATCCTTTTTTTTGTAAATACATAAATATTCACAAAAAAAAGAAAAATAAATAATATATACATAGAAACCACCCAGACTCCGAAACAAATATTTGTGGATCACACAAATATTTAGTCCGACCCGGGAATCGAACCCGAGGTCTCTTGATCAGCAGCCGCATACGCTAACCACTAGACCAACAAGGCAGTCAAATGTTTATAACTTAAATGTTTTTGAAAATATTCATAATTTTGTTTAAAAATAACACCCAAAAATCCCCACACAGGACATTTTTCATTTTCCAATAAGCGATTTTAAAATTCCATCGAATATCCCGATACATTCTGCAACATATATACTTTTCAATGTTTTTAAATTCTGGATTCCACAGTTGCCTTAACAACAATCAACAGTAACTATAAATTTAGGTATATAATAAAAATGAATCCCTAAACGTGTTGCTAAGCGCTAAACTCGTGAACCGCTCGACCAATTACTCTTATAATTATTTTCGTTAAGGCACAAGGAAGGTGCTTATGGAAAGAAAAAGTACCGTACTCCGCCTGATAGGAAGCATGAATAAAATTCCTGTATTGCTCTATTCATATGTACAATCATCATCATTATAGAAAAATAGAATAAGTACTACTAATTTTCGTTAGGTTTCTATCACGCCTGATTCATTGCATTGTGAGTTTTGTCTATTTATCTTCTAATCAGTTACGTAACTCCACAATAAGACGTACCAAGTAAACAGCTATATACTCTCCTCTGTCCGTTTGGTATCTTTAAAGAACATGAACATCACATCTCTGCTGATGCAGGCAGCCATTGCACATGTTACCACAGCTTTTATGACCGTCGTAAGGGAGTGTTGGAACTTCTCAGAAACGGGCCGATGCGCACATGGAAGGCAATAAATCGTCGATTATCCGGCCTGCTCCGGACTCGGCTATTTATTAGCCGACTATGTACATAACGCTCTATCTTTGGTGTTATATTGGCAATTTAACTGTGATTCCGATCATGATCCTTACTAATATTATAAATGCGAAAGTAAGTTTGTCTGTATGTCGCACTTTCACGCCAAAACTACTAAACCGATGAAAGGTAGGTACACATATAGTCTGAAGGCTGAGTAAAGTAATAGGCTACTTTTTTGAAAATTTAAAAGAAAGTATATCACGCCCATAGTGGTGTTCCCGGCAGCTAAGGCGAGACCCGTGATCTTGATTCCCACTTTAGACAGGTATTGTGCGATAAGTATGACCATTTGTTTTGGTTCTGAATGTTCTTTCTAACTTTATTATAATTAAATAAATAATTCGGACATCTAACACAACGCCATCTAGTCCAAAAATAAGTAGAGCTTGTATTATGGGTACTAGACAACTGATATAAATACTTATACTTTTTTTTTGTAAATGCATACATATTATACATATAAAACACCCAAACTCCGAAACAAATATTTGTCGATCACACAAACATTTGGTCCGACCCGGGAATAGAACCCGAGACCTCTTGATCAGCAGCCGCATATGCTAACCCTAGACCAACAAGGCTGTCTATAAATAATATAATATTTAAAAGGTAAGATTTAACTTTTTATTTTGTTTCTTTAGCTAAACGCCTAATGTCAAACCACTGATACCAATTTTTAACATGTATATGCCAAATTTGTATTGATATTCCGCTCTTTTTGATTGCTGCGCAATAATATATACAACCTTCCTTGATAACTGGGCAATATATCACTGAAATAATAGTACAAACAAAACAAACAGCTTTATAATATTGTAGTATAGATAACAAGTAACCATATTTATTACTTTAAAATCTGTCAAGTGCGTGTCAGGTAACGCATAGAATAGGGTTCCGAAGTCACCCATAATGGGTGACTACGGAACTAAATGTTTTCTTACTACATGCCGAATCTTTAAGGGTTCCGAGTCATGGAACCCAAAAAAAAAATTTAAACCCTTAAAGCCCATGTAGTATAAATATATTTAGTTCAGACACAACAACAGAGATGGATGCACTAGTTGCATAGAGAGGACATCGACATTTGAATTTTCGAGAAAATTTAACAGCGCATGCTTTTATGAACTAAATCAATACACTGGAAGGCTCCAGACGCCAATTAGTACAAAGCTCAGTCTAGTGCTCAGTCGTAGCTTCTGGTGGTTGGTTGTGCCCGTAAACATAATTGAAATATTTTCAAAGTGTAATTGATATATTAAAATAGTTACCCAATTCCAGAAGCTGTTTATTTTGGAATTGATATATAATAAATGTGCTGGAGGAGCAAGTTGGTATGTGAATTATCATTATCAGAAAGAGAAGTGGAGCTGAATCATGTAAAGGTAAAATCCATCAGTCATTTAACCAGTCAGTCCAGCAGCAACAGTAGGTATAGCCGAGAAATTAACTTGTTGGAGTTGACCAGGTATTTATAATAACCTTTAGAAGTAGAGCTTAAGCTTTACTCCAATCCATCGGTCCAACAATATCCCTTTTTTATTTTCTTTTCTCATCCGTACAAATAAACGAAATCAAAGCATCGGTTTACAATTTCAAATTAACAGTTTTAAAAAAATCAAAGAAATATTCTTTGATGTAAGTGCAAAATCACTTACAACTAAAGGTAAATTTTAAAATTGCTGAGATTTTCACTGGTAGATAATGTGAGGAGTAACTTAGTTTATTTTTAAACTCTTTTACCCTCTTAACGTTACCTGCGACGTATATACGTAGGTATATACACAGTATCAAAAAAGTTATATTGTTGCTCAGTTATATATTTCATCATAATGAGGAAGACTGCTTCGCTTGATTCTGATTTGAATTGAGCCAAATATTTAATAGTACAAGATCCCACCGCTTGATTCTGCAGGTATCTGTTTTTTCGATACAACTAATTTTAAATTAATGTTTGTAAAGTATACAATGCATTAGGGATAGGTTGCCTATCAAAAATTAGCCGCAATTACCTGAAATTAATTTTAGTAAAATTATTTTGCTGATGAAATTTGCAGCTATATGTTTTTTTATATAAGGCGAAATTTATGTCGATTGTGTTATGTTATTAAATGTCTACCTACAAACGCTGTACATATGGCTTCCAAACAAAAATAAAAAAGGTCGTTTTATACTGGAAAGTACATGTACAAATGTACACGTACTTTCCGTGTAGTATTATATGCGTATATATATATGGTATACACATAGGTAAGGTATTTGTAAAGGTAAAGGTATAGTTTCATATAATATACAGTAGGAATAAGGTTATTTACTTTAAGGTATGGTATATTTATAAATGGTTTTTGTTTTACAGGTGCGGTCCATATTTGCGAGCTCCTGAGGTACAGTCGGTACTTTGGAGAAACTCCAGGCAGCATATAGCAGGCGGCATCTAATGCACACCACCAGCGTCCTACATCAATAACCATAACTGTTACTTTTAACTAGTTTTAAAACACTAATTTAAGAACTTTTTAAGCTAAAAAATAAAAAAATATTCAATATGTCAACAGAAGGACTTATACTAAGTACCATTCTTACTATTATTAATTTTAGAGGGGATCATAGAACCCATTTTGTAGTAAATTAAGTAATGATACTCGTTGTAATCTTGAATGTATACAGCCTACCGCAGTCCACTGCTAGACATAGGCCTCTCCAATTGCACGCCACTTAGTTTGTATAATATGGTTTTTGTTTTACATTTGCGGCACATATTCGCCAGCTCCTGAAGAACAGTATTATCAAGAAACTTTAGGCATTACAACGGTGCCATCTAATCGACATCGACAACCATTACTGATATAGATATATATTTCTATTTACTAATACATAACTGTTTTTTATTTTCAGAACCTTTTAACACTGGATATAATCACAACAACATTAGAGTGAGACTCACACAACGTCGAAAAAAGCGAGAGGAGATTTTTTGCAAGTATTATAGAACACCAGACTACAGGTAGTGCAAGGGGACACTACTTGTGTGCAACAGACCGCGACATTGGTATTGTATATAATGATTAAGCAATGTACACTCGGTTCCAAAAATAACGGGTCAGTCACATAAACCCGAATATCTCCCGAACTACGTATGCCATCCTAATGAAACGAAGACTGTTCAATTGAGAATTTAATTATACAGATAAAAAATAAAATAAAACTTAGTTACACCCACAATATTATTCTTAAATTAAAAAAAAACTAAAGTAGTCATATTTTTCTTAAGATTACATTTTTTTTATGATTGTTTTTTTGCTGTTTTTCATCACTGGAGGCTTCATCACGTGGAGGCAATACAAAGTATTAAATGAAGAAAGTGATGAAAAACAGCAAAAAAACAATCATAAAAAAAATGTAATCTTAAGAAAAATATGACTACTTTAGTTTTTTTTTAATTTAAGATTAATATTGTGGGTGTAACTAAGTTTTATTTTATTTTTTATCTGTATAATTAAATTCTCAATTGAACAGTCTTCGTTTCATTAGGATGGCATACGTAGTTCGGGAGATATTCGGGTTTATGTGACTGACCCGTTATTGGTTTATGTGACTGACCCGTTATTTTTGGAACCGGCTATAGATAACATATGAGGCGTTTAGGCAATGTGTGATTGCTTTGCCTGTAGAATAGATTGGATTGGATTAAATGATTTTGTCTGGATTGTTATGAATAGTAATCGTAGTTTGCTTATGTAGTAAATAACCGGCTACGCATTGTATATTCGATAGAATTCCTAGGCAATCTGAAGAATAAAAGAACATACATTACCTGTCTGATTTAGGTATTGTACAAATTGCCTAGGCATTATATAGAATTTCGGTACATATTACTTGTAAAATATTTACAACTAGTTTTTAAATATTAATAAAATTTTGTGTCTTTTTTTCAGCTGTAAAACTTTTCAAAAAGATTCAATATGTCAACGGAAGGACTAACACTAAGAACCATTCTTAATATTTTTAAGTTTAGAGGGGATTATAGAATCCGACATTTTATAGTAAAAAATAAGTAATGGTACTCGTAATCTTAAATGTATATTTATATATGGTTTTTGTTTTACAGGTGCGGATAGTCCTGAGCTCGACGAGTCCACTCATGAACACAAGCGCAAGGGTAATACAGTTATACAATTTTAAAATCGATCACAGTGGTCTGCAATGGGAGAGGCCTATGTCCAGCAGTGGACTGGATAGGCTGATGATGATGATGATGAAAAAAGATTCAATACGTCAACATAAGAACTCATTCTAGGAATGGTCTAGTGGTTAGCGTATGCGGCTGCTGATCAAGAGGTCTCGAGTTCGATTCCCGGGTCTGACCAAATATTATTTGTGTGTTTCACAAATATTTGTTTATATATGTATAAAAAAGTATGTTTATGTATTTACATCACTTGTCTAGTAACCATAATATAAGTTGCTGCTGCTGTTTAGCTTGGGACTGGATGATGATGTGTGACATCAAATGTCCGATGACCTAAAATATTTAATTTTAGAGGGGAACATAGAACCCGACATTTTGTAGTAAACTAAGTAATGATACTCGTTGCAAACTTGAATGTATATTTAAATGTGGTTTTTCTTTCACAGCTAGAGAATATATTCGCAAGATCGAGAGCGACAGTATTTTCCAGAAACTCTTGGTAATATATCGGTGTCATTTAATGCATACCACCAGCGTCCGACAGCGATAACCATATCTGTTATAGATACATATTTCCATGTACTAATACTTTTTTTCCCTTTCAGAAAATACCTCATCTGAATATAATCGAATATCCGTTTTAAGAACCGCAAGACGTCGAATAAAGCGTGAGGAAATTCTTTGTAAGTATTATGGAACACCATGGACTACAGGTAGTTCAGGTTTCAATACTTGTGTACAACAGTAAATTCACACCGTGAATAAACGGCATGATCCGCGCGAGAACTGTGTCCTTTCCCACTCGTAAAGCTTCACAGTCTTGTTCGCGGCTTGTTCCCCACACTGATCGGGGAACGGTGCGAAGCGCGAACGAGGTGTGAACAACATCTACACTCGTGGTTCGCAGTTGTCGCGGGCTTTCGCGGCCGTTCGCGCCGCGAGTGTAGAGCCGGCATAATACAGCAAAGTAGACAATATCTGAGGCGTTTAGGCAATGTGTGATATATTATACTTTCCCCATAAAATAGATTGATTGCGATTGTATAGAAAGATATTCTCTGTTGTTTTTGAATAATCATTTGAATGAAATAATTTTGGGTGATTTGTTTTTTGCGTAGACCGGCTACGCATTGTGTATTCGATAGAATTCCTGAATATGTGAAAAATAAAAATAGACATACATTACCTATCTGATTTAGATATTGTAACATTATAACAACCAGTTAATAAATACTAATTTGATTAATAAATAAAATAATTTCAGCGATAAAAATTTTCAAAAAGATTCAATATGTCGACGGAAGGACTAATACTAAGAACCATTCTTACTATTTTTAATTTATGAGGGTATAATAGAACCCGACATTTTGTAGTAAATCAGGTAATAATTAATAATAATCGTAATCTTGAATGTACCTAAGTATACTAATAAAAACTATTACGATGTTATTCATATCTATGAATAACGCTTTTTATATTATAATGATTAAATGTAGCTTTATGCTAATATAAATGTTTAGTATTAGGTAATTACTTTGTAAAAACAATTTGTTCACATTAATTTATTTTTATTTCCCCGTCTTCCTACAACTAAGAAGTTGTAGGTACTATACTTGATTCACGGTAGTACTTTGTCATGTCCCGTGAATCTAGTACAGTACGGGGTGTAAGATAGGAGCCTCCACGTGGCGCACCCTGGACAGTTAGATCCTGAGATTCCATACTCAGTATCTAGCTGACGAATCCTATCATGTCATTGTCTATTAATCTATAGATATTATTTTTTCTAGAAATAAAGTGTGAAAAGTTGTTCAGTTTCATCTAAGCCTCAGCGTAGTCATCATGTCAAAGCGTCGCGTCGGGTGCAACAGGTCGGTCTACGTGCATCTGCTACATTTTTAATGTTCAAATTAATTATGCTAACCATCGTTAATTAAGAATAAAATAATAATTGTAAAAATTACTTTGTATTTTTTCTTTCTCAAAAAATGTAGGATAGGTTAAGTTATATATTGAACTAACATTTTAATTAATCTTTATTGAAATCTATAAATTTCAAATAATAATTCTAAAAAGATTTTTTTTGACAACAATCCGTAAAAAAAGAAGGTCGGTACGGAGTACGGCACTACTATATCACGCTGATCATGCGGGTTGTAGAGTTTGTTTCAAGTATAAAGAATACCTGAAACAAACTCTTTACCAACACAGAATAATTAAGGGTTGTTGAAATTTTAGTCCGTCAACACTTTTTTCGAAAAAGTACTTACTGTACGAAAGTATATACGAAACCTATCACATCTCCCAACATTTTTTTTATTTAAATAAATATCCGTAACGGTTATAACAGTAGAAATACACCTCTCCTTCCCACATGCTATCTCTACGCTACGCCATATCACTATACTAGCGGCACGCTATGATGGCCGTTTTGACATATTACAAAAGTGATGTCAAATTAGTCTCAAAAAAAAAGTGAAATCTCTATAATGATATATCAAAACAAAACAGTTTGTGGTTAATGAAATGTCATTATTGAAACTAATCCATTCCACAAAAGCACTTCTACTATAACTATTGTACGCCAGATACAACCACCCACCAACCCACTAACTCATTGTGTAATAACGGTTGCCAAGTCACTTAAAAATGAGACCCTCTTATTGAAATTAATCAGAACAAAATAAGCGGAGTTCAAAATGAAAGAAAATAAGACATGATAGAATGAAATAATATGCACTACGCAAAAACATGTATGATAGAATTGTTAACATTTAAAAATTCTCAAAAAAAAAAACAAACATATATTATGTTTATCTTTAGAGGTTGGCTCACTATAAACTTTTTTATGGGTAACGAATTTGTTTCCACGGAATAAAATCACGCTACGGGTAATAAAAGACGCAGCCTCGTCTGCTTGGGTCAGCTAGTCTATATATATAAATTAAAAAATAATAATTAAAATCTAAATTTGAAGTAAAAACTCCTATCAATGGAAACATGCTTTTCACCACCTCCAGTTTCCACTTGCTACATTTCTAACAGAAAATTTTCATAAAACTAGGTGTGTTAATAAGACTGCGCATTAGACAGACAAATTTCTTTTACACATAATATCATATCATCACATTGTTCACTGTTTAAAAAAATACTCTGTTTCGGCATTTCTTCTCAAAGTATTATTTCTTATCACTTTGTTATTTATCACGAGAAAGGTAAAATTTATTCATTTTTGTTCATCATAAAGTAAATTGGTAGTTAAAGTTATTTTGTATCAAAATAAAAATCATAGACGAACACAAAATACTAAGGGTTCTAAATGAGTTGTAATGAACTGACTGTCAATAGTGGAGATATGTTTCATTTTATTTATGTATATATATGTAATACTAGCTTTCACCCGCGGCTCCGCCCGCGAGTGTGTCGATTTTCGCGGTTAAAAATAGTCTATGTCCTTTCCCGAGGTCCCATATACCTCTATACCAAAATTCATCAAAATCGGTTCAGTGGTTTAGGCGTGAAAACGCAACAGACAGACAGAGTTACTTTCGCATTTATAATATTAGTAGGGATATATGTACATATGTATGCCAACTAGATTAATTAGCCGTTCAATCAACAGCATAGCCTTACTGAGGCGTCTATTCATATACATATGCTTTTTATTTATTTATTGTTATAAAAAGTTACACATTTCAAGCAACAAATCCGATACCGCACAAACTCATTCGAGTTTTTCTGTGCCCTCGGTATCATCATCAATACATATAAATTCACTTACATACTTTATGAATTTAATAAATCAGCCAGCTTTCACAAACACTTCAATTACATCACAACAATAACTAGAAAAAAATTAAGAACTTACAAGACATTTTAATATGTCCTATCAATTATAAGTTTTAGAGGGTATTCATTGATATTTCTTCATACAAAATTGATTGAATACCCACCCAGGTCACACAATAAATGACTGCTACCGAACACAACCAATCACCGGCGAGCAGCGCTTAGCACATTTGTATTTAACTCCGTACAGAATTAAATAACTCGGTATACAGAGTGATACATTTCCGCGAAGTTAAATAATAATGCATTTTTATGATTAGTGTTATACATATTAGAAAGATGACAAAACCGCGAAAACTGAGGCTATGTATGAGTATGCATGTTTATTGACGTAAGGGAGAATTGTGAGTCATCCCTACTATATATTTATATATTTAATATTATAAATGCGAAAGTAACTCTATCTGTCTGTCTGTCTGTTACGCTTTCACGCCTAAACCACTA
Organism: Phragmatobia fuliginosa; assembly: GCA_932526445.1. Taxonomy (NCBI): domain Eukaryota; kingdom Metazoa; phylum Arthropoda; class Insecta; order Lepidoptera; family Erebidae; genus Phragmatobia; species Phragmatobia fuliginosa. The sequence continues at coordinate 23,830,916 of OW052057.1, read as the reverse complement.
AACCGATTTTGATGAAATTTGGTATGAAGATAGAACTGAACTTGGGAAAGGACATAGGCTACTTTTTACCGCAAAAACCAACATACACGCGGGCGGAGCCGTGGGCGTAAACTAGTGTGTTATATTTTGCAAGAAATACTGTTTTAATTTACTTTTAATATTTTTTTGGAGTAAGTTGTTCCTTCTATGCTACCTGTAATTTATTAATTAGAGAAGGAATGACATATGCCAATTTTCTTTTACCATAGTTAATGGTGTATTTAGGCAAAATTAGATAGTTTTTCAGAGTATGACGTGTTTGAACCGTATTATTGTTATACTGTCTCCTCTTTTTAAAATGTTCATTTAAAAATAATTCTTTATTGAGGAGCGTGTATTTAATTTTGTCATGGATCGATAATATTTTACAAAACTCAAACAATTGTATTGGTAATTATTTTCATATTGTTTTTTAATATTTTTTGGTACAACTTTTTTTAATAACCTCATTTGAAGTGCATATATTGAGTCAATATGAGTTTTATATCTTCTTCCATAGCTTGATAAATCATAACCAATTATCGATTCAACTAGAGCTATGTAAAGTTGACGTCGTATTTGTTAGGGTATTTTTCTTTTTATGAGAGAGAATTTAGCCAGTAGATTTATATGGCTTTTCCACGACATCCGACTATCTATTATTAGACCAAGATACTTCTGCTGATCTACTACATGGATAGAACTACAGTTATATCTGCTAGGTGGGCCTTTAATATTTTGATGAAGACATTCATGCTTGTGTGCGATAAGACTGGGTTTCATGGATTCTCTGTTTTGACTAGAGCATAAGTACATCACTTTGGTCTTGTCTCCGTTTAAAACAAGCCCTACGTCATGCTACTACGTCGCAGTCCTGTTGCAGTTTGCATTGTGCGTCCTCCACTGAGTTACCAGATGCTACAAAACAAGTATCATCTGCGAATTGATACATTTCACATTATGTAATTAAGTTACTAAAAATACTAACTTAACCTAACAGCCAAATTTTAGTCTGTGTGGCGGTAGGAATTGATTGCATAGCGCTGTTTAGTACATAGCTCTATATATATATATTAAGGTTAGGTTAGATTTTTAGTAGGTATATAAATGATATATATATATATATCATTTATATAACTACTAAAAATCTAACCTAACTTTAAAAACAGGTTTAACTGGAGTAGTGATACAGGCTAGGCTAGGCTGTTGATTAAACGACTAATTAAGCTAGTTGGCCGCGACATATAACTCATGCATCTAACTTAACAAATTTAAAACAAGATAGTTCTCTCTTTATTAGTTCTTTGCTTATAAAGGCTTAGTTAATATGCGTATAATTATATTGCGTATAATTATATTGCGTAGTGCATATTATCTCTGTTTTGACTAGAGCATAAGTACATCACTTTGGTCTTGTCTCCGTTTAAAACAAGCCCTACGTCATGCTACTACGTCGAAGTCCTGTTGCAGTTTGCATTGTGCGTCCTCCACTGAGTTACCAGATGCTACAAAACAAGTATCATCTGCGAATTGATACATTTCACATTTTGTAATTAAGTTACTAAAAATACTAACTTAACCTAACAGCCAAATTTTAGTCTGTGTGGCGGTAGGAATTGATTGCATAACGCTGTTTAGTACATAGCTCTCTACTAATTAAGCTAGTTGGCCGCGACATATAACTCATGCATCTAACTTAACAAATTTAAAACAAGATAGTTCTCTCTTTATTAGTTCTTTGCTTATAAAGGCTTAGTTAATACAAATGTCAATACTTTTAACTCTAAATTTAATTATAGAACACTCCATAACAGTGAAAACATGCCTTTCAGTGTCTCCGGCTTAGACAAAGAATTACTATAGACCTGACACGCCAACAAGCGTTACCAGGAGCGAGCGGGATAACGATAACATTTTCCAGTGTGTTAGAGAAAAATAGAGATACGTATTTTTAGGGTTCCGTGGCCAAATGGCAAAAAACGGAACCCTTATAGATTCGTCAAGTCTGTCTGTCTGTCTGTCTGTCTGTCCGTCCGTATGTCACAGCCAATTAGTTCCCAAACTATAAGAGCTATACTGTTGAAATTTGGTCAGTCGATGTATTCTGTAAACCGCATTAAGATTTTTACATAAAAATAGAAAAAAAACAATACATTTTGGGGGTCCCCATACTTGGAACTGAAACTCAAAAATTTTTTTTTCATCAAACCTATACTTGTGGGGTATCTATGGGTAGGTGTTCAAAAATGATATTTAGGTTTCTAATAACATTTTTTTCTAAACTGAATAGTTTGCGCGGGAGACACTTCCAAAGTGGAAAAATGTGTGTCCCCCCCCCTCTAACTTCTAAAATAAGAGAGTGATAAAACTAAAAAAAAAGCGGCCAAGTGCGAGTCGGACTCGCCCATGAAGGGTTCCGTATCAGCAAGTAACATCATATAAAAGTTCTTGTAGTTCGTTGTAACTTTCATCGATGTTTTTATACTAGTGTATTGATTGGATGAAAGGTAAATTGCGTGTTATGATTTATGACGTATTAAAAAAAACTTCTCACTAGATCTCGTTCAAACCAATTTTCGTTGGTAGTTTGCATGGTAAGGTACAACATATATTTTTTTTAGTTTTATGACTCTCTTATTTTAGAAGTTAGAGGGGGGGACACACACATTTTTCCACTTTGGAAGTGTCTCTCGCGCAAACTATTCAGTTTAGAAAAAAATGTTGTTAGAAACCTAAATATCATTTTTGAACACCTACCCATAGATACCCCACAAGTATAGGTTTGATGAAAAAAAAATTTTTGAGTTTCAGTTCCAAGTATGGGGACCCCCAAAATGTATTGTTTTTTTTTTTTTTATGTAAAAATCTTAATGCGGTTTACAGAATACATCGACTGACCAAATTTCAACAGTATAGCTCTTATAGTTTGGGAAATAATTGGCTGTGACATACGGACGGACAGACAGACAGACAGACAGACAGACTTGACGAATCTATAAGGGTTCCGTTTTTTGCCATTTGGCTACGGAACCCTGAAAAACATGTTGTACATTATCATGTAAACTACCAACGAAAATTAGTTTGAACGAGATCTAGTGAGTAGTTTTTTTTTAATACGTCATAAATCGTAACACGCAATATTCCTTTCATCCAATCAATCTAGTATAAAAACATCGATGAAAGTTACAACGAACTACAAGAACTTTTATATGATGTTACTTGCTGGTACGGAACCCTTCATGGGCGAGTCCGACTCGCACTTGGCCGCTTTTTTTGTCTTTATCGCCGTATAGGTCTGTCACATAACTTACGTGACAAACAATGTTCAAAGCGGGAATTATATCAGGAGTGAAAATAAGGCTTTTTGACGGAATTACTATGTGATTTCAAGTGTCTCTAATTGATTTTAACCCAGATACTTTAAAAAATATGGTACAGTGTTGTGTTGTCGGCTGCAAAAGCCGCAGTGAACGTAAATATGAAAATATAACCTATCATCCGTAACTATAAAAAATAGCGTTTTATCAGTATGATATTGTTTTTAATTAACTACGATTAATTACATAAATTGTTGTTTGTTAATGTGCAGAAATAATTGAAAATAAGTGGTAAAAACTATTTGTAAAGAGTGAAAATGTTGTAATTATCCGACCAAATTGCGTAGGTTCATCATCATCATCAACAGCCATTAACAGTCCACTGCTGGACATAGGCGTACGTTGTCACAGCTATATTAACGTGTTAAGGTAATTTTGCAAGGTTACCAGCATTTTAGGCATAACGTATCAGTCTTTTGAAATTAGCCCATATGGTGAGGAAATTTAATTTGTTTGTGTTTTATTGTCTTCCAGATTTCCTAAGGATGAAATGTGCTTAAAATGTGGTTGAAGGCTACTGGACGACAAAAATGGACAATAGCAATGCTATATGTAAAAATATTTGAACGTAAGTATACACTACAGTACAAAAATATGCTGATAACTAAAGAGAAAAGAAAATAAACAAATTTCTTCAACATGCTTATTTTATTTAAGGGCCAATAGGTAAAAATTGTTTTTTTTTTAAATGTAATCAATCTCGATCCCGGTTACATCCTCAGCTTTCGTTTTGAGGGCCTACTATTCTAATCTAACCATATTTGACAGATTTGTTAAACGTTTGGAACAGTAAAAGGAATAAAGATTCTCCCTTATTAAAGGGGAATTGTTTTATCTTGCAACATTAATATTTGATGTACTTTGTTTATATCCCTTACGGGTGCACGCTTAAGTCAGGTCTATAGTTATTATTTATCTAAGATCTCCGGTACCTACCTGTTAGTCAATAAATCTGCGCAGTAGACCGTAAAAGTCCTATTGCACATGATGTGTTTCCATTGTTACCTGTCACGAGAAATATGAAATTGTTTACCTTTAGTTCAATTCTAACAAATATCAATACATCAATTTTAATATTAAGTAGTTGGTTTTTACGTGCCCTAGTCCTTAATAATAAAACTCAGCTTCATTTTAAAATATAAATAAATACAATTAACATTTTATTAATCACCAAGTAGCTCAGAAGCTGTTTTTTCCCAGTCAACATTTGAGAAGCTTTTAAGAAATTTAAAAAAACTTAAAAAAAAATGACATTGGAAACACGCCCTAGTCTGCAGTAGCTTGCATCCGGAAAATTTCACTAGGAGAACATGTCCATGGAGGAGGCTCAACACCTGCGCAGTAGAAAGAAAATGTTCTAGTGCGCATAGTTTGATTCCATTAATACACGTGACGAAAAATATTAAATATTTATTTTTACTGTATAATATATAAAAATGAAAGCAAAATTATATGGTTTGTCCTTTGTTTTATAGACCCTCCTCCCAGAAGCCTAGGTTTCAAACGCATTTGCATCAACAGCAGTGGCTCATAGTCATAAGCAGACCAAGTTATCGTACGTATGCGTTAAGTAACAGGAAAAATGAAACAGAAAAGATCGAATTAAAATTAAAGGATTTAAAAATTCAATGCAAAAAGAGGTAAGTTAACAAAAACTAGAGTCTTCTTTTTTCCAGCCTTATTGCCAATGTTATTTGGGGTCGGCTAATAATTCAACCGGATTTATCTGAACATCAGTTTTTCCACGGAGCAACTGGCAACAGCAATAGACCATGAGAAACGTAGCAATAGATGTACGAAACCGTGGGGAGAACTGAAATTCGGAGGTTGAACTAGTAGGCAGTATATTTGAGGGCACTATAAAGGTAAAATTTTAAAAAAGGGCACTGACTTCCCAACAACGATTGCCATAGATGTTCTTGACAACTGGGACCGACGGCTTTACTTGCTCTCCGAGGCAAGGGCGTGAATCACTCCGGACTGCTATTTGGAATTTCCTAAGAAAAACCCAAAAACATATGTTGGCCCGACCCGGAATATAAAACCGAGACCTCTTGATTAGCAGTCGCATACGCTACCCACTAGACCGACAAGCAGAACACAAAATAGAGTAAAACCTTTTACATAATCAATTACCATAGATATAAAATATTACTAGTTCTGGATGGTCACGAGAAATATTAAATGGTTTACCTTTAGTTCATTTCTAACAAATATCGATACATCAATTTTAATATTAGGTAGTTGTTTTTTTACTTACCCTGGTCCTTATTAATAAAACTTTGGTTTATTTTAAAATATAAATAATAACAATTAACATATTTAACCACCAAGTAGTTCAGAAGCTATTTTTTCCCAGCCAACATTTGAGAAGCTTTAAGTAATTTAAAAAAAAAAATAAGAAAAGTTTGACATTGGAAACACGCCCTAGTCTGCCGTAGCTTGCATCCGTAAAATTTCACTAGGAGAACATGTCCATGGAGGCGGCTCAATATCTGCGCAGTAGAAAGAAAATGTTCTAGTGCGCATAGTTTGATTCCATTAACACACGTGACGAAAAATATTAAATATTTATTTTTACTGTATGATATATCAAAATGAAAGCAAAATTATATAGTTTGTCCTTTGTTTTATAGACACACCTCCCAGAAGCCTAGGTTTCAAACTCATTTGCATCAACAGCAGTGGTTCATAGTCATAAGCACACTGAGTTATCGTACGTATGCGTTAAGTAACAGGATAAATGACACAGAACAGATCTGATTAAAATTAAAGGATTTAAAAATACAAAAAATTCACTATTAGGAATTATCTAAGAAAACCCCAAAAACTATTATCAAATTAGCCACCTAGTAGCTCAGAGTCTATATTTTTTTCCAGCCAACATTTGAGAAGCTTTTAGGTAATTTAAAAAAAAACTTTTAGAAAATTGTACATTGGAAACACGTCCTCGCCTGCCGTAGGATCGAATCCTAAAAATATCACTAGGAGAACATATCCATAAAGGAGGCTCAATACCTGCGCAGTAGAAAGAAAATGTTCTAGTGCGCATAGTTTGATTCCATTAACACACGTGACGAAAAATATTAAATATTTATTTTTACTGTATGATATATCAAAATGAAAGCAAAATTATATAGTTTGTCCTTTGTTTTATAGACACACCTCCCAGAAGCCTAGGTTTCAAACTCATTTGCATCAACAGCAGTGGCTCATAGTCAGAAGCACACTGAGTTATCGTATGTATGCGTTAAGTAACAGGATAAATGACACAGAACAGATCTGATTAAAATTAAAGGCTTTAAAAATACAAAAAATTCACTATTAGGAATTATCTAAGAAAACCCCAAAAACTATTATCAAATTAGCCACCTAGTAGCTCAGAGTCTATATTTTTTTCCAGCCAACATTTGAGAAGCTTTTAGGTAATTTAAAAAAAAACTTTTAGAAAATTGTATATTGGAAACACGTCCTCGCCTGCCGTAGGATCGAATCCTAAAAATATTACTAGGAGAACATATCCATAAAGGAGGCTCAATACCTGCGCAGTAGAAAGAAAATGTTCTAGTGCGCATAGTTTGATTCCATTAACACACGTGACGAAAAATATTAAATATTTATTTTTACTGTATGATATATCAAAATGAAAGCAAAATTATATAGTTTGTCCTTTGTTTTATAGACACACCTCCCAGAAGCCTAGGTTTCAAACTCATTTGTATCAACAGCAGTGGCTCATAGTCAGAAGCACACTGAGTTATCGTACGTATGCGTTAAGTAACAGGATAAATGACACAGAACAGGTCTGATTAAAATTAAAGAATTTAAAAATACAAAAAATTCACTATTAGGAATTATCTAAGAAAACCCCAAAAGCTATTATCAAATTAGCCACCTAGTAGCTCAGAGTCTATATTTTTTTCCAGCCAACATTTGAGAAGCTTTTAGGTAATTTAAAAAAACCTTTTAGAAAATTGTATATTGGAAACACGTCCTCGCCTGCCGTAAGATCGAATCCTAAAAATATCACTAGGAGAACATATCCATAAAGGAGGCTCAATACCTGCGCAGTAGAAAGAAAGTGTTCTAGTGCGCATAGTTTGATTCCATTAACACACGTGACGAAAAATATTAAATATTTATTTTTACTGTATGATATATCAAAATGAAAGCAAAATTATATAGTTTGTCCTTTGTTTTATAGACACACCTCCCAGAAGCCTAGGTTTCAAACTCATTTGCATCAACAGCAATGGCTCATAGTCATAAGCACACTGAGTTATCGTACGTATGCGTTAAGTAATAGGATAAATGACACAGAACAGATCTGATTAAAATTAAAGGATTTAAAAATACAAAAAAAAACACTATTAGGAATTATCTAAGAAAACCCCAAAAACTATTATCAAATTAGCCACCTAGTAGCTCAGAGGCAATATTTTTTGCCAGCCAACATTTGAGAAGCTTTTAGATAATTAAAAAAAAAACCTTTAGAAAATTGTACATTGGAAACACGTCCTCGCCTGCCGTAGGATCGAATCCTAAAAATATCACTAGGAGAACATATCCATAAAGGAGGCTCAATACCTGCGCAGTAGAAAGAAAATGTTCTAGTGCGCATAGTTTGATTCCATTAACACACGTGACGAAAAATATTAAATATTTATTTTTACTGTATGATATATCAAAATTAAATCAAAATTATATAGTTTGTCCTTTGTTTTATAGACACTCCTCCCACAAGACTAGGTTTCAAACTCATTCGCATCAGCAGCAGTGGCTCATAGTCATAAGCAGACCGAGTTATCATATTCGTTATGTAACAGGAAAAATGAAACAGAACAGGTCACTTCCCTCCCATGCAAAAAGAGGGAATCGAACACAAAATAGATTCTTTTTCTTCCTAGCCTTTTTTCTATATATTATTTGGGGTCGGCTAGTAGTTCAACCCGATTTACATATCTGAATATCAGTTTTTCCACGGAGTCACTGGCATCGGACCTCCGCAACAGTGGGGAGAACCGAAATTCGGAGGTTGAATTAGTAGTCAGTATATTTGAGGGCTATTCTTGGTTAATTCAATAGTACTCATTACCGTTCATCATCATTGTTTTTTTTTTCAAATGTCGTTGTATAATGGAGACTCTATTGAGGGTAAAATCAATGTTAGAAAACATCTAAAGCACGGTAAGATGTACGGTCACCCTCAAAAGTAACTGATATATATATGTCCAAATTTCTAAAACTGATAAAGTGACAAACTTATTTAAATATGTTATAGTATAAAGTGTTTGTATAAAGTGGACTGAACTAACTGAACAAAAACTAAGCTAATCATCATCACGCAAAACAGCATATTTAACATGTACTCAGTTCGTCACCAAAAGGACAAGTGAAAATATGAAATGAATTAAAAATTCGTTACTAGCTTTCGCCCGCGACTCTGCCTTATCCTGGTAACAATTCGTTTATATCTTTTCTCGGGCTCTAGACTATATGTGTACCGATTTCTTTTAATTCGGCTCAGTAGTTTTGGCGTGTAAAGTGCGAAAGACAGACGGACACATAGAAAAAGTTACAGTTGTAGGTGGATAAATTTTTAAAATATTCAAATACTTTTGAGGCTGACTGTACCCGTGAGCGTGGCGGGGAAGGGGGATTGCGCAGAAAGATGATGCGCATATCGAGTATTGATTAATTTTAACGAGAGGAACTCGGAGTACCAGGGCATAAGACATCAGTAGGTTTCATTTCAAAATATGGATGGTGTAAATGTGTGCGTGTCAACCGTAGTATTCACAGATCATAGAAATACCTACAGGAGATATGCAATTGAGGCGTGTCGCTTGCGAACGCATCTGGCCTCAAAGCGGCTTGATGCCATTTTCGGACATTAGTCGCATGTCAACCTTGCGACGTCTTCACTGCTCTTGATTTTCGACAAAATGTCGCGTTGTTCAGTGATTTTTTGTAAAAATAACAGCTGTATTGTGAATTACAAGAAAGATGGCATCCCATTTCATATCTAAATATTATAATATTATAGTTTTTCATACTGAATTAATGAAAATATTTTAGAAAAATGATGAAATACCAAATTAATCCCTTTCATTAGGAACTAAAACCATTGCTTGCTTAGTACAAATCGGTCAATGAATCGGCTGGTCTAATAGCGCAATGGATAAGTATTTTATTGAAACTCTCACTCACACGATAGTTTCGGGAAGCGGCCGCTGTCGGCCTTTGTGTTAGAGATGTGATGTGATGTTTATGATTGTCGATATTTTATACGATCCTGAATGATTATTAAAGATATAAATAAATTGTAATATTATAATTATGTAAACGTAAAAAAAGTGTAGATAAAATTGTGATTTTTAATTTATTGTGGTACTCAAGCATCATTTATACCTTGATTTTATTTCAAAATTTTAGCTATCCGAAGGTTTCAAAAATTAAAGAAATGTGGATAAATGCGACAGGAAGGGGTCCAAGCTGGTTCCCAACAAAATCACCAATTTTCACTAACACGATCAATCGCCAATGAATAACCATTTAATAATACTAATAAAGGCCGTAATTGAAAAATATGCAACCGTAAGATTACACTACTTAACTAAGAACGCAACACTTAAACTGTCTAAGCGGCAAGTTTTAAATAAATATTTACATTTTACTGGTCAATAGCATCCTTAACAATAAAATTATTGCTGTTTTACCTATATTCTAGTCTAGATTCGAGAAGATGATATCCGGTTTTTTGGTAGTTAATTAGTAAATATTCCAATTATGATAAAACATCGCTTGTATAGAGTATATTCGAGGGAAACTCGTGTTTATTTTTCTTTTCACAGTCAATAAAAACTTTAGGAGAAAGAGCAGATAATACAGCTAACTGAATTTCATTCGATATTTTTATATGATTATCACTTCGCATCACTAGTTGCATAAATTGCACATGTGTGGTTTTACGAAATCCGTAGCTACAGGTAGAAGCGCCGCCTTCTTTTCGCATGTGTTAAATTAGTGGGTTTATTGGTGTCTCTGTAAGTTTCTTTGTGTGCGGGAGAAATACGAGCGTGTGTGCCGTGCTCACAATTTTTGATTTTGTGTTAGTGAAGTAAGTGGGGGAAACGCGGAGACATCTGAACACGAATAAATTTGTGTACACAGCTAATCTCCTGTGTTTCTATGATCTGTGGTAGTATTACATTGGATTACTCACACGTAGACAAAATAAGTACGTAGGGAGGCTGAATAAGTGTAAAAGTACAGGTAAATTAGCTTGGAGAAATTTTTGCGTTTGTAGTAGTGTATGGTCACGTGGCACCTGCGGACAGCGTAAACTGGTTTATTCTGGTTTCGTGCGTGTTTCCACTTTCCACAATCAAGTGACGATGTTTTGCTTTAGATTGAAATATCTCAAAAACGGTGCGTCCTAGGCCAAAAATAACAAAAATTTTGACCCCGTAAATGATAGACTTCTTTATCATTCTATGATCGAGTTTTATTGGTTTCAACAATTTAGAGATGGTTTCAACATAATGATTGGTTTCTTTTACAAAAAGTAATATGAAAGGAGCGATGTGTAAACAAATTGTCACATAAAAAATACATCAATTTTCTTTTGATGAATAAATTTACATTAATTATTGACCTACAATCCCTACTAATATTATAAATGCGAAAGTAACTCTGTCTGTCTGTCTGTTACGCTTTCACGCCTAAACCACTGAACCGATTTTGATGAAATTTGGTATGAAGATAGAACTGAACCTGGGAAAGGACATAGGCTACTTTTTACTGCAATAATCGAGACACAAAGATTTTACCTTTTTACCTAGGTGATTATAAAAATACATAAATCGTAGATGTATAAATGTATCACTGTTTATCTCCTGTCAAAACTTCACAGGTTGCTAGGCATAACACACTTGCATGGCAACCATAATGATAGTTTGTAAATGACATAAAGACCAGTAGACCAGTGTAGATAATTTTTGAAAACAAAAGGAAAAGGAGGAGAATATTATAAAAATGCAAGGAAAAATAATTTACAGCCGATCTGCGATCTGAGGGGGGTCAGGTAGGGGGGGGGGAGGTTTTCGGGTCCTCCTCGGACGGGGCGTGAAAAAGTATCTCACTAAGCCACCATAGTGTGGGCCGCCATACATTAGATTCTGCCATTGGATTCTGCTCATGCTTTCCATCAGGCAGGGTAGAGTCACTTTCGATGGCTAAATATATAAAACAAAGGGTAAAAAACGGTTTATCTCAATTTCCGGCAAAATTACAAGTCCTATGGAAAAAAGTTAAATGGCAAAGTTGTAGGTAATTAAAAGATCTACAACTTTTTAGGGTTACGAAGTTTATGACTTCGAACCCTTATAGATTCGTCATGTCCGTCTGTCCGTCCGTCCGTCCGTCCTCGACTTACCATCCAAACAGTAAGTGCTAGAAAGATGCAACTTTGCATGAATATGTATTGTAATTACGTCGGCAAAGTGCTAAAATAAAAACGTCATACAAAATTAACGCATTATTACGTAAACATAACAATTATCCATTGGATACAATTTCTAATCCACGTACCATTATGGGTGACTGAGGAACCCTTTCCTGTGTGTGGCCTGACACGCACTTGGCCGATTTTTTATTTACACTTTTTTTCACATAACCTCAAATTACATGTGAAAAATTAAAAAAGTTTTTGGTTTTCTATTTTTATCTTTTACAAATAAAATCATTTTTAAACGAAGTTTAGTGAAAACTTACCTTTTTATGTCCCGAATAAACTGTAATTTATTTTTGATTTGAAATATTTAATTTTTTCACCCTATTTTGACATAATAGCGAAAATTCACCTGTCAAAATATCTACTTTTTTCAAAAAATTGGGGTGTTTTCTGTTTGATGAAAACTCTACTTTCCGATGGTGTAATCCCTACTAATATTATAAATGCGAAAGTAACTCTGTCTGTCTGTCTGTCTGTTACGCTTTCACCTAAACCATAAACCACTGAACCGATTTTGATGTAATTTGGTATGAAGATAGAACTGAACTTGGGAAAGGACATAGGATACTTTTTATCGCGAAAATAAAGGTAGAAGGGTTTGAAATAGGGGACGAAAGTTTGTGTCAAAGTTCCTTAGTACGAAACATAAAATCATGTAAGATTGTTTAATCTACCCATACCGTGTCGCGCGATATAAACGAATTCCACGCGGGCGAAGCCGCGAGCGGAAAGCTAGTAAACTATATAGTGAGCTTGTAGTAGCTACTAAATATTGAACCTGACGACCTAAATTAAAAACCATTGCTCATAAAGAACATTAAGAGTAATAAGCTGAATATATGTACTTACCTAATGAAATAATTGGAAATATTAATAAATGATTTCGATGCGATCAACGATTGGTTATAATAAAAGCTCTGGCTTAGATCTTATACCTGATTAAATTAATAATAAAATTTGTCAGTCAGATGTCCGAAATATGCAAATTATGTAATTTTTTATTTAATTTTAATTAAAGTTTCATGATAACTTACAAATACATTGTTACGAAAATCAAAGAAAATGCCTACATCTTCTTCCTAGTCTTGTTCCCAATATTATTTAGGGTCGGCTACTGTTAATACTCTGAAATGCTGCAAAATGCACATTCTTGCTATATATAATTACTAGCATAGACCCGTGGTGTTATTCGCGATAGTTGTAACGCCTTGGGGCCAATCTAATCTAAATGTAAGTCTACTATCATTTGCATTTACTGAAAAGTTATGAATTTGATCACAATCACTTCAATTTTATTAAATTAATATACAGATTTATAGTCATAACTTTAGAGGCTTGGGTGTTATCAAAAAAGCAGCCAAGTGCGAGTCAGACTCGCCCATGCAGGGTTCCGTATCAGCAAGTAACATCATATGAAAGTTCTTGTGTTCGTTGTAACTTTGATCGATGTTTTTATAATAGTGTATTGATTGAATGAAAGGTAAATTGCGGTTTACGATTTATGACGTAATAAGAAAAAAACTACTTACTAAATCTCGTTCAATCCAATTTTCGTTGGTAGTTTGCATGGTAATGTACAGCATATTTTTTTTTTAGTTTTGTCACTCTCTTATTTTAGAAGTTACAGGGGGGGAGGACACATTTTTCCACTTTGGAAGTGTCTCTCGCGCAAACTATTCAGTTTAGAAAAAAATGAAACTAGAAACCTCAACATCATTTTTGAAGACCTATCTATAGACGTATGGGTTTGATGAAAACATTTTTTTGAATTTCAATTCCAAGTATGGGACCCGCGAAACGTGTTGTTTTTTTTTCTATTTTTATGTGAAAATCTAAATGCGGTTCACAGATTACATCTACTTACCAAATTTCAACAGTATGGTTCTTATAGTTTCGGAAAAAAGTGGCTGTGACATATGGACGGACAGACAGACATGACGAATCTATAAGCGTTCCGTTTTTTGCCATTTGGCTACGGAACCCTAAAAATGAATGATGATATATAAATAAAGACATTCGATAACATTCTCCAGGTTTCACAACCGACAGGTATAATTACCGGTGTTGTCGTCACATTATTGCTGTAAACACTCAAACTAACCACTCGACACCGTGACGTAACCCAGGAGGGCATTGTCAGCACTGTGGTATCTCAAGTGGGCGATAGACGGATTTGTTCCTGATTTACTATGTGACATATAACCCCAATGCGTGTGGTACTTGCGTTATTTTGCTACTTGTACCTTAATTTAATAGATTTGACGATAGATGCCTTTAGAGTAGAGTGGTTCCCACGGTAGTAACCAGCTTCTTGGTAAAGTGCTTGGTAACTACTAAGTTAGAAATCATGGTTCTGATTATCACTCAGGATAAATATAATTTTAAATGTGCACGTGATATTTCTAATATATATATTAATTGTTATTTAGATGTGTGTATCTGCATTCTGCAATCTAATTACCGGTTAGTACAAGCTTTTGATCAAAGTAAAATTATTCCTAAAAATAAATTATTCTATGCTATAATTGTAAAGATAATGACATTGTTTATTTGGTTGTACCTATTGGCGTTAATCCCGGAAAATACTGGTCCGATTTGAAAAAATATTTCAGAGTTAGATCATCACTATGCTACAACCAATAGGAGCGGAGTATCAACGAAAAGTATTGCAAAAAAATCCGCCAAGTGCGTGTCAGGCCACACACAATAATGGGTGTACGTGGATTTAAAATCGTATCCAATAGATAATTGTTGTGTTTACGTATTAATATGTTAATTAACCACGTTTTCGAAGGGAGCGCATTTTACAAGTTAAGCCTCTATGACTTCTGAACCAACAAAGTCATCTATTCCGTTATAGTTTTCCTTCAAATGTCATTATATGGACCACCACCACGAATTCTTCCAGATTTTTGGAGCCAGCCGTTTAGCTTTATGAGGGAGGAACGCCCTGTTTTACAAAAAAGTGCCCTTTAAAGTGGAATTTCTTGCAAACGGATACCTAAATCAAAAAATCTTCTTAAAAACCTTTCATTGTTTTTAAAGACATATCTAATGATATCGCATACGTCGGAGTGGAGAAAAACAAAACATCCCCACTTTTCGTGTAGGGGAGGTACCCCAAATAAAAAATATTTTTCATAATTTTATTGTAGCACTTTGTCGACGTAATTACAATACATATTCATGCAAAGTTTCAGCTTTCTACCGTTTGGACGGTAAGTCGAGGACAGACGGACGGACGGACATGACGAATCTATAAGGGTTCCGAGTCATAAACTTCGGAACCCTAACAAAGGAAATTTATTCCTTTCGAGAACTTGTGTCGCGTAAGCAGTTAAAATTTCAAAATTATAATGTAAACTAGAATTGTTTCCCTTTAAACGTGTTCTATTTTTTGAGCTGGACTAACTATACCTAGCCCTTTTTATGGTAAAAGGATGACATCCTGGATGACATCATGAAACTAGCAAAAGGAGCCGTAGATGTGGAGATCTTTTTTGTTTTTTCGGAAGACGGTCTCCGTTTCATATCATCAATATTATTTTTACATTAAATTCATTACGGCGACGACATGGAGACTTAAGAATTGAGAACGTTAATTACCCGACATTTGAATAACAATGTTTTCACATTTATTCGGTTGTTTGCCATGTCATCAAAAGAAGAGGAAGATGAGGTAAGAAATCTTATAGGGGGGTGAACAGATATTAAGTGAAAAATAAGATTCTAAAGATTAGACGGAAAAAACAACAGACAAAATAAAAACTAATGGTTTTAGGTTGTAGGAAACTTGTATACTTTCAAATGAATTAATTAATAAACTGTTAATTTGAAATGACACTTTAATTTTATTAATTTATGTAGATATAAATATTATTACTACGTATGTGCTACGGGTGCCGTAGCAATTGACGTAGAAATGTGCTTACTATAGTCGTCACAAAATAAGAAGCCCGGTTTGACATTTGTCATCGTGGCGTAACTAATACGATTAATTCGTGTTTTTAAGTGCAATTTTTCAATATCAAGTTAAACTTAATGCTTATTTATGATACGCGTTGTGATAGTGTAAGGGTAATATAGTAATTATATAGGATTATGAATTTGATTTTTCAATTTCTTACATACGGCATGTCAAATGACAAATGTCAAAACGGGCTTCTTATTTTGTGACGACTATAATAACAGTTTCGCTGAGGCTTACAGCTTTTGTTAGCACTATCTCTTTTGTAAAAATATTTCCGCAATAGTTAATTACATAAATTTGAGTAGGTACGTTTGCTCAGTTCAACATTTACACAAATTTTTATTACCGTTTCAACATTTAATTCCACTCTTTTACTGAGTTATTTTTTCCTCTAAGAAAATGTATAATACTTTACATATAAATTTAATGCAAAACCTAACATAAATACCTATAGAATCATAACTTACTTACTTTGGAACTAGATGATGTTGTGTGTAAGATGTCCAAAATATTTATTATTATTATTATTAAATTATAACGCCTCAGAATTTGTAAATTTCTATTTCATAATTTATTACCTATAAATGTTTTATTTATTATTTGTGATCTCTATACGCTGTAATCTGTTCTTATATGGTGTATTTTTCGTTACATTTATGTTTTCAAAAAGATCAATTCGTGAAATGAACCACAAGTAATACGGTTACGAAACTATATCATCTTTATAGTTCCAAATTACAGAAAAAATATTAGCAATTGTTTATAAGTGTGCTATATTCATGTTATTACACGCTTTTTATTAGCTTCACCTGTAAGTTTGTAACCAACTCCTTTGGGCGCGATTTTGACCTACTATAAACTTGCAGATTTCTTTCATACTTTGTAGATTTATCGAGGACCGATAAAAATACACTAATTTGAAAAAAAAACTAAAAGATGTATTTTTTAGTCTTTCTAAAAAAAATAGTTTAAGAAACTAAACAAACACGCTTTTAAACTAAAAAGTAGAAAATAATTTTAATGTAACAAAGCGTTTCAAACAAGCTTTCTGAAAATATTTCAATAACGTCGCCCTTACGCTTTGTTACATTAAAATTATTTTCTACTTTTGAGTTTAAAAGCGTGTTTGTTTAGTTTTTAAAACTATTTTTTTTTACTTTAAAACAGCATTTACCTCTTTTTAAAAAAAAAATTCTCTCAAGAGTTAGGTACTGTGACATTTTCTTACTTTTCAAAGCAGTGTTGAGGATTATTAAAATTAAAAAAATATTTTTAAAGCAACTCAAAGTAATATACCTATGATGTGGACTGAATAAGAAACAAAAATGTTTGAAAGTTGAAAGTCGTGCTTTTTATTTATTTCTTAGAATGCTCCCAATAATGGATATTGACGTTATGATTACATGATCGTATATGTAACTGCAAGCCCCTAAATAAATAAAGATAATAAAAAAAGACGTTATGATTGTTTTAGATTTATATCGATGCATCGCTAAATTAATATTCATTTTAAATAATTGTGTACATTGATTTTAATAATCTATTCATGCGTTGGTGCGAATTAGTGTTATAATACATTTAGACTTTTCAGAAACTTTTCATAATGGAACCCCTTAAACCGGAGTCATGAAGTATGTAGGTATTTATTTATTGTTTCTTTTTTGGTAAACTGAACTTTTCTGGTTGGTACAATAAATAGTCTTTATAATTTAGGAAGTTAAATCTTAAATCAGTGAAATACATAATTTCTAGGTATCTATATTCATTTAATTATACGCATGTTTAAGGTATTTGGTTTTTTTATACATATTTAGAACAGTTTTCTAAAATATACTTATTGTTTACTATATTTGTTTTTCAAGAAGTACAAGTACTAATATGATAAAAATCAAGGAAAGTACGAAGTCATATAGGTACATGGAGAAAACATAACGTTTTAAATAGAACACATTAATAATCTAAGTAATTCAAAATATATGTACTCACCATGTTCATTGGCAACGGCGTACTGGTAGTTGGGTATGAGATCTGGCAACTCGTGGTGCGACGGCGGTGAGGCCGGCGGCGGCCGGTAACCGGACTCCACGGCGCCGTACGCCAGTGGCCACTCACGTTCGTTGATGGCTCCGTACGTGCAGTACTCCCCACCGTACGCCAGCTGTTGACTCGCACTGCTCGTGTGTGAGTATGCACAAGCACCATAGTCTATGGGGCCACCGCTACTTGTCCCAGGTCCACTGCCACTTGCTAATTCGTACCCTGTGGGCTGTGAAGGTGGCAGAGCTGGCACTCCACCACCACACAAGTAACTCCCGCTGCCGAACTGTGGCTTAAGCGCCTGACACTTTCGGCGGAAACCTCGCGGCCTCCTTCTAAAAGATCCTTCCTCAAACATGAACTCAGAGGAGGGGTCGATCGTCCAATAGTGACCTTTGCCGGGCCTCCCGAGGCCTTTAGGCAATTTCACAAAACATTCATTTAAACTCAAGTTATGTCGTACTGAGTTTTTCCAGCCTTGGTAAGAACTGCGGAAGAATGGGAACTGCTGTTGTAGAAAAGCGTAAATTTCACTGAGCGTCAGACGTTTATTGGGGGAGTGCCGAATAGCCATTACGATAAGTGCTATGTAGGAGAAGGGTGGCTTTTCCTGTCGGCGAGTAGCAGGCGCGCGGCGCGCCGCTTCTTCAGTGGTGTGGTCCTCGGTCTTCATCCGTACGCGTGCGTGCGCGTCGAAGCGCGGGCTGAACAATAGTGCGCGCGCGCAGGCACGTACCAGCCGTCCGCGCCGCCCCGAAGCCGCGCCCCGCAGCCGCCCCACCGTTCCTTGCTACCACACCCACGTCCGCCTTACAACGGCGTATTGGCAAACCGACACTCGCCAAAACGTTTTACTGAGAGGGAACTACACAAATCTGTTTACGTGCTTTGTGAAATGTAAGTATACCGAGTGTACCAACTTATGAAGTTGAAACACGATATGTTTATTTAAAATTTAAAATTATAACTTTATTGTAATTAAGTACATAGAATTTGCTTCTCCTACTTCTATCTGATACTACTGTTGGTAGGTGCACTACAAATCACACGTGTGTGTAGATGAGGTCATTGCACTCGCAGATCCCCGTCTATATCATCCACAAACTCATACAAACACCCAAACAGTGGAAAACCCGCTTAGACAATAATATTTACCCGTCGCAAGGACGCCTGTCGAACGGCCGCTCTTGACCTAGCACAATTAAACCAAACATTTTACTAGAACTATAAAACAGTTATACGACGTACACCAAATATTTACCATAAAGCGTAAACCAAAAGTTTTGCATTAAACTTGCCGGATTTATTTACTCGCACTCGTGTAAACTATAGCGGCCATACGAAAATGAGTTCTAATTCAATAAAATTAAGATTTTATTTTGGTTTTCTATTGTAATGTATCAATATCGTTTGGCAGTTCTTCAGACCATTGAAGAAAATGAGCAGGAAGACTTTGTATGTAACACATCTAATTACACAAATTTATTATATACACATCTAATTACATTATATTATACTAAGTTATTTAACCATTATAACATTATATATCATATTAAGTTATTCAATCACTTGGGCAAATCACATATACAGTTTTAACAGATCAATACGTAACAATTTAGCTTTCTAGTCACTTTCAGAAAGCCAAATATTTATTTTTACTACAATATATAGCCACTTAAATGATGTCGTGATAAATAAATAAATCATCTTTATAGAATGATGCTATAAATACGAGTAGTTCGAACGGTGGCTCCCGCGCCGTTTCGACCCACGTTGGATCGCTGTTCTCTCCTATAAACAATCACCAACGCTGTAGTAAACAATAATACCTATTAGCATTATTACAAAAATGTTATGATACAATATCATCACAAACACTCCTTACTTAAAAACCATAATTAAGAAAGAGAAAAGAAAAAACTTGGTCAACATAAAAAACAACAAAGGAAAAGTTCTCATTGGTCAGGGACAGGACAGGGACACTCGCAATTGAACTATCTGCATTAGAAGTTTATACTTATTATTTATATGCCTACAAATTCATCGTATAAAATAAAGCAGCTCTAATTCCAAGCTAATGGAAATATTATCCTCGAACAAATCACATAAAAGAACTCGAATTTAAAACATCTTGGTCCAAAACATTACTATCAAATAAAATCATCTCTCCCGCAAATGGGAACTAAATAGATACTCAATTTCAGTATACAGCAGGTATGCCGACGATGAGAAACATGCGTATAACATAGGTACTCAGCATTCCGAATCTACTTTTCTCTTTTCAACGCAATGTTTTCAGGGAATACAAAGTTAAAAGGAAGATGCGCTCCGTCACGAAGCTTTTGATAGGCTCCGCCTACAACATGGCGCGGATAGTACAGAGGCGCGCGCGCAGGCGGCGGGGATCATTGCCTGATCTTGAACCCTCCATTCATCACCTTTTACGATGTACTGATGTTTGCTTTGAGGTTTTTACGGTTTCGCCTTAATTTTTGTTGTGCAATTATAGTTTATTACTGCAGTTTAATTGATTTTCGGACCATTATAACAAACCAAAAATTCCTGAAATTGCGTCGAGTGACATTGAACGATTTATTAGACGCGTTACATATGTTGATACAATATACTACGACATTTATCCGATTACCATGTAATGTAAGCTATGTTGTGACCACTGTCGGCGATACATCAACACATAATTATACCTAGACTGATAAGAACATCCTCTCCACTGCGAGTGAACACAGCCTCTAAGAAATAGTTTGGCAAGAGTAAGCAATTTTAACAGACGCTTATTTATTTCGAGTGTATGGAGTCTATTTAATATTTCGACTGCCTCGTTGGCGCAGTGGTAGTGTATGCGAATGCTGTTCTCCTAAGAACTTTTGGTCCGACCCAGGATTTGAACCCGAGACCTATCTCGGGTTCAAATCCTGGGTCGGACCAAAAGTTTATACGACCTACAGATAATTGTCTCGGATTTTAGATGTTTTCTATGTATACTATGTGTTTAAAAAAGCAACTATAGTAGTATACTGTCCGTTAAAGTAGTTTTCTAAGTACAAACTCTGCTTAGTTTGATGTTCGATACATTTATATAATATTTAGTTATCTAGCGTGTACAAGTAAGAACGTGTGGATATAATTATATCTTCCTAACTTATAATATAATCTTTAATTCTGTCAATTAATACATTTTAATTAATATACTTACCTAGATTACTACACCTAGATATATATTACAAGAATGAACGAGTCTGACTTGCTAAAATTTGAGAATGGCTTTACCAATTTGGCTAATTTTGATCTTGAAATAATTATGGAAATTCAGGATAGTTTTAAACGGTGAGACACATAAATAATAAGTAACAGAAAATATTAAAAGCGACAATTTTAATTTTCAAATACAAAGTGTTTCTAATACCTGTGCAAACTTTTGATGTCTTTCGCCTTTGATAGAAAAGTATTAATATCTGAAAAAAAAACTATATTTCTACACTAATTACCTATGTCGTACGTAGTGCACCGGATAATATTTTTAAACCTTTTGGGGACTAAACTTGGACCCATGAACCCACCCAGCGTCTCTACGCTGGGTGGGTTCATGGGTCCAAGTGCTCGTGCTTTTTTTATTTTTTATTACGTTTGTATGTCATCATCATCATCATCATCCTAACGGTCTTCCCGGTTGCTTCCAATGCTTGCACTTTGGAGCCCGGGGTCCGCTTTCCGGCTCTTTCTCCTCCACTTTGCCCAGTCTTCGGCATCCCTGGTAGCAATACCATTTACACGCATGTCACCCTTTACGACATCAAGCCAGCACTTTTTGGGTCTACTCCTTCTACCGGGGCCCGGCGGGGGCAGCATGGCCAGACATTTGTTACCCACATAACAAGGCGGTTGCCGCAGAACGTGACCGTACCAGCGCAGTCAACTCTCCTGTATTTTGTCTGCGATGTCATGAACAGGAAGGCTGCCGCGAATGCGAGAGTTTCTCACGCGGTCCTTTCGCGTGACGCCACACATCCACCGCAGCATATTCATCTCCGTGACCCGCAGTTCTTGCTTGTGTCGCTCTAACACCGGCCACGCTTCACAACCGTGTATTACGTTTGTATGTAAATATTCTTTAAGTTAACATTGTAAATAAAGAATTATTTCCTTACCGCGTGTTTATATATCTTTTAAATTTAGCTCAAATAACTTGTTTTACTGGCAATAAAAGATGCAGACATAGCTACGTGGGTCAGCTGATCTTATATTATATAATAAACTAGCTTTTGCTCGTGGCTCCGCCCTCGTATATGTTGGTTAATACGGTAAAATGTAGCCTAAATCCAAGGTTCCATCTATATCTATACTAAAATTCATCTCAATCGGTTCAGCGGTTTATACGTGAAAACGTAACATACATACAGTTCGTACAAAAATCCATTATTATCGTGCACTTATTAGTAATAGCTTAAAAGCCGACCTTAAAAGAGATACTTACATATGCTGTCGCGGAACTTTATACATCTCTTAGGATGTCGGAATTCTTCCATACATTGTTTTTATAAAACTTTCATCAAACGAAATAATTACCCACCGTTTACAGTCATGGTTTTTCTCAATAGCTAATTTATCTAACAATGAAAGAATTTTTAATTCGGATCTGTAGGTACTTTCTGAGACTCACTTGGTCGACTGACCAAACAAACAAATTTAACTTTATACTTTTAAGTTTACATTGTATGGTATTGTACGCTTGGGAAATGAATAACGAAGCTTTGTGACAAAGTTGCCTATTAAATCAGAAAATTTATAAATACATCTGTTAATAGATACTCTCCATATTAAAATCTTCAATTCATGTGTGCTTTTTTTATTTAGTAAAAATGCACAAAGAAGCGCCACCTAAAATTAGTACAGGGAAATCTAGCGGTGAACGATTTTAGATATCACATTAGTCAGTAGGGTTTAAATAAGTGGTTGATGGAGATAACACTAATAGTCCAAGATCCCAGAGACCCCAGACCTACGTCATTTCTGCAAAGCTGAAATTTTCAGGATTTTTAGTACAATGTCTTGTTAAGATGTATGCGTACTCATTAGCTTGAAAGCGGGGCCGTTTCTCAGGTAGCGCGAAGTACAGGTAAATAAAAACCTTACTTACTTACATTAAAGTAGAAAAGCTAATATTTAAATATTTTTTTAAGAATCTTATTTAAAATTTCAATTCAATACTGTCAGACACTATTCGTGGGCCATTACTTCTGCCAGACGCCTTGTTTTTTTTTTCCAAAGTCTCTATTGTGAGGGCCCCTCTTTTGTGAAGGTGCAAGAGCTGTTGCCCTGGTTGCCCTCCCCTAAATCCGGCCCTGCACTTCAATCTAATCTTTGACATGCATGCTTGTATCTTCCACTAATCACAGCAAAACAAACCTCTCAGCGGAGTAATTTCTATACCGACGAGCATGATTAGGCAATGTATCTAAGGGATGCGGCTGCTAATATTATCAATGTCGATATTCGCTTCTCATTCTACATCCGTCATTTTTAATCAGAAAATAGAAATAAAAACAAAGTAATTAAACGAAATAAAAATTTATATCACTACTAACAAAATATTACCCCAGGTTAACTGTAAAATATTCTATGCCTATTGCTGCTTGTGTTTATGTTAGTCTCATGTTACCGTATATAGGCCCCCGTTGTTAAACATTGTAAGGTAGGTTACCTTCCCACAAGAACAATATGACTATATGACACATACATATTATAAAACAATATAAACACCACAAAGTTCTTATCTCTTGCGTTACTTCAAACTGTTAGAATAAGTATATACATTTATGTTATAAAGTAGCAACATCTTATTGTGGCTCTGGTTCGTTCTTTCTTGCGAACGCCATCATCGATGCCGCATTAAGTGTTGTGATTAGGTATAAAGTTCAATTGTTATTTTACATAAATAAACGTAGACAAATTAACATTGGACTTAATTATTTAATACTAACGAGAGATAAGATTAAATGGGTGTTACATTATAAGTAGTACCTACTCTACTTTGTAATGACAAATGCCGATGCAACTTCTGCGACATAATATTATGGTCAGTAAAATGAATACATCCTGCGGCTCGCCAATTGAAATATGATGCTCGAGTATAATGTCTGGATTTAAATACACCTATAGTCGTCACAAAATAAGAAGCCCGTTTTGACATTTGTCATTTGACATGCCACATGTAAGAAATTGAAAAATCAAATTCATAATCCTATTTAATTACTATGTTACCCATACACTATCACAACGCGTATCATAAATAAGCATCAAGTTTAACTTTATATTGAAAAATTGCACTCAAAAACACGAATTAATCGTATTAGTTACGCCACGATGACAAATGTCAAACCGGGCTTCTTATTTTGTGACGACTATAACAAATACACGTGTCACTGTCAACTGTCAAGTGTTCCTCACTATTTATGATTTAACAGCTTTTCAGCCTATTGATAGGTTCGTTTTTATATTTCTTGTTTAGGATTTTTAGTTTTACAGATGAGATATATATTCCTTTCAAATACACTACTAGAATGCTTCGGAAACCATACACACAACGCCATCTAGTCCCAAACTGTATTATAGAGCTTGTATTATGGGTACTACTGATATATTTTTTCTAATGGATACGATTTTAAACGATACGATATGTACTTCTACTTACGTATGCATTTTTTTAACAAATTTTCATTTGATATTACAAACAGACACTCCGATTTTATTTACTCGTATAGATAAATTATCTGATGCTCGCTTACTTTTCATCATTGCCTTACCTACCTTACGCAATTACATTTGTGATCTCGGTAACGCCTCTATCGATTTCACAGATTTGGTATTTGGGGGTTTCTAGGATTAAAAAATCGATATAGGTTAGTGTTATGTACAAATAATATTAAAAATAAAATTGAATAAAATAATTTTTTTATCTTCTTTTAATTCAGAACAAAGAAGTAGGTCATCTGAAACTCTGGAACTGACAGTATCAACTCACTGCACAAGGTTCTATGACAAGTCGTGACAAATCTTTCAAGAAACTGGTGAAAGAACACAACCTGTCATCTTAATCCACTTTATACCGAAACATATTCTATCTATTATTTTTCTATGTAATGATAATGTAAATATTGTATTTATATGTGATGTATAACTATCTATGTTTGTATTTATTTACTTGTATTAATGTGTATTACAATGAATCTGTCTTTGTAATTTACTTTTATACTGATTAGAATTCTGTTGTAAATGTATAAGTATGTGGTTTAGTGTGTGTGTGTGGGAAGGGGGATAGAATGTGTGTATGTGTATGTATTTTGTTTTGTTTACTTTTCGCACCAAAAACTGCACGTGAATTTGTTCTTTTTCAGTCTATTTTTTTCATCCCAAGGTTGCCTGGAAGAAATTGCTTTTTAGCGATAAGGCCGCCATTTGTAGATGACCATTCTGTCGTTGGAATCCTAAAAGTAACTTGAATTAGATGGTGTACAATAAAGACTATTTTATTCTATTCTACGAATATTTAACCAGAATGCATGTCTACTTTCTGTCATCAATGGGACCAGCTTTTCCAGTAGGTAAATGTTTCAACATATTGAAAATACGTGATTATTGTGATGTGAAAATATCATTCAACTGTGAAATTAGTTGGTCTATGAATTTAAATTTTACTATATCCCTGTAACTGTATACAGTTAAAAGTTACAAGGTACTTACGATGAAAACTTGTAATTGTGAGACTTCCATATCCTGGGACTTACTACAGATAGTATTCATCATCCGTTTGAACTTTGTACTCCAAGAGAATTTTAATGATAGACAACATTGTATTTCATATCTTTATTGATATTTAACACGGTTAAATAGACACTGAGATACATTTAAATTTGAAATTCCTTAACTTGGTTTTCGGGAAAATTCGTTAAATATAAATTCAATGCAATAATTGTCCTAAAGTTCATTTGAATAATAGAAGATCAGACTTAGTTCCTTTCAAAGAAATATACAAATGCATTGTTTTACAATAACAAATGAATTTATAAAATAATAATAAATATTTTGGACATCTTACACAGTCCTAGTCCAGTCCAGTCTTTGCCCCAAACTAAGCTGAGCTTGAATTATGGGTACTAGACAATTGATATAAATACATACTTTTTTTTATAAACACCTACTTATTACAAACTCTGAAATAAATATTTGCGGATCACACAAACATTATTTTGGTCCGACTCAGGAATCGGACCCGAGACCTCAAGCACAGTAGTCGCATACGCGTCCACAGCGCCACCGAGGTGAATTCACTAATTTTATTAGGTCCACCAAAAAGTAACGATCGAGAGACGTACATTAATGTACTTACAGATAAACTTTTTAATTAATACACCACATAATTATGATTTACAATACTGAATGAGTATATTTAGTGATTAGATGCTAAAGGTTATACATTAGACTTATATCAAATTCCACAATTTTATACTAAAGAAATAGGGTTGTTTAAAACAATCTTATCAAAATGATAAAACATTTGTAAGAATAATCAACTTCAAAATTGACCCAATTAATTGTTATTTTTTAATACATCACCGATGTACACAGACTTTTCATAATACGGTACACTCTTGTCATGAATATTGTCGATTTTTTTTAATCACTTTTTACAAATCAAAAATAAAAATTTCAAATTCGCAAAACCCTGTGTTTACACATCATACCATTATTGTCCCATTCTATTTTGGGTACAACTCCCACCTTCACTAGAGAAAGACACAGGCCATGGTCCAAGAATACGTATCTAAAGTGTGACACACACACAGTCTTTTTCTTACATTTCATGTCTTACATAGACGGATAATCTTACTGTTGTTTTATAATATTGATATGCCAAAATAGTAGATGATAATCTACTGCAAAGTTATATGAAACAATAGTTCAGTCCTTAAAAGTAGGCCTTTGCATTGTTTTTTTAATATGAATATGAAAAATGAAAAAGGTAATTGTAAAAAACTGGTTAAAAGTATCACTTAGTAACATTGCAAGAATGTTGCAAACGATTGATTACCTACATTAAAACATTTAAAACCCACTACAATGTTTTGACAAACAATATAGGAATAATAATAATACATAGTCTTGATACATTCATGACATCTAACATGCATTAAATACTAAGTTACATTTATGTATGATGTATGAATGTAGGTAGTATAGCAGGTGAAATATTTCTTTTTGTTCTGTTAGTTACCACCTTATTCATTTTTGTACAAAGGCGGGAAAGGATGTTCAGAATAGAAATATACCACATCACGTTGGTAAGACAAGTAGGCCTTCATAATGTTGCCATATATCAACGTGGCCACAAGGAGCTTAGTTTTAGCGATATCCACCGTCTCGGTCCTCGTTGCCTGCAAAACTTTTTGGAATCGAGAAATATGTATTTTATCACTTCCTTGAGCCAGGTAAAATTTTTTGAACAGATTCCTGTAAGTAAGTACCCTTAAACTCTCTATAGCCAAGTAAAGACCCATGTCCACGAAGGTTCTATAGTTATTTTCGACAACTTCTTCGAACATCTTTATGTCTCCCTGCCTTACAGAGTGCAGCAATTTCCAAAATACTGGCAAGTTAAATTTTTCTACGAACGCTCTAGGTGGCGTGTATCCAAGTATCATTTTCACAGGCAGCAAGTAAGCGAGAATGATTCGCTTATTTTTGAAGTTATCAACATGAGATTGCTTAAATGCGAACATTAAATTTTTATCTGCCACCAAGTATTCAGCTTCGAGCACTGCCAGCCTTCCGACAAAGAATTTAAAAATTATTTTTTGTTGCATACTGCATCGTAGGTCTTTAGCTAAAACGTCAAGCGATCTAATCATATCTTGGCATAACTGAACCTTTTGTGTTGATATGTATATATTCTGAATATGATTAACAGAGCTCATCACACCAACTTCGCTTGTTGCTTGAACAATCGTATCATCTCCAGCGCACAGTTTGTAACATTCGATGATGACATTTATAGCTTTTGCTAAGATATCACTCCTGATGGAATTCGCTTCCTGCGCAACTGTACGAAGATCGGCAGCGGTGACACACACAACCGGCAACATCCACTCCATCCCTGCTTTGTAGCGAAAAACTGTTATGACATCGGTCACACAAGAACTCTGGTGGTAATATGCCACCGTATAATTACGTTCATGGATGTGCTTTACACATTGCAAGTGTCTCTTGACAATTGAATCTATTGGCAATCCATTTGCATAGTTCAGATAATTATTAAATTGAGCATCACAGAACAGATTTTTGTTGAAGACATGCCTGTCGTTTAAGGATAATACGTGCGAGAGTACCGACCCCTGATCAGTGCGAAAGAGGTATTCTGCATATTTAGTATACTGGCTCAAGGTGCAGCTGGACAACATACTATTCCATATATCCATTTTCAGTGTCCGTTCGTTATAACTTTAGATATTACTTTACACGGCACGTAATAATATCGTCAAATAATTGTTTAAACACTATATTACATGTAGAAATATGAGCGTTTTGTAATTAATTGCCAGCGGGTTAGCATTTGTGACTATCCACAAACAGCTTTGGGCGTAGACTGGCCCCCAAACGCATGCGCGAACCAATGTTCCTCTCTCTTAGGGTTCCTATATGTTTGTTTGTTGCACCTTTGGCACTGTAGCTAAATCCAGAATTGAAGTTGGACATAATATTAAGTTAGAACACGTATTTAAAGTGTAATAGAAAAAATAATTATTATAAAAAGAAAATCCGACAGCTTAAAAGTAATGGATTCAAAAGAGAAGAATAAAGCATGTATCACAATCTATACAAATAAATAAAATTACACTGTCTGTATGTAATATCAAATTAACAGTTTTTTACTAAATGAATAACAAAGTATATGCGGTACAAACATTAAAAAAACAATTTTTATTACATTTTTTTGTCTGTCTGTCTGTTTGTTGCGGCTAATCTCTGGAACAGCTTGACCGATTTTGACAGGACTTTCACTATCAGAAACCTGATTACCCAAGGAGTATCTTAGGCCATTCTTTTTGGACTAACTTCGTGCCGCGGCGTTATTCGAGATTTACAAACATAACCGCGGATAACATGGCGGGACTCAGCTAGACTTAGATAATTCTTTGACCGTAGTGCATAGTACTCAGTTTAAATAGAATAGGCTTCCGTAGTCACCCATAATGGTACGTGGATTTAAAATCCTATCCAATAGATGATTGTTATGTTTACTTATTATTTCTTCATTTTTGTACGAAGTTTTCTAAGTGAGTGCATTTTACAAGTTAGGCTCCTTTAACTCCTGAAATAAAAAAGTTATCAATACCACTATAGTTCTCCTTGAATGTTAATTAAATAGATTACTAACATGATTTTTTCAGATTTTTTCAATCAGCCGATTATTGGTTGTATCCGACTCAATCTTATTATTAAAATATTCATCAGCAACCGAAAACCAGTTGTTTATGGTAAAAATAAAATTTAGGTACTTGAGAATCTAAATAGTGCGCAACCACAAAAACAACTATACAAATGCATCATTAGAAATATTTCTCATTGCAAGAGACCAGTTTTGTCCTTCTTTCTGGCAGAGCTCGAGTACCTTGTCGGTTGAAGTGCTCGTCTCTTGAGGCTATCCATGAATCAAGCCATTTTGTGATGTCTTCAAATGAGTTGAAACAAGTAATAATAAGACGGCGCAATAATTGGAGAATACGGCGGGTGGGGTATGACATCCCATTTGAGAGTTTCCAAGTAGATTTTCACGATTTTCGCGTAGCACTCGGCTCAATCGCATCAATTGAATTAGATACACAGCGGTAGTTTCATTTCGTTTTTACAGTTCATAATAAATGGCACCGACCTGATCCCACCAAATACACAACATAACCTATGCAGCGTGAATATTTGACCGAGCTGACAACGTAGAAGAATGTTCTTCTTTACTTTGGGTTGCTGTAGTGGATCTATTTTTCATCACCCGTGACTATCCGATGAAGAAAACCTTTCCTTATTTGCCGTTGGAGCAATTGTTCATAGTAGAACAAGCGACGCTCAACGTCTCTCGGTTTTAAATCATAAGGAACCCAAGTTTCTTGCTTTTGAATCATCCCCAACGCATGTAATCAGTTGGAAAAGGCTTGGAAGGTAACTCCTAATGCTGAAGCAAGATCCTACTGCGTTTGAACTGAATCCTCATCGAGCAATGCTTCCAATTCATTGTTTTGAATGCTTTTAGCCTTCCGTCACGCGGTCGGTCGTCCACATCAAAATCACCTTCTTTAAAGTGACGGCACCAATCACGGCACGTTGTTCCACTCAGAGCCACAACTCCATAAACTTTTTGAAGCTCTCGATGCGCTACAGCCACTGTTTTCTTCGAATGATAGAAGAAAATCAACACTTCCCACAAATTATGATTATTTGGCACATATCAGACTTTTTTAGATAACCATAAGTAGGTATACGACGAAAAAAAGAATTCACTAATGTGTCAAATCGGTTTGTTTACCGTATGATTAAGCTTAATTCACAACGTTTTGCTTTTGTCAAAATCGAACACCTTTGACTGCTAGCGCCATTTATTGACAAACAGCGAGAACTTAGTTGAGCACCATAATAGAAACAAAGGAGTACAAAAATAATACGTTAAATGTATATGTCGCAGTCAACTATCTTAATTAGTCGTTCAATCAACAGCCTAGCCTCATCAATTACTATCACTACTCAGACCAAATTCTGGTTTTTAGGTTAGGTTGGGTTTTTAGTACATAAATCATATAAATATATACACCTTTGTACTACACAGCTCTATGCAATCACATTCCTACCGCTTCAAAGACTAAAATTTGGCGTTTAGCTTAGGTTAGTATTTTTATTTATACGAGTATGAATAAACGCCTTAGTAGAGGCTAGGCCTGATGAACTAACGGCTAATTGAACTAGTAGTCGGCGACATATTTAGTATTAGTAGTAATTAAATACTTAATCTGTCCCTTACTCTAATAATCTTATATAATAATGTAAAGATGGTTTTTATTTCATCACTAAACATCCCGAGAGTGAGTATATTTTTAATTGTAAAGTCTAAATCTTATAAACACTATAAAATTACGTTATTAAAAAAATAGAAAAATTTAATGATACTCATGTTCTACTCTCTACCATCAATCAATCTACGATCGATGTTCTCTACTTCATTATTGGCTATGAGTTTGCGTAAAAAGTTCATTTCAACATTTTCATTTTTAGTATTTTTAACGGAAAGATTCATATCAAAACATATCTAAGCATGTTGCTTTTAAGGATCACCATAAATAGAGAGAAGAGCGTGGATTCCGTTGGTGACAACTTATTGTGGAGTGGAATTGTTTTTTTAATAAGTTCAGTACATTTAACTAAATGTTGTCATTCAAACATTCTAAATAAAGTTGTAAAATAACTTTCTTTAACTTCATTACTTATATTTATTACTTTACAACTTTATTAGCTTCCTAAAAATGCAGATGTCGTATCACCATCAGCATATCACAGTGCACTGATGTACATAGATGTTGTATCACAGCCAGTTATTACGTCTAAAATTAGTACATGATATAGGCACTTTGCAAAAGTAGATGGATGACTGATGGAAATTGTGCTTTTCAAGAGTTTAAAAAAAAACCGTTCGGAGTTTGTGCAGTGATAAATGTGACTAAGTCTACATCTTCACCTACATCAATAGCTGTATTTGTAACATTTTAATGACATTGCACTCTTGCCGTTTCGATTATCACAACATCGGCATCTTTTTTTACCAATATATTTTAAGAATTAGAAATTTCTTTCAACATTGAAATGAACCGAAGCTTGTTGCCTTTGCAAGAATTTTCTGTTGACTATTAGAAGCTGGAGCCAATAGACAATTGAATGTGTTGCTCAATGTTACACTTGCGTACAAAATGAGGGACTAGTTAACCGATTATTTGTTGCAGAGTTAGTCTAGATCTAGAGCCTGAGATGATACAGGTTATGTTTTATCGACTTTTAATCGATTTACACGCTGGTAGAATCGCGGTCAAAAGTTGGTGTCTTATCTGTATAAGTTACACTGAATGATAAAATAATATTTTAGTTTGTATTACAGCTTCAGTGATGTATATATATATATATGTACGTCACCACGTACCACCACCACCACCAGTACACCTACTTGTCCATATTTTGATGATTACAACTCTTTCAACTTTTTGAATAGTAATATTTCAAAAAGCGGTGGCTTATAGAAAAATCATCATTTTAGTCTCATCCAATTTCATTACCGTTTTGCTGAAAATAACCCCGAGTTAATATTTTTCCAGGAAGATATTGAATCAATTCGGACTTTTTAGATTCTATTTCTATTGTATTTAGATTCTAATGGTGTTTTTAACACTCCTACAAAGGAGAAACCCGAAATCCATACAAACTTGGGCCTGGCGTTACAGTGCTAGAATTTGGGCATAAATTACAATATCTATGACGATTTCACGAGCCTAATTTTCAGGTCTCCCAGCAATGGCCACATTGGTAAAATCAGACAATGTTTACATTTTAGGTTATGTTTATTGTTTGAGTTATTTTCATAAAAATTGGCCAAGTGCGTGTCAGGCCACGCATAAAATAGGGTTATGTACTCACCCATAATTAAATCGTGCCCAATAGATAATTAATAATAATAATAAATAATAAATATTTCGGACATTTTACACACAACGCCATCTAGTCCCCAAACTAGACAACTGATATAAATACATAAACATACTTTTTTTTGTAAATACATACATAGTATACATTGTTGTATTTGCTTATTATTTCTTTATTTTTGTACGAAGTTTTCTAAGTCAGCTTATTTCACAAGTTAGGCCTTTATAACTTCTGAAATAAAAAAGTTAACAGAACCGCTATAGTTTTCTATAACATGAAAAACACGATTTGATACATTTGTGTTTTTCTATGGCATAGTCACATTAATAGAAAAATACAAAACTACCCTTTCATGCTATATTTAATGCTGCCAGTTGTAGATATTTTGAATTGCCGCCATTGTAAGTAGTTGTGTCACGATTCGCTGGCCAGACTATTTACATTGATTAAAATACCTAATAAAACAATCATTTATACTACAACAAAGAAGTATTATTTATTTATAATAGTATCGATTTAATTCGATTTCCACTAAATCGATCCTATTTTAGGAATGCTACGTTTGTGGAGCTAGTTACGTATATTGAAATAAGTGTTGCAGAGGTTTACAAAGATTTTTTAAAACAATAGAATTCTACTTATTTTCTACACTTGGCCATTGCAAATGAAGCTAAGATTTCGATAGGTTAATCAAGCAAAAAAGACGAATTTTTTGGTACATATCCCATTCGTGTAACGCTTAGGCCCAGAATCGGGTTTCTCCTTTTCAGCTGGGTGCGTATTTTTTTTTCATTTAAAACTTCATGCACTTGTGTACATTGGCGGACTTAATGCCCATAGCATTCTCTACCAGCCAACCGTTGGGATGTGCGTGATCTACTACGGTAGGTGCAACGAGGTTACAGTCGTAAACAGCAGTCGTATATAGCGTTTTCGATAACTTTTTCATCATTATAGGGACCTAACTTGTCTAATACTCTCACTTGGAAAACCTCTCACGCACTTGGCGATTGTTTTAGTTTAATCAATACAATTTTTAAAGTGAAGCTTAATTTGAAAAAGTATGAGCCAGTAAAGTTTAAACACCTTTAAAAAAATACTCAACAAAACATGAAAATAATTTCATAAACTTAATTTCCAACATTCAGGATTTTGATATGCACCCCAGATCACAGGGAGCAGGCGTCAACCATTCCGGGCATTGAAAAATCAATGAAGCTGTCTCGCGCATCCCAAACATGCGTAGTACGCCGTACGGCAATATGAAATGTTCACCTTTTAAACTGATAATTTCATAATTTGATGATGTAACTAAAATATATACCGTAAACATTTACCTATATCTCTAATTAGCCGATTTAAAATAGTAGGAAGATGACAATTCATTAGAATCTTTTTACAAAATCGCTTATTTTACAGAATGCCTTAAGTGGCAAATAATAATGAAGCTTGTGCCAACGCCAAAGAGTTTTATATACCTTTGGCAAATAATTTAAGTCCGTCAGTATTCTATAGACATCATCATCTGATGTTCTGGTAGTAAGGCACCTAGGAAAGAACAAATGTGTCTGATTTCGACAGCTCGTCTCATCGCTGACCTGTCGCTGGGATGTTGCGAGAATCAAATAATTTAAGTAAATTAAGGGAGTGATGAGGTGATGATCCATTTTGCCGACTGTCATACTCGTAATAGTACTACTCAGCTAGGAAATCAGTAGTCTTTTCTTTTGATGAATGAGATGGGTTATAATGGTAACTTTTGCCGTTTCTGCAGTTCTGCACTACTATCCAGTTTGTAGAAAGTGAAAATATCCATATCCAGTTCGGAAAAATGTAAACTAACTACAAATTACTAACTAAAGCTACTTTATAGGTACTTCAAAATTGTAACTACAAGTTACAAAAGTTATCGTAGAAAGTAGTTACACATTTCGATTACCCTTTTTCTCTATTGGGACTTACTATTAACTAACTAACTAACTACTAACTAATAAAAAATCGCCCAAGTGCGTGTCAGGCCACGCTAAAGAAAGGGTTCCTCAGTTTTGGCCTAATACCGACTTCAAACATGTTTTAGGTAGTTTGTATTCAAATATTGAAGTACATAATTAAAAATCATGAATATGATTTTTTGAAAGAAGAAGAGAAATAAGCTCTCTTTCTTATATTTTATCTCTTTTTTGCTTCTTATGTAATTGCATTTTATTAAGATTGATAAATATTGACATTAGGGTAATATTCATATATCTGTCTGGGTGTCTGTGACATCATAGATCGCGAAGGAATGAACCTATTTGGATTTTGTTTTTTTTTTTGTTATCTGAATTAGGCATCTAGTATCGTAGAAATCACCTTTTCATCTACGTTTGATGGAAATCGGGCTTGATTTATTTATTTTTTTATCATTATAATTCATTAGTTTTTTATTTATTCCCTATTTCGACGTAGTTCTATGAGTAGGAGGCGCATCGCTTCGCTAAAAGTGTGTCATCAACGTTAATTAAGAAGTGATATCAAAGTGAGAGGAGAAGTGTGTCCAACCAAGAAAAGTGAATAAATAAGTAATTTAATTAATATTAATGAATCGGTTTCATTTTTCTATAATTTTTTAACACTATTTATATAATTAATTTTATCTACAATCTTCATTAGCCAATATTAGCGTTAACAAAACAAGCATGAACTTGTAATAAAAAGTCAACAAGAACCTGGGTTCCATTGCGCAGGCCTCGCGAGCTATGATTTTCCCAGGGGCCGCGCCACGTTTGAACCTACGCGTAGCTATAAATATAATATTCGTTTTTACCGACGTCCTCTACATTTAGAGTAAGGTGAAATAACCCTTGGTTGTTTTTTGTTTTCATCAACCTTTAGGTGACACCTTAGTGCTGAGATGTCCACTAAAATATATGGGTTCCGATTGGTTATATGTTGGTATTGGCTCCGAAAGACATGGTTTGAGTTTGAGTATCGTTGGTAAAAATGGGCATTAAGGTGGTAAAATGATCTTTGAAGCTGCATCGATGAAACTCACTTCTCACTTCTCCAACTGTTTAATTTCTTGAAATTTCATAGTCTTTTTTTGTTTTTTTTTTTAATGGCATACACTTAATGCAGACGGTTTAGTGATTGTCCCACGTCTATACTATTTTTTAATATGTGATGCTATACCAAGTAATTCCAAATTCTTATTTAGGTTGTGGTATCGATATTATTTGGTCATTTAATTATTTTACTTACTTACTTGTAGCTTTGGAAATACACTTTTATTTTATACCTATGTCCTACGTATATAATGTACCTAGTACCTACGTTAAAAATAATAAATAGGGATTAGACAACTGCTATGTTCATATACATAAATCTTCTGTTGGTGTGTTTGTAATTGAACTCCTTGTAAACGGCTTTTTTGTGTTTGTTCAATGGTTTAGATTCGCAATTGGATCCGGTAGGTGGCGCTGCGATCAAATTCGTGGATGAAAAAATTGGGCGGTGGGAAGATTCCCGGGTCAGCGGGTAAATACATATTTTTTACTTTTTTTTACACAATACTTTTTTTCTTCGTAAATACTTAAATATTATACATGAAAAATACCCTAACTCCGAAAAATTTTTTTGAAAAACATACAAACATTTGATCCGATCCGGGAATCGAACCCGAGACCTCTTGATCAGGAGCCGTATACGCTAACTACTAGACCAACAAGTCAGTCAAGTAGTCAGTTAATTCGTTCGTGAATGGTTTTTTTTTTGGATATTTAAGTACTTTTACTTATATTCTATATGCGACTTTACAGACAAACATGAAATAAACATAGAGAACACCCAGACTCAGTACAACAATCTGTAGTACTTGACTGCCTCGGTTGCGCACCAAATATGTATATGACCTGCAAATATTTGTTACGGTGTTTGGTTGTTCACTATTCACATAAAATGTTAATTTAAATTACATACTACAGTATGTAATTTAAAATAATACTTTTGAAGGGCCATATTAATCTGTGTTGAATACAAAGGTACTTAATTGGATAAGCATTAATACTGTATTGCTTAAAATCACTTCGTAAATAAGCCATTATTTCTTGTAAAAATAAAAAGATGGTTATTGTGGGTTATCCCTAATGGGTTTATTTACATCACATTAGAAACTTCTAAAGTTATTATCTACTATATTATGCGTGTATTATACATAAAAACCTTCCTCTTGAATCACTCCATCTATTAAAGAAAATGGCATCAAAATCCGTTGCTTAGTTTTAAAGATTTAAGCATACTTACATAGGGACAGAGAAAGCGATTTTATTTTATACTATGAACTGAAGATTATATGGACAAATGAATGTAATGCGTGTTAGTACTGTGTACATGCGAGTGTAATGTGTGATGTCGTCGTCAGGAATGTGACTGTTGTAGATTTCTCCTTCAGGAAACCATTCGTAAGAGTTGCTCCATTTGGTGATAGTTCAGGTCACTGATAAATTTCTTCGCCTTATTCTGGCCTTTCGGGATGTGTTATGTTTCAACTTGTATTTTTCTGCAATTTTGTGGTATAAGAAGGGAAACATGTATTTTATCGTTTGGAGAAAAATGTATTAAAAAATATCTGATAAAATAATTTTGGCTATTTGCCGGATGTTTATTTGTCAGGAATATAAATACCTGTCACAGGGCAGAACAAAGGTACTCAAAGAAATTTGTAACAGAATCCAACAATACATAAAAACTATCTAAGAGTTCTGAGACTAAAGGCATACATAAAACTTGGTAGTAAATTACATTTTATGACGCGCTAGCCATGTGTGTATCGTCCGTCAACAGCGGGAAGCTACACGCAGACAAATTTGCGCGACTGAATGCGCCTTACAAACAGGGTAATGTGAAACAGACAAAATTAGACGCATCGCTGGAACATTTCGATCATTATTTCTCATACAATGTTTTTGGTAAGCATCCTTGTCGATTATTCCGTGCCGTTATATCCCGGAAGTATTGTGGGAGTCTAATGAATTCTTTCTCCAGCCTGAATGACGTCCAACACTACGAGGAATTCTTTCATTTATTTTCTGTGCATTTTACTACTAATCGAAATTATTAAAAAGCAGTCTTACCCCTAAACCTGTCTCAAAATGATCAAAAGAAGGTAGATACGAGTTCTTTTTTATTGTGTAAGTGGTAAACGAGTTAACGGGACATCTGCTGATATATTGGTGAAGTGACTACCGCTGTCCAGGGTAATAAACGTTGTCGATTGTTCCTCAGGGTTCAGGAGGATCACTCGAAGCGACAGGTTTCAACGGCAAGAGACACTAAGATAGAAAGATGGAACACGCGTTTGGTATTCACGCAAAGTAAAAACAAAACAAATTATTGTAAGTAAAACTTAAAAAATTAAAACATTTAACTAGAAAAACGAAACTAAAGTGTGTGCTGCAGCGGGAGGTAGGATAGTGGCCTAGTTACAAAATGTTATCAGTCCCCAAAAATATATAATGATTGGCCAATAAGCAGGAGGATGCCTCTGTGGCTTCCTCCAGGATAGAGCCTGGATAGGCGCGGCGCTGATCTTGAGGCAGACCTGAAATGATATGGTCCGGATCCACCTCAGAGCAGGGCACCTGAGACCAGCCATCGGGGTGTTTTTTAGTAGAATCACCACATACTCCTGGTTCCTCAGTCCCCGAGAAGCCAGGGATTTTTACACTTCGTCAACAAAAAAAATCGGCCAAGTGCGTGTCAGGTCACGCACAGGAAAAGGTTCCTCAGCCACCCATAATGGTACGTGGATTAGAAATCGTATCCAATGGATAATTGTTATGTTTACGTAATAATGCGTTAATTTTGTATGACGTTTTCCAAATTAGCACGTTGTAAAAGCTAAGCCTCTATTACTCCTGAACTAACAAAGTCATCTAAACCGTTATAGTTTTCCTTTAAAGTTCATTATATGGACCACTGTCACGAATTTATCCAGATTTTTTGAGCCAGCCGTTTAGCTTATAGAGGGGGGGACGCCCTGTTTTTACAAAAAAAATTGCCTTTAAAGTTGAGTTTCTCGCTAACGGATACTTAAATCAAAAAATCGTCTTAGAAACCCTCCATTGTTTTTAAAAGACCTATCTAATGATACCCCACACGATGGGGTAGCCGCGAGGAAAAAATTAACCCCCACTTTACGTGTAGGGGAGGTACTCCAAATAAAAATATTTTTCGTAATTTTATTGTAGCACTTTGTCGACGTAATTACAATACATATTCATGCAAAGTTTCATCTTTCTAGCACTTACCGCTTGGACGGTAAGTCGAGGACGGACGGACATGACGAATCTTTATGGGTTCGATGTAGGGTTCATGATTTCTCGAGCTTTTCAATTTCTCGGGTCTTGAGAATTCTCGAAGATAATTACTCGGGGCTTCTCGGGTTATCGAGAAATTTACATTTCCGTACGTTTTCTCATATTATTTGGTTGCAATACTTCAACAAATTTAGTGGTTTTCCTCACAAATAAAAGTATCAAATTATTAAAAAGCTTTTATTGATTATCTTCCAAAACATTAAATTAAAAAAAAAAAATTAATGACAGCAACATTTTTGGCAAGTTATTTAGAACTTATAAACAAAAGTAGCTTATATTATACTAAAAAAATAATTAACATGAAAGAAAACTTTATTATCTTAACTTATAATTAAATTACAATCACAGCACGATACCAACAGAAAGTGAATCACGAATGAATTCACTTTTTGTTATTCCATTTATGGTGAAGCCGTCTTTTGCAGCCAGGCTCGCCAATATTTCACCCAATGATTGTATCGGTGGAGTTTTAAAGGTTAGTTTCTGTTGCTGCATACTTTCATACCCAGGCTTGTTTGTTTTCGGTGCACTCACACCTGAACTTGTAGATGCTTGAGAATCGGATTCTTCTTGGGTCCCGCATTTAGTAATATTTATTTTATGCACATGTGCTAACGTAGTATTATTATATATATTGTATTATTATAGTGCTAGTATTTGAACCTTTGCAAGCAATGGTTTTTGGGCACCTTTAAGGATTCCTTTTTTTAAATATTTTCATACTTTTGATGCATGATGCATGATCTTTGCTTGCAGCGAGATCAAGGGTGCCGCTGCGCTTTGGCCCGCGCCTCCAAGCAACATAACAAACGGCGATTTAATTTCTATATAGTTACATGATTCTCTCGAGTTCTCGACTTTTCTCGAGCTTGATTTCCCGGGAACAAAGCCCAACGATTTCCCTACTAAACCCTAAAAAGGTTCACCAACAATTGTATACACTGCTTAACAGTGTAACAAATTACTTAAAGGTAAGTATGTACTTTTAGCATAAGTTAATACTTATGCTAAAAGTACAGTACAAGAACAAATAGAAGAACCTTTTCTCAGGTATTTAGTATGGTTTTACGGAACTTGCTAAGTGAGTCAACGTGTATATCGATC
Organism: Phragmatobia fuliginosa; assembly: GCA_932526445.1. Classification (NCBI taxonomy): domain Eukaryota; kingdom Metazoa; phylum Arthropoda; class Insecta; order Lepidoptera; family Erebidae; genus Phragmatobia; species Phragmatobia fuliginosa. Next base: position 23,790,794 of record OW052057.1, on the reverse strand, counting down.
AGAAAGACTACGACTACAACTATTGAGAAGTTGGCGTTGTGTGTAAGCTTAATAAGTTCGAAATATTTATTAAGCTGAGCCAAGCGGTGTTACCCGCGTTTGTTGTTGTAACCGCGGGCAACGACACGGGACGAAGCTAGTCTAAAAAAGGTAGCCTAAGTTACTCCTTATATCATCAGCTATCTACCAGTGAAAGTCCCGTCGCAATCGATAGAGCCATTCCAGAGATTACCCGGAACAAACAGACAGACAGACAAAAATTGTAAAAAAAATATTTTGGCACATGTACCGTGTATACATACATAAATATGCATTTAGTAAAAAGCGGTTATTTTAATATTAAAAAACAGACACTCCAATTTTATTTATTTGTATAGATTATATTTAATTTAGCTTGATTCCGAGCTAATTTAATAACAACCTACAATAAAATAGAATATCCAAGGCATCATCATCATTATCCAGGAGTCAGTCCCGGTTGCGTCTGGAGACGCCCGGAGTCCGCATTCCGACTATTCTTCCTTCACTTCGGCATCAGGCGTTGTAAGACACTTGACACGTATATCATTCCTTACGACGTCAAGCCAGCACTTCTTGGGTCTACCCCTTTTGCCTGGACCCGGTGGAGGTGGCATTCTCAAACATTTGTTACCCACGTAGCTTGGTGGTTGCCGCAACACGTGTCCATACCAACGAAGGCGACACTCAAGGATACGAAGACTATTGCGAATGCGAGAGTTCCTCACACGGTCAATCCGCGTGACTCACAAATCCACCGCAACATATTCATTTCCGTGGCATGCAGCTCCTGCTTGTATCGCTATCGCTAACGCTCTAGTAAAGGCCACACCTCACAGCCATGTAAAAGAACAGGCCTAATGATGGTTTTATAGACTTGTCCCTTCAACATCATCATTCATAAAGTCATCTCACGCAATTTGGACCACACGGCTGAAATACGTGCCTTCACGTCGCATATGCAAGTAATTTCAGCAAATAAAAAGTATAAAGGTACTTTGATTTAATGTAAATATAATAATATGTACTTAAATGCGATCAGTCTACAGGTAGGCCCGACCAGTCTAAATATTGTAAACATGTATTGAATACGTGAAGCAAAAACTTCGTACCTCTTTTAAAAAAATCACACAAACAGTGCTACACTAGGATTCAGTTAACGTTTATATAGAGAAGTGCCAAAATGCTAGTAGTAAGTATAAGATATGGTCGAATGCCAAACATTGGTTGCATTCAATACTTAAAGCTTGTCTATTACATTTTGTGCACAGAAAAAAAAAAAAAAAAAAAAAAAAAAAAAAAAAAAAAGCAATTTTCTTAATGGAACTCGAAAATGCGTTACGTTAAAGCATACGATTTAATACTAATAATAATATTATAATAGTATCTGTTTTCAGACAGTGTTTAGTGTTAGTGTTAAGATACAATATCCCTTAACCTAGACAAGTATATAAATAAATATTTTGGACATCTTACACACAACGCCACCTAGTCCCAAACTAAGCAGAGCTTGTATTATGGCTACTAGACAACATACTTTTTCTTTTGTAAATACATTTATACATAGAAAACACCCAAACTCCGAAACAAATTTAAGCCGATTACACATACCTCCTCATGATCAGCAGCTAACCACTGCTTCAACGAGGCAGTCAACAAAGTAACGTATTTATAAGAATTAGAGATAGGTAATTTATTTTTAATATACCTATAAACTAGTATATGTAACACAAATGTTCAATTTCCAGCCAGACATGCAGAATCCACAATTAATTAACATTAAGTATAGACATCGTCTGATAGATTTTAAATGTAATTCGTACAAAAAGTCAAACTTTTACTAAGTTTGTTATTCTACTTATACGCTCATACATACAGGCGGGCTAAATGTATGTAAACACTCATCTGCGTTGAAAATATAGCCCATCCAGCAAACACTAGGTACTAAATAGGCTGCTAAAAACATCAACCAGAACAATTACTTGTTAAAGATACATTGTAGCTTCATGAAGAACAAAAATGCACTAGTGCAAATCATTTGGCCTTTCCACACCCTATACGTTAACACGTCTCGGCATTTTTCCAAAACAAACATCCACTAATACCGATGTTTTGTATCTGCAACCCATGTTGAAGAATATAGTTAAAATACAGTTTGAGCTAAGTTTGAGATTTAAATTGTTAACACTCTCACTGTAAAATCACTTGAAAAAGTGCCCACGCGTCGGATCTAAGATCTTTTAGTAATCACGCGTGCTGGGATAGGGGTAATGAATACTGTTAATAAATTTCGAGTATAAATTACTCTTCTGTTCTTTTTATAAGGAATATAAATCCTGGGTGGTGGGGGGGTTAACAAACATATATAAAACAGACAAAAAGAACACCCAGACTCAGAACAACAGTCTGTTGATATCACAAGTTGAAAAGTCCGACAGAGAGAGAGAGAGAAAGAGTTGTACTATGTAGGATTTGAACCCTCAAGACTTGGCGCAGTAGAAAGCGGCATGGCGACCGCTTAAACCACTAGGCCAATCGTGCAATCAATTGTGCAATTATACATATACATATATACTAATTTTATAAAGCTGAATACTTTGTTTGGTTAAAAGCGCTAATCTCAGTAGCTACTGGTTCGATTTCAAAAATGTGTTAAGTGTTAGATAGCCCATTTATCGAGGAAGGCTATAGGCTAAATATCATGACGCTAAGGCCAATAGGAGCGGAGCACCAATGATGAATGTTTCAAAATCGGGGTTTTTTCCTCTTGAGAGATTTAGCTGCGTGCACTGCGTATACAGTTAGTTTCACAAAAATCATGTACAAGGGAATAGTTTAACTTTAAAATCTTGTTTAAAAAATGTGAAAATACCACATTTGAACCAATGTGTAGATACTATGTTACATTTGTTTATTCAATTAACCGTTTAGAATTTTAAATTTGTTAACTTATGTATGTTTGATTCTTTCGTATAATAAGAATAAAAAAATAAACGACATACACAGAATGATTACTATATAATCACCAAATCTGCAAAGTCAAGCAGGTTAAACAGCCTCTAAATCAAATTTGACGCTAGGCATAATGGGACAGAGTAATATTAGACGTACTTCTATCACTACGCTTACATTTGCATGGGACAGGATCCATTAACGGACGGTAAATGTAAACAATACCATCAGCAGACGGCGACTTAAAAGGCGTTAGGGGAATTTAATCTTTCAAAATGCTTTTTGTATCCGCCGCACAAGGAGATCAAAACAATGTTTAATATAATACATTGCGTGCTGTTACATATTGGCTATTCAATTGTTTTAGGACGTGTTTTTGGTAATAAAAATCATAGTTTCAACTTTCAAAGTACTGTCTGCCCACTGCCTATTAATTCCTAATTAAGTGTGTTAAAAAAAGATATTGTGAGTAATTTTAAGTTGTTTTTTTTTTTATAAATTGTACAAATTGATTAAGGCAATATGATTGCAATACCGTTGATACCAATTTAAATTTAGCAATACAAAAATACAAATTGAGTAATTTTTTTTTATATAGATGTGATGATAGTTTTGACTAAATTTTTAATTTTAAGCAAACAATCCCCTAGCATTATTATTCGGCGGAAGGCGTTGAGAACTTTAATACAATTTTATTTAGTACAGTCGTCAACAGCTCTTATCTAAATATTCCGTTTATAAACAACGTAAGAAATAAGCAACAAAATAAAACCTGCCCGTTGATTAGATATTAATATTAATTTATACCAACATTAAGTATTTACTTAACGGTAATAAAGTGCAGTGACCTTTAAGCAAGAAAGAATAACTGTAGGTATACAGACAACTGTACTGGTAAACTACGCACAACGAGGTTACATCTCTATATATTTAAATGAGTTACATATTTAAACTCAACCCTTACACGTCTAACCCTCGGACGGCGGATGTAAACAAAATGTAAATTACGGCTAACGCAACTACCACATGTGCGTTGTTGGAGGTTAAAAAACTTACTAATTGCTATCTGAATCTGAGATAAAAAATGTTCGGTTTTACAACATGTCTGGTTTTACAACAAAAGATAAGTTCCAAGCGGGTGCGAACGCGGAAAAAGCCAATGTACAATCGCAAGCAAAAGTTAATGTGAACCAATGTTGTCTTAATTTTGGACCATCCTTGAATGTTCTTCTTTTCTTTTTTCTTTTCTTTTTATTTTAAAAAGACAACTCAGCCATTAGGAATATAAATTCCTGTGTCGCGGGGGACTTTACAAACATACATGAAACGGACACAAAGGACACCCAGACTCAGAACAACAAATTGTGAATCCCACAAAGTGTTGTCCTACGTGGGATTTGAACCCACGACACTTGGCGTAGTAGGAAGCGGCGTGGCGACCGCTTAAGCCACTAGGCCAACCGTGCAGTCGAATGTTGCATGAACATTCGTTTTTTTTTAAATATGTGAGTGTATAATTATGAAAGTAAAATACCATAATTGTATCTCAATTTGAAGTTAATTAATTTAATCTAAAAAAAAGTAATAGATAAAATTGTTTTGAAAGGATAATTCATTTAATACATCAGATATTATACTCTCCCCTAAATTAGAAAATATAAGAAAATGCGGATCCCTCCCTCCCTGTTCAGTATTAATTACGTAAGAATCTAAAAGAAAAAAATGAATAGACATTTGGCTGATTTAGATGTTTACTTTTAAAAGTATACATTTTTCGCAAACTTTTCAATCAATCATGTTGACACGAATAATTACAATCATTATGCTATAGTATTAAATTTGCGTATTTTGTGATCTTACGTAAGAACTATTAAGACTCCCTCCCACCCCCTTGTAAGAAATAAGACACGCTCGACCCTCCTAATTCGTCTTACGTTATAAATGAATGGCCCTAGTGTTTTTTTTTAATTTATATTTCTTTTAAATACGGTATCGTCGGTATCACCTTTGAAGTTATATGTACATCTGGAGCCTTTAAGAGTAGAGTGAACAGGTTTCTTTTGGATGGGCGTGTACCATCTTCGTCTTCATCTACACTTTCCATCAGGTGAGATGGAAGACAAACGCCTATTCCACTACAACAATAAAAAAAAAAAAAAAAAAAAAAAAATGACAGCATTCTTGTTGTCGTATTTCGCTGGTGAGTGTGAGACCGGAGGCCCAATCATTCTGCATCATTCTCCCGCCCTTCGAAGGCCGGGAGAATGATCCAGAATAATCTAACCAGGCTGCCATGGTGGGGGTCGCCATGCTACATTGCCTACCCTCACAATAAGCATGGTGACCCCTACTCCTGGATTCTACTCATGCTTTCCATCAGGCAGAGTAGAGTCACTTTGGCAGGCTTAAATATATAAAAAAAAAAAAAAAAAAATATAACAGTATTTAAAAATGATAATTGGTTTGTAAGTCTGTATGTAACACTTTTAGCATAGGAGTAAGTATTTTCAGTTCAAGCCTGATTAACATCATTCAGGTACTTATGTACTTTTTGAATTACATGATTGTAATATATTTATTTATCTTCACAAACATTACATTTTTTTCCGGTAAAATTAATGTGAGAGACATGTGCCTGATGTGGATTTGTTTAAATCTCTATTACAGGTCATCAGTCAGTCATCGTCACGGTAAAAAGCCAATGTCCTCTCAGACTGTCTCACTATCCGTGTACCGAATTTCATCTGAATCTTTTCAGTAGTTTTGATGTGAAAACGCGACAGACAGACAGACAGAAACACTGACAGAGTTAATTTCCCATTAATGATATTAGTCAGACACTAGACAGTAAGGTTTATAAAGTTTAAGAGTTTCTATGTTTGTTATTACTGGTCCGATTCGAATGTTGAATAGCCCAGTTATCGTGGAAGCATAGCCTTCCAATATATATCTATATATCATCACAATACGACCAAAATGAGCGGAGTAGCAAATAAAATTTTTGTAAAATAATTTGTATCTTTTCCTTTTGAGAGCTACCTTTGCGTGCGCTACGCAAACGGTTACTTTCACAAATGCAATGTCTGAAAGAATATTTCCCGTTTGAAAGTTTAAGAAAAAAATCTGCGATAACATATCAATCTTTTATGGTTGGCTCACAATAATCTATTTTATGCTAAATAAATTATTGTATGTATGTTATAAAGTAGTAGAAGACGCAGACAAGGTGGTGCTGGAGCTCCTGCGTTTTATAGAGTAATAGATAATGAACAATAATTAAACCATTCATAATAAGTCTGCTACTCCGTACTTTTATATACTACTAGTTGATGCCCGCGGCTCCGCTTGCGTCCTAGGGGTATGAAAAATAGATAGTAGCCGATTCTCAGACTTACTGAATATGCATAAACAATTTCATAAGAATCGGTCAAGCCGTTTCGGAGGATAATGGGAACGAAAATTGTGACACGAGAATTTTAAATATATGCCTATCTGATGCCCGCGGCTCCGCTCGCGTCCAAGAGGTATGAAAAATAGATTTTAACCGATTCTCAGACCTACCCGACATGCACACAAAATTTTAGACAAATCGGTCCAGTCGTTTCTGAGGATTAAGGGAACGAACATAGTGACACAAGAATTTTATATATAAGATATTAATTAAATTGCTGGTGTAGATTGTGTGAGTAGGGCATTTAGAATGGAAAATTAATCGGCATACTAAGTCAAACCTTTTCCTCTAGAAGTAGCATTTCATAGTAAGGTTCATTAATAAAAACTATTAATATCGGTCACAGAAACGATCGATAGTTTACAGTACTATAATAATGTCATCTGAAAACAAAAGAGTTGCATCGCGGGAAGGGGTCGGTCAGGATGCAGCCATCACAGATCCCTTTGTTTTCACTGGCATGCCATACGCGGCTCTAACAAAATATACAAAAGACCGAAATGTAACCGACACGCTGCGCCCACACGCTACGGTTATACACGTATACAAGTATACATGTTTTGACGACTCGTCATCGAACCAGGGACGCCTTTGTCCAAACGCATTGCCGACGCAAAGCAACAAGTGTAACTTATCTACTATTACTATAAAGGAATTTAAATAAGTAATATCTGTTTGGCTAATGTTGTCTACATTTAGATGTGTTTGTTGAACAGAATAGGTGCCTATGTCGCAACATAATTTTGATGAAGAGATGCGATACTCTTACTGATTGATCCCAAGCATACAATAAAATAATGAATATAGAAAGAAAAAAACCGACTTCTTAACAGCAATGAACTGAAAAAAAAACAAGTATCACAATATCCATATAAAATTGCTATGTTTAATGTTTTGTAAGCTTACTAAACACTCAATGGTGCCACATACACAAATGGTGGGACAAATGTAGTTTTGGCAGATTATCCTTCGCCTACGTGCGAACGATAATAATTTGCCATAATAAAGTATTGTTTGTCCCCGCCCACAGCACCATAAAGTGAAACCGATAAGTTATTTTTAGGGTTCCGAAGCTAATAACTCGGAACCCTTATAGATTCGTCATGACCAGTACGTGCTAGAAAGATGAAACTTTTCACGAACATGTGTTGTAATTACATCGAACAAGTGCTAAAATAAAATTATGAAAAATATTTTTATTTGGGGTACCTCGCCTACACTTTAAGTGGGGAAGTTTTTTTTTCTCGCGGCTACCCCATTGTGTTATTACGGACTCACACATCTGTATTATCTTTGATAGTGCATCGGTACTTAAATCCCTCAATAAAACCCATGTCACTTCAGAACTCATTTTAGAATGTCACAACGCGTTAGAACGCGTTGCGACCTCCGGCCGTTGTTGGCCTCTCCTATTCTGCAGACAATTAAAGGAAGCCATGCCACTTCCTAATGATAAATTAACCAAACGCTTATTGCGTTTGGACAGGGACAGTTTGCGGCTGGTGGCAGGAACTATCACCGGACACTGCTCATGAAATAAACATTTCCACACCATAGGCATAAGATAGTCCCCTATGCAGAACATGCTTGGGGCAGAGGAAACGGTGTCGCATGTACTCATTGAGTGTACGGGTGTCACCGAAACACGGAAAAACTTCCTTGGAACTCCCATTTCTGTTTCAGAATGTCTGGACAGACTCGGAGACCTTATCCGCTTCTGGAGGAAGGTGGGCTGGCTGGAGTTATGGCCACCCTCAGGTATAATGGCCCACTTAAAGGATTAAGTGCGGAAATCGACCTACATAACATAGAACATAGAACCCTATCGTGTTGGGCATCATGAGATAGGTCTTTAAAAAAACTATATAAAGGGTTTCTAAGACGATTTTTTGATTTAAGAAGCCGTTTGCGAGAAATTCCACTTTAAAGGTCACTGTTTTAAACAGAGCGTGCCCCCTCCTATAAGCCCTTCCCCCCCCCCCCCGTCCCATAAGGAAAAGTATAACGGATTAGATGACTTTGTAAGTTCAGGAGTTAAAGAGGCTTAACTTGTAAAAAACGTCATACAAAATTAACGCATTAATACGTAAACATAACAATTATCTATTCCATACGATTTTAAATCCACGTACCATTATGGGTGACTGAGGAACCCATTTCTGTGCGTGGCCTGACATGCACTTGGCATATAACACTTTTCACTTTTTTCAGTAAATCTAATCGTTAACTTTTTGTGAACTTTGACCCCGAGTTCTGTTTAGAACCACATTAGGCAGGTTCAAGCAAAAATTCAGCTTTCCCCTAATTTCTCCTTTATACAATGTCCTTATTCTCTGAACTATTGCCAAGAAAACGTAAATATTACCAATATCTTTCCATTGTTTTAGGGACATCGGAATCCCTAAGAGTTACAAATAAACTATATTAAGAACAGTTTGTTTTTAATCAACTTCAAAGTAAGGAGGATTTATATTTGGTTTAACTTTTATAAGAACGTTTATTTTGAAAATATTTAGGAGCAACAAAGGAGATGGCCCAAAATGTATGGACCAAAAACCCAGAATCGATTGGGACTAAATGGGTATCAGTAGTTTCATTATATTGTACAATTTACCCCACCGAAAGCGCAATGCCCAAATAAATGGGGTAGAAGAGCTGCAGACTGACAAAGTCTATAAAAAATCATGAGTTACTTGGGATTTTTGTCAGTTTATAGAATATAAGCAATATTCTAACGACTATAACGACAGGATTACTATACTATTGTTTACTATCAACCATTTATGTTTATAATTATATTTTATGTATATATTGTAAGTAAAGATTCTACGTGACGAATAAAGGCCATTCTTCTCTTTCTTTTGATCTTAAAATTAATATTTTATATTTAATCTTTCGTTACCAGTAATTTGGCCAATATTTGAGCACATATATAGTCTTTACCTTTGTTGTAAGTAGATGCTCCTACTATGTTGTACCCACTGAGGCTGTTTTTTTTTTGTTTTAAATTAGCTTATGTTCTAATTTTTAATCACTATAATTTGCATCAGTCCTCTAACATGGTGTATAGTATATTAGTGGCAGCACCTTACCCCCATATCAGGTTTATAAACATTAAAACTATGTGAACATTGGTGATTTGAAAGGAGTGGCCGCGAGTTTTTATTGCCATGTTCTTTTCTCCGGCTCTACCTATTGTTTGCGAACATGGCATAAATGTACATGTAGAATCTTGACCTGTCACAAGAGATGTATTGCATCCTAAGTGAATAAAGAATTTTAAATTTTTGAATTTTTTTGAATTACTGCTCGACATAGTAATTACTCAGTTGAATGTTATAACTTTTACAGTAATCCTATTATTGTTGTTAATCAGTAATAATTATTGTTTTTGTAAAAACTGGAAACTCATCATCAATCAACAAGTAACTCATGATAATTTCATACATATTTTGACAGCCTATATATTTCATATACCCCATCGATTTCGGCATTGCGCTTACGGTGGAGTAAATTGTGCATTATAATGAACCTACTGATACCTATTTAGTCCCAATCGATTCTGGGTTTTTTTGGACCATCTCTTTGATGAGTCTTTATCATGCATCATCTCGACATCAAAATGTATCAGTCATTTATAATCATGGAAAGATAAACCTGTAAAAGTGAAATACTAGTCAACTGCAAACCATTTGTTTTCCTTTACCTCGTATCTGTTTTCTTTTAAAGATTCAAGAGGTCAAGAGAGTTCACGCAACATAACTGCAACATTCATCCATTTCCTTTTTAGGAGTTATTAACATGTATTGCCAACGCTATTAAAATAAGCACTAAAATCAATACAGGCATGGGGCGGGAATTAGCATCGTATCTTTTTTCCCTTTTTAAAACAGTGCTAGTAAGCGAAATAGACGAATGGAAATTTATTAAAACCCAAACCACATTTTCAGACATAACCAATGACAATCTAGTGCAAGCAGGAAGGTTTATTGCCTTCATACGTGCACTAGAATAGGAAAGAGCATGGCCGCTCTCGTTTCAGTGCATTCGAGTTTAAAGTTGAAAACTGCAACAGATTACTCCTTAGGGTTTATGTTTTCCTAGTAACCAATCCGCTCTATATGCACCTATAAGCTTGCACATTAGTATTGATTTACGCATCATTTGTTGAGTTTGTTCCATAAATAGTTTATATTGAAATAATTAACATAGGTTTGAATAAAATGTGTATTCTGCAATTTTTTCACCAAATACCACATGAGTAATATTTTTTGACAGATTTTTTAAACGTTATTTTTAACGTTCATGTTCTACGATGTGCACAACGCACTTTGCAACTCGGCGTTCACTTTTATTATCCTCGCTCTCAGTGCATATTGTGCCTAGTATCTACGTGTAAATATTTGCAAATAATTAGATAATATTTTTTATTTAAATAACTATATACGAGAATAATATCGAATAACAATACATACTAATACTTGTACCTACATAATCCATAATCAATATTTTGCATATTTTTCGTGTGTGCAATAAGCAACAACAGAGAGCATAGCAACATAAATCATTTGTAGATGGGATGTTTCACTTTACAATTCCTCAATTTTCTGTTATCCTAGTATCTGCAGTGCAAGACATTCTATTTTTATTGATTTCCTGTAAAATATTCAGATATGTGAAGCAGACTGAGACAATATTACCATAGAACTACATATTTATACTTACTTTATATTCAGTTTATTTTTTCCTGTCTCTGTGGCACCTTAAAATCGGTTGTCTCTCAATGCAAGTATATTGGGTATTCGATTTTACGGCGATGGTACGGCTATACCAATTTGACGAATATCGTGTTTTGTAATATGATAATATTATTTTTAATAATATTTCGTGTGAGACCATCGTTCAGTAGTGGATGACGGCAGGTTGATAATGAATATTTACACTAAGCAATGTGGATCAAGTTCAGAAAATGCTTACGGCCCTCGAGTCAACAACACCGGTATGTAATAAAGTAATAAGAAATCGCTAGTCGCTTATAATTTATATATATCTATATAAATAAATAAAATTGGCGTATATGTAAGCAATATCTAATGACCAGTTTTTTTACTAAATGTATATCAAACTATATAAGTATAGTAATTATCAATACATTATACAATTAAGCAAAATTGTATGGGGCGGTATGTAATATCAAATTAACATTTATACCAAAAAGCATGTGAAACTATGTTACGGTAATTACAACAAAAAGTCAATTAAAAAAAAAGTCGGTCTGTCCGTCTGTCTGTCTGTTTGTACCGGCCATCTCTGGAGCTACTGGCATTATTTAACGTTACTCTCACTCGTGGAAAGGTGTTGACCTAAAAAGTAACTTAGGCTATTTTAAACACAATCTTCTATCCGCAGTTTTACTCACGATTTACGTCAATAACGACGGGTAACACCGCGGTACTCAGCTAGTAAGTTTTAAAGATATATTTTTACTAGTGTTACACCAAAGATAATTTTTTTTCTGTGTAACATACTTGTGAATTTATTAAATAGTATGGAGTCAAAATTCCATACTGATTTAATAATACTCACTCCATACGTTTACATGAGGTAAGTGGACCATGAAAGGCCACTGTAAGGAATAAACAGTTTTTAGGGTTCCATAGTTCATGACCCGGAACTCTTATAGATTCGTCATGTCTGTCCTCGAACTACCGCCCAAACGGTTGGTGCTGGAAAGATCAAACTTTGCATGAATATGTATTGTAATTACGTCGACAAAGTGCTACAATCAAATTACGAAAAACGTTTTTATTTGGGATAGCTCCCCTACACGTAAAGTGGGGATGATTATTGATCAGACCAGTCAAATTCGCAGGAGATATGATTATACTCAGTGTATGCGGAAACGCAGGTGTACTCTGTGTTCCCTCATTCTCATGACCGGAGAGAGATTGGAAGCAGGACAGACGACCTTAGATGCTGAGTAAGATCCCAAAATTCCACCCGCCGGGCTGTAACTTCTATAATCATAAAACTCAATAGCCCGATCCGGAATTTGAATTCCAGACCTCTTGATTGATCTCGAACATGGTAGGGTATGACTGATTATGTGCGTATAGAAACCAGACTGCTCTGAACATACTCATTATATTTTCAACATCCTTATCAGACAGATTCATCCTCGCTTAGCGTTCTGAATTACCACTAGAACACAAATTATTAAGTTTTTCATATAGATATTATAATAACATTATTAATATTTTTATTGTACACCAAATTAACTAGTCGGAATTACAAAAGTGGCCCCTAACGTGTGTGAGCAAGAATTTTCTTGCGTCTACCCATCGTGTAGGGTGTTATTAGATAGTCCTGAAGGAAATCCCCTCCCTGGACTCCTTCCAATACAGAGGCGCAGAGAGGGTCACACCGTGTGGTTTTAGTCGGTTCGAGTCCGACACACCACCCCGCCGTAACCCCCGACGGGGTGACGGTCCGCGGGGATTTCCACACGTAAAAAAAAAAAAAAAAAAAAAAAGGGTGTTATTAGATAGGTCTTTAAAACATTGTGAGGTTTCTAAAACCATTTTTTTGATTTAGGTATCCCTTTAAGAGTTATTCAACTTGACAGCGCCCTTTTTTTCTAAAAACAATGCGTGTTGCCCCCCCCCCCCCCCTGCCTCTAAAAGCTAACCCCTGGCTAAAAAAATCTTAAAAAATAATAATAGTAGCCCATATATTAAACTTTCAAAGAAAACTATAAAGGTTGTGTTAACTTTATTTTTAGAGTTTAGGTCCTATCCTGTAAAATGCACTCACTTGGAAAACTTCGTACAAAAGTAAAGAAATATTATGCTAACATAACAATTGTCTAATCGACACGGTTTAAAATCTACTTAGCGTTATGGGTGACTACGGGACCCTATTCTATGCGTGACCTGACACGCACTTGCGCCATTTTTAGGGTTCCGTTGCCAAATGGCAAAAAAACGGATCCCTATAGATTCGTCATGTCTGTCTGTCTGTCCGTCCGTATGTCACAGCCACTTTTTGCCAAAACTATAAGAGCTATACTGTTGAAACTTGGTCAGTAGATGTATTCAGTGAACCGCATTATTATTTTTGCACAAAAAAAAGTAAAAAAGCAATAAATTTCGGGGTTCCCCGTACTTAGAACTGAAACTCAAAAAAAATTTTTTCATCAAAACCATACGTGTAGGGTATCTATGGATAGGTCTTGAAAAATGATATTGTGGTTTCTAATATCATTTTTCTCTAAACTTAATAGTTTGCGCGAGAGACACTTCCAAAGTGGTAAAATGTTGGTCCCCCCCCCCTGTAACTTCTAAAATAAGGGAGTGATAAAACTAAAAAAAATATATGATGTACATTATCATGCAAACTTCCAACGAAAATTGGTTTGAACGAGATCTAGTAAGTAGTTTTTAGGGTTCCGTTGCCAGATGGCAAAAAACGGAACCCTTATAGATTCGTCATGTCTGTCTGTCTGTCTGTCTGTCCGTCCGTATGTCACAGCCACTTTTTTTTTAATACGTCATAAATCATAAACCCCAATTTACATTTCTTTCAATGAAAACACTATATTATTAAAACATTGATGAAAGTTACAACGAACTACAAATACTTTTATATGATGCTACGGAACCCTTCATGGGCGAGTCCGGCGAGTTTTATAAGTCATGAATGAAAATGAATTTATTTATGTACATTTTCTTATTATTTTTTAATGAATTAAATTGAAAAAGGATTATATTTTCTTGTACTTAATTTATTTTAAGAAAAAAACATTGCGCTTAAAAGTAACCAATATATATTCTACTGACAATAAAAAATAAGTACTAAGTACTTCGCTGAAAACTTAATCTGTAAATTTTGTTTACATATTAAAGTTTGAATAAGATTTTCTCTTGTGATTGTCGCCACAACAGATTTTCTAAGTATTTTCCTTTTCTAGCTTTATATTGGACACACAAGTTTGTTAACTAAAACTACTTGGATAGACGAATGAGTTTTGATGTGTGGTAGGTCCCGTTGCCAATTCAGCCGCGTAATACAATGTCTCGCCATCTTGCACCTGTTGCAAGTTTGCCAAGTTTAAGAAATCCATCTGATCATGCTGCCCTCTTTGTGTATAACTCTCCATACTCATCGAGCCATCGCTAACATGAGAACGCATGTGGAAATTTAAATGGCTACTTTGTTTAAATCGACGACAGCATATAGAACATTCAAATGGCTGTATATTCGTATGTGTTCGCATATGTTGCCGTAAGTGGACTGATTGAGAAAAGCATTTGCTGCAAATAACACACTTGAAAGGTTTCACTTTAGTATGTGTTCGGAGATGTTGGTCTAATCCAGCTTTTTGAGTGAAAGCTTTTGTACAGAATGTGCATACAAAAGGTCGAATGCCTGTGTGCATTCTCATGTGCTGTTGCAGTCCACCTTGTTGAGTAAAGCGTTTAGAACAAATTGAACATTGGTGTGGTTTAATTTTTGCATGCACGAGACGGTTGTGTTCATCATATTCTGTGCTATTTAGAAAGGTTTGGGAACAAAGGCGACACGAGAACGTGATTCTGTTTGGGGCGCTAAACTGGGTCGTGATTGGATCGGTTTGATAAAAATCTCTGTCGAGACGCCTTTCGCATACTTGGCAGCGTAATGCAGCTTTTCGTCTCTTTGTATGCTCTTGTCGATAATGTAAGGAATAGTCGCAGCAGTTGAAAAATATTTGACGACACTGCAGGTCGGGTCGCATCGTTGAAGGGAAAGTGCATGTAAACGGACCCCTGGTTAGAACAAATAACGCATTCATTATTACTTGTGATATTTTAAGAAAACGTCACTATTTTAAATAAACCTACTAGCTTAAAGACTGTATTTTTTTTTTATCATATGTCCAAGGTAAAGTTATAAGGGTGATGTTTGTTATACCATGTGAGGAAAAATTCGGGAAACAGCACGAGGTTAGTCGTGAAACAAATGTCATACCCTAGGTAACGTTCAATGAGGAATCCAACGGTGACCTCTGTTTTGACCTTGAACGTCATTTTCAAGGATATTTCAAGGTCAACCTCATTTTTTTTATTGGGAACCCTTATTTCATAATCATCCTTCCTAATCCTCCTTTTAGCGCTACCCAGGAACAATGAAGTGGATGTAGAACGAATCTGTTGACTTCGGTGTGCTTTTTTATAGTGAGTTGGGAACGTGTGGGCAGGAATGGTAGACAATACCATAAAAGATCCTTTTTTATAGGGAAATTTACACTGAACATTGAAAGTTATGAGCAACTTTTCGAAATCAGATTGTTAGAGCTATCCAGGCCTTAAGAGCTCGCTATCTTCGGACTTGATTTGCTTCCACCCATAAAATTACGCGCTCTTTTCGGTTCTAGTATAAAAAATAGGGTTTCCCATTTAAAAAAATGAGGTCGTCATTTCAATAAAAACACTTTGAAGGTCTAAATAGAGGTTACCCAAAGGGTGACCTTTGTTTCACGACTGACCTCGTGCGGTTTTCCGAATTTTCCGGGGTTTCCATACTTTTTCCTGGTTCTGTATATATTAGAAAAGGTTAACGTATCAATTTGCTTACTATATTATTTAAACGTAACTTTTTCGTGTAACATGCACCTATTCCACTAATTTCTACATCCCTAAAGTAGTAGTAGTAGAGTTTAACTATTAAGTCTGCTTCTGCACAAATTTTGGATAAATCATTAAAGAAATATAAATAATTAGTTTAACTAACTTTTAGAACTCCTATGCTCGTTTTCACCAACTATATTTAAATGGTCTCCTTACTAGGAGCCCCCTAACGTAGGTAGCACCTAAATTCTAGCAGAAGTCTAAAAACTTACGTGTCCTAAAGTTCGGTGAAATGAAAATATCACCAAGTTTAGGGGGCGTTTATGAAAACGGGCAATACTTTTTCTTTACCTTAAATCAATAGGCTGTTTGGGTTTCATACGAGCCTTTTTAACGAACCCATATAATCGTGATCTTTTCATCGCATCGCTGTCTATTTCATCATCTTCAATAGTGACTATCAAGTATGTAGTGTCTTCAGAATACGTCCGCGTGGTCAAACCGTCATGAACGGTCGTGATATCTGCTTCCCTGTTCTTTGTGAGGGGTATGAACTCGAAACCACAAAGATTGTTTGTGGCTATCTGTGTAACGATACATAACTATAGTTTTTAAATTTAATCAAATGCTATTCAATATTATCAAAATATGAGTACTATGAATAATTCTTAGGGACTTTTGATTCACAACACCATCTACTCCCAAACTCCGAAACAAATATTTGTAGATTAAACAAACATTTGACCTGACCAGTTGCATACGCTATCATTAAGCCACCATGGCAGTCAAAGAATAATCTAATAAATGACCAATCATCAACAGCCTTTAACAGCCCACTGCTGGACATAGGCCTCTCCTTTGAAAGTAGGTTTTGGCCTACTATACCACGCTGGCCAGACGGGTTGGTAAAGGGTTTGTTTCAAGTTTTCCTTCTCTTGGCAGTGATGTTAGCTGCTAATTTTGTTCCATTAGTCGCGTCTTACGACACCCATGGAATGAATAGGGGTGGTGACACTTTGTATTCTTAATCCGTCACCATCTAATCAATGGTGAGTTATTATTATTTAACACAAGTTAAGGTTCCAGCAGAAATGTGTCTAATTTTTAATAAGGTATTATTAAGAAGATGGCTGGCTGAAGCTGGATGCGAATAACCGGGGATCGAACCAAGTAGCGTGCAATTGGAAAGGCCTATGGCCAGCAGTGACTATGAAAAACATTAGAGAATTATCGTTGAGGCTTGAACTCCTCCATTAGTTGCAATTTTGAACTCAGTGAACTAACCAGTGGCGTCATAATAAAAAAACTATGTTTCAAAATGGATGAGCGTATTACGTTTGCTTGAGCTTTTTGGAAAGCTGCACGAGAGCCAGTCTCCCACTCTTTGTCTACAACCTCCCCATCGTGTTGTGTATTTTTATGATTCTGCAACGCATTCGCATTATAAAAAGTTTTCATACATAGTGTGCATATAAATTTTGCTGTTAATTCTTCTTCGCATGGCGGCGGCAAGAACTGAAATTAATATTGTCTCTATATAGATATTTGGTAATATTCGATATAAATTTATGATGAGCATGTATTTTTAACTCTGTTCGAGTTAACTTGAAGTAAAACACTATGTACCTACCTACTACAAAAGTAACAATAAAACGAAAAATGAATTGAATATGTTACTGTTGATATTCTTTTCTTGTTTATTATTTGAATAACTTCTATTGAATAATATTTCCCTGGTATAACAACTTACGTTAATTCAATTTAAGATCCTATAGTACATTCTTGTGCACTTCATGAAATTAATGAACAAAATAATCAGCGTCAGTAGCGGAATTTTGAATTTTAACACAAAACAATGATTATTTATAATCAAATTAGGTTTAAATCGATACTATCAAATTTCTGTTTAACACAATTAAAATTGTAAATGCATTAATATTCTTTGACATAATTATTTGAAATATAAAAAAAGCTCACCTGAACATTTATTGAATCGACAGGTTGTTCAAAAGCGTCAAATGACAGCATAGTTTCTCCTATGTGGTCCATTTATTAATTATAAATATTTACTCTTCTTCATGAAATTTCAACTTTTCCTAATTAATAACACTGCGCTACCAAAACAATGGTTTGAAAATTCCGCCATTCTACTTTTGTTTTTCTTGACTTCAACCACAGGCTATTCTAATAGTGTTGCAAGTTAAAAAATCAACCAGTATTACAATATTCATTGAATTAAATTAATAATGATATTAGTAATATACTTTTATTTGCTTATTATAGTACAGATAAAAAAGATGTTAAATGTAAAATATGACAGGCACACACATTTCGCCATAACAGGCATGCAAAAATAGGTTTACAATCTCTTGTACAATAGTTTCTTATAAGCATTAAACGCTAAATTAAATAATAATAGTCAATAATACAGTGTAACACTTTGAAAATCCGTACTAAAGTTACAACAAAACAAAATTACAACAACTTAAAGGAAGTCATTTAATAATAACGTGGAAATCACCTCACATTAACTATATGCAGATATCAAAATCATATGTGTGAGTTCATTTACAGAATCAAAATAAAACAGGATTTGATAGCAGACTTGAATGCCGACGAAGTTTTTCAAAAATGGTTTACTAGTATACAAATAGTTTTTCTCACACCATTAGTTTCAAATTTTTTTAAATAACTACTGTAATAGGTATTAGTTATGAAACAAATGCCATTCGCGACTTTGAATGTGGATGCGAATATCTGCTAGAGTCTGGCCACGCTAACTCTGCAGTGGAATAAATGGGCAACCCCAAAAAGTTTTTTATATGGTATACTTTTTCTGATGTCACTTTTGTGGTACGTGAGCTGTCACATTGCATATGCGGTTTGTTGTTTTTCATATATTTTAAAGAAAAATAGTTAAACCTATTAAAAGTGGAGTGCGGAACTTATTAAATAACATGATAAGTAAATTCCAAGATGTAAAGGCACAGTGTGATGTCGTCCTTAGCCAAAAACGACAATGTTTACAAGATAACGAAAAGTTGACGTGTAAGTAAATCTACTGATTTTGATACTTCGCCGTTTTAATTTACCATTAGATGTATCTAAGAACATTTTTTCAAATACTCATAGCCTGTTCATGATGCTGACAAGAAGCTCGTGTCAAATTAACGTCCAATTTCAATAACATATCTACCTATAGATTTGCTTCCTACAGATAGGATTTAGGTCTTAAGCAACTATTACATAAATAATAGATACTCAACTCTTTACAAGTATTTATTTTTAGACATTCCAGGTAGTATAAGTGATGAATTTAAACCTCATATTGGTTAAAGTTTCGAAATACGTCACCTGATTCTGGGGTTGTGAGTGGTTGGGGGGGAGGGGGGGGAGGTGTCGGAACCCCCCCTCACCATTTTTACCTGCCGGAAATACTTGGTTCCCTTGGAAAAAATTAAAAACAGAAATGGTAAAAATTTCGAAATACGTCGCCATTTTAAGGGGTTGTGAGTTTTTGGGGGGATGGGGGAGGGGTCTGAACCCTCTGAACCCTGCCTCACCATTTTTACCCGCCGAAAATACTTGATTCCCTTTGGAAAAATCAAAAACAGAAATTTGTACAAACATTATTTATACCACTTTATATGCATGTTTTATTGCTTTATGCATTATAGTCGACGGAGCCCCGCTACGCGGGGCTCCTATTTCTGAGTGGTTTAAAAAAAAATAACCACGATGGGTAAGGCGGCAGCTTCGCTGCGCTACGCTCCCGCCTTACCCATCTTTTTTTTTTTTTTTTTTTTTTTTTTTTTTTACGTGTGGAAATCCCCGCGGACCGTCGCCCCGTCGGGGGTTACGGCGGGGTGGTGTGTCGGACTCGAACCGACTAAAACCACACGGTGTGACCCTCTCTGCGCCTTTGTATTGGAAGGAGTCCAGGGAGGGGATTTCCTTCTGGACTCCAACCGGCGCCTGCCCGCACTGTTGCGGGCACCACCTCTGTCGTGTACTCTCTAATTGGGCAACGTCCGGTCACACGCGGACGCCGCCCCCTCGCGGTTGGCCTCTACTGCGGACGGACGGGAAACCCGTCCCGCCCATCCGCGGCCACTCTCAGGGCGGCATGAGACGCAGGTATGCGCGCCTCCGCCGCCCGGGGCGCCGGCGGCGGATCGGGTCCGATTGGATGGCATCCTCCCGGGCCTTCTCCGCCACCTCCTTCTGCAAGATTACGTCCTCGCAGAAGGTTGCGACCGCGGTAAAGCAACTGTCACTGCCGGCCATCGATCTTATGACGGCCGGCAGCGAGAGATCCCCTCCGATGACTGCAGTGAGGACCCGGCGCTGCGCCGCCCAAGCGGGGCAGACCGCCAGCGTGTGCTGGGCCGTGTCCTCACTGCAGTCGCAGTGGTGGCAGGCGGGACTCGGTTCCCTCCTAGCGACCGAGTGCAGGTACTTTCCGAAGCAACCGTGCCCGGAAAGCACCTGCGTCAGCCGGAAGGAAAGGGTCCCGTGCTGCCGCCCTGCCCACTCCGCGATGACCGGCTGAAGAGCCTCCACGGCGGCGAAGCCAGCGCGTGGGGTCTCCAGCCGGAGCGACCATCTCAGCATGGTGGCTCGGCGAGCGGCTTCGCGCCACTCGCGCACGTCCTCGGGCGGAGGGCGAAATCCGCTCTCCGCCCGGAAGTCAGCCACTCGCCGATAAACTTCGGCGAGCACTTCCGCCTCCAAATCCCACGGGGGTGTTCCGGCCAAGGCACACGCCGCCTCTGTGGACACCGTGCGGTATCCACGTATGGCTCTGACCGCCAGTATCCGCTGGGGGCGCCAGAGGCGCGCCCTGTTCTGGGCGGACAGAGCCGCCGCCCACACCGGTGCACCGTAAAGTGCCATTGACCGGACAACCCCCGTGTACAGCTGCCTAGTGGGGACACTGGCCCCGCCCAAGTTGGGCAGAAGTCGCCCTAGGGCGGAGGCAGTGCCCACCAATTTAGGTCCAAGCTGTCGGAAGTGCTCGTCGAAGAGCCACCTACCGTTGAGGACCAGACCCAGGTACCTCATCTGGGCCCGGACCGGTACGAGGACCGAGTTGACCTCGATCGAGGCGCCGGCGGGCGGGCCGCGACGGGGCCCATGAAATAGCAGGGCCTCCGTCTTCTCCAGAGCCACCCGCAGACCCAACGCCTCGATGCGCCCGACCACCCGGGAGACTCCCGTGGTGGCCAGGCGCGCCGCCTCCTCAAAGTTTGCCCCCCGGGCCGTGACCAGGGTGTCGTCTGCGTAACAGATTACACCCAGCCCGGGGGGGAGACGCCCTCGTAGGGCCCAGTCGTATCCCATGTTCCACAGGAGTGGTCCTAGGACAGACCCCTGTGGAACACCGCACGACATGGACCTGCGTCTCAAGGCGCCATCTCGGTCCTCGTACTCGACGGTACGCTCCTCTAAATAGTCTGCCACCAGCCGCCGCAGGTACCCTGGCACTCCGTGGTATTGGAGTGCGGCCCTGATGCAGCCGAATGGCAGACTATTGAAGGCGTTGGCGATGTCCAAAGACACCGCCAACACCACTCCGCCGCCTCTCACCGCCTCTTCGGTCACGGCCCTCACCGCCTTACCCATCTAACCTAACCCAATGAAGTCGGATTGTGCCAATATAATTACCTTGATTAATTAATTACAGTAAAGCAATCCAAACAGAATCCAAGAACGTAGCCAAGTCGTAGAAAAAACACAAATCGATACGGAAGAACACATTCACATAAACTCGAAAGCAAAGGAATGACACATAAATTTGAAATTTGCTGTCAATTAGTGTCAAAATGTTGCGTTTCGTTTCACGTTTTTCATATAAAAACTAAAAATTACATTTTAAAAACTGTACTAAAGCATAAAAATACGTTCCGTTTTGCATTATTGCAATTGTATTTAAGAATTTTTGAAATTTTTTAAAAAATATTTAGACGCAACTCCGGCAGCCAAAATTACTTGGGGGGATTAAGACTAACTCCCTTAAGCCCCCTACACCACCAAAACCCTCAGATTCAGGTGACGTATTTCGAAACCCAACCCCTCATATTCAAGTTGCCCTACGGATGCTGAAGGCTCTTGAAGAGCTTACCATCAATAGTGAGAACCAGTTTATAAAAAATATCGCTTCAATGACTGGTAAGAATCTGTTACTTACGTATTTATTTTCTAAAATTTTCGTTAGATTATTAAAGTAGGTACAACGTACATCCAATACATATTGGATTGAATACAAGTTCAAATTAAAGTTTATAAATGATTTATGTTTATTTCTACAGGATTCAGCGATCTGGAGGGTTCCTGGCAAAAATCGTGCAGCACGGGCAACTAAAGTTAATATTGATCATTTTGACCAATGCGCCAAACGAAATACGATATATCAGTATTATTTGACCCGAAAAAAAGTTCCTACTCTGCGTAAATTACTACTTCAATTGAGGCAATCAATTGATTTTACTGGCTGCAGAGAAACCTTACGCAAAATATTATTGACGAACGGACAGTCCTTATGAAAAAACATGATGTGGCGGCATGGAGCCTTATGGCCAGATTCCATAATCTATATACATAATAAAAATTTTGTTAAGAAACGAGCCTGTAGAAACAAAAAAACTAATGTATATCTTGATGAAACCTAAAAATAAATTATGTTTATCATTCAAAAATCTATCGTTATTTTTATATTGTCCTTGAGTTGTTTCATAGATCTTAAAGTAAAGTTAGCCTTTTATTATTATTAATGTGTAGATAAACCATAGCCTCAGTAGATTTTTAAAAGTTAGGAATCAGAATTATTACAACCTGTATTGTACCTACTTATGACCTCAAAAACTGTATCAAATCGACAATGCATCGTGCTGAAGTCATGACTATTCTTAACCAAGAAAAAATCAGAATATAAACAAAATAACTTGGCCAAAATAAAAAAAACAACTAGTATCAAATTAGTTTTTCGTAGTATAGACGGTGTTACCATCTATAGATTTTCAAATTCTATAATTTTTTTCGTTCTGCAGAGTTAGCGTGGCCAGACTATATCAACATTAGCGAATGCGAATATTCAGTTTAATATTTGAGCTTTATCAAAGTAAAAGAATTAACTTTGTTTACAGTGTTAATACCTACCTATGAATCCGAAGCAAAATTATTATATTAACAGTTTATTGTAGAAGACTAATATATTTTTATAAATATTATTTTTAAAATTGTTCAAGATGATGATTAGTTTTAGTAGAGGTTTTCAATGTTTTCAAGAAGTATGTAGAGCCACGCTGATTTCAGCACGAATGAGCAGGCTCAACCGGGGCAGTAAGTACTACACTCTCACAGAAGACAATTCTAATAATGCCAACATTTTTCTTGTCGTATTTAATTGGTGAGTATGATACTGGAGGCCCAATAATGTTGCATCATTATCTCGGCTTCCGGAGGCCAAGAGAATAATGCAGAAACAACTGACCAGGGCACCATGGTATGGGTCACAATGCCGCATTGCCTACCCTCACAATGAGGATGGTGACCCCTACTCCTGGATTTTACTCATTCTTCCATCAGGCAGAGTAGAGTCACTTTGGTAGGCTTATATATTTAAAAAAAAGTTATAAAGAATAAGTTCTAATAAAGCTTCTAAGTCTTAGCTTCATTTCCCAAAGTTATGTAAAAATGTATGTCAATAAATGACACCAAATGATAAAGTAAAGACTGTTAACTGAACTATGAGATTAAGTAATTTTTTCTTGTATTGAAAAACTGAAATAAATGTATTTTGATTTTACCAACTGCGAATATTCGTTACCTCACTATTATAACAAAAATAAATATTTCGGACATCTTACACACAACATCATCTAGTCCCAAACTAAGCAGAACTTGTATGAAGGGTACTAAACAACTGATATAAATACATGAAAATACTTTTTTTTGGAAATACATAGGTACATGTTATACATAGAAAATACCCAGACTCCGAACAAATATTTGTGGATCACACAAATATTTGTTCTGGCCCGGGAATCGAACTCGAGACCTCTTGGTCAGCAGCCGCTAACCACTAGACTAAAATTTCAAGGATATTCATCCTTTATCGCAAGGAACATTACAAGCATAATAAATGAGACGAACACGAAGAACACCTAGACTCTGAACAACAATTTATGGATCACACAAAGTGCTGTTCCTTGTGGGATTTGTAACCACAATACTTGGTGCCATAAAAACCGGTTAAACCAATAATAGTTATGTAAAAAAAGAATTGTTTCATGAAACATTCAACAAAATAATGCCAGAATTACAAAACTAATGCTTAAAATTATTTAATTTTCCAACCTGTAACATTCAATATTTTGGTGACATATGACATTTCTTTCACAGCCAACAGCCAGGCACAGCTGTCAGATGTGATTTTGTTGGCTTTAAAAAGTTTAATGAAAGCAATTTAATTTTTGTGAAATTTAGCTAAATGATGGCTGGATCAGCACTTCGACGCCTTATGGCTGAATATAAACGTAAGTATAAAAATAGGTTAGCTTTTAGAAAAGTTGCAAGTTTCATCAATTTAATTACCGTCTAAAATTATTATCTAAATATTTTTATATGAGACTATTATGTTACATCGGCACTGACTTGGCAATTATCTACATTTCAAAATTGAATGTGCTCCTAACTTGGATCTTATAAATTCAGGTGGTGCGCCAACTAAATTAATAAGAATAGTACTATATCTTTGTAGAAACACCTGCACTATAAGTAGTTCAAATGATTTTTTTATCTGATTCAAAAAAGTATTAAATTATTAAAGAGAAGGTCTTTGCCAAATAATTGTATTTTAAATGCTGGCTGGCTACTGCTGTAAATTACTGTAGTGGTTGAAATTGTAAATATGGTGAATTGTTTCATAAATTAATTACTAATAAATATTTCGGTCATCTAACACACAACACCATCTAGGATCTACATAAGCAGAGTTGGTATTGACCGATAGAAAACTTTTTATAATATACACAAACATAAAAAACATCCAAACCCCAAAACTAATATCTTTAGATCATAAATACATTAAGTCTGACCTAGGATTTGAACATGTATGTGTACATGCATAGGTACACTACCACTATGCATATAGGAAGGCAGTTATATTTATTGAATAAGTTATGAGTGAGAGTGCTATATGAAACACCATTTCTTTTCACAAGCACCATTTATTTAAATGTTCATTGATAATTTATTGGAAGTGAAATAGTTTAAAACTACAGTATCATAGCCTCCTCAAATATCAGTTGTTTTTCAAACTCAAGATGAAAATTTTTAACCACCCCTAAGTTGTGAACTGAACACAGAATGGCAGTGACTTGTTTTTAAAGGAAAACATCATTTAGCTATATAGAAAGGTTTATGTATCTTTAAAAATACAACACATTTATTGTTGGAGTGTAACAGATGTTGATCTGATAGAATATCTTTTAAATTAAGCAGAAATCAATGCACATCTCAGTCAACTCACAGTAACTTTTATCAAATTTAATATATTTTGTGTCCACTACAATAGAAAGCACTTTAGATTGTCACTCCTTGTGTTCTTATCCTCAATACAAGGTATTTTGTAAGAGATCGCTCACCACCTGTTCCTATTTTGAACAGTCTAAAGGACAGCATGGATCATACTATTGAGAGTAGAGCAATTTTTGTCTGGTCTTTTCACCTTCTAACCGCAGATTACTTAGAATTATGTCACTTTAATAAAATTTTGTAACAACTTTTTGTTTGAGTTGTATTTGTAATGAAATGATAAATACAAAAATGCAAAGTAAAAACAAAAAGTGAAAGATCTTTATGTACTTTAATCAAAGCTGTGTTTGAAAATAGGTAAGTTTCTTATTTAAATCATGCTAACCTTTTTACAACAGCTGTAAATAATTGTCATGAAACCATTGCAAAGTTATTAGTTAAAAATAATATTTCAGAACTGACACTAAATCCTCCGGAAGGGATCATCGCAGGCCCCATAAATGAAGAAAACTTTTTTGAATGGGAGGCACTAATTACGTGAGTTATTTTTACAATAATGTTTTTCATCACTATCTTGGTAATACTTGTAGACCAAGTTCTACTTAACCCTCCAAGTAATGGTATGTCTATAAGGTTAAAAATTGTAACAGTGATGAATTATAGCGTGCTAAGTACCTATAAAAAAATAAGTAGTAATATCAGTACTGCACGTCAACAGACCCTATACCCTTAAATGGGTAAACAAAATGTTTATACTATATATAATCATTATTGAAATTTTGTACAAAAAAATTGACAAGCGTTTACAACAAGAGCAAGTACCTGACAGGTGTACCGAACGGTGTAATTTATATATATGTGTTTGTCTAAGCGATTTTAAGAAGATAGATACAATGACAGGCAGTTCTACCTAGCATAAGTCCTTGATAGCTGAGGGGAAAGATGCAATAGGAGGCAGAAAGTGAACTTAGGGGTGCAAATAAGACACTTTAACGAATAATAAAATTGGAGGGTCTCATACCTGCTTCTGTAGAAAGATTTTATGTGAGAAATTTCGCCAATTGGAACAACGATTTACCTACGTGAAGTCATATGTACTAATAGCAAGTGTATTATTAATAGAAAGTGCTACCTAACAGCTAAATTTGCTACCAATCAACCTAATTTTACGCGATGTTTGGGTAAAATACCAGGATTATTTGTTAAACGTAGGAATTACGAATCCATCTACTGCTAAATCCATAGAACAAGGATACCTTGGAATCAAACGCAAAAACAAATCTTTTTCTAGACAAAAAACTAAATCTATTGAGATTTAGTCCTTGAGCAAACCTCAATGCCGATGCAGGAAACAGTTTAACCAGTGTGATTCAATTTACCAATTCTATTCCGCTCGGCAGCGATGGGTTAGTCACAATACAAGAACAACTATTATATTGTATACAATGGATGTGAAAGATTGACAGAAGAAAAACGATGTGTCAGAAGAATATGCAATAAAAAGGAATTCTGCATAATAGGGAAGATATTATTTTTACTTATAAGAATACATTTGCTATTAGTAATACACTTGCTATTTTTTTTTTGACTGCCTTGTTGGTCTGGTGGTCAGCGTATGCGGCTGCTGGGTCGAGCTAAAAATGTTGTTTGGATTTTCTTTCACGAAATTCTTAATACCAGGCTGGAGTATCGAATTTCGTCGGTGATTTAGGCCTCGGAGCGGACGTTAAGCCGTTGGTCCCGGTTTTCATGAACAGCTATGGCTATCGTTATTGGGAAGTCAGTGCCTTAAAATATACTGACAACTAGTTCAACCTTTGAATTTCAGTTCTCTCTTAATTAAGGTTGCTAAGGTTCGATGCCAAATAATATTGGGAATAAAGACTACGAAGAAGAAGAAGAAGATTCAATTCAATGTGATTTAGATTTTACCATTTTGAAGTAAAATCTAAACATAAACATACATGAAAACTTAAATAAACATAATGTTATACTACACAACATCAACATTTCTGAAGGGTTTTACTTTAACATTACAGGGGCCCTGAAGGAACATGCTTTGAAGGTGGAATTTTCCCGGCGAAATTGGTTTTTCCTCCTGATTATCCACTAAGTCCACCAAAAATGCAGTTTATATGTGAAATGTTTCACCCAAATAGTGAGTATTTGTATATATTTTTTTATTGCAGACAATAAACGCATACATATAATTATAAGATATATGTTAAAAAGCGAGCGGAAAAACCCTGAGGGAATATAAGGTAGCAGAGAAACGTAAAGGTATCGTCGTAAAAGGAACCTTGATTTATGTAGTGAAACCCCTTAATACACACATAGCTACAATGTTTATACAGAATAACAGAGATAAATACATACAGGCATACAAATACACATAATGGTATACTAAGGGTTTGATGTTTTTAGTACTTTAAGAACAGGTTTTGCACTAACATTCTAAAACTAAAATTCAAAACTGTCTTAATCTTGTAGTTTTTTTAGCAGTAACATTTTTAAATATGTAGGTAAATTAACTATGCTACTACCCAATTTCAATAAGTACCTTAAATAAGAGTTAGACTGAATAACAGACAATAGTTGAACAGACTTAATGAAACAATGTTCTCCTTCAGTCCTCCCACTGTTTTAATAAATTGGCAATGCAGTCTTGGTCTACCTTTACCTGACTAATATCTTTTTACCTGGCTCACTTCACTAATATTATTAATATCAAATTCTTATTCTCTAGTTTATGCAGATGGTCGAGTATGCATATCAATTTTACATGCACCAGGCGATGATCCAATGGGTTACGAGAGCAGTGCTGAGCGGTGGTCACCCGTACAAAGTGTAGAGAAAATATTGCTTTCGGTCGTCAGTATGCTGGCTGGTAAGTAATTTTAAACTTTATCTTTGAAGTATAGGAGAATAATGCTTCAGTTTGATAATATGCAACCTCTGTAGTGATCCTAATTCAATGGCTGACTCACAACAGTACAACAAAACAGTTATACAATTCGCTACAGTAAAAGTGAGATTGTGTGCTGAATTAATTCTCAAAACAGCAGTCTAGGAAAGAGCCAGTGATAAATTAACACAGATAGACAGAGCTTCCTATTTTATTTTGAATTATTAAATCATCATCATCATCATCATCATTCATCAACAGCCGCATTCAACAACAGTATTTAACAGTCCCCTGCTGGACCTGGACATAGGCCTCTCCTTAGAAAGAAGGTTTTGGCCTAATATACCACGCTGGCCAGACGTGTTGGTATAGGGTTGGTTTCAAGTTTTCCTTCTCTTGGCGGTGATGTTAGCTGCTTATTTTGTTCCTTTAGTCGCCTCTTACAACACCCATGGAATGAATTGGGGTGGTGAATATACATTGACAAAGCTAGGTCTTCTTACAGGTGTTGTAATTAATTTGTTTAAGTATGCATGTATAATTTCGTTATATTAAAGTGGACAATATAAGACTAACAAAAACCAATACCAAATGATTTAATTGGAATTGAATTCGATGTGTGGTATACCATCTTCTCTCTAACTCTATCACAATCCACTGCTGGGCATATACTTCTAATTTCACGCCACTTAGTTTGATCTGCACACAGTTTACCATATACATATCT
Organism: Phragmatobia fuliginosa; assembly: GCA_932526445.1. Classification (NCBI taxonomy): domain Eukaryota; kingdom Metazoa; phylum Arthropoda; class Insecta; order Lepidoptera; family Erebidae; genus Phragmatobia; species Phragmatobia fuliginosa. The sequence goes on along the minus strand of OW052057.1, from coordinate 23,761,596 downwards.
ATATCACGGTATATTTTACTTCAGGACAGATTATATTCAAATTAACGTTATTTTCCAACCACAACAAGAATGACTGAAACAACAATTGCTTGGATCCTGACAAGTTTGTATTTATTAATTCTAGAGCCAAATGATGAAAGCGGGGCCAATGTGGACGCTGCAAAAATGTGGAGGGAAGACAGAGAGCAGTTCAATAAAATTGCTGAACGGCTCGTCAGAAAAACTCTAGGTTTGCCACCTCCTTAAGAATATGGTCTGCACACATCGTGAAGGTATTGATTTTGTGAAGGAACATTCTAAAATTATGTTAATTGCTTACGTGTCTTCCATTTACCTTACGAGTTAACCTTATCAACTCACTTCCTATACAGCCCCTCCAAATATTATACGCATGTCGAGATTAACAATATTACTGACTCAATAAGTTATTTATACCATGTTTTCCATATTGTCCATTCTTTACATAATTTTATTTAGATTTATTCCGCGGTAATGCGTCGATAGTGATCATGGTTGTCTTTATTTTTTAATCAATATGTTTATTAATTAATTTATATATTTTAACAATTATACCTACCTTTGTACTGATTGCATACTACTAATAACCTGTAGTCTAACATATAATACTGTATGATTGACACCATGAAACATGTGACAATGGTGATTCTACCAGACACTTGTCTGATAGTGTAACATCTCACATAGAGCGTTAGGTGGGCCATTCATTTAAATCGTAAGACGATTCTTGCTAGTTATTGACCATTGTTGGTCTAGTGGTTAGCGTGTGCGGCTGCTAACCAAGAGGTCTTGGGTTCGATTCCTGGGTCGGTCCAAATGTTTTTGTGATGTGATGCTGGGTGTTTTCTACGTATAATATGTATGTATTTACAAAAAAGTATGTTTATGTATATCTATGAGTTGTCTGGTACCCATAATACAAGCTCTGCTTAGTTTGGGACTAGATGGCGTGTGTAAGATGGCCGAAATATTTCATAAATAAGAAAAAAATATGAATACGTCGAACTCGCTTGCCCTGTTTGATTTTTATGACGTTAAGAATCGTTTTTTTATTTTATATGGATGTAGGTAATTACTATGTTTAATATCATAAAAATAGAAATTAGACTACAGGTTTTAAGTATTTACAATTAATAAGTTTTGCAATGTATGCACTCTTGTGTATAAATTGACCATAAAAGTTCTCATAATTGTGGTTATCTGTTATGAAAGATGGTACTTAAAATATAGAATATATATTTATAAAGAAGCATAGATACTTTAAGGAGCATTCTCCCTATTTCTTAGATAAATATATATTTTATTAAACAAATCTTTTGCTGTCAGAGTATATGATAAATAGCGCAGTGTTATTCGAAACTGATATAACTAATAAACACTGAACGTTACCAAAATACATAAGAAATAAAAGCAACTGAAATTAACGCGCACAAACAGATTTTTTTTTATTGTTTTCAGTTCTGTAACTTTAATAAGGGCCATAGCACACTAGCTACTTTTAGCATCGGCGATCGGCGATTTGGCGACTGCATCGATGCTGCATCGCGTTTTAGCGACTTCCTGCGTTCGATCGCGGTATCGGAAACGCGCGTTTTAGCAACTGCTCGGATGCCAAATCGATGCTATCGGCATCCGAATGTGTGCGGAGGGTAGCGTTCAGTTGCTGTGTCACGCTTCTAAAAAGCGACTCAATCTCCGCGTTTGGCGTTTTTAAGTGTGCGGTGTAGAGCGTTCGGCCGCCGTATTTAGCTTCTAAAAAGCGACTAGTTGCCGATCGCCGATGCTAAAAGTAGCTAGTCTGCGGTGGCCCTAAGGACCCCTAGTTTTCTTTAATATATTTAATGTACTCAGACATCATATTCATCCTCAGCCTATCGCAGTCCACTGCTGGACTTGCCTCTCTAATTCCACGCCATTTATTTCGTTAGCCTCCAAGCAACACATACATCGACCTGTTACAATTGTATTAAATGTATAGATAATCTCACTAACAATGTGACTACCTGTAAGACTTCGATAACTTTGACATTTGGCATTCTTAACAATCTGAATTTGAAATAGTTTAATTAATAAGCAATGAGATTGACAAGAATGTTTCATTTGTGAATACACCTTTTTGGTATATTAAAATACCATTAAAACTACATTAATTTCTTGATTACTGATAATTACCTAAATAGAGTTTAATTTGATAACATTATTTCTACATCTCCATATGTTAAAAATAACGATGTGTTGAGACCATAGTACGAAATTAATATAGACCCTGCTCCCCCTCCCTCTAGCCAAATCGCAAACGTTTTACGTTCTTCAATCGCTAACGCCTCTATACTCTTGTTTGATTGGCTAATGTCACTCACTCACATGACTCAAAACAAGATATTAGCCTATCAAACAAGATAATAGAGGCATTAGCGATTGCCGAACGATAAATTCTACCCTATCATATTGCTCAAACCGAGATATAATAGTAATTAGATAAATAGAAATTTCTTTATATATGAACTAGCTGCGCCCCGCGGTGTTACCCGCGTATATCATTATGGTTGCTATGCAAGTTTGTTATGCATAGCAACCTGTGAAGTTTTGACAGGAGATAAACAGTGATACATTTTGACATCTACAATTTATGTATTTGTCTAGTTTTCGCCCGGGTATCTCGATTATTGCAGTATAAAGTAGCCTTTGTGTTATCTTGATATATAAGCTATATTACTGTAAAGTTTCATCCAAATCCGTTCAGTAGTTTTTGCGTAAAAGAGGAACAAACATACTTATACACATACTCACAAACTTTCGCCTTTATAATATTAGTAGGAATAGGTACATACACAGAAAATAGTATCATTTTTCATAAATAGATAATGCGAAGACTACGTATATAGCTAAATAGTTACACAAAAGTACAACATTATTTTTTTATCACAATTTTTATTTTTAAATTAATAACTGGTTTCTCCGTGCCTATTGTTAAATATTACAATGTAGTGTTATGTGTGCACTGTTGGCACATGACACATAGTATAATTATATGTATATATATATATTTAAATATCAAAGATGCAAATCTTTAGGCGTAGTAGCGCCGTAGTCAATATTAATGATGGACATTAATTTAAATGCGCTCACTGTTGCACCTCTTGACACTTTACTTATCGAAGTAACAACAAAGAGCGAACCTTGTCAAATAGATAATATAGTATTATATAGTTTTTGTACATGCTGTGTCATATATCAATTTTCATATTTTAAGACAGCAAGTTGCACTTAAACATTAAATCTTTGATACGTAGTGCAATAATGCAATATCGCTAATATATTTATACATGCATATTTATTAACCTTTATATAGATCTTGTTACATGTTAATGCCGAATTAATTACATGTTAATTAAACGACACAAATAATGTATCACTTAAACATGGCACCATTTTCATAAATGTTTTTAATAGAAATGTGTACCTATCAGAACGACACAACGGTTTCTTTTTTTTATCTCTAAGACAAGATGAATGATTAAAAATCAGGTGAAATTAATTTTCAATAAATCTTTTTATTGTTTTCATTGTTTTATTTAATATTGACTGTGTTCTTTTGTACAGAAATTCATATATGTATATTTAATGGTAACAGTACGTCTATAGTAGGCCAAAACCTCCTTTCAAAGGAGAGGCCTATGTCCAGCAGTGGACTGTTAAAGGCTGTTGATGATGATGATGATGATGTACGTCTACCTCTTCATTGTACTCATTTATTGTGAATATTAAATACAACAACATTCCAGGGTTCTTTGAAAAATAAGGATATAAAATTATGTTCAAAAATATAATTATATATAATTACTAGCTTATGCCTGCGGCTCCCTTCGCGTTCTAGGGGTATGAAAAATAGATGTTGGCCAATTCTCGATATGCTCACAAAATTTCATACAAATCGGTCCAACCGTTTCGGAAGAGTATGGCAACGAAAACTGTGACACGAGAATTTTATATAATAGATGGTTTTGTGACCGTATTCTATTCATTCGTTAACTTTAGATTGGTACGTTTTAAGGAATAGTGCAATCTGAATGGCACAGTTTAAAATTAACATTATTGAGCTCTCACGACTTGCCTTGCGAGTTCAACGATCGTTTTACAATACACTTATATTTGGGGATATGTGGCTGTATAACACTAAGAAAAACTTTCAACCCTATTTTACGTTATGCTGTTTTTGTTTCGTTCGTCAGAAATATCATATCCGATAGGATGTTTTCATATTGTTTGCCCCTCTCTAAAATTATGAGAAATACTTTGTGTCACCGTTGATGAAAAGCTTCAAAGGAATAGTTCAGCACCGGTTGTCTCTGGAGCAATTTTTTTTCTAGAAACGCATGAATTTATCGTATATTATAACGCCTTTATGCAGTACATAATTTGAATATATACTGACCGAGTAATTTGGCCTAGTGGTTTAAGTGGTCGCCATACGGCTTTTTACTGCGATAAGTTATGGGTTCCAATCCAACATGGTGTTCTACACTTCTTGTGATTTACAAATGTTGTTCTGAATCTGGGTGTATTTTATGTCCATATATGTTTGTAAAGTCCCCCGCGACACAGGAAATATATTCCGAATTATATAGAATAATGGAGCTATGTTTTTTGAATAATTAAAATAAATACAAGGACTGTTTATACCGTTACTATTGGGTTCGCCGTAGTCGGGTAAAATCTGAATGGAACGTATTATTCTTAATTCAAATAGATGCAGTAGTCTGTTTCTATCACTACTATAAATTTATTCATGTAGGAAAGTAAAACAGTATATAATTATTGAAAAAAGTTTATTGGTAAAGTGAGTAAACAATGTAAGTGGCTAGAATAGATACTTATGTAAATTTGTGTGCAAATTTAAGAAATACTTTTAGATTTCAGACTAAAAGAAGTTTTTATTTATTATTAATTCTCTAAATTTAAAATGTGCATACTGCAAATGCTGATGTAGTACAAAAAATTCTGAGACATTTTAAATTATTCTGAGATTGTGCGGAGGAACGTGAAATAAGAGAAAGATGTTTTTAATATCTGAAAAAGAAAAAAACGATGGTCAAGTATTATATCATAACTAAATTGTTCTCCTCTGCAATGTAGGTCTTTGTTTTATTTATGTCAATGAGAACGAAGACGATACAGCGACGACTTGAAGAAACTGGCTATTGAGCGATTCACACACTGGCGACGCGAAGACGCGCGTAGGCGCTGGCAGCCAATCCCGAAGCTGTTAGCCGCCCGCGCTCACGCGTCGTAGCGCGTGTTCAGTGTGTTGGACCTGGCGTGTTTTCTATACTAATCGATGTACTTGCATACAATATTAAAATCTGCCACTCCGCGCTACGCGACGGAGCGCGGTGCAGTGGGGCTGCGAATGGACGAGAAGGGTTTTCCCCTCCATTCGCTTACTGTCCAGCCGTGAGGAGGCATGTCCGGGTATACTGTACGTCGCAGTGGCGTAACAATAGGGTGGCAGGGCTGGCAAAATGCCACGGGCCCCCGACCTAAGAGGGCCCCGGCCCAAGAGGCTGCGATCTCAAAAAAAATTTTTTACTCTCTAACCTGAGTATTTTATTTCATTTAAAAAAGTATATTTGTATAAGTTTGCTCTTTTATTGAATACGAAAATGATGGCAAAAATAGTAAAAATGATTGTGAAAGTTAGATATTAAAATGTCTAGTTCCAGAAAATATTTAAGTGGGAGCGAAAAACGAACGAGAAAGAGGGAAACTGAAAAAAAAGCCACCTAAAATTAGTAGTAGTCATAAGTATTCAAGTACTGACGTACTTGAATACTTATGACTTAAAGAATTGGAACTTGGAACTGGATGTAAAGAATTGGACCTTACTAAAAGTATACATCCAGTTCCAGAACAACCATAACAAGGTACTAGCAAAACTCAAAGAGAATTATATTTTAGCATGAACAATATTGTATATTCGCCTTATGTTACTTATAAGGGTAATTTTAAAGAGCTAACTGAAAGCTAAGGGCTAAAGTGAAAAGCTAAGGGCCTTTTCTTAAATGATAGTGACAATAGATCTTTTCTAGAAAAACATTACTATATTGTTTTCAAGTCTGGCGTGAAACTTGAACGTACATGACTATTCTATTCTATAATACTTCAGAAGGCGTATTGTGAACCGTTCGCAAATCGGGCATCTAAGAAAATACAAAATGTTTGGATTGAGGGTTATGACTATGAGAACTTTAGCTGTGCTTACGGACAAAAACACTGTCATATGTAAATCATATTTATTAATAACGAGCGAACGTACATGCATCACAATTCACAGGCAGGAAAACGAAAGTGTTGCCAAAATACACGGACCACATTCTATACACATAGATTATATATATCTTAATATCTTAACAATGACGACTGGAAACATATTGCAGATGCCATATAAAGACACGAGACATCATGAAATTCATCTGGATTCCTGTCTTACAACTGGATACTTATCAACAGTGGCGGCTACACGGAACACTCGATGAAGAGGAGTCTATGATCAAAAAAGAAAAATCTATTTGGCGCAAAGTACCTTCTAGGTTCCTTGATGTTACTTTGTCACTTTCAACGTGTTCTTTAGCCTTTCGTGCCCACAGAGACAACGCATATATCAGTGATCCAAGCTCCAAAGGAAACTTTTTGAGTATTGTTAAGTTATTCGGAAAATAAGACCCGATTTTACAAGAATTGTTAAGTAAATCAAAGGGCCAGATAAAAAACATAAGTCCAAAAATACAAAATGAGCAAATTTTTGTGCTGGTAAAAGTAGAAAATTCACTAATAAATGAAAACACCGCACAATTCTTCTTTATCATATTCGATACAACCTAAGATATTTCATAAAATGATCAAATTTGTGAACTTTACGGTTAATGTATGATCGAAAAAGATGTTAATGGGATCCCAAAGGCACTTGTCATTAAAGAAACATTTTAGGATTTCATGAAGTTAAGGATCAAACTGCCTTAGTAATGTCCAAGCAAATTATTAAATCCATAAATGACAAAACTATTTCCTAAACAAGTGTCGAGGACAAGGATATGATGGTGATAACGCAATGAAAGGGACTTATGGTGGAAGTCAAAAACTCAAAAAAAATGTCGAGCCGAATGCCGTATATGTTCACTGTGCTGCTCATAATTTAAATCTAATACTCAATGAGAGAGAGGTGAGAGAGGCTATTGATATGCAATTTGTTTTTAAACAGTTCAACAAATTTACAATTTTTTTGGGCATAGTATCAAAATATATTCCATATATTTTATCAAATACAGTTTAAGTCTTATATCTAAAAAAGAAAGGGAATCTTCAACTTCAATAACATTAAAATCATTAAACCCTACTAGATGGGCAGGACGTTATTATGCCGTTTCTGCTTTAAAAGTTCGGTTCGTTGAAGTCCAAAAAGCGCTAAGTCTTCTATGGATGAATGTGAAGTCTCCAATGTGCATTGGGCTAGCGTGGGGACTACAGACCATTCCCTCTCGCCTAAGTGAGGAGGCCTATAGCCATTAGTGGGACATGTGCAACGTGTAATTGAGTACGCTGAAAATATCAAAATTTATTAAAATGACATTGAGTACAATGAGACAATTTTCACTGATAGGGCCCCATCATAAGAATTCGCCACGGGCCCCAGGTGGTATTGTTACGCCACTGGTACGTCGCGTCGCCTAGTTAGAGAGTTGTTCGCATCAGTGCGGGCAACCGCAGAGAGAGATCACGGCGATGAATAACAACTTCCCGGATTGGTATAAATGGAATGGTAATGGTTTGATCGCCTCGCCGCTTTCTATTGCGCTGGTTATTGTTCGCGGGGTTAAAAATCCCTATGACACGAAGTGATAACGGAGTCTTGCGGCAAACAAAAATCTTTCTGTGTTTACGTAACAGATTTTTGTAACCATTGGATCGCTATAAGGAGTAATTAAGGTTAGTTTTTTTTGACAACAATTCAGGTAGCACCGCGGGGCTCATCTAGTGCTACTAAGTATATAAAGTTTGTACATGAAGTTTAAAATTGTATACATACTCTTTCCTCCAATTTTTTTTTATTTTCATATGGGTATTACACAGATTGTGTTAGTCAATTACTTACCGATGCCATTGTCATAACCCCCACGTTGACCATTCCTTTAGCACTTATGTGAATAGGCTCTTGTACGTTTATAAGAAATATCCCCACTGTTTTACGATTACTTGTATTCATATACTCCCAAGGTAAACAATATACAGCATCCTTTAATTTCTCACACTGGAAGTGATAAGATGGATCTTTATAGAATTGCCAACATAGTACGATAACTTTTTTTGTGTTAGATGCACATAATGCGATGGAAACATACCATAGCGCCAATCGATTCAAAAATTATAGAAGTTTGTATGAGTTGTTGAAACATTATTATTGTAAGTGGTAGGTACCGTGCTAGAGCTTCAGCAGTCTGAAACATATTAATAATATAAGGGAAACAACAATATTTTAATTCATACTTCCTAATAGATATTATTATCAATTGGAAAATAATTATGTATATCTGTTACTAACTACTTATAAAGTATACTCTAAAAACGTCATGCGCAATACATCAATAACAGCCTTTAACAGTCCACTGCTGGACATAGGCCTCTCCTTGAAAAGGAGGTATTGGCCTACTTTATCACGCTGGCCAGACGGGTTTGTATAGGGTTGGTTTCAAGTTTTTCTTCTCTTTGCATTATCGCTACAAAAAAATTGTGATCCTTGTGCCTACTTACCGTTTTACTAGGCGTTTTTGAATTAACGCTAGGAGTAAACGGTTTTACTGTGTACGTTACACAGTAGGTAGGTAAGCCTACTCATTTACAATTTTTAATTTGATTTAGTTTTCTTCGTAATACTAATTAGTTGGATATACACAGCTCACAGTAAAATTTATATAAACTCATTTAAAATTAAGAAGAAAGCACGTTTTTTGCAAAAGTGACTGCCTGATGGAAAGCATGGGTAGAATGAGAATCTAGGATTAGTGGTCACTATACTAGTTAGGAATGCACACAATGCAGCATGGTGACCTAATGAGTTGCTTCTTCACAATGATGAAGTCCTTCGGTCTCGCATTCACCAACGAAACTCGATGTCATTTAATGCTGTCATTTTAGGCTAGTGTCATTTCACGCCGAAATCAACATTGCTCTTTTACCTTGAAAACTACACCATGATTTAGGAGCAACGAAGTCTAGGATGCTTTACAAAACAAGTATTTTTAGGCAACAAAACTTACCATCTGAGAACATTCCAGAAGCAATAAACACCCACTAACTTGATGGAATACATAATAAACTAAGAGTGCAAGTCCAAATGCATCTGACATCTTGTATATAAAACTAAAAGGAAATAAGACGCGATTTTAGTAGATATGGTAGATCCTTCCTGGTGGTAAGACAATTTTATAAAGTAGGTAGGTACAGAAAGCTAATAGGCTATTATATGTATACTAGTATAGCGGATTTTATGTTTTGAGAAAACTTAAAAAAACAGTACACTATCACGTCAGTTCCTCAAAAAGGAAAACTCATGGGATGACTTGTAGCTTTCAAGTTCCATTCTCAGGAATGTGTAGGTAATTCTTGTTTTAAATTCATAAGTTTATCATTGTTGACTTCTAAAATGTAGACTAAACCAATTTTTTTTTTGCACTGCTATCTTTCTAAATTTAGTCTTCTAATTCTTTCAGTATCCAGTCAAAGTAAATGCAGATGCAAAGATCATGAATAGACCCATCATTGGAATCTCAAAAGTAAATGAAACTATTAATAGTACCTAACTGATTAGCTGATTACTTACTCAACAATTAGAAGGTGATAACTAATACATTCTTTCAGTTTGGCTGACACAAGCTTTTGTTCAGATTTTGAATAAAATTCTGAGCCAATAACATGGTTACTTTTAAATTCTTTGTTTGTTTCAATATTGGCGGGCATAGGAAATGACTCCAAGAGGTATAACAAAATTTTTAAATGTCCGTACAAATTAAATACCATGAGGGATAGAAACATATCAAATGAGCATACACTGGTAGCACACAGAAACGAACCATACCTGAAAAAAAATATTGATATACAAGTACCTACATCGATGCAAATAAATAAAAATTGAAGTTTCTGTATGTAATATGCAATTAATAGCAGATCTGACCCTGGACTTCCCCTCCTCCTAAACGGAGAAGCGCAGAGAAGGCACACTGTGTGGTTTTTAGTCGGTTCAAGTCCGACACCACCCCGCCGTAACCCCCGGTGGGGTGACCGCCACCCCGCCGTAACCCCCGGTGGGGTGACGGTCCATGATTGATTATGATTTTCCACACATAAAAAACAGGGTTGGTTCCAAGTATTCCTTCTCTTTGCATCGATGTTGTCTTGCGTAGTTTACGACACCCGCGGGATGAATAGGAGGGTGACAATCTGTATTCACGGACAATCTGTCACTACACGGACAATCCGTCACCTCACGGACGTTTTGTTTGTCTGTTTGTTCCGTACGGCGAAGTAGTTCCGGGTAGCCTCTGGAACTACTTCGCCGATTTTGACGAGGTTTTCACGTGCATAAACCATAAAGGAGTAACTTAGGTATTTTTTAGACTAGCTTCGTTAAATTAAAAACAACTTTTATTAATTTAAAAATAAAATAAATATAGTTCTTTCTTACCATATTGCAACAGACGCTACCAAGTATCCATTGAAATTTGAGTCTGTGTTGAATGGAAACGTCAAGTAAATAGCATGTTCATACGTGGTATTTACTAAATTAGCCCGAGACTCATACTTGCCCGACTTATAGTTGTTATAAACAGGTGTCACGTTAAATAGTATTAAAGTCATAAGCATTGCAAACGAATAAAAAATGGTAAAGTAATGAGATATTCGATGCATCCTGATATGCATCTGAAAATAAACCCAGAACTGGTAGTTCCAATATTTAAACAATTAAATAATTTAAGTGTAGGCAGGGCCGGATTTAAAGGTTTGGAGGCCTCGGGGCAAACAAGAGTGGATGCCCCTTGCTCACAAATTATATTCAAAATAAAATGAATAATTTTTTTCAATCTAGTTTTCCAATTAATAATTTATTGTGAAACCAGGTATATACCATTTTATTATTTAACAAACATATAAATATAGTCCGAAACAAGAATTATCTAAAATTAAATTTTAGCGTTAGCGAACGGAACTTTCCGAGCTGAGAGAATTTAATTATGTTTGTACAAAGTACTGTAGGTAAAGGTACAACGCGAAAAAAATATGAAAGGAAAGGTTGTTTACTAGTGTTTACTAGTCTGAATTTAAAAATAAATCCGAAGTCTCTATTGTGGGGGCCCCTCTTTTGTGGAGGCCCGGGGCTGTTGCCCTGGTTGCCCTCACCTAAATCCAGTCCTGATTAGGTATTAAATGTTGGTATAGTATAAAGCTAATAGTTACGACAAATATATGACATCTCAGAACCAATATCAAAAGAATAACTTACTTTTCTAGCATACTCAGATTTTTCTCTATGAAAAAATAAATGTAGTTCTCCAATATACTGCTTTGCGACTGCCTTATATTTTTTAGATATACTTAATGTGGATGCTCGAGACTAGAAAAAAATGTAGGTACCAAATTAATTTACAAACGTGAAAACTTAGTTCGACTAATAATATTAAATATGAAAAATAGCTTTAGCTTTTAAATAGACTAGCTGCCGCACGCGTGTGTGTCGGTTTTCGCGGTGAATGTCCTTTATTAGATTACCTACTTATCTAAAATTTCAATTTCATTGGAGTCGATGCAATGGTTTTTGAGTTTATCGTAAACAGACAGACTTCCTAATAACGATTGTCATAGATGTTCATGTCAACAGGGACCGTTGGCTTAACTAAATAATTTCTCGTAAGAAAAACGACATAACAGCCCAATCTTGATTTGAGCTAGACTAACGAGTTAGTAAGCGTCTAACATAAAACATCTAAAACTCCTTTTTAATTACACAGGATTAATACTTACCGATGACAAAATATTCATCATCAACACTATAAACAAATGTCCTAGTTCGAAAAATGTTAGTTCCGCTATGTGCAACTTTAAGTAAATAATTCCCATAACCAGATAGGTTAGTGACAACGTAGTATTATAATAACCGTAAGTTTCCTCATATTTCCATGTTTTCTCGTCAAGTTGTTTCCCTGGCCAACCGCTTACAATCCGTAAGATAAAGCGAAGAAGCCTCATATGTTTGTAATTCATCGGAGTTTTGATACCACTGTGGATTTATTCATAGTTATTATATGTCATTTATTTAAAATTCTATACTAAAGATATAATTTAGAAAGGAGAAAGGTGAACAACAACATAGCATAATAATATGTATATAACATGGTCTTTACAGATGAAAAAGTAGCTGCTTGGTGAGATACAATCATTCTCAATGACTTTAAATGTAAGGAATTTCTTTACCTATAAAAACAGGTAAGGATGTGAACATTGTTGAGAGATTTATTAGAAGGTGGGAGTAGATTATAATATTATGACTTGTAAAATGTATATTTACTATGGAAAAAACTTATCAAACTTACATGACAGGATCATCTTCATCCCAAAACATATTGCAATGTTAAAGACGAAAAAGAAAGATGTTTACCAGTGTTGCTTAATTGAAAAGAAATGTAGGAATATAAGTCCTCACCTAAGCCTATTAACTGTAATAAAAAGTCCTTTAATTGATATAAGCATTAATAATGCATATTCAATGAATCGTTGCAAGCATGCAATAATTTGAAAGAGTAAGTAGGTATAATACTTAATAGTGTTATTTTTTTAAGACATCACACGCATTAGGTATATGAGACGCAGTGGACCTTACTAAAGAGACACAAAGAACACCCAGACTTGGATGGCCACTACAGGATAAGTTCGGTATCCTAGGTATGGATATTTGCCGGGATCTCATCCGATGGGAGTATATTGAGAGCGTCACAAAGGTGGCCTAGGGCGTACTAAACAAGGTGAGACGGTTCTTCTCACCGGAACATCTGTGTCTTCTTTAAAAAACCCATGTCCTCTCCTGTGTGGAGTACTGTTCTCATCTTTGCGATAGATTCACGCAGTACTAGCTTGGCCTCTCGACCAGTTGCAAAGGTGAGCTGTAGGCATTTTGCATTTGCGAAGAAATGTCGTCTCTATGACAGATAAATACGCACCAAAACTAAGCTGTCCTGCTCTTCCTTCACAAAGCAGTTAAAAACTGGAACTACCTGCCTGCTCTTATGTTTTCTATCTACTATGATTCCGGTGCGGTGTTCAAGCGGTGCGTAAAGAAGCATCTGACTAGGCCGCCATAATGTGGGTCACCGTGTCGTCTGCATTGGCAGTGAGAACGGTGACCACCACTCCTAGATTCTGCTCATGCTTTCTATAAGTTTTTCTATAAGCAAATTTTTATAATAACAGCTGCTACGATTTGTAGGGAGACTTTATTGAGAAATGAAGGACAAAACTGTAGGTAGCGAATAAAGATAAAGATTAAGCTTAGGATATTATGCAAACAATTTTACCAGAATTTGATTATCTTCTAACCGATCAAACTTATAATAATGTAAATAATCTCGGCTGCCATTAGGCAGTCTTTAAATAACATGACCAAGATCCAAGACACCATAGATATTACCTACCGGGAGTAGGTAGCAATCATATATATATCTAAGGCGATTCACACATTGCCCCGCGCTCAGACGCGTATCGCGGAGTGGCAGATTTTAATATTGTATGCAAGTACATCGATAAGTATAGAAATCACGCCAGGTCCAACACACTAAAAACGCGCTACGCAGATTCGGGATTGGCTGCCCGCGTCTACGCGCGTGGGCGCGTCGCCAGTGTGAGAATCGCCTAAGGGTAACGGTTTTGTGTCAAGTTTTGGTTCTCTCTACAGTAATGTTGTCCTGGGTAGTTTGGCTTCCCTATTCATTTCCCATACAATTAATAGGTCTCTGTCATATAATATCATTTTTATTAATCTATAACATATTGTTGATAGTTTTTTATCTTTGATCTATATCTTTGATGGTCATTCATTACATTAAACATTTTCTTTGAAGGTATCACCTGCTTATTACTTTTGACTTCTCAAGGGAAGTCCTTTGAAGTGCGAGTTGCATTATTATAATCATTTAGGTGTGAAGGAACATATTAATTGCTTCAACGATTAAAGAAATTTAGTTAATTAATTAATTAAGTTTAATTAATTCTTGAAGTTATTTTGATCAAAATTAAAAATCTAATGTACTTTTGTGTTTTTATTCTAACGAGAATTAATGGGATATTTTGGTCGTATATACAGGTTACGTCGTCAGCAAGTTCCGATAGTTGTATTCTTAGGCTGACTTGATTAGCAACGATAAAACTGAATGCTGAACCTATTGACACTGCTGGGCGAAGGTCTCCCCCAAGGAACGCCAACCATCCCGGTCTTGGACAGTCCGCATCCAGCCGACAAAATGAAAAAAGAAAAAAAAACATGCTAAAATTTTGCGAAAAAACTGTCGATTACTTTTCCGACTTGTCAAAAGTAATACTCTGCACATTTATTCTTTGGAAAGAGATAAAGATGAAAGAGCAATAGCTTGTAACTCTTGTAAGTAATAAGGCCATGTTAAAAAATCGGTCAAGCCATTCTATGCGTCATATGCGATGCGTATCAGGCTACGCATAGAATAGGGTACCGTGACTACCTAGGGTAGTGAGCTACAAAAGCCACTTTCCATTAAGGGTAACTCCTATAATTGAACATGGCTTTAAAATCCTGTCCAATAGATAATTGTTATGTTTCCTTATTATTTCGATAATTTTGTACGAAGACTTCCAAGTAAGCGTATTTTACATGTTAGGTCTCCATGCCTCCTGAACTAATAAGTTAACTTAGCGGTTATAGTATTCCTCTTATGAGTCTTAAGTTTGGCATATGGACTATTACCCTGAATTTTTCAGATTTTCGAGCCAACCGTTTAACTTTTAAAAAGAGAGGGGAACCACAGTTTTAAAAATTATTTTAGAAACCTCAATATCATTTTTGAAGACCTATCCATAGATACCCCACAAGTATTGTTTTGATGAAAAAAAAAAATTGAGTTTCAGTTCTAAGTATGGGTACCCCCAAAAATTATTGTTTTTTTTCTATTTTTGTGTAAGAATATTAATGCGATTCACAGAATACATCTACTGACAAAGTTTCAATAGTATAGCTCTTATAGTTTCGGAAAAAAGTTCCTGTGACATACGGACGGACAGACAGACAGACATGACGAATCTATAAGGGTTCCGTTTTTTGCCATTTGGCAACGGAACCCTAAAAATCGTCTAAGCAACCTCGCAATGTTTTTAAAAGACTATGCAATGATACCATACACGATAGGGTAGGCGGGAGAAGAATAAATATATTTTTCATGATTTTATTTTACCACTTTGTCGACGTGATAAAATATATACCTATTTATGCAAAGTTTCATCTTTCTAGCACTAAACGGTTAGACGGTAAGTAGAGGACGGACGGACGGATATTACGAATCCATTAGGGTATCGACTATCTTGTTATGAACTACGGAACCCTAAAAAGGAAATAGTACCTAAGCACTCAAGCACTGCATGTCTTGTGAATTGTAACAAATCAACAGTCAAAAAAATAAAACAGTCTTGACATAGGTCAAATTATAGGAGACACTGAGATTTCTCTAGCCTCCGGAAGCTTGATGAAGCTTGAAGGAGATTGATAAAGAATGATTATGCCTCTGGTCTGGTCTCACACTCACCAACGAAAGACGCATAGATTATAATGTATATACTAGAGATAGATGAGCAACTTCGCTTTTTGTGTTAATGTTTACTCGTACTGGAAATCAGATGGCGCTGCTCAGCGTGCCGCCAAAATTTGAATTCTTATCTACTGTTACTTTTACTTTATATTTTTGTATATTGAATGGAACTCGGCGAGTTCCAAGCGGCAGATTCATAGGGATTCACAGTCATAAATAAAACATAAATATATTTATAAATATTTATTTGATTAAGTTACTAAAAGTAAATTACTTCTATAAACAGCTTATAAAATTCCTTATTTTCTCTTGATCCTGCTGAAATTCTCAGTTAGACAAATCTTAGATAAGATTTTAGTTACAATTTAAAAATGAAAATACCCTTGAAGCCTACTGTGCAATTAATTCTGTCAATACTAATATCATATTATTTATTATGCTCAGAAAATGAAGTGAATTAAAAAAGCATAAAATAGAAATAGAAGTGAATTAAGTGAAATAAAATATTTGATTCATTATTATAACCACCAATTAACTAAATTAAAACTTACTAAGCCTCGTATAAATAAACTCGTATATCTGCAGAAATTTGTTTTTAATTTTAAAAAAAGGCACAGTAAGGCTATAAAAAACTGATTATACATATTATTTATTGGCAACTAGATGTACAAAAAGAAAACATTCGGTTTTAGGAACTGGTTACCCATTGATTAATGATGCATGCATATTATTGATGTAACATATTATTTAGACTCAAATATTATGCTCAACATGTTCTATCAAAACTGGTGTACAAATACGAACAGTTATGCAAGCAAAAAAGGCATGAAAGAGCATCTTACTGTCACCATTCGCAGTGACGTGACCTGCACCATTGATTCTACCCATGCTTTCCATCAGGCAGAGTAGTCACTTTGGCAGGCTTTTTAAATTATATTAAAAAACTGCCAAATGCAGTACTACGATTCCTGACTTTTGAATTTATTGAAACCATTACTTGAATCAATATAAATTATATTAATATATCAGAATATAATAATAACAAATCAATCAATGCAAGTTAACGTCAAAATTAAAATTACATATCTTAATATATATAAATCTCGTGTCACAATGTTTGTCCTCAATGGACTTCTAAACCACTTAACCGATTATAATAAAATTCGCACACCATGTGCAGTTCGATCTAACTTGAGAGATAGGATAGTTTAAATCTCAAATTATAGTACCCGGTAGGTGGCGCTGCGAACAAGCTATGGGATTTCAAATTCGGGCGGTACGAAGTTCGCCGGATCAGCTAGTAATATATAAAGTATCATTGAATGTTGTCCTTAAGATTTTTTTTTGAAACAACTAGAAATTTCGCTTAGTATTTTTAAGTTTCCTAAATAATTCAATTCTAGTACATTAATATTTAGGGGAATCTTACTGTAAATAAAAATTTGTGTGAAAACCTAAATTAATTTATAGTATCATTTCCGTAAACATTAAAATTGTTTATGCAATGTTTGGGCAAGAATTTTAAAATTGATTTCTTGTTGTACAGTATATACTCTGATATAATTGGATTTACAATAACAGACTCTTAAATTTTACTTATTTATTTAGATACAAACACAAGACTTATCCTGTGTGTTTATATCTAAATAAAAGAAAAGTAAGTATGTAGTACCTACTTACTTATAAGTACGTGCTACTTACTTTTCCTGTGTGTTTTATAATACTCTAATGCTTGAGATTTTATTTTATCGTCTATATTTCTAACGTGTCTGCCTTTTAATATTTTATTAATATTATTGCACCAGCTATTTATAATAATTTTTATTAATAAATTTGACACATGTGTCTTAACTTTTTCTTTGTGTTCATCACATGATAAAAAATCAAAATTCACAGTATTCCGAATGGCAATTTTAAGTTTTTCGGTTATCCCACTTTCATGAGGATAATGTTTAATTTGGTTTTTTATTATTTTAATTATATTTTTAACACAATGTGATCAAAAATTACAGAATTAAGACCTGGTTTTAAAGATATTTTTTTAAGGACATCTTGCAAAGTTCTTTTTGATGGCAAGGCAAAAAGTTTTCTTAGGAAATAATATCCTTTTGGACTCTTTTTATACATTGAAAGTGCCAACAATTTATCCTGAGGGCTAAACCTTCTTCCACGGTTTTTCTTTTTATTCTGTGTCAACTGCATATTCAAAAATAATTGAGTGGGAACAGGCAAAGATTTCAGAACCTTATTAAATAATTTTGTTCTGGACAATTTTTGTGCTGCCTTGATTTGATTTCTTTGCTCCTTCAGTTTGTTTCTTAAATTAATAATTTTCTTCATCATAATTTTAATTCCTTTGGTCTGCTTTACTTTCCTGGTATTACCTAAAAAACAGCATAAACATTACAATAATGAAAATTTAACATACTAATTTCTTTTTCGCTCACTATGCTCTATTTCATGCAGGCAGAGACACTGGGCAAATACACTAAAGTATAAACCGGTGTCAATATCTTACCAGTTTTGTTCATCAGGTCAAGATTAGAAACATTGGCTGAACATCCGGGTAAAGTTTGAGGTACTGAGTGAATATCCATAGATTCAGGCAGGGGTTGCGGTAACAGTTGAATTTCTATGGATACGTCTTGATAAGAAGAAGCAGATGAACCTGTAATATTAACAGTATTATGTTAAACAAATATTAATAAAGTAATCAGAGAACATTGCTTATGCACTGAACCTATGTCACAGTAAAGAATATGTGATGAAGTTATTAATTAGTAGGTAAATAGAATTTAAAACAATAAGATAACCGATAAAATAACATAATATTCATAAAAGTATCAATGAGAATATCCAGAAAGAAAACTAAAAAGCGTAAAATGAACTTGCTGTAATGATTATGTGACAATGTTTTTATAGACTTAATTTTCTAATAAATTAAATTAAGTAGTAATATAATGTGTGCTAGCTTCCTAATATCAGCTTGAAGTCGGTGTCCACCAAAATAACTATTATAATTTGTTCTGTATTTTTACTTATTAAAATATGTTATCAATGTGGCAGGTGCAGACATATGTTACTGAGATAAGTAAACAACCTGTACTACCACATGAAAAAGTGGTGTAATTGCTTTCATGGCGGAATAAGGTAGAGTATGGTATAATGTTTTAGGTAGGAAGACTTACCAAATTTAAGAGTAGGATAAGCAGTCTTAGCTAGACGATTACTATGTGGGTAACAGTAGCGTCCTTCAAAATGATGATTACATATACGATAATTTGTATATATATCATCATTGGTCTTGTCCTGCAACTTTGGTCCCACTATGTCTTTCCATTGCAGAAACCGTTCTAAAGATGTCTCTGGTGTAGGGAACCGATGTAAAACATCTGAAATTAGATATAGTACAAGAATTAAATTACTGTTTTTTGAAATTTGAATTTTGAAATTTCGAAATATTACCTACAATTCAAAGTTTGTGTTACAATTTACTAGTTTTTTAGTTAATTTAATTTTTTAAAAGGTGTGTTATACGTTGTATTTTAAATGTACGTAAACGTTGTATTTTAAATGTACTTATTAGATAAAATTTAACACACTAATACAATTCCGAATGCGGTGTTATTAACAAAATAGATACATACCGAATTGTTGACAGCCGAAAATACATTGCGATCTTCGTGGCATCTTTACAACACAAATTTAATTACAGGAGAAAATTAAAACCGTTTTCAATAGCCGTGGACAATCGTAAGTTTTAATTTTTAGGGTCCAAATTCAATAGCCGTTGTAAATCGTTAATGCAAGATATCAATCCGGGTTGTAAGCTGTGGTTATCGTGTGGTAGAAGATATTGGAAGGTCCGTAATACAAGCAGGGTCTCAAAAGTTTAAACAAAATAACAAATTACACTCACTCTACAACGAAAACTTTTTGAAAAACTTTCAAATCTTGTCGAACCAAATGATGACGTTAGTAATTCCAATGTTGCCTGTTAATAATTAAAATTATGGGTCAATAAGTTTATGTATTATTTTGTAAATTTCAATTAATAAATAATATAAATACGTTTCTAGTTTTTATTTTGATAATATGTTTTCAATTTATTGCGATTTTCTTACATTTATTTTTACCACGCCGTTTTGGACGCCATCTAGCGTCTCTTACTGTACTTTTCAAAAGATTTTTTTGCTGTACTGACTATTAGATGGCGCTACAATAAACTAAACTATTTAATATTTTTTTTCTTCTAAGTCGCACGCCCATGGAAAGACGACAGCACGAATGCTGTCATTTTAGGTTCCAGTCAGTGTTTCCACTTTCGTTTTCAATTTTTCCCTAGTTTCTTTTGAATTTATCCCTAAAATTCCCTAAACTACTTTCATAATTCCTTTATTTAGGGAGCATAAATAAAATACAGATAATAAATCACAGCATATTATTTAATGTAGGTATATTTAATATCAAAACGCCCACAGATCATAGATCAACAGGTATTTTAATTTTTGGAAGTTGACGCATTGCTTTTATAATCATTTGCTGCATGCAACATAACACTATTTGGTTCTAAAATTTAGCAATTTTTAAATTCCATTTGCATTACCTTAATTGTATGATTCTGATTTTTGTTTATGAAAGTTGACATGCTTGCTTGACATTGTGATTTAACACCCATTTTTTTGGAGTGTTTGATACTTTTTTGGTGTTTCAATAACTCGGACATTCCACATGCAAGATCGAATCACAGATTTTACATTAAGCTTTAGAGATATATTATAGATTTTACATAAAGCTCACCTTTGTCAGATCTTTTTAGCCAAGGCTTAAAATCGGGATGCTCCAACCAAGAAGTTTTAAACTTAGTTCTGCACATATTTTTTTTTTACTTGAACAATCTTGCAATCGATGATGATGCTTGATAATCATTTTCTTCCATTTAGTGTCGTAAAAACTTGAATAATTGATGCCACTAGTGTCACTACTGCTCCGCAATACAGAAATAACATCAAACATATAAAATCAAAACATTACAATGCGACTAAGTTCTGGTGACATCAACGAAAATAGGTAAATAAAAATTAGACGGATTACATTTATTAGGATTCTGGGGGATTCCCCAAGAAAAAAGCAGTGGCTTAGTCTATGATTTCCTTTACTACAGGGTTACCAGTATAGGCTTTAATTTTTCCCCGAAATTCCCTAAATCCTTGAATTTTTAAAATTGTCTTTAACCATTCAAAATATCAGCTATTTGTCCCTAAAATAGGGAGAATTCCCTAAAAGTGGAAACACTGGTTCCAGTGCCACGGCAGTAGACGCGGAGTTAGAAATATTCTGGCCGAGCGTCAAATCCATACTCCAGTAAGGGTGTGAAACGAGGAAGGTCACTAAGGACATCTCGCAATGACTCTAGGTCTTTGTAAATCGTCTTGGAAAAATCTACAGGCCCGAGAGAATTTAACGAAAACCTCATGGAGCGCTGCCGTCGCAAGTGGATTGGATTGGTCACACACTCCATAGGAATTCCGATCATATCCCCAAACAGGCACTCAAGGGAAATGAAAACGTAAACAGAACTGAGGGAAAAAAATAACGCAAGATAAAATGCGAAACTCATGACGAAACGCGAGGGTTGAGTGCTGTGGACGCTCTCTGCCTCTGCTCTCACTTTTTTTAACGTGTAGAAACTCCCACGAATAATACCCCACCGGGTTTTCGGCACGGCGGTGTTTCCGACCCAGACCGACTAAAACCCCACGGGTTGCTGTTTTAAACAACGTCTGCTCGCACTGGCGCGGGCATCATCTACAGGTAACCGCTCTGCGGGTGGCGGTATGGCTACCGAATACCAATGTGATTATGGACCCAACACAAAATTAATGAGACTGACAATTTAATTGCCTAATTTTTTTTTAGTTTTTCTTAAGTCACATGTATAATCTTCACATGTATTGTAATCTCATGTACCTATTACAAATATAAGAAAAGTTTATGAGTTTCTGTTACTCATTTCATATTAAAAACGTTCATTATAATATTTAGGGCTTCAGGGCTCTGCAGGGAAATTAATTAAAAAAAACAATCCGTTATTATCGGACACTTAACGCCATCTAGCTTTAAAGAAAAAAAACATTTTGATTGTATGTTTGTGGGGCATCAAACAAATATTTAAACTATCATCATCAATAAATACATTAAGTAACTGTATTGAAAATATTTAGGAGAAGGATTATTTTTATTGGTGATAGTCAAGCATGATTTAATTTCAGAATGACGTTTATATCTATATTTGGAAAATCAATGCGTAGAACAAAACGTAAGAATAATTTTAGCCAATAAACTTCCTTTTCAAAGTGATTTCGTCCAATCAGATATCTAAGATTTATAAAACAAGACAACTAGAACATAAGATTTTCGTAAAGTTTTGCGAGTAATATTTTTTTGTTTTCGGCTGTTCACTATCACTTAGCGTTTCATCTGATCATGGTTACATTTATGGTTATCAAAAATAGTTTTAAATCCAAATAATTTTTCTTTGTATTGT
This sequence comes from Phragmatobia fuliginosa, assembly GCA_932526445.1. Taxonomy (NCBI): domain Eukaryota; kingdom Metazoa; phylum Arthropoda; class Insecta; order Lepidoptera; family Erebidae; genus Phragmatobia; species Phragmatobia fuliginosa. The sequence goes on along the minus strand of OW052057.1, from coordinate 23,739,162 downwards.
GTTGTTGCAGTTCTCATGTACGATTTACCGTAATAGTTAATTAAAGCATGTTGTTTTTAGACGTTCCTAGAATATTTTATTCGCTGCGTAAATGATCGATGCATTAAATTTTTGCTCTTGTTAAAATAAATGATAAGAAATGGCATCTCCGAACGCAGATGTACAAGAAAAGTACAAATTGTACCATAAGTTTACAAAGGTATTAACCCTGAAAATAGCGCAAATTGTTGTTCAAAGCAGACAAGGCAAGAAAATAACTCACGAATGTAATTCGAAGCTACCCGAGGATGGCGTAGATTCGTCGCCGCAATGGGTAAGTTTAATGAATTTTTAATATGTCTTTTTATGATGTTCAATAGCGGTAATATGTTAAAAACTATATAAAAGCTATGCAATTAAAATATCTTTAAATTTTTATCTTAATATAAACTTGTATTACCTACCCCCCATTTAATGTTTTTTCTAATAAGTTGGATATGTGCTTTTCATTTAGTATGTATATTGTGTGAGCATTTTGCATATACACACTGAAGGTTAAATCCTCAATGCAATTCCAACAAATCCATTTAGTTACTTATTTAAGTAAAGCGCATAGTTTAGTCTTAGTGGTACTTCTCGTAGACCCCAGATAGAGGCCTCGGGGGAAACTACACCAGGTCTACAGCCGGTCTTAGTAATAGTCCATGCTGCCGGCTGCTACAGGCAGTGCCACTGACTTGGGCTCTTAGCATAGTTCAATAAATGTGCCTCATGGATTGTGATGAAAATGTAAATGCTATGCAAAATGTTACCTACTTAGAATATATATAAAATTGATTTCAGAATTTAATAAGTAATACAAATCCTAAATGTAACTATTCAAAAGTATTCTTTGTTCCATCTCTCTCTCTACCTTTATAAATAATGTTAGGTTGATTTTTTATAATAATAGAAAGCAATACTTTAGAATCCTTTAGAAAATTTTAAGACTTTTTATATTTAAACACTTAAACAGCTTCTTGAAAAATTCTGCAGTTATATATAAAGTTACTCTTATACAGTTCTATTAGTGTAAACATACCCTCATGTCTCTATGTATTTACTTTGAATAATCTAGTGTAATTTTATCCTTTACACATCCTTACGTCAGCATTCCGTTGCTCGCGTCTCACTTTTTAAAATTTTGTTACTGACCTAAATGAAAATCTAACTACCCTCTATCATGTACATATAGTTTTGTACCCATATATTGAAACAATGAATATACTTATTTAATATGAATAAAAATGATAGCCATATCTACTATGTACATACTATATCATGCTTATACATATTATGCTCAAATGGCAATTATTTCTTATTGGCGAAAGTTTGAAATAGGATCATCATTCATCATTATTATCAGCCTTGACAGCTTATTGCTGGACATAGACCTCTCGTAATCAAGAAAGTTATGACCTTATGCCTTAGTAGGATATATTATAGCTATCATCCTGTTGACAGGTTGCATAGGACTTGTTTAAAACATTCTCAAGGATATTCAGATCAAATGCTCTGGTCAATAAGTATTTATTACTCTATTATCTTAGTTCTAAGTTCTAAGTTCTTCTAAGTTGTCTATTACTAAGTTTGGCCTTAGCAATCTTGCCTTGCCCTTAGAGCATAAATTTATATATATATTTATCAAATTAAAACCAAAATTGTATAATTATTTTTTTATAAGGGAAGGTAGTTGAAAATTTTACAGCTTGCATGTTTTTTAACTTTTTTTTGTGACGCAATTCGTAGGATTACATACATTGGTCATCATTATGGCGTAGGCATCTATAAAATCCAAGACTAGCAATGACTACTTAGAATAATAGAAGTAGGTATTGCAATCTGGTGTCATTTTCAGTTCGGCCGGATTCCATTGATCTGGCTGGATCGATTCGGAGCTGGAATTATTAAATCAATCTTAATATAAGCAGGTAGATTATAAAATTAAAACATATTAGAATATAACATCAACTTTATTTCCATTCCAATATTAAGAATAGACAACAAGAAAACAATTAAAATCTAGTAGATTTAACTACTAACGAGTAGCTCAGTCTTCATAAAGTGAATCTATGCCTGATGGAAAGCATGAGTAGCATCCAAGAGTAGGGGCCACCATCCTATTGTGAGTGCAGACAATGCAGCATGTTGACCTACACCATTACAATGTTTCTGCATCATTCTCCCGACCTTCAGAGGCCAGAAGAATGATGCAGATTAATTAGCCCACCGGTCATTTTAAGGTTGGCTTTCTGTGTGAGGGTAGTACTGCCCTGGTAGAATCGCCCCATTCAAGCTGAAATGAGAGTGGCTCTATTACCTTATATAACTAATACAATCATTAAAATTTATTAGCGTAGTGAAGTAGAGTGACTCGGCTTCGGACAAGTTGTTCGCAGAAACTACTCGCGCAACGCATTTAAAGTACTAACTTAAGCAATAGATCAATTATTTGCCAAATTCCGCATAGAAATCAGTGATGAAAGTACCTTAAAAGCTTACTTTGGCCAAAATCAGACCTACCTACCTTAAAACTTTTTTTGTAATTTTATCTTTCCTATTTCATTTTAATCTTTTCTGTTTGACTAATAAGTAACAATGATAATGTCCAATATTTCAGTATTAGTCTTGACTGTTATGGCAAACCTTAGCGGACGATTATGGCAAACCTTTTGTGGAGTTCTTTTGTCTGCAATGATGATGATGATTATTCTGTTCTAATAAAGTTCCTAATTCTAGTTATGGGCGATTCTCTGTAACCTCGTAATCGGCTGTCCTGACCGATTTTTTCAAAACGTTATTAAATAATTAAAAAAAAAACCACTCCTAATGAAACTCTAATACCGAAACTTTACGGACCCTTTGTTTTTAGAACCATAACTATTTTCAGTTTTTTTCTAGACGTGATAGAAGCTCTAAAAATACAGTCCCCTGGCTGTCCCCATCACTGTATTTCCACCTAGAAATGAGATTTACGAAGAAGTGAGTGATAAATGATGTATTTGGAAGTCAATATCATAAAGAAGAATAATTTAATTATATCATTTTCGTAAAAAAAGGTTTTATTACGTATTTTATTTAATTAGTAGAATCCTGTAAACTTTGTCCCTAGAATTTTTATACAGTCCCCTGCCAAATATTTAAATTCATAATTAAAAACAACTATCATATTTACGATATTTTATTTAAGTCACACGAAACGTAATTGCTTTGAAGTTAGCAACCTTGCCGAATGCGGCGTTGATATGCCATTTTGTTTAGTGTCAGAGCGTCATTTGTGAGGTGAACAAGCGTTTGTATCGCTACCATGCACAGTCCTCTGGTAAGTCATAATATGTATTTTAATTAATTTAATAATATCCAAATAAAGATTATTGTTGCATTATTTATGTCTCAATTGAACGGTACATTCTTAAAAAACTATTTTACATCAGTTTTGTAAATATTGTGAAATTTAGCCGAAAAGCACAGTCCCCTGGCAACAGTCCCCTGTCTGAAATTGCAGCAGGGGACTGTTTTACACAACAGGGGACTGTGTATTTTGCGTATTGGTTATTGTATTGTTTATGTAAATTCATCCGCTAGTTTGTTTGACGTAAAAGCGACGGGGTGTTATAAGTTTGACGGGTCTGTGTGTGTGTGAGTGTGTGTGTGTGTGTGTGGCAGTGTGTGGCATTGTAGCTCCCGAACGGATGAACCGATTTTGATTTTGATTTTTTTTTATTTCAAAGATGAATTAGTCGGGAGTGTTCTTTGTTATGATTGATAAAAATCGGTCCAATATGGCCACTGCCACAAAATGGCTGAATATATATTTTTTAACAACTACCCAATATGGATATCAAATGAAAGGTCTTGAATAGTAGAATAATGTATTCAATACTGAAAAGGGATGAGGAAAGGAGGCAGGCTTGGCATTATTTTTATCATTTATGAACTTAAATGAATTTTTAACAGGCTAATCGAATGCACGTGATACTTATGGCTCCTACAAAAGAAAAAGTTATCCCGAGAGGAATTACTACAGAAAAAGAGAGAAGCAGAAAGATTGTTACCAAAAAGACAAAAAATGACCCCCTTATAAGAGAAAAAATGAGAGAAAAGGAGAATTTGAAGTACCAAAAGAAAAAGGTTTGCGGAAGTTAGTAAAGGATATGACACGTATACTGAGTCAAAAGAATAACACTGAAAAGCATCACTAACACTATTGTACGAGAAAATACGCCGTTATCAGACCTAGAAGCAGATACTCCGCCTTCAAGACCCGCCAGTCCAGTTCCAGTGCAAATATCTCCAGCTCGAAGCCCAGCATTTTCAAGTGCTAGTCTACAGCAAAGAAAAAAAGAAGCCAAATAGCAACGACAGAAGTTTAACAGGGAAATAAATGAAAATTTCGCACGCTTAGAGAAAAAACTTGAGAAGTACAAAAAAAAACGAGAATAGAAAGAAAAAACAAAAAGAACGTTGAAGATACGCCTAAGACAAAGATGTAAAAAATGTTAGACGAGCTTGACCAAAGAAAAGAAGTAGTCAAGAAAGCGTTGTTTGGCGACGTTATTAGTAAGCAGTTAAAAGAAAATGATTCTACATTTAAATGTACCAAAGAGAGACAAATCTTAAAAAAAGTTGTAACTGGAAGTGTTCTTCAAAAGTACAAGCACTGGATACTTAAAAAAATAAAGTCGTTGTCTAGACCCGGAAAAAATCTAATCTCATTGGCTTAGAAGTACCTAAAGCTAAACGATATAAAACACCTGATAGTTATAAAGAAAGTTGTTTTTTCTGTTCACTTTTCATAAAGAAATTTTATTTACTATTGTTGCGAAAATATTTAATAAAAAGAATAAACAATTGATTAATGTAATATGACTTTTTTCTAAAGTACAACAGTCCTCTGTCTCACTTAACAGTCCCCTGTCATGATTTTTTGGAAAATCGCTAATAACTTGGAAAATATAAATAGTTTCAGTGGACCTCTTTATATACTTAAATAATAGTTTATTATCTTCGAAAAGGAACACGGTTTTTTAGCAAATGTTAAAAAAAAATGCCAGGACAGCATTTGTATGGGACCTGTACGAGCTTACAGAGAAATGCCCTTATATAATATGATATAATATAAAAAATAAGGTAACTCAACCAAATTCACCAAATTACCGATGAAGTATCATTACATATTCATATCATTATTATAATTTTACTAGCAGTGTACAATCTACCATGTCAGATTTCAATAAACTACCCACTAGTTCCTTTATTTTATAGTACTCTCTAGTGTTTATATTTTAGTATATTACATAATTAACTACTATGTATTACATTAAAACAGTTGTGATATAAATAATATTAGCTACTGAACAAACAAAGCTGCTCTGCCATCAACCTTTTGTTTGCTGTGTAAATGTTATGGTTTGCTTGTGAGCCTATGCTAATATATATTACAATTGATTATGTTAATCGGCCTACATGAATAATGCTGTGCGTATAGTACAATTAAACAATTCATTGAAAGAAGAGGACAGGTACACTGTTTCTTCTGTCTTTACAAATGTACTTCCAATAGCTTGTGTAATAACACAGAATACATAATAGTACCAGTACAGAAGACTCACTCCGAAAAGTAAATTAAAGTTATAGATACCCTCGGTGTCAAAAGATTAAGTTCAATTCAGATCGCACAGCGCCGAATCACTACGATTATATTTACCTACAATTGCGTCTCTTTCTATCGTGTAACTTTTAACTGTTCTGACGATGTCTGTTCGACCGGCGTGTCTGACCCGGCAGGCAGCCGGCCGACTATACCTAAACTGCGGAGTGACACCCCCCTGGTAATAACTTAACTTACGCAACGTAACTTTTAGGACAGAACCAAATTTTAGAAAAATAAATTAAGAATTTTATTTGTTATATTTTATGATGTATCCTCAGATGTTTCAAATATTGCTCACTATGACCTTTTATTAAAACTTAAAATTGTTGATGAAATAATTTAATAATACGTTACCACTTATCATAGCCTGCTATTCCTTTTAGTAGATAAAATAGATCAATTTCGGTACACATCAGTCTGCATTGTTCAATCTCTATAAATAAGATCGTCTGTGTATATAAATAAAACACATAAAAATACAAACTTTCTCTTATTTAAGTTCAACCTGTCAATTCCTGACGAACCTGATGTAACTGAGGATACGAAGCGTGTACTGAATGGCGAAGTAGTGGATGCGCTCACCAAAGTGTTGTGCATTGAAATCTCGCTGCACACTGTCGACGGCGATGACATGGTGTTAGAAATCTGGACGGTTAAACTGGGACCCGGCAGCGAGGTCTGTTCTCCATCGACGGTGTATTATCGGATGAGCGTTATGCTTAAATCCGCTCTCACTATATCCAGAATAACGCCAGCGTACAAGCTTTCCAGAACACAGCACAATGAGACTTATAAAATCTCACACAAGATCTACGGTGGTGAACCTGACTACAATATTCTAGGTAGTTTCTTATTTTGTTTGGTTGATTCTCGAAAGCTTCATTGATCAGATCCATGATAGATATTATCATCATGTACCAAACCAATGAATCTTCTTAGAATGAACCTTTTAATTGCTACATTGCTTACATTTGAATGTCATGATGTTAAATGCAGGCGATATTACTTTATATTAAATTATTTTCTATTTTCAGGAGAGAAACGCAAGACCGTGAAAGTTAGCGAACTGAACACACCTATCGGCACTTTGATCGTAGAGGTTGTATATCGTACAAAAATGACTATTATGCCAGAATCAAGACAGAAAATTGAACAGCCAATGCCTACAAATGACATTATGGTCAAAAGTGACCACTTCATTACAGAAAGTCCAAAGTAAGTTTATCAGTTTATTTCGGATGATCAATCGTTGAAATTTGACTTCTATATTAAACTTTATTTAAACATCACCTACATAAGAATAAACGGGGAATATAGGAAGTTCAAAATTGTAATATTTATAAAAAAAAAATTGTAATACATAGGTCATGGCTAACACGTTTGGAATTTATTGTCAACTAAGTTCCCCCCCCCGGCTCCGCCCGCATGTAAAAAGTAGCCTATGACCTTTCCCAAGTTCAGTTATATCTTCATACCAAATTTCATCAAAATCGGTTCACTGGTTTAGGCGTGAAAGCGTAACAGACAGACAGAAAGACAGAGTTACTTTAGCATTTATAATATCACTGGCTGATGCCCGCGGCTCCGCTCGCGTTTTAGAGGTATCAAAAATAGATGTTGGCCGATTCTCAGACCTACTGAATATGCATATAAAGTTTCATAAAGATCGGTCAAGCCGTTTCGGAGGAGTATGGCAACGAAAACTGTGACACGAGAATTTTATATAATATCATAAATACTAAACGTATAAAACATCACACACTTTACAACTTTTACTCGTATCTTAAACCTGACTAATCTGCAACTTTTATGATTCACCACTCTCCGGATACATATCCCCTCGGCTCTAAATTAAATTAACTGTCTGAGGGCAATAATATTGCTAAACACGCTAGTGTAACAGTACTCAAATTGTGTAATCATTTGTTAACAATTGTATTACAAAGAAAATGGTCTCTTTGTTTCGTTTGCCCGCTGTCTTATATACACTCATAGAAAAGTTGCCCTAGGTGATTAGAAAAAATCTCTGAGGGTAACATACCTACAATTAGCGTCTCCGTGATTCGGAGGTTCCGTTTAGCAGTCGGTCTCGGTTGTTATCATGGGATAACAGTCGTGAAGCTTCGGGAGGGATAAAAACATCCAAAATCAAGATTACATAACCACAACGTTGTCTTGCCAATCCCCAACTCGCAGTCGGCCAGCGTGAGGACTTAGGTATGGCCTGAACCCTTTCCTGAAAGGAGACCCTCAATGATGTCATAGAATGATTTCGAAATCTTGATGTAAAATGGTGAAATTTTTGATTACCTTTGTTATATTTAAGGAAAAATCGCCAAGAGAAGAAGGAGCTGGATCTGTCCAAGCCATTGACTGCTGGAGCGTTCGTCGACACGGTAAAGATCAAGGAGTTACATGACACGCTCAGCCAGCGACTCCCACCTGAACCACCCATGGCGTGGCTACTTGCTGAGAAAGAAAAACTTGAAAATGTAAGTACTTCAATTATGATAATAACACAGTTTTTAGGTCCATATACCTTAAAAATTGGCCAAGTGCGTGTTAGGCCACGTTCCGTAGTCACCCATAATGGTAGGTAGATTTAAAATCTTGTCCAATAGATAATAAAATTGTTATGTTTACTTATTATTTATTTATTTATTTATTTAGAAAGTGAGTGCATTTTATAAGTTAGACCCCTAGAACTCCTGAATTAAAAAAGATATCAAAACCGCTATAGTTTGCCTGGATATTTTAATATATGGACTACTATCATAAAAAAATTCAGATTTTTTGAGTCAGCCGTTTAGCTTTTAGAGGGGGGAGGGGACTCCCTGTTTTTACAACTCGCAAACGAATACCTAAAGCGAAAAATCGTTTCGGCAACCTCGCAATGTTTATAAAATACCTATCTAATGATACCCCACAAGATGGGGTAGATGCTAGAAAAAAAAGTATCCCCACTTTACGTGTAGGCGAGGCACCCCAAATAAAATTTTTCGTATTTTTATTAAGAACTTTGTCGACGTAATTATAACACATATTCGTGAAAAGAATCATCTTTCTACCACCAACCGTTTGAGCAGTAGGTCGAGGACAGATGGACGGACGAACATACGAATCTATAAGGGTTCCGAGTCATGAACTACGAAACTCTAAAAATCCCGCATTTAATTAGAACAGATCTTTATCCATAAAGAAGAATAAGTTTATCTATGCAGGTACTGTGCACAAAATGCAGATACACACTTTAAAGTTACAACTCTCCGTTTAGTAGTGAAATTTCTAAAAAATTTCAAAAGTAAGTTGTCCTTTCATAATCAGAATGTTAAATCTGTTTCAACAAAACCTAAAAAGTATATTTTACATTACTGCAATTAAAATATAATACAGTAGGTATTGTGTTTAACGAAAATGTCATATAAACTCTGTTGAAATTATCAAAGATGATTTATTTCTGTTGCTGCTACAACAGTCAAACATATTAAACAGTGTAAAATAAATATTAAAACAAACATTTTTTTGCCCGTTTTTACTCAATATTGATAACGACAACAACAACGTAGACGCTTGAAATGTATATTGATAATGGTACGTAACACTTATTGCTCGAATCCGGCCTTGGACTTGGCCGATTTTTTATACTAATTTATTATATACAAGGACTCCTGCTGTCAGAATTCAGTATAGTCATGATTGAAATAAGAATTAATCGCGCTATGATAGACATTAACTACACCGACCAGTACAACCAGGTCGAAAGATCACGTAATTCCAAGGGTATGTACATAATACCTATTGATAAGAGCTGCGCAAATATAGGTACAGAAGTTAAGATTCTCTTATTTAAAAACTCTTCATTAAATGCTTTTGAAGTATTGGTTTAAAGTGAAACGTGACATGATAAAATGATAAAACCTTACTGAACACAAATGTCAAGAGACATCACATATCCATCATCAAACATGGCCGCTGTGAGCTGTGAAAACCAGGTCATTCCTACGCACGCACAGCTGAAACTATTGGGCGCAGGAAGCTCAAATTTGGATGTGTTCCTTAAGGATCGTAGACGAGCACTAAGAGAAGATTTTAAAAAATTGCACTCCTAAGAAGGTGAAAAACGCTATCAAAATTATACATTAGAATAAAATGTAGGCAAGCCGCGGGCAAGGGAGAGTATTAGTATAAAATGATTTCGAAATGAAAGTTTGTCAGTGTTTATTTCCTCGTATATTGAATTACAGAAAATGGAATCTCTCACGACATCAGATCAAGAGAATGCGAACCGTCCTGGTTGCAGCACTGCCACTGATAACTCGTCAGCCGAACCCGTTAGCACAGCCACTGACGACACTTCAGCCCACGCCGTGAGCACAGCCATAGAAGTGCCAAAGAACAAGAACGCTGAAAAATATGCTGGATTAATGGTAATATACAAATTATTTTATCTTATTTAATGTAGTTTTTAAATTACTCTTAGACAATTTACTTTAGATTCATGCTTTAATATAAAAATTTTGAAATGTACCCCTCGCACATTGTTCGTGTTCCTTCTGCTTAGCCTCTTGCTACTAGAATATCGGTCTATAATATTATCATTTCACATATCTTACTAGGCTACTATAGTGTGGATAGTCATACTGCTTGCATTCGTAGTGATGGTTCCTCCCCAGACTTGAATTCTACTCATTATTTCTACCAGGCAAAGTAGAGTGATCTAGGCAAGCTTTAAAATAAAAAAACTACTAGCATATAGTCTTATGATAATGAGTTACAAAGAATCTTATGTACAATTACTAGTTCAGTGTTATCTAGTACATTCTTAAGAAAGGGCAGACTAATAAATCAAGTTTTATTATCACTTGTAAAGTTAAAACACGCAACACCAAGGTCAGTTTCGGAACGAACACTAGACTTTAGTAATCCTAATTAGGGTCCCTTTGTGAATCCTATGTGAATATTACTCAGTAGTGTTAGTTTCGTGAGAGCTATACGTACAGAACGAAAATTTAACTTTTTAATTATTAATAGAAATAAATATTTCGGACATCTTTCACACAACACCATCTAGTGCATCTAGTCCCAAATTAAGCAGAGCTTGTATTATATACATATATATCGATACCGGAAATTTCAATTGTCGTAAAGGACAAAACACGAGTTTTCAGTAGAGCCAAAAAACAAAAATAATAAATATTTTTGTCTCATAACTTTGTCAAAAAAAGTGCTATATTTATGATGTCAAAAGAGACTCCAACTATTTTTTCGTGTTCTATCCTTATATTGTAACCAAATAAACTAAACTTAATTATTGACGAAAATGAGCGTCCTTTACAGCCTACAAAAAATTAACTTCAGTACTTTACAACCAAGAAAAATTGGTTACGATAAAGTAAGATGTGTCGTAAACGACTATTTTTGATCATCATTGGGTAGTACAAGTCAACTAAATAAGAGACCAAGGGGGTAAAAGGAACAAAATAACTCTTATACTACTACTACTATTTAAGAAATAGGTAGTAAAATTAAATGATATAAAAGATTATTTTTATTTATTTATTTATTTAACAAAGTATTTAAACAAAAAAAATTCAAAATGTTACCCTAACTGTAACTCAAAATCCAAATTTCAAATAATCCAGTTTTAATAAATTATTATTAATTAACTCTATTAACTAAAATGTTTTTCAAAACAATTTCAAAATTCAATTGAAATAAGCAAAATAATTACAAATTTTGCTGACCAGAACTCATCACTTAAATAATGACATTCTTAAGTATTAATTAAATAACAAGTAACTTCAGTATTTTAAAAAAACTATTCAGTCTTTTAAATTCATTAATTAAAATTTGTTGTGTTGTGTTTTACATAGAATGTACAGTTATAAACGGCGTATTTCCTAGAGTAGTATAACAGAGTATAATCAGCCCCTGTGTTTTGGAGCCCCTGCAGCTTTGCCAGGTAGATTGTGATGTCTCTACGATTCCACCACTATGTCCGTCCAAGTACAGAATCAGAAAACAAGGTCCATACCATTAAATCGAGGTGTAAGACAAGAGGACGTTATTTCCCCGAAATTGTTCACAAATGCAATGGAGGATATGTTCAAGACGCTAAACTGGAAAGGACGTGGCATTTACATCAATGGCGAATACATCTCTCACTTGCGATTGGCGGACGACATCGTCATAATGGCAGAGAAACTGCAGGTAACAGATGCTGAATGACCTAGCTGAATCTTCTCTGCGCATCGGCCTACGGATGAATTTGGACAAAACCAACGTCATGTTCAATTAACATGCCGGAAATGGTTGCAGTATACGATACCGTTTTCGTGGTTGCTCAAAAATATGTCTACCTTGGGCAGACATTGCAGTTAGGTAGAAAAAACCTCGAGGAGGAGGTGAATAGAAGAATTTAGTTTTCATTTTTCATTCAGCATTTGGAAAGCTACGTCGTCTTATCGTTGTCGATCCCACAATGCCTAAAAACGAAAGATTTCAATCAGTGCGTCCTACCTGACATGACATACGGAGCTGAGACTTGGACACTTACGGTGCGGTTGGTCCACAAGCTTCAAGGATTGTATCAGGAATGAGGTGATCCGTAAGAGAACTAAGGTCATCAACAGAGCCCACCGGATTAGCAAGCTGAAGTAGCAGTGGGCTGGACATATTTGGTGACCGTTGGGGTAAAAGAGTTCTGGAGTGGAGATCGCATCTCGGTAAACGTAGTGTAGGACGCCCTCAGGTTAGGTGAAGTAACGACCTGCGTAGGATGACTGGCAGAAGCTGGATGCGAGAAGCCCAAAATCGATCTGAGTAGTGTGCAATGGAAGAGGCCTATGTCCAGCAGTTGACTGCAATAGGCTGATGATGATGATATAACAACATACTCTCTCCTTGAGGTGTTAGGCACTTTTTGCAGGTCGAATCTAACAGTAAGCGTATCTTTGGAAGTTAATTCCTGATGGATTTTAAATCTTTGATAGTGGGCCTTTTTTCCTCAAGGTGAACAGTCATATCGTTGATTTCTTTTTCTGTTAGTTATTCTATATTTCCAGCTTTTGTACAAATTACAAAATATAAAACAAAGCACAGATTGGGGCGTAAAGGTATATATTATCAAATAATACCTTTACGACCATTTAAATTGTAATTAAAAATATGCAAAAATGAGATTACGACCTCAAAAATAATTTAAACATAACTTTACCCTCTCTATTGAAAATTTGTTATACGATACATCCCAAACAGTAAAAAAAACGTGCTAGAGCTGTAAAAAATCCAGGTCGTAAGAGGCTTTTTTTTAAAGATAGAGTTTTGTTAAGTATACCAATCGATAGAGCTCGCGACGCTGATTCCGAATATGTATATAACTCATTTTCGGCAAAATGTCCTTTACGACAATTGAAATTTCCGGTATCGATATATATAGATATACAGTGTGAATTTTTGAGACGAAATAAAGAGAATTAAGAGTACCTTCATAAAAATCCACCATTACCACTCGATACTTGTCACAGTTGATACTTATACGTGTTCCTATTATTTACAAAATACGCTTAACACAACAGATGCATTAACAAGGATTTTAAATGATATCTATCCAAGAAAATTATCGGCTGCTACTAGCTCAGTACAAAAACGAGTGTACTTATCTATTCGTTAAAACGGCGGTAATTTTAAGCAATTTATTTCGTAGATCATCTAAATGTAACTTATGTATGTCTGTGTCTAAAATACATATTAAAATGATTTATTTCCGTACAAATGTATGTTTTTAGTACTAATACTCAAACCTCAGTCGGTCCAGTAGAGACTTTTCATCCTTATAATAAAACAGGATCGATTGGCATCAAAAAAAGTTTTTGTTTAAAATGACCATTTTCTTGCTGGCTGTACATTTTTTCCAAAATCTGTAAATGTAGTTCAGAATATCTTACAAAAATATGGATAGTCTCCTAAAAGCGTTTTCCTGTAACTATAATGGTTAAGGTACCTACCCTTACTGTCCCGTCTCAAAAATTCACCCTGTGTAGTTCGACAGTTATGTTGGTTTGGTCGTTATTGATTCTGACTGCCAGCTTTTCCAGCGCGGTGAATAGGTAGGATTGGTAGACTTCACAAAACTGAAAAAATGTTTTTTTTAAATTGAATCTACCAAAATGACTCCAATAGAATCCAAAAGTAGGGCTTACCATCCTCATTGTGCAGTGCAGACAATGCAGTATGGACCCACACTAGCAGTGGGACGCTTTAGCATCATTGTAGAACCATCACGTCTCCTTATGATGAAAAAACATCAGTTTTTATTCACTAAGGATTAGCTTAGGCGCGAAATACACACAAACGGCGTAAGGTTTAGGGCGCGGCGCAGGCGTGGAACGGATACGGCATGGACACGATTTAAATTATATAGAAGAGGCGAAGTGACGGCACGATGCGTTAATATATAGGCTGATTTCGTTGCGATAGCATGTCTTTCTCTTCAGAGGACGAAGATGCGCTTGCTTTGCTGCAACTCATTAATGTGCAGAGGCACAGAAGACATTGGATCCACCTTTTGTGAAAATTATCAGAAGAGTGTTTCTATATGGTATAATATTCTATGGTCTTCATAAATAACAAACACATTGGAGGGAACCAGTCTGTGCTGAAGCCGGATATTGTTTGACAATTTCGCAGAACTGTCATCTTAATACATTTTGTATGCAAAAGTTTTGAAGCGGCAACGTGTCTGCAAATGTATTATACATATAAATATAAGGAATAATAATGTGTTTTATAATTAATAGCATATCACATACATTAATTAGCTCACTAACGCCTAAACTATACTTATGGTGTAATGATTAAATCGTTCACCTCAATCTCCACGGCGCTCAGTATTTTTCGTTCTACCCCCCATATGGGACGACATTGTGTTATTCACAAATTGTTGTCCTTATTTTGGGTGTTTTTTGTATCCGTTTTATATATGTTTATAGATTCAGGTCTCTTGCGACAAAGAATATATTCCTAATGCGGGAACTGTGTTCTAAATAAATAAAAACTTAGCTTTTGGCTTGTATTTCAGGAAGCGTCTCAAACTTCGTCCTTTGAGGTTACTTTCTTTATTACTTTAATATCTTTTATGAACATTTAAAGCTAATACATTTATACTAACACTTGAGTATTGTTGGGGAGGAAGTTGTTTTAGTTTGGTATTAGTGGTTTTTGTTGAGTGAAGGTATACATTTTGTTTGTAGTTTAGTTATACTTTATTAAATCGATGACATACGTTATTAAAAGAAAACCCACTTGTACTTCTTAGCCGCTTGGCCTTATGGCATAATCAAAGTCAATATATATATATATATATATATATATACCTAAGTATAAGTCGATTTTGTTTTAACAACACATATTTGTGGTAAGTTAATAGTTAAATTAATTATTATTTAGTTGTGTTTGTCAATATTCAAAATTAAGTGTAACAGGAATGTAGAAAATGACAAAATACAATAAGTATCGCTGTTTACAAATTAATAAGGAACATGGTTTGAACAGGGTTAATATAATATAAGAGCTGGATATAGTCTACTTCTATTGCACGCTACTCTGATCGAGTTTGGCCTTTGTCCAGCATTGGACTGCAATGGGCTAGTAATAAATAAGGGGCAAGCGAATAGAAGATTCACCTAGGATCGGGTCCAGGAAATGGGCTGTTTTTTTTTGTTAAAAATTTAAGTCATAAACACGAGATTAGTTATTTGGTGCCATAATTTTGCCGTCCTATAATCCAAATATTAAAAAAATATCTCAGTTTATTCATGTCTCGATTATGGGATCTGCATTTTTATTGTATACTAGCTAACCCAGCAAACTTCGTACCGCCCAACTTTAAAATCCCGGAACTTGAACGCAGTGCCACCTACAGGGTCCAATTGCGAATCTAAACCATTCTCGAACCTACTTGAACACACACAAAAAATTCATCAAAATCGGTTAAGCCATTTAGAAGGAGTTTGATTACAACGAAAAGTGGCATTGATTTTTACATTTATAGATTACTAGCTGCGCCCCGCGGTGTTACCCGCGTATATCATTATGGTTGCTATGCAGGTGTGTTATGCATAGCAACCTGTGAAGTTTTGACAGGAGATAAACAGTGATACATTTTGACAACTAAGATTTAATGTATATTATACGTTTATATTATTAGCAGGATTGTGGTAAAGAGCCTAACTATAAATCAAAGAATAACCTTAGATAAGAGAAGGAAAAATATTACCAACTCCATTGAGGGCCAGTTTCACCGGTTCTAGATAAAGTTTCAGATGGTTTTCTAACACTTTTTAACTGATAGCAGTTAACATTTTTTTTTTTTTAAATGCTGATAGTTTTAGATGTAAGGGATTTATAAGCAGTTTTGAAACTGAGCCATATGTTGTAATTCTCATTCTATTGACACAGTAATGAGAATGGGTTTTGATTAGTTTATTAAATCACTGAGGAATGTTACTCAGCTAGGTATGTTAATGATGTAGTATGAATTGTTTATACAATTAAGATGACTAGAATTAATTGCATGTGTCATTTGTGTAACCAATACTACAATTCAATAGTGTATTATTTTAATGGTAATAATGATGATGGCCTAAGGAGCGTATGTCAGAAATTGAAAAAAAAGATGAAACCAGAGCAGGGGCCGTCATGTGAGGATTAGAGAAAAAGAGACAGGCAGAAAGGTAGTATTTTTGAATAAATAGTTACTTCAGAAATTAGAGATGAAATAAAAGAGCGCATTTGATGGAAATTTTATTAGCTGAGATAGTATTTAAGTAATGCATAAACATGTTATTACTTGGAAAAAGGATGCTATTTTTAGTATTTTTAGATAAACATATATACATTGATAAATGAAACATTATGTGTCATATAGAAGCAAATATAGCAATATCCACTTTTTTTTCAACCCGACCTATTTACAGCGCCACTGTCTACGTGAAATTTAAAAGGTTTTTATAAAAAATACCACAAATGTTTAAGAGTGTTTTTAGTGTTTTATAAATGTTATAATATAATTTATTCAAAAACTTATAGGTATTGGTACAAAAATGTGTTTTATTTCATTTGCCCAAAAATTGCAATGAATGGAGATTGCTACATTTGCTTTTATATGACTCAATATAAACATATGTATATACAAAGTATCAAAATCTGAGCTGATCAAACAGTAAAAGAGTTACAATAAGTTTGGTAATTAAAAAGGAATAATTTTTTTCTTACTTCCTATGTAAAAATAAAAGTTGGTTTTATATTCTAAATATATTTTAATCATAAATTGACGACTGAAGGCAACGTATCTTAGTATCACAAAGTATCAACATTTTAAACTTTCACCAAAATCCAATTCAAAAATTTACATCGTTCGTGAGTTCGTTTAGGCACATTTTCGAGAAGCTGATGCTCGTTTTCACCAACTATACTTAAACCGTCCTTATTGCCCTTACTAGGGACGTCGTAGATATGGTAGGTAGCCCTTAAATTTAAGAGACATCAAAGCACTTAGGTGTCCCCTAAAGGTTGTGAAATCGAAAATATCTCTGATACCTGTCTGACACCATAAATCTTTTGCCGTTGATATTAAGATCTGTTTTTTTAGGGTTGAAGTAAAAATTGTTTCTAAAGATTTGAAGTATTTTCAATCGTTGTTAGAATATTTATTTATGTCAATAGATTAAATAGATAAAAGAAACTCGAACAGATCTCGTATGAACTTTTATTTGCTTCATTACAGGAGTTTCCATTTGCTGACGGCAGTCCCATTGCCGAGTTGGCGAACTTTTATCAAGAATGCCTGCAAGCTCGCTCCATAAGCGAGGAATGGACAGACATCGTGATAGACTCCACATCAACCGACTCGGAGTCCCTCTCCAAACAGCTTAAGATGTTCGAGGACGCCGTCCCGGAGTTCGACAACATGGTTGCTTCTATGTTCAGCAACTCTGAGACGGGTTCTGACCGCTCCTAGACTGGCTGTAAGACTGTGTCATTGTAGTATAAGGTTCTAAAGCGATTGTGTAGTGCGAGTGATGCTAGCGAGTATTCACCACAGGAATTATGTAACACCGATATGGTAATACTTTGTTTTTACGCAGCTGACACTTATTAAGTAGTATGGACCTTATATCTTGATTCTTCTATACATATACGGCGTTAAATCGAGTGTTACTGTAACTTTTGAATAATTGCTGAGCGAGGTTATTGAACTTATAATCATCACATTATCATATTTCATATCAGTATAATCTAAATCACCTTCATTAACGCTCCGCTCGAGTGTCCGAGCACCCTCGCGTTATCCGCCCTGCACTCTTTCTTCAGAAATGTAAGGTATTTGATGGATTGTAGATGTCTATTTTCATACTCAACTTATTTTTACGGTTGGTGAGATTATCGTGTTTTCCTACTCTTAAAGTTCGACTTAGTAGCCCTAGCAATTTACAAAATTAAATGTGTAAATTCTAAATTTTTCATAAATTGTATTGGGTTTATCTCAAAAGATTCAACAAAGCATATGTTCTTGCACAATGCGAATGTTGGATTGTCTAACATCCAAACATTTACCATTGCCAAAGTAACTTTCGACATATGTAGTTTAATTTTACTATTTTCGTCGTCACAAAATTAACAATTCGTATTTTCTTAGAAACAAACAATTCTTATCTAATTTATTCTAAATCTTCGTTTAGTATAAATTGTGTTTGAAGGCCAATACACGTTCAGGTAATTAATGCTCATATAATGACTGACGCTTTCTAGGATAGTGTTGTATTATAGGTTATTGATAAATAGGCAAAAACGTAACTTAAACGTGCTATGTTTTAATTTTAACACTATCATTAATATAATTTTTGGCTTTACTAGCGTGGACAATCTTTAATAGCTAGAAGTTTTTTTAAGTAAAGAAAGGCGTGTAGCTATTTATTTATAAATGAAATCGTTGACAAATGTTGTATACTCGGTATTGTTATTTAAAATGTGTATATTAATATCTTAAACTGTGCTCACAGTTTATATAAATCAGTTAAAAATTAAAATTCTATAACGTTATTATTTAAATTAGACAAATATACATACATTTAACCTACGTACTAAAATGCCAGTATTTTTAAGAGCTTGTTTCTTGAAAATGTTAATTGTATAAGAACAATATTACAATATTTATAAGAATCACTCGATAGTATAAAATGGAACCAATATTTCAATAAACTCTAAACGAATGTAACTAGAACATTAAACTAACATACATTGATAATTAACAGAATTAGAAAACTTGCTCAGAAAATCCACTCATTACCGACTCAATATTTTAATGTCAATGGTTATGTTAGTGACTATAATTACTTTGTATACATTTATACATGTTCCATTTTACGATAAACTACGAAAAGTCAATACTGTCAACATAGAGTTATTCTAAATAAAAATAATGAATAAAGCTACCAAACCGCCTGTAAAGCCACAAAAAACAGTCCTAAAAAGTGCGATTGTGATTTAACAATCTACCTTTTAAAATCATACACTCATCTCGCGAAGTGCTTCAAATAATAATCTCATTGATAACTAATATTTTGCATGAAGACATCCTTCATCATTTATGTCTACTGAACCACTTCGTTTACATGACGCAATTATATCCAAGATTGTAAAAGGACCCGTTACCCGCACAATGAGAAACGTTGGTAGTAAAGTCACTAAAATAACTTCAGTCACATTATATACCACCGTTGCTATTGCACATATTATAACTAATGTAAGTCTAAAAGCTTAGTAAAATTATCATTCCACATATCTACGATGATTGTGAGATACGTTCTTGCATTCGTGGATGTAGCTTTTTCTATATAACATATTAATAATCATAGACAGTTGTTATAATAAAATTACGCATCATCATATACCCTTACAAACGTAGTGACGCAAATATAATAGAATTAATAAATTTCGAGTGCCTTGTACACCAACGATTGAGAACAATTATTATTTCTCATAGACGTGCCAATTTCTTTGACATAATTTTTTTAAAAAGCATCGGTCACATCTAGCCCCAAATATTTATTGATAGAACTGATTGTTAAATTTGAAATATATCTAGCGTAAATATTTATTAAGACATAATTAATAATTCCATTTTTGTTACATAAAGTGACAAAACAGATGTGACCGACGCCAAAAGTATAAAATCCTACATTGAATTTGGTTTTTGTTCTACAGTTATTTTTTTAGTGTATTGTTAATATTAAATTACTTTTGGATTTTTTTTTCATGCGAAGCGATAAATTTCACATCGCTAGTCAAGTCTTTAGATAGTGGTTGATATCTTAAAATATATGTTAGTTTTGCCTTGTCCTTATACCAGGTTATATCGGCTTTAGCCGTGTATAAATTATATGCTATATACAAAGTTATTTTAGAAAGAAGCAGAACCAAAAAAAAACAACTGGCCACAAATATTTAACGTTTTAGACTTGGTACATATATAAGTGGAATGTCCACTCCCATCGAACACTTAATTATGCAGTAGTTTAAATACGGTACAGTCTACCACCACCTGTAAAATACTTTATATACAATCTTAATTTGCGATAAATTGGTCTGTCTTAGAACCGACAATTTTATTAATGTGTCCTAACTATAAGATACTTTTAAGCCGGGTCTATAAACTAGTACTCGTGTATTACTCATAATTATATTTTAATAATTTTCATCAAACTTTAAAATACGTTTTACTATGTAATAACTGTATAAATGTCTTATTGAGTTATATTATGAACGTTTTGTAATGTCAAACGCATTCTTGATCATGATATTGTTATGTTATAAATAAAATATAATTGATCATTTTAATTTTTTTAACCATTTTACTAAAGCAATAATCCTCTTTCAATAATACAATCATATAAAAAATCCGATAATTTTTTAATTCGGCTTTTGAAATTGTAAATACAAAGAATATTTTTGTTACAATATATGAACAGTTATTTGTAGTAATTCGTACACCTTGTGAATGTCACAAATGTTGAAATTCTATATAAACTTGTGTACTTTTATTTTTATTAATGCGATGATCAATTTGACTAATGAAAATATATTGGTAACTATAAAATCATGTTCCGACTTTATTGTGATAGGTTAAGTTTATATTCATGTCTTTAGTTTCGGAACTCGCCATATTAATAAGTTATAAATGATAAGCTCTTAGATTTTAATTTGACTCGCTACAACTAAAAAAAATTGTTTGTAGTACGTTTCACCGTTACTACTGTAACACTTTTAATTTAGCAAATGCTCGAGAATAAAACCACGGCTGCGCAAATAGTTTTGGGGAAAGTTTATGGTGCAGTCATACGAACACTATTTGAGATAGTTCTCTACTCAAAAGTTTATGAAGTATCTCAGGGCATTATTCACAACTGCTGTCTATTGATCGGCAAGATTTATAAGACAAATAATCTGTACTTTAAAGTTTCATTGTTTATGGCCATTTTTTTTTCAATTAAGTTGTTTTTATTCTTTTCATGCTTTAGCATACTTTAAATTTCAGTTACTTAATGACACTTAACTGGAAATATTTAACTGTTTACCATTCTTACGGAATTAGAAATGTATAGAATAATTCTAGCATCTTTTAGATGAAACTCCTCAACGTGCAGGAATCTAAACTTTTCTATTATTAGAGTACAATCCACTACTTAATACTACAAAACGTAATAGTGTTATATCTTTTGCTTATTACCATAAGGTACTTATTACATTATATACAAAATTATAGGTACTCCTTTTTTCTTCGTGCAGAAATCTCCAAGGTTACTTCCAGTTGGTGGTTTTGTAGGACTCGAACCAACTATAACCGCACGCCGTCTCGGGTACTATAAGCCGAGGAATCAGGTATACCCTCGAAAGGAAGTCCCTGGCACCCCGACGTACCTCGGGCCACCTACAGCTTATAGTTGACCCCCTTCTGTGTGGGAGCCCCGATATTCCCTTTGATGTTCACAACAGGGGTCGCGCACCATCTGCCGCCACCCAGGCCTGCTTGTGCTAGGGTGAAAAATGACCTCACCTGTCACCCCCAGGCATGCGCTTATGGAGGACGAAGATCGTTTCCCAATCTCCGACTCCTGGATCGATGCGGTACCTAGCCCATTCTCGGGCCTGGCAGATCCCGCTCCGCCATTTCCTTCACTTAGCTTGCTCGCAGAAAGAGATGTCGGAGTTCCACGTTCCAGTTCTTATTTTGGCATTTTTTAACCTCCCCCTCCACCTTGGTGATACATGGTGGGGTTAAAAACTAACCCCCCCCCCCTCTTCTCACGTACGTGTATTTTCAGTACCTACAAAAATACTTTTACTTTATTAATAAAATACAGGTATAAGCATACTCACAAACTTTCGCGTTTATAATAATAGTAAGGATTTTGCGGCTTATTATCAGTAAAAGTCATTTGTTTTTGTATTGAACAATGAAACCAAAATCAAGTTGTATTTGGCACTACCTCTTAGAAGGTCGGTCGACGCAGGCCGCCGCGGCTATTTGTTATGTTTCGACCGATAATTTTATTAAAACCCTGTATCAAATTCATGAAAATTGTGTTTTAGCTGTAGTTGAAAATACAACTTATAAAAGATCATTTATTTATTAAGCTACTTAAAAGTCATGTTCCCATAAAAGTGGTGTTGTTTACGACTTGTGCCGGTTAGTCCTAAAACTTAAACAAAACAAGCCAACCATACTTATTCAATCATGTCCCTTCAAAGCTAACCCTTGAGGCTCTCAGTTGTCAATCATTAAAATCATTAATTTATTTCAACATTCACTGTAAATAATCATTAACTTAATTTAACATTTTATATTTCGTGTAAAAATGTATATTTTGATTTTAGTTGACTAAAGTTTGTGTGTGTAAAGTGTCCAGTCTGTTTTTGTGCCATTGTAAATGTATGTTTAATGTGAATGTTCACGTCTTGCTTCAAGAGACTATAAATCATTCTTTTTGGATCTATTGCCCGTATCCATGCGAGGTCTTTACAAGAATCAGTTTATTTTTTTCTAATAAATCCGCTCTGGCCATCTACGATCATTGTGTACTGCTTGAAACCATTTGTCAAGGAGTGATTCCAGTACTTATGTAGATAAAATAATATTACAAAGTACTTTCGAGGCGGAGTCAATACTATAAACGTTTGAGTCGTTTCTACTGTCTATATTTTGAACTTCTACTACAAAATGTTTGATACCGAAATAATGCTTATTCTCGGTACTTGTAGAGACATATCGATATCGAAACCTATCTCGATAGGATGGATCACCTAAACCAGATGTATTATCATCATAGGAATGTTCTCCATCTCCAACAAAATGTTTGTTTTAACTACCTCATAGAGTTAACGTAATAAAAAAATGTCTGAAACAATTATGGTTATGAGCAATAGACAAGAATTTTCAAATACAGATCTTAATTTAGAGATAACTTTCAGTTTTAGCCTTTAGAGCCTTTAGAGGGTTAAAATTATGAACTCTCATCATATACGATGTGTGACATGGTTGTAAGTATAAATTAGTATAAGTTAGTGTAAGTGAAAAACTAAATGTATTGTTTAGAAGTGTATATGCATAAGACTTATGTAAAAGTTGCATGATACAAACATGTTTGTATAATGGTTTATAAGTTTTCATTAATGGCTTCTGAAATATACTACAGATGTTTTTCAAACCAAACTTGATTTTGTTTCTTAAGGGCCAGTTTCACCACTTACCCACCATCATTTAATACCACGTATAGTGCGTTCCACTTGGCGTTCACAACGATCACGCTCACGACCGCAGTTTTTCCCGTTCCACTTGCTTGTGAGCGTTACTATAGTAAACTCAAGTGGAATGGAATAAAGAGCGTTTTGGGCGTGGAGGTAAATAATATAAAAATTTAAAAAAAAAAACAAAAGATTTAAGAGGTTAGGTTATAATGTAGATGTAAGCCTTGAAAATAATAATTAATTATTGTTTAAATCGACTTAAATTAAAAAACTTATAATTTAATTTTTATATGTAATATTAGTGGTGTATTTTATTAATTTATGTTCAAATGTAAATAAAATATCGTTTGCGGCGGCCATTGGATATTTGGTAACAGGTCTCATTAGTGCTCTAGAAAGTACTAGTTCAACCAGTTCAGATGAAGAATGGAATACGATTTTACGAAAATATGATTGTGAAAAAATAAAACCATAGACGTAAGTTTAACGGTCGCCATTTTTGATGCTTTGACATTTGAAAAGGCCGCCAATATTCTCAATGATCACCACGACCCACCTTTTTAAATGGGTCGTCGCGAGCTTCGCGTGAGCGTAAGTCATGATCATGACGTCATGAGTGACGTTTTGGCCGCGACCACAACAACCGCGGTCGTTAAGTGGAACGACTAAAGGAGCATTTTGATCGTTGTGAACGCCAAGTGGAACGCACTCGTAGAGGTAAAAAGAAATTATTACATTTAATTGTTTTATTTACAAACGAGTTTTTGTTTTTATTGTATTTTGATTTATTTCTAAAAGTATCGTATCGTAGTTCTAATCTTGTATTGCATTTATTAATTATTTTAACGGCAGAGGCACGAAGGCACGTTGGTGTCATCGTGCGTCAAATGGATTGCATGATTACCTTGATGGAGTCTATAATACCTTATTTCAAATAAAACCTTATGAAATGAAATATTAGCAAAGCTTATGTTCTTAGATGTTCGTATGTGTTTCTTCTTTAGGTTAATTAGAAGAAATACCAACACCATCAAGGTTTACAATAGTAACACAATCACTATTCACATTGACTTTTATTTTTTATATAAGGCTATTTGAATGTAGTGTACTATGGGCATTATAAAAGCGATCTAGATCAAATACGTTGCATTTAGCCCACACTCTCGACAAGAGCAAGTCATTTTAACACACAGTTTCAACAGAAGCTGTGGAGCTCTCATAATTTATATAATACGTTATTTCATAAAATTAGTCACATAGTTGAAAAGTAAATTAGAGGGTTATATGCTTAGTAGGTAACAGAAGTTCTGTGCTCTGATTTATCTTATTCTTGAATAGGATAAAATGTGAGATAATTTCGACTCTCACAAAAGGTTATTGGGAATATTTGGAATGCAATCCTCTAACAAACAGCTGTTCTGTTCTTTTGTTTCAATAAACTAATCAGCGTGTATTGACTTCATTCTTTCTATAATGAGTAGTAAGTCCCAGTTGCGAACGTTACTATTCTATTCCTCTGTTGATTTAAAGGGCAGGGCAGTAGTAAGCGCAAATCAAATGTATCTGCCTACCTCTCTCGGAAACAGCTTGACATTGAAAAAAAAAGTACAGAGAGGGTGGACAACCTACGGGAAATGGCAAGAAATCAGTATCAAGTGTCTACACTTCAAATACCATTGATTTAAAGAAACTTAATAATTAATAAGGTATGTACACTTAAATTCAATTCCGAAATTTTTTATTACAATTATCATTGTGATTAGCACATTTAAAAAGAAATCTTTGTGTTTTCCCTCCCCCAAGGAGGAAAAGGATGTGTAAAGAGAGATGTGCCGAAACAGGGCTGCAGGAAACAAATCCTATGATTTATTTCAAGTAATCATCATCAGCCTTTGACAGGCTGGTGATGATGACTCCAAAGGTTAAATATAGTTGGAGCAGCATTATTGTTTAATGTGTATTTTTTTCCGATTGTGAATATCTAAAGATGGACTGTGCAGCACTGAAACCAGAGCGTCAAGAAATATAATGGCATTATTTTTATAAATGTGTGTATTTAGGTACCTATGTTTACTTTCAGGCAAAAAGTGATGTCTGGGTCTCTGCGTAATTGGCCCGAGTCTGCAATAGAGTGCTAAGCTGAAATTATAGTTTATTTCTTGTAGATATCTACTGTTATTAAAAATCCTCGTTTACATTGTTGATAGATAGATCCCTACATTATTTAAAGTTTTAAAAAGTGTTCCACATTATATGCTTAAGTTTAAAAAAAAAGTTTTATTGTTAATATTATTTAAAAAAAAACGACAAAAATTTCACACAAGCACTTTTGTATTTTGTTGTACTAGACAAAAGTTTAACTATAAGAAATAAAAGCGAGGATCGCTAAAGAAAAAGGTGTAACTTCGAGGGATTACCTCGAAGTTACACCTTTTAACAATACTCGTTATGAAAATCTTTAACTTTAAGGAATAGGTAACTTCCTGTTAACTAATTTTTATTTATTTTAACAGTAAAACAAAAATTGGGAAGTAGAATAACATCAATTGACAAGCGAATTGATGTAATTCATAATATCAAGGAGTTAGAATTAATCAGCTGTTGTTAAGTCTGTGTTGTGGTATGCTTTGAGTTATGACAAAAATATAAACTTAAGTACACGAGTATATTTCTGTAACGTGTATTTACATACATGAATATTGTAGGTATAATAGCATATTATGTATCTATGTTATTACCTACTTTATTGCATCCTTCAAATAACAGTAGTTTTTTACTTTTAAATGCACTTATTTATATGACACCCAAATGCCATACTGAAATTGCATTTATTCTATTATTGTATACATTAAGATAGCGACAAAATTATAACATCGTAGTCCACACTTCATGTCGATCCTCACAATTAAGTCCTCAACTGTGTATAAATTAGTATCATAGATAAAGGTATATTCTATATCTATGATTAGTATAGTGCACACTAAATTACATATTAACTGCATTATTGACATTAAAAAGGAGTACTTTTTAATGTCAATAATGCAGTTACACTGACTTTTGTTGCAATAACGCAACTTCCACCGGGAGCACTAGTGGTTTATATTATACTTATATAATATAAAATTAGCATTTGGAGGCAGTCTAAACTGCAGTCGTCTGAACGAAAGCGAGTGTTCTCACTTCAATGTATCCTGTTAAACTTTTTTTTTTACTATTTATGGATGAAAGGCACTCTGTTAGATTTCTTTGTATTTCGAATAGAAATTGTTATTGTTGGGCTTATCAATAATTGATATTTGATTATAAGTTTGCTTTGTGTAATAAATTGACCTTAAGTAAACTTAAGATTGTTTGGAGCTCAGATTTACTGTAACTAGACATTCACAACAAGGTATAAGAACGACGAAACAAAGTTGTATATTTTTACATGGAATAATATGACTTGAAGTTACAGCTAGTTTTTAGCAAAAGGATTTTTGATGTGAATAAAAATACCATAAAATTGATTAAGAAGGACGACGCAGACAATATGATGTACCCTACATTTAATGATTCTCTCGATATGACGTATTTTAAACTTAGTTTAAAAACAAAGAAGAGATTGTGAAAAATACCATAAAGTGAAATATTATTAACTTTCCAAGAAGTACCATCCTTCAATACCCCTATACCTAAGTTTACTCAAATTTTTCATCTTAAAGGATATTTATTTTTCAAAAACCAATTCAACGTGAAGTATTCTATACAAATTTTCAATATTTGAAGTAGGTACTTAATTCGAAAAATTATAAACTAAATTTAAAAAGAATTAACGTATTATATTATTGGGTGGAAATGCTATGAACTTTATTTATTACTTTCATGTACCAGATTTCAGGTACAATCATCTATGACCCGACAGAAACAATAAATATCTATGGGGTAATTACAACTTATTCTATCCGTGATTAAATTATTTAATAACCCTTTAGTAAAAATCCCTTCATTTAAGCATAAAAATCAAAAACACATCCATCAACAAGCTTAGCAACTTGCTAAAACAATTAGGTAATAAATGCAAGCACCGGTATGGTTTGGGAAAAAAGAAGAAAAAGTTATAAACGTGTTTATAAAATCTTTTGGGTTTTCCCTCAATTTCTCTGGGATTCTATTCTTTTTTTTTTTTTAATATTTAAGCCTGCCAAAGTGACTCTACTCTGCCTGATGGAAAGCATGAGTAGAATCCAGGAGTAGGGGTCACCACGCTTATTGTGAGGGTAGACAATGTAGCATGGTGACCCTTACCATGGCAGCCAGGTTTGATTATTCTGCATCATTCTCCCGGCAAGAATGCTGTCATTATTAGGATGGTCTTCTGTGTGAGGGTAGTACTGGCCGGGTCGAGCCGGCCCATTCGTGCTGAAATCAGCGTGGCTCTACTACCTACAGAATTCGCGAGGAAACCCTAGCGATTACACAAAGAATATTGAACAATGCACTCCAAAGTAATCACGTAAAAATATAATCCAATTAAGAACCTCCTGGAGTCTGTTAACAAATACTCAAACATATAATAAAATATTTAATTTTAAATGCGGCACGAGAATAGCAAGGAGAAATGGTGAAAATTAAGTCATCATTAAACGCACCACTACCCTTGTTATTATTTCTACGATGGCAGTAAACCTGCAACGTTCCTGTCAATGCTCAAGATTTTAGCAATAACGGGAACGTTTCTTAACAAAAACATAAAACCGGCAATGCATTATCTTACTACTGGAAGAATCTAATCACTGACTTCCATCTATTATTAGGCTATGACTCAAGGTGTACCTTGCAACAAATTATCAACAAGAACTAAAATAGTGCACAGGTCTTTGGGTGAGACCTATTAGTGCATTGACTCGTACCTGGAGTACTAGGCTCTCAGACATACGGAGAAGTTAATTTGTATTTCTCTTCTAGATTGTCTGGGATGTGTATATAGTGTGTGTGTGTGTGAACTTTTATAGGTTTAAGTGTGTGTTAAGTTACATTTCGAAACTCTACTTAAGGAAATTATCTGCATAAATATGCTTTTTGGAAAAAAATAAGGAAAAGAAAATACGTCTATAACGTAGAAGTGGATGCAACTGATCGTAGAGGTGACCGTAGAAACACTAATATTAGTTTGCCTAATATGTACGTACGTAGGAATTAAAAAAATATTTATTCTTATTAATAATAAATAACTATATAATTTGGAATCTCCCGAATTTAATACATACAGATAATTTAATGTATCTACTAAACGCAAGATGACTCTGTTTAAGAAAATATCATTCGGAATCAATACTTAGCAGCTTTAATATTACAATGTTTTTATTATCTCCTGTATTCGTAAAAGAGCTGACATTTTAAACGTTATTTCTTGGTTTTTCATTGTTAATATAAGTGCATCTGTGAGAAGCAGTTGACCTAAACCCTGACGTCATGCTCGCATTTACCGTGCCACTTGCATCGCAGTTCACACCAATGCTTCCAAAAGTGCAGCTATCGCATGCAGTTGTACCAGGAGATCAGAATCTTACAGGAGCATCGCGTTGCAATTCTGAGGTACCTCGATAGGTACTTTAATATACAGTCGTGGATAAGCACTTTCTCGCTTCCTCCTAGTGTTGCTAGTTTTATTACCTTCCCGCTTGCACTAGACCGTTTTGCTATTGGATGGGACTGAAGGTTTCAGTCGTCTGTCATCACATACACACATTGACTTTTATGAACTCTGTAAAGTTTAGTGTGTGACTATGCAGTGTACCAGTTGTAAGTAAAACGCGAGATCGGTTTTTGTAATTTCTCAATAAAAAAAATTGTGTGAATTTTAAGTCTCAGAGATAGCCCAAATATCGTCCATTATTGATCTAATTTTAATGGTTTTGTTTTATTTAATATTATAATTCGAGTAGGTAGTTTCTTGGTTAAAATGGTCATTAAACCTATAATTAAAATTAAGTTTTTAAAATTTTCAAAACAACCTAGATTTATTTTTGTTTGTTAGTTATTCTCGTCTCCGGGTGACCTTTGATGCTGACGACTAAAATTAAATTGTAGATATAACTGAGGTTATCAACTGTTCGTATTATCATTGAGTCTGGTCTAAAGACGCAAACGAACACTAGTTCGATATAGGAGTATTATTTAATTCCTTTCGACATTATCATTTTTACTTTAAGCTAGATTAGCTTTCGCCCGCGGCTACACTAGCGTGTATCTCGATTATTGCAGCAAAATGTAGCCTATGTATTATTGTGATATTTAAACTATGTTACTGTAAAGTTTCATCCAAATCTGTTCAAATATTATTACTTGGGTAGTAGGTAGTTGGCATTTATTTATTAGGTAGATAGTAGTTGGCATTTATTTATTAGGTAGGTAGTAGTAGGCATTTATTTATTACTTTAGACGATTTAGGGGATAGGGATCAACCAAGCCTTGCCAACATAATTGAAAATGTTGGTTCATTTTATTACTTTAGATTCTTAAGTAATATTAAACGGAGAGAGGGATTAGTCTGTTTATTTATTTTTATTTAGGGGCCAGAGGGAGTCTAAAAGTAGTGTGGCGACTTCCACATGCAGCGCAAGCGAAAACATACCATAGCGCCATTTACCGAAAAAAACACTGAACCACAAGAAAACATGGAATGATCTACACTGACTAACTACTAATCCTGAATCGCGAAAGACATTCTCGCGCCGATTAGCATATATATAGCATCCCAACATCAAGTGTTGGGCAGTGACCCGCCAGGCATGATCACCTCGCCTGGTCGGAGGATAGTCCCTTTGTGATGGACGAGCACGACACCCGTTCCTCCACAGTGGTGACCCCGACGTGATTGGAAGCAGTTTGCAAGGACGCAGATCAGCAGCGCCATCTTGCTCACTCCCACAGCGACTACCGTCATTTTAGTCTCAGCGAGCCAGCCACCTCGGCCTCAACAAGGATACCATACGCAGGACGCGACGGCTCCAGCCTGGTTACCCCTACGGCCTCAACAGCGTCTAGGCACAGCACACTGCACCTACGGTCCACGTAAGAAGAGCATCTCTCTCCCGTCTATGCAGCAGCCAGCCACTACGCAGCAACCGCCCTGACTCACTGGGGATTTCAACGCAGCACCGTGCACCGCAAGCGTTTCCGACTCACTGGGATCAGCGGACTTCAGCCCCGACTCACTGGGACTAGCGGCATACAGTTCCGACTCATTGGAACTAGCGGCACTCCGTTCCGACTCACTGGAACTACTCACTCCTGGCACTGGCAAGCTCCACAACAGAGCATAAACAACTGACTAACCGTATCGACCTCCGGTCTTGGAGGGGAGTGATGTGGCGACTACAGCGCCATTTACCGAAGAAAACACGGAATGATCTATACTAACTACTAATCCTGAATCGTGAAAGAGACATTTTCGCGCCGATTAGCATTTATACAACATCCCAACATCAAGTGTTGGGCAGTGGCCCGCCAGGCATGATCACCTCGCCTGGTCGGAGGATCCTCCCTTTGTGATGGAGGAACACGACACCCGTTCCTCCACAGTATTAAAAATCGTCTCACGTTTTAAATTAATGGTTTCTTAGCAGATTAAAACCTAATGTAGTTTGCAAAAATCTTCAATGTCTAAATTTATCTTGATAACTTAAATCCTGCTCTTAAAAAACCAGTAGCAGTTCGAAAATAAAACAAGAATTAAATAAAAATTATGTAATGTTAATAATTATATCCAAGATACAAATATAAGGCTAAATTAATAAAACAAAAGTTTCGTAGTATTTAGCAAAACATAATTAACCGTAAGTATTTAGAAATAAGAGTAAGTATAGCATATATAATACGTTCTTTATGTTTAAAAAACAATCTCATGTGTTTAACATTTCAAAATCCTGTTACAAAAAGGCACAGTATGATTGTATACTCTATCCATATTTATTTACCCTAGAATAGTTGTAATATTTTAAGATTTCTGTGAACAAAAACTACTACTGCATTAATACAACAATAAGATATTTCTAAATCAAAATGAAACACCTATTAGGTATCTATAGTTTGGAACCGCTTTACTTTATTGTTATCCATTTTCTTCAAATCGATTGTAACTTCCTTTAAAATAATACAGCTTGTGTGATGTATGATCACTATTAAGCTAATCATCAAACTGTTGTATTATATTACAATAACGGACAGAGTACAATTGAGAAGTTTTAAGGTTTCGCTTATTCATTGATATTTATGGCAGACAATGAGCGGAGGTTCTCCATGTCGTTGTTAGCTTGATCATTTTGAAGTATACTGTACACTTTTATGTTCTGCCCAGTCATATTCTGAAAAAAAACAGTTACTATTATAATGCCTTTGGTGGTATAAAGAATAGGACCTATGGACATTTTTTCTAATTTTCTTTAGATTAACATTGTTATACTCCTTATATTGAAACGAGAAATACCCATTACCTTTACCATATTATCTTTACCATAAGAGCACATGGGGCAAGTGCCCAGGGTTGACCATCTTCAGGGGGACCTCCAACAAACCGACAACTTGATTCTCTTACACATACCTATAGTCTTGAAAATATTGTTAGGCATATTACATAATTTAAAAAAGTAACTGTTCGATACAATTTCATAGAAATAATTACTTAACTTGTAGTATTGTGATTGATATTTTTATTAGATTGACAAAAATTTTGGGCCCGGAAACTCATGTCAAGGGGGATGTGGGGGACCTTGGGTACATGAGTCATGTGCCCAAGGTCCCCCACATGGTTAAAGACCCTGGGAATACCTACATCATTCCTTTTACCAAAACCATCTGTATATTTGATAAATTTAATATAATTTGCCTCGCCCTTTTATCATTTATGGCCAGTACCAGTGTATTTAAATGCAATTGACGGTTTTAGAATAAAGGGACATCCGACAACGACGACGAATATCACTAACAAAGTAAAATAGAGTTTGCATAAGTACATCTATTTTATTCTGTATTATGTGTATTTCTTTCTAGTTGTGAATATTTTTTTCTAATTAAAGTCCCTTTATAAAGTTGTTATTTCTCCTTACTCACAAGTGTACCTACCTACTTCTTTAGATAAACTACTTCTATTGCTACTTTTGTATGACATATAGAAAAAGTAAGTACAGTATCATCCAAAGGAGCCGTATACGTCCGTATAACTGGAGCGTTAAGTTTCTTGGCCACCATGCTGCGACGGTGATGACCGAACACTGCATCGTGCAGCAACGCGTGGGTCATGCGGTGCCGGTCTGCTGAGCGTGAGACACAACGAACAGTCTTAAGTGCATCTAGAGCAATGTTCAGCCGGATACGTCCGAGGAAGTCATACAGAGAGTTTTCTTCGTCACGTTCCTGATGTAAATATGATTAAATTGTTTTTTTTTTTAATTATATAAGATTGTGGTTTTAATAGTAATATAAGAAATCTAATTCGTTGATTATATTATGAGTTAACACCTAGCAGATGGTAAATGATAAAGTTACTTAGAACTCATAAAAATCTTTCTATTCTATAAAAAAATACTTAAAAAAAATAAACCTGTAAAATTTTGACATTTTCATTGTGATGTCACTACTTATTTAAATCATAAACATATATAGCTCTTCAAATGCAAAGATATATCAGACGGCTGAACCGCCACTAAAATGATTGATGTTAGTGAATAATGATCATAAATTTATTCAGGTCTATTTCCTTGGGAACAGTGATGTTAAAATCATTCCAAATCCACTTTATATTCATAATTCTTAACCCAGTGGAACGACTGGGATAAAAAAAAAATTGGCCAGAATTATTGCCGTGTGAATTGAATTGAAATCTTTTCATATTCATACTTTTTTGGTAGGTATATTGTGGTTTAAATGTTGCGATTATTGTGCGACTGCCAATCATGAGGTCCCGGGTTCGATTCCTAGGTTGCGCCAAAAAATATTAGTGGGCTTTTCTAACCAGGAATTCTTATAACAGCCCTTTGTATAAAAGTCGGTGATGTTTCACGCCTGTATCTCAGAGAGCACGATATGATGTCGGTCCCGGTGTGTGAATGAATATCTACGGCTATTGGTGTAGGGAGTACCTAAATATAGTGACAACTTGATCCGAGCTCACTTAGCCCTAAGGGATACGGAGGTCTGATGTCAGTAACTCCGTGGAAAAACTGATATTCAGGTATAACCGGTTGAATTAGTAACCGAAAGCCCACTAATATCAGGAATAATAAAGGCTAGGAAGAAGAGTACGTTGTTTGCGCCTGAGCTCCTTATTGGCTGAATTTCAGTGAGAGCTTATGGTTTTTTTTACCATACCATGATAGTAATCAATAAATGATAAGATCTGGTACGCAGTATTGTCATCGAGTTCAAAGATTCTTAGTGTCTGGATGATGGCACATTTCAAAATATTATTTTCAAGTCCACTGGTGTAACAATAAATTTTTATTTTGTAAACATCCTATCTAACCTACTTAACTTTTTAAGTTTACGCTACGTACACAAACAAAACCAACATCAGTTTACCTTTTTCAGATGACGTTCTATTACATCTTCTTGCTGTTGCTTAATTTCCTTGGCCCAGCCCCTAAAACCAATGTTTTGTGCTAAGTTCATCATGTTCTATTTATTATTATCGTTAATTAAGCGTGAAACAATCACACAGTGTACATATGGCATTGTAGCAAAACAAAAGAACACATTACTGAGGGCTGAGTTTGTCATGTCTATAATATTATAATGACCAAATAAATTGTGTTCCCAGAGGAAATAAAGTTACACAATACATATCACAGACCGTTTGATATAAAACTATGCAAATTCTTACTATGAAAACAATATTGATGATAAACATATACTTATTTCTAAATTTCAATCAGTGTTACCCATGACTATTATTGTAAATCACGAGTAACGCCGTGGAGCAAGGCTAGTTTAAAAATAATTAGCCTACATTACTCCTGATGTCATCGGCTTACTGCCAGTGAAAGTCCCGTCAATTATTGTTATGGTAAGTTGCACACCATTGTTAAGGTTGAATGTACTCGATCCTTGAGAAATCATTGTCACATGTTCTGTACTACATTCTTGCAAATAAAATTATTGAAATAATAATAATGTTTAGTTAATAATTTTTAATTAATAATTTCAATATTAGTGCAGCCGTTCCGTAGATTACCCGGACCAAACAGACAGACGGACAAAAAATAAAAAAAATACAATTCGGTGTAAGTACCTTTATATACTTACCTACATATTATGCATTTAGTAAAATACAGACTCTTCGATTTTATTAATTTATATAGAGAAATAAAAACCAGACATCAATTATATTCACAACCCTTAGATTTGCCCTGTGTAGGAGCAGAATCTACGACCTGTGGTGTGTATTCAGGATCAACTAGCAAGCTGGAAGCAGGTTTTACATCTGTAGGTACAGAATTAAGAGTGCATATTAAATTTCATAAGTACTTACTTGCTGATATCCAGAAATTCATCAAGTATAGTTTCGTCCTCAGGCGTGCACCCCGGACTTTGACTTTTAGTTTCCGCCCAAACCTCATTAAGTTTTAACGTCAAATAATTGGAGCAGAGTACTAATATAACCTAGAAATAGTTTTGGTATACAAAGCATTCTGGTAGAATTTATTTTAAAACCTTTAATCTCAGAGCTTAGACTTATATTGTAGTGTAGTTGCCCGTAAGAGCTTGCCTCCGGGTGATAATGCCTGCAATTGTACTTACATATGTTCTTACTTTTGAGTTATTTTATAGGTATCTGGTGTGCAATTAACCTATTATTATTATCTAACGATAAAAACCATGTAACGAAAAAAAAGGCTATCAAAAGATGTTTTAAATTAAGTCAGTATTAATTACAAATTCGCCTAAAAGGAAAACTGCAAGCGACTTACCTCATCCTTCATACTCAACGCTATATTTTTATACAACTTATAAGCTTCATCTGCGAGGTTTGCTTTGGATGCTAAGTCTTCAGATAACATATGCAGTAATGCGAAAGCCTGAAATTGTATCTTTGTAAGTACCTACTTACTCTGGATATGTACTAGTATCTCGACACGCGCTTGGCTAGACATTTGGTACAAAGGAAAAAAATTAAAGGTCTATTAACTCTTGAGATCTAGATGTACGCATGTGTACAAACTTTTTTCAATACGCATTTTATTAAGACTTTATCTAATGTTCCAATATCTAAGTCAAATGCTAGCAACAGAACAACATTATAGGTACTGTATGTGTATTGTATATATTATTACATTTCAAGTATAGTGTCGATTTATGTACCATACATATAGACAAAATATTTGATGTTACAGTATTTTCGTATCTAAGTAATGAATTATCCCCCTACCTTCGACATTCGAGAGCCAGCCATACCGGCTGTAGATATACAAACTGGAGTACGATGACTTCGTATATACGGATCATAGCTTTCTTGCTTACGAAACACTTCAGACTCAAGGTCTGCCATAATAGGATGTTCCAAATCTGTTGATCATTAGTAGCAGTAGTATATATCTGAGTTCTGTATAGACATTATTATCAATGTTAATGTAAATTATGTTTTAAATAGAACACTAAGAGCATTTCTTTTAATATTGTAGACAAAACACGATTAAATCAATAATTGTGGTAGGACCTCAAGCAAGTCATAAAAGAAAAAAGTTAAATGCGTGAAAGAGAATGTCGAGTCATAGAAGGATGATTGCATGTGTACTAAAAATAATAATTACACACTAAGTGTAAGAAGAAAGTTATTAATTTAGTTATTACATAGTGCCTGGGTAACCGAGCTTTACTCAGTTACCACTATTTATATATACCATATATTCTCTCAAGTAGCTGTACTGTAGGAGTACTTACCACCAACCAAGTGTTACGGAAAGAGTAATATAGATGTCGAAAGCAAAGCTAGCATAAAAAGTCGAAAACTTGCGTTTTTCGAAACATTTCGAGTAATCATAGCTTTCTTGCTTAAGAAACACTTAGTAATCTAGATCGATGTTTCACCCTCAAAAACCTTCAAATATCAAATTTCAGCGAAATCGTTCGAGCCGTAATAGATAAGCCAGTGAGTAACAGTAGTGATAGTTTTAAGAAAATATACTAAAAATCAATAAAATTAAGAATCAGCTATTTCGTTACTACTAAAATACCTTGTAGAACGCCTCTTTCACTTAATTTTATACCTCCTAACTCACACTCACTACGAAAAACTGCGGCTATCAACGCAGCAACTGTCGCTCCACGTTTTACCAGAACAGGACTCTGAAAAAAAGCAACTGTGATGAAGAAAAGCAAAACCATTTCACTTCATATTGAAATTGACGTTTAAAAACTTATGAACTCAATTAAAAAAATTGGCCAAGTGCGTGTTAGGCCACGCATAGAATAGGGTTCCGTAGTCACCCTTAGTGGTAGGTGGATTTAAAATCG
Source organism: Phragmatobia fuliginosa (assembly GCA_932526445.1). Classification (NCBI taxonomy): domain Eukaryota; kingdom Metazoa; phylum Arthropoda; class Insecta; order Lepidoptera; family Erebidae; genus Phragmatobia; species Phragmatobia fuliginosa. The sequence goes on along the minus strand of OW052057.1, from coordinate 23,702,198 downwards.
TGTCCATTAGATAATTGTTATGTTTACTTATTATTTCTTTATTTATGTCCGAAGTTTTCCAAATGACTGCATTTGACAAGTGAGGCCCCTAAAACTATTGAATTATAAAAGTTATCTAAGCCGCTATGGTTTTCCTTTAAAGTTCAATATATGGACTACTATCATGTTTTTATTTCAGATTTGAGCCAGCCTCTTAGATGTTAGGGGGGGACGCCCTATTTTTGAAAAAAAAATGCGCAAATGATCTTAGCAACCTCATAAAAGACCTATCTAATGATACGCCACACGATGAGGTAGACGTACCCCCAAACAAAAATATTTTTCGTAATGTTATTGTAGCCTTTGTCGAAATAATCACAACACATATTCATTCTTTTATCCATATTCAAGTTTCAACTTTCTGACTCTAACCGTTTAGGCGGTAGGTCGAGGACGGACGGACGGACCTACATGACGAATCTATAAGGGTTCCTACTCATAAACATTCAGTATTCATGCTAATAGTGAGGGCATGGTAATTACAATACATAAAGCCAAGATACCGCATTTGAGGCTCCAATACAAGCGCGCCAGGTAACTAGATGACCTACAGCATCAGCGGCGCGTGCAACATCACAAACCAGAGCGAGTGCTAAACATTGCACTGGTGGACGTGTCATCTGTAATATTACAATTGTAATAAATATTTGATTCATAAATAGAGTTGATAAGAATAGCTTGATTAAAATTAAAATGGAGGTTCATGACGTTAAATAAGTAGAACAGAAACTTAGCTTTAACAAAAAAAAAATAAAAAAAACTTTATTTAAGCTAAGTGTGTGTGTGTGTGTGTGTGTGTGTGTGTGTGTGTGTGTGTGTGTGTGTGTGTGTGTGTGTGTGTGTGTGTTGTGTGTGTGTGTGTGTGTGCGTGCATTCGTGTGTGTGTGCGTGCGTGCGTGTGCGTGTGCGTGCGTGCGCGCGCGTGTGTGTGTGTGTGTGTGTGTGTGTGTGCGTATGTTCTTGAAGGTGTATGTAATACTGTGAAGCAGCTGGAGTATATTTGGAGGAGTTCTGCAGGATCCATCTAATCTAAAGGGATGTGGTTTAGCCACGATTTCTAGCTCTTCTTAGTTCAGAGTGTGCTGCCATTCATTCGTAACCAAATTAACAAGTCCTACTTGTTAGGGGATAAAAAGTTAGTATTTTAATAACTCGGTTATATATAAAAGGGCCCATAGCCCGTAGTAGTCACTTAAAGATATAAAATACTATTATAGATAGACTTCTTGCTAATTATTGTACCTATAATCAATATTATCGTTAGGTAAATGAGATTCATCTCTTTCTCTTTCTCCCTTGTCGGTAGAGCAATCGCTTGTCTCAATCGCCTTACTTACTTATAGTTGGATAGGCCGAAGAACTAACAAGGAAGTCTTACAACTGGTATTTCAAGGTAGGCTATTATTAAATCTTATTGAAAACAGGAGAACAAAACAAAAGGCGCCTTTTATAATGATAAGAGATAATGATAAGACTTAATATTATTACTTTAATGGTTGCAAATTATTTCCTTAGTATCGCCTACAGTTAAAGGATGGATACGGGATTTTATTAGTACATATTCGACTTTAGATGTTGATTTATATGAAAGAGAAATGCGACCGTTACAACATCCTTCAAATTACTGTACACATAGTTTTCTAGACAGCGTTTCTTCAACTATTGACACTACTAAGTTATCTCGTTACTTTTCAAGTATTGCTACCACGCGAAAAAATTCTATGTTCACCTTGAAATGAATTACCCAGAGGAAATATGATTATTTATTTATTCATCTTGTGTACTTTCATCACTAATATAAGGAACGATAATGAAAACTTTAATTTACAGACGATTTAATTTTAAATAACGTTAGTGTTGGCGGCTGCTGATCAAGAAGTCTCGGGTTCAACACCCGGATCAAACCAAGTGTTTGTATGATCTGCAAATATTTGTTTCGAAGTTTGTAAAAAAAGTATATTTATATCCTTTCTCAAGCTCTATACCTATACCAAATTTCATTTAAATCGGTTAAGTACTTTTACCATAAAAGCTGAACGAACAGACAGACAGAATTACTTTCGCATTTATAATATTAGTAAGGATTATTTTTCGTGAAGTACTTTGAGAAACCTAAGCCAGGGGGACAAAAGAAACGGTCGGTTATCAATTGAGTACTAGAAGTAGGAAGCCGCTACTCTTCTCAGCGTACACAAGGAGTCATTCATATTCAGTTAGGTATTAAAAGGTTATTCACTCATAATAATACTTTTTAGGGTTCCAATCTTCAAAAACAAAGAGTAACGCATCGAAGGATCACTTCAATGTTTATCTGACGAAATTTTGTCATAGTTTTCTTACTTAAAATGTTTTCTTCTGAAACTATAAATTTGTAGAATTCGGGCTACTGAAAATATTAATTTCATATATTCTAAAGGAACTTTGTCCATCTGTTATGCTTTCAGGGATCAAAAGGGACCGATTTCAATGCAATTGGACGAGTAGATACCTACTTACTTTGTTATATTGGATTGTCAATACTATATATTTAACGCAAAGTCCGAAATTGAAGCACGTGGAGCTGTTGGGGAATATGTGCTGCGGGGGACTTTACAAACATACAAGTATCGGACACAAAGAATACCGGGTCTTAGAATAACAATTGAAGATCACACAAAGTATTTGCCCGTGTTGGATTTTGAACCTATAACACTTGGCGCAGTAGACCGCGGCGTCGCGACATCTTAAACCACCATGCCAAACGTGCAGTCAATAAAATTAACATTTAATCAAATGTAGTTTTGAGATGTAGTTTTAGATTTTAGAAGTTAAAGAAATTGCTATGAATATTTTTTTGTACTCGTAGTTATTATGTAATGAGTAATTGTTAGTCATTTACAGTTTTAACTACGTATTTATTTAATATGCTTAACGGTAAAGATTATGGACTTACAGCTACAATATCTAGGAGTTTATAAACGCCGTTGTCACGCACAAAATTCTTTCTGTATTCTTGCCTCCATATCACACCTTCCCAGATGAAGTTTAATAGTGCAATCAACCATCTGTGTAGAATATCAATTTATATAAAACTGTTTTATTACTTACTGAGTGACAGACAACGCACAGCTGTAAAATAACTACTGGGCGCTGGTTGGCATTCATGCATGTATGTATGTTTCTTGGCACTACAAAAGCATTTTAGAAAACTTCACTCTTAAAGGGTGAACAATGCAATCAAAATATTACATCAAAACACGTAGGTGAAGCTGCGGGCCAAAGCTGGTATATGATGTATGCTATGGTTAAATACGTAAATGTTTATTGATAGCAGTAAGTAGCTTGTCACATGTGATATTTTATATTTATTGTTCTGAGACTATCATTTAATATATTTAATGTGACTATCGGCCAACTTTCCTCGATACAAAAAATATCGACTAGTTGCTTGAAATAGAAACAGAGTATTTACAGAAACCATTTTTTTTTTTCAACACACCTTACGCGGAATCTTTGTTGGAATAATCTTGGGGTAATCGTTGAAACTTTTTATTCTCTGCTATTAATTCTTTGCTATAATATGCATGTATTATACATATAAACCTACACCACTTTCTTTCTATTGGTGAGAACTGCATTGAAATTTGTTGAGCAGTTTAGAAGATCAAAGATAAAAATTTACTTCATTTTTAACCAGTTACGACCAAGTCTGAAGAAAGGACAATACCTAAACTACTGATTTTAATGAATGAAGTGTCAATAGGTTCGCAAAGTAGCCTGGGTGACATACAGGCTACAGAAAGTATATGAAAAGTTTATGCATAGTCGTGTTAAAGTATCTCTCACTTTTTCTTATACATAAAATAAAGATAACGACTATCTAATACAGTTATATATAAAGTTCACTAACCTATCACTAACAATATAATTCTTCTCGAGGCAGAACAAAACATCATCCAGCATATCCCTAGCCAAATTATTGATACTCTTGGGCCATTTGATGCTGGGATACACTTTACAATTGACAGCGCGGTTTTTGTCTGAATGTGCTGAACTAGACAATAATCGAAGACAAACAGCAAGCACTGCTTGGCTCTTTTCAACAGGAGGCATCCGTTGGAATAATATTGTACTGCAGAGGTCTGAAATGAATAGCTACAAATATTGAACTATGGAAAATTTGGGAAATATAACATAATAATATATACATTTATGATCCGCTCGCAGCAATCTTACATAAAATAGCTAAGTGTTCGTACAATACAAAATTTGGGCAAATGCGTGTCGGGTCACGCATAGAATAGGGTTCCGTAGTCACTACGTGGGTAAATAGGTGTATTTAAAATCGTGTCAAATTATGTTTCCTTATAATTTCTTTATTTCTGTACTAAGTTTTCACAGCGTGTGCAGCTATTTAGCGCTTAAAGTAGGGGGCTGTTTTTTATCCTAATTTATATCTATTATATATCTAATTTATATCCTGTTTTATATCTAATGATACCCCACACGATGTTGTACACGCGAGAACAAAAAAACATTCCTACTTTAGATGTAGAGGAGGTACACTAAATTGAAATATTTGGGTGGTAAGTCGAGGACGAGTGGACGGACATGGCGAATCTACAAGGGTTCCGAGTCATGAACTACGGAACTCTAAAAACTGAAGTAGTTTTTGGAGCTTGGTAGACCCACAATTGAGACATCACAACGATGGTTCAAGAAGAATATAGAAGTAAAAGGTAAGAGTACACTTAATTTTACTTACGCAAAAGAGACTACGAGTATTTAGAAGATATGCGTATTTCTAAACGGAGTTCATGTTATTGCAACTATTGAGTAGTTATTTAAATAAGTGCGTTATATATTAGAAGTACAGTTTAAATTAGGGTGCTACCTCCTTCATATCCTTTAACGTATTTTGCAAGTCACGATATACACAAAGGTTTTATTAGCCCTACGTGTCGGTATACGGTGTAGGGTTGTTTAATTTTCTATAAATCTTTCATATGTACATAGGTATTAACTATTAGTCTTAGTAGATAAAACTTACGCATAAGTATTATAATGCCATGTGTATCGAATAGATCTTGAATAGAGGTTTCTCGTACAACGTTCTTTCTGTGATAAACAGCAACCTGAAGTAGTCTTACACACCAATACAAAGTTGAAACTTCGTACGGAAACTCTGTGTACCATTCTATATACCACATGATTCTGCAAACATAAATAATTATCACATCGTATAAACTTCTACAATAAAAAGACATGTTTTTTTAACATAGCAAACAGAAAAATATGAATACAAATTTGTGGAAAGAGACCTTGGGACCGCTAGGCATCCCCTGGTATTAAAATTACCAAAAAAAATTAAATATATTTTTTGTTTGGATTCTTTCAAAAATCCTCAGATTTTACTGTCAGTAATTTGTTTCTCAAAATTGGAAAACTCCACTTATCATATTCCACCCACGGTTATTGTTCTAGCTCATGCGAGTAACGCCGAAGAGTAAAGCTAATTTAATATAAAATATAAAATATAAAATAAGACTGCACGGTTGGCCTAGTGGCTTAAGCGGTCGCCACGCCGCTTATTACTACGCCAAGTGTCGTGGGTTCAAATCCCACGTAGGACAACACTTTGTGTGATTCACAATTTGTTGTTCTGAGTCTGGGTGTTCTTTGTGTCCGTTTCATGTATGTTTGTAAAGTCCCCCGCGACACAGGAATTTATATTCCTAATGCGGGAGTTGTCTTTTTTTTTTTTTTACTAAGATAAAAAATATGTCTAAGTTACTCCTTCCTTTGGCCTACTATACCAGACATGTTGGGATATGGTTTTAAGATTTACTTCTCATTGCAGTGATGGTATCTTGCATAGTTTTCCCTTCCTCCCTATTCTTAATCCGTTACCACACGGACATATGCATTTCATTTGGTATTACAAACAAAAACTGCATTTTTATTTATTTGTATAGATTAAAACTTTATCAAATATTTTTCTTTTGAAATGTAGAATTTTCTGTAAAGTATATAAATTCAACCGTTTTAGTATCTATATCAACGATTTTACTTAAGTACTCGTAGTTTTAAAGAAGATCAAATATTTCTGATTTTATTACCTTCCATAATAGACTCAAATGTTGCACTGTAAATGAAATAACATCCTTCCTCACTTTTTACTGGTACAAAGGAGAATACGCTAGGTAGACCAGGTTATCTATAGCGATTAAGTGAACTCTGGCAGTAATTAATAGTATGCAAATCATTATCATTATAAGTAGAAGACATTGGGTTTCTCAAATTAGGTTAAATAATACTGAAAGGGAAAATAGAAGGCAAGAGAAAACGAGGACGGCCTAAACTGTTTGTTGTGACTTATTCAGAGGTTAAACAGATGGCAGAAAACCGAGGAGTGGCGATTGCTCCAACGACAAGAGCCTTGCTCTTAAATTAAGAGAAAGAGAGAGAGGCCACATCGCATCTTTATTAATCAAAAACTTTGTACCACATTTTATGAAAATTGCGAGGACGGAGGAGTATGAAATTTTGCATACTTATAGTTTATGTGGGGATGAGTGCAGGAAGCTATTATTTTAAAAAAATGCATAAAAATACATTAAATCAGTAAATAAAATGTCACAAACACTACCATGTATTTAGCGCGCAACTACACACACGCATAGTTATTCTTTTGTCAAATTAATATTGCAGCTTGCAGCTAATCCGTGGTTATGGAAGTATGATCTTTGAATCATAATAATGTTGTTACTTATAATTACTTACTAATATAACTATATGGTCGAAACTTAACACTTGGCAACCACTAGTGAAGCGAATTATACAAACTGTAATATATTGGAAGATGAGACACCTTCTAATCAATTCATATTCCTTGACCAAATCAGGATCCAACAGTGGTAGAGTGCAAACTAAGGCTTGTAGCGAAGTTTTCCGAATCTCAGCGAATAGAGCTGGTGACCAATGAGTTCTTAGCTGACAGAGACCAGGGTCTATTAAGTACATCAAACCCAGAATCCAGTATCTCGATTTCAGCATCTACAAATTATTTTCATGTAGTAATTATTTGCTTAATATCACAACCATACCTTCCATAGTAACAGTGAGCGTAATGAGTATACAATAAAATATATTTTACATGTACCTTTGGGAGTAATATAATTGAAAACATAAAAACATAAACCAACTCTAATGAGATTCTATCAATCATAAAATCAGAATAACACATAGTCTTATATTTACGGCGATAGCCTACACGCAGGCGGAGCCACGGGCAAAGGCTAATTCAAATCAAATCAAATCAAACCATTTTATTTCAAATAAACCATACAACGGCACTTTTGAAACGTCAAGTAGTCAGTCAGTAGTCAGTCGTGAAGCTAATCGTCTGTTCCAATTCGTAGATCCTATGGAGAACAACAGACAAGAAACTCCATGGACAGTTATAAATATAATTTGCTAATCTGTTAATCGATAAAAGGTTTTACGCAAATGATTGAGAAAGTGACGATTTATCAACTGTGACATGATGTTAATCGATAAAATTGAAAAATGATAGGAAAAACATACAATAAGGAGGAACCGTCTTTCATAAAGCAATAGAAAAAGGAGGCGATACTCCATAGTCAGTCTACATTAGTAAAGATAGACTACCCTATGTGTATAGGTACTATACCGGACCGCGGTAAGTTACAAAATTCAAATAACTTTGTCTTTTTTATTTTTCTTCTAGCCTTTATTCCCAAGATTATTTAGGGACCGCTACTAGTTCAACCGATTTTACCTTAATATCAGTTTTATCCGACTTCCGGAACCCTGAGGGGGAGCTGAAATTCGAAGGTTGAACTAGTTGTCAGTTGATTTAAGGGCACTGCCTTCCCAATAACGATTGCCATATATCCGTCCGACGGCTTGACGAGCTGTCCGAGAGACGGGCTTGAATCATCGCTCCATACTCAACACTTTAGGCCAACCCGGGATTAAAACCAGAGACCTCTTGATTTGCAGTCGTATAAGCTAACCACTATACTAACGAGGCAGTCGTCTTCAAATAACTAGGTATGAAATGAAAACAATACAGTATGACTTACAAACTTATTGAATGGGAATGCCTTAAGCAAATCAACAACAAACTTAATCAGAATTGTCTTAAACAGAACATCTTGTTGCATTGGATTAAAGTTTACTGTACTTGTCCAATCGTCCCTTGGTGGAATCTCAGTTAGAACTGAGAGTGTTATTATATCTGCAACATTTAAAAAACCATTATTCCTGTATGTAATTTAAAATAAATTTATATTGGTGATTTATCTATCGCACATATTCGTATTTAAATAGTAATATAATTTTGAATATCATAGTCAAGAAATGTGACTCAACTATCAAGAGAAGTTATTTTATTGTAGCACTTTGTCGACGTAATTACACATATCCATGCAAAGTTTCATCCTTCTAGCACTAAACTATTGGGCGGTATATCATGGACGGACGGACGGACATGGCGTCTATAAGGGTTCCGAGTCATGAACTACGGAACCCTAAAAATGAGGCTAACCTACCAATTAATAAGTACTTTTTATCATTAAACTCTTATATTTTGTATCCTGAGATGTTAACCGAAGCTTTTAAATAGGTCAACGATTCTGCAGACTTCAACAAAATGTCATCCTGTTCAAACTCATAATAGTTTATTTCTGTCCTTATTCACTCATAATTTTAAATAATTGGATTAAATAACCTGTTTACCTGGCATAAGAGAAGATAAACCAGTCAACCGAGGGCCGTAGCACTTCAGTAAGGAAGCTGCAATAACCGTGAGAGTAATTCTCTCATGAATATGATGCCTCGCACGGCATTCGTAGCGGTATGCCCAGTTGAAGCAACTATAAATAAACCAAATTTTAAAATCGATTTTAACTTATAAATAAATGAACATCGATAAAAAAATAATCGTACACAATCGAAGAATCATAATCCATTAAAGTTAGCTTTAAATTTAGGTCAAACTGGACTATCAGCAAAAGAGAGAACAAACCTAAAGAAAATGATGACAGTTACAATAGCAATATTTGGTCAAACAGGTAGGTAAATATAAAATGGTATGAGTAACACCAAATTGTATTCTAGTAAGTAGTAGTAGTTATTCTAGAATTTGTATTTTAGTAAACTGGCAAAAATACAGGCTAGTCTTCAAGGTTCAACGACTATTCCTTAGGTCAGATCTACATTTGTATCAGTACTGCATTTACAGTCGCAACTTGCCTCATACTATTTTTGTCGGGACAAGGAAGAAGTGCAACATGTTGTGGATTCTGTTCTAAGAATTTTTTAGTAGTCTTCAGTAGAATCAATAGTAGCGTCAAGGTCTTATTCAAATGCACACTGCTATCACCTGAAAACATTATTAAAATGAGATTCAAGAAATTGCATTCATGGAGTAGCGGTTTGTAATGCAATCTGAATATACTACACTAACATAGCATTGACCTTGTTTTTTTAGGGACATGTTGATTATTAAATTTGATATACATTAAACATACAAATGTGACTCACCAAAATCGACATAAATCAAGTATTTATGAATCTGTCTGCAGATTCATTTTTATTGATTGTTTCGGTGGCGCAGTGGTAGTGTATGCGATTGCTGTGCTCGAAGTCACGGGTTCGATTCCCAGATCGGGTCAAATGTTTGTATGATTTGCAAATATTTGTTTCGGAGTTTAAATGTTTTCTATGGATAATATGTATATATTTACACAAAAAAGTATGTTTATGTATTTATATCAATTGTCCAGTACCCTTAAAACAAGCTCGAGCGGTTACCATATTCGATTGTGGATCAAGAGGTCTCGGATAACAGTCCATAGTTTGGAAGTAGAGGTCATAACCACGTGCCTCGGAGAGCATATAAAGCTTCCAAGCCGATTTCGTCTAGGGAGACAAGTCAACGACAACGGACAACGGACCATTCAACTACTCATTAAATATTATATTCTATGATAAAAAAAACTCGATAACATTATTATGGCACGATTCGAGAATCGGACCCGAGACCTCGTGATCGGCAGTTGCATACGCCTACCGCTAGGCAGTAACATGCATTATAAAATCAAAAAATTCACCCAGTTTCACATTTACGTCTTGACAATCAGCTGGATTAATCTCGTAACTGGGCAAGTCTTTATAGGGAAAGTATGGATTAAAACGATAGAATATGTTCTCGATTATATTTTCCTTCATCATATCAATACCTGAAACATCGTTTATCGTCAGTTTGTTCATAGGTTTTCGGTATCATATACTAATAGATTATTTATGGTATAGGCGAAAACGAGCAAACTGTTCGCCTAATGGTGTCCTGACTACCACAGTCCATAGACATGTGCCCTGGTAACCAAAATCGAAGTGTTACTCGTTGACTCTCTAAAGTCCATATTCTCTTGTATTATTGGCTAATAGTTTGTTTAGTCTACGTGACTTAACGTTAAGATTACATCATTTCCATGCATTTGCTGGTTTTCTAAATAACGTTATTATTATTAACCGATGATTAAGGGCCACAGCACACTAGCTACTTTCAGCATCGGCGATCGGCAACTAGTCGCTTTTTAGAAGCTAAATACGGCGACCGAACGCTCTACACCGCACACTTAAAAACGCCAAATGCGGAGATTGAGTCGCTTTTTAGAAGCGTGACACAGCAGCTGAACGCTACTCTCCGCACATATTCGGATGCCGGTAGCATCGATTTGGCATCTGAGTAGTCGCTAAAACGCGCGTTTCCGATACCGCGATCGAACGCAGGAAGTCGCTAAAACGCGATGCAGCATCGATGCAGTCGCCAAATCGCCGATCGCCGATGCTAAAAGTGCTAGTGTGCTGTGGCCCTAAAGAATGTCAACTTGACAAGATTGGCTGCAACTCCAAGTATGATGCCTCAATTATGAAGAAAAAATTAAGGATCTTTGTTGTGTCGATTCAAAGCTCATTTGTTAGAGATTTTCAGAGAGAACCACTGAGGCTAATGTGAAATGCAGGGAAATTATAAGAAATAGCTAAATAGTCGATTTAGTTTAACGATGCTAAAACTAAAAAGCAAACATTTGTTAATTTCTGCCGCCGATGGAGCTCCATCTTCTGTGTAAGCTACAATCCCTCTCAAATACTGAAGGCGCAAAGAATTTTTCGAGAAACTTACAATTTTCTTCCGTGTGGCAAGACAACAGCAATGCGACTACCAAATATGTAGGAAATCTGTGCGGTCTTGCGATTGCCAACATTCTGACAACGGGTTCAATAAGTATATCAGCGGCGGCTATAGTGTGACGAAGACGGACAGAATCCTGACCCCTGGCTGCATCAGAAGCCGATAGGTGAAATATAATAGCTTTGGAAATTATGTCGAAGTGATAATCTTCTTCCAATGACATTAAAAGATACACTGAAACAGAACTATGTCGGTTATTACTTGAAATACTAATATATTAAGCAAGCAAATCTTTGTACTTATCAGCGGTTGAAATAGGGGCTATTATTTGTTTCACGTAACTGGGGGTTTCTGTTTCATAATTCATTTGGAACGAACCATAACTAAATTTCCTTTGTTCTTAAGTAACTTGTGTAGGATCTGATACTAGGCCTGATCTACTACGATAAACGGCATCAACATGCTGCATCTATGCCTTTAAAGTAATATGTTTTGGCTCCCATTTTAATAATCTCTTAGTTTTTTATTGCTTCAATAAATTCTAATATCTGTCATAATTTCTATTCAATTCAAGAACACCGTAATTGGAGCAGCTCAGTTTTAAAATAAACATTAAACGATTTATACTATATAGAAACCTTTGCAAATGATGTTTGTGTCAGTTATAGAAAGTACAAAAGAAAAAAGTAAGGAAAGAATAAAAATAAATTATTAATTGCAGCGCCATTAATATATATTAAGTTACGCTGTAAGAGTTATCATTCAATAAATTACGTCTTTCAATTGCTTTTTGTATTATACAAATACTAAAATAATCATCCTTTCTTTAAAAGCATTATCGACTAACCTACTACAATAGTACAAGATAGCAAAGTATCATATTGACGAGATAAATTTAGAACATTTGTTTCGACGTATACTTTTGTAAAGTAGACTACTGTTAGACGCATACTTTTATGAAGTTACCTTTTTAACAAGCAAAAAGTAAATTAAAACGGCCATATTGATTTTCCTTAGAATAATTACAGATGTGTAATATTCTAAGGAAAATCAATATGGCCGTGATTTTCTTTAAAACTTTTATTTACCTAGCCTTTTTTTTTCGATGGCTGAACCTAAATGTTGGTGTATCCAATCAAGAGTATTAAACCTTGCGTCCCTAAACAGAAATCATTTTACGTTTAAATGTTAATCACGCGTACCTACTCTATAAACAATAAGTTTATAAAAGGAGTAAAACTCCCTCGCGTATAGATGACATTGTCCTCTTTACTGCTTCGACAAGGTATGGCGTGCCGCTATCGTCTTGGCCTCAATTAAAACACGAAACTGTACAATATAATTGTATATTAATTTACTTAGAAAGTCATTACATAGTTATTTAATACATTCAAGATAACTGTTTTTACTGACGATGTTTATGTCAAGGAATCCTGATGCACACAATTTTAGGACTCAAAGTGTAACATAATTTAGTTGCCATCGATATTTACTACTAATCTATACCCTATAGTGATGTAAAGTAAAGTAAAGTTACTAAAGAGTTATACTTTAGATAAGCTACTATATTAAGTAAATAAAATCATAATTAAATGATATTAATATTGCGGCGGCTTTTTTCTGGCAAATTAAGGAAGACTGGTGCTAATTCTGTTGTTGACATCACTACCCATATTTCAATAACTTGAATTTTTTAAGATATTTAAGATTACCAATGTGACTTTACTCTGCCTGATGAAAAGCAGTGGTCACCATTGAGAGTGCAGACAATACAGAATGGTTATACTAGTGTGATGCTCCTGCATTATTGGGCCTCCAGTTTCACACCAACCAACGGAACACGTCAGCACGTATACTGTTGTGGCGACTTCCAATCACGTCCTCGACATCACTCGCGTACTGCGGATCGAAGTTGCCGATGATGTAAAAGAACTTCCACACTGTCCTTTGAGGATATTTCTGCCCCGGTTGAGACAGACTGTTGAGACAGACTGTTGAGACAGACTGTTGAGACAGACTGTTGAGACAGTTGAGACTTCTCGGTGAAAACAACGAGGCTCTATCTTAATTTACTATTCTCGTGTGGAACGTTCAAAACATGTAATGTAAAACTAGAAATGTTACACTAAAATTAGGTGCCTCGTTTAAATACATCATCATCATGACAGCGTAATTTTAGATCTTGTTAGATCGTTGGAAATTAAAGTACATATATTTATATATATATCCAACAATAATAAATTTTAGTTTAGTGATGTCAATAACAAAATTAGCACCATTGGTGACTACTGGCTGTGCAGGATGCACTTTTTAAATAAATTCTGACAAACAATGTTGCAAAATCGGGGTCACGATCGCGAATTAATTTACGTCGTAGGAAATGTAGAAATTTTCTACATATGAAACACAATTTAGTGTGTATCGTAAAAAAAATAAAGTGAAAAAATAAATCTACATTATATACTATAAAATTGTTTTATTTTATTAGGGTCATCTCAAAGATGGCGTAATGTTCGCGAATACAGACGACTCCAAATTGATGAAAAAGTATAGTTAAAGTTATATCATTCCATAACTATATTTTCACTAGAATATATCAGGATACTTTATCCATTGTAGATTTACCACCACTGAAGGACTTCGCATTTAGTACGATATGTCCTTTTTCAACCACTATTCTTGAAACGTCTCTTTAATAAGAGATTCCTAACTAAATTTTAGGATAAATCTAAGCACTGAGGTATCCCCTAAAGGTTGATGAAAACGAAAATATCACCAAGGGCTACCTCACTCCCTATATGGCCTCTTAAATTTTGGGGGACTTGTTGCAAACGGCTGTCAATGAGTTGAAACGACTTTCATAATCACGCTGCTGGGCCAATTTTATACTAGTTGTTTTTCGTGGTAATCAAATATAGGGAAGGACATTTTGATTACAGAATAGAATATATCAATCAGGTCTTCGTTTCACGGCTAGATATTGTTACTATATAAGAGCTAGTGGAATAATCAAATTAAACTTACCCATGAAACCGAGATGATTGCGAACCATATCAAAATATTTGACGACATCAGACATTGCTTTCAACAGAATTGGCTTTGTTATATTTGTAAGTAGCTCCACAAAGTTTTCTTTAAGCCTTGGCTCATGGTGGACTGCATTCATCAAATAGTCCACTATCACGTATAGGTTATTTAAGGTATCCACTCTCTGCGTATGTCGTTAAAGAATTAAATATTGTTTCAAATGTCTCGAAAAAGACCTCCTTCCATGAAAATATAAAATAAAGGCAATTTTGGGATGATCTTTCAAGCACCGAGAAGTATTTTATGGAGTCACCAATACAATCTTAAGTTTAGGTAACTGTATTGTACTGAACTTTGTCCTTTTAAATCGTGGAGCTTAGTGAACATTTTAATTGTACCTTAAAATTAAAAAAAAAACCTTATCAACAACCCATAATGTCCCACTGCTGGGCTAGGGCCTCCCCTCAGGGGTTAAAAGTCATACGTCTTCCTTCACGTTGTCTGAGTGCGGTTTGAGGGTCTGGCAACTATTTTTAAGCCGCCCGAAAGCGTCCAAATAAGCTTCACGACTGATATCTTATGTAAACAACCGGGACCAACTACTTAACGTGAACTCCGATCGTGGAAACGCTCATAACCTATTATACCACAAGCGGTCACCCATCTAGGTTTTGACCGCGCCATCGTTGCTTACCCTCAGCGATTGTTTCCAATCACTCAAGGCCACTTGACTAAGAGCGCTTTTCGGTAGCTACATTATAAACTGTAATAAAATCTAAATATATCGATAATTTTATAAGCGCATTCGAAAAGGTTTATAACACAAAGAGAAGGAGAGTTTGTTGTAGATTAAAATAGAATAAGTTTACAAATATTTTAGTTACGTAAAACCATTTGAAAATAACTCCTTCAAGGGTCCTGTTGCGTTTATTAAAAAGGATACATATCCGTTACAGCTAGTTTTGGCGAACTCTCGTAGGAGGGCTTGGAAACGATCTAACTGTTGCAAGGCGTTAGTATCTTGAATTAGGAACACTATCTTCTCAGCAATATCCCATCCATACGTTGGAGGACATTCATCGTTCCACTTGCGAGCTGATGCAGATTAAATTTAAGTAATACAAAACAAGGCTATTGCAATTAAGGTAGTAAATATTGAAGTATATATTCTGATCGATTTTGATCGTGTGAGAGTGGCATTTCAAACTGGTGGAGTGTCAGAGTGGTTTGCCACGGGAGAGGCCTATGTCCAGGCATGCGATATGCTGTTGATGATGTTATATTCTTCAATGGTCACAAAAAAATTTTTTTTTCGTTTATTGGTCATAAGTCTAAGTCACTGGTCTGAGGAGGAGTACCTCTTCATATCAGTGATTTAGACTGAAGAATCAATACATTATTCTAAAAACATAAAGTTCATCAGGAGGAATATACCAAATTGATACCCATAAAGGCACATTATAACCATTAGGACCCAGGATCACAGTGGGGAAAAAAACATGGGTAGTCAGTCAGTGTCAAGTCATAACTGATTGGCAGTGGTAGGAAGAGCAGTTCGAGAGCGTATATATATATATATATATATGTATACATACCTACATATTGTATGTAGGTACATATATAAAAGCGAAAGGATGTTTACACACTCATCTCACGACCATTCACGAAGGTCAAGTATGATCTTAAGATTTTTTTCATTTCATGATAATTATATTGATTTTGAAATGAAATTGAAATCAAAAAGTTCTTTGATATAAACTTTTATATTTTGACTTTATAAATGCAAATTCAATAGTAATGTAAACTTTAAAGGGGTTACAAAATTCTTTATCACGAAATTAGTTATAAGCTACGATACTAGTAAGTATTAGTAAAATGCTTGTATATAAATTATAACGTTTATTTTTTTCATGAAATTAATATCATTTACATACTTTAAAAGTAATTAAAGATACTTAAGCTAGTGATTATAAGCAACCTCATCTATTTTGTTTTGTTTTCTATAGAAGGCTTTAGCAGGAAACATGTCAACGCTTGATAAATCCTATTTATATAATCGCGAAAGTTTGTATGTATGTGTATATGTATGTTTGTTTCTCTTTCACGCAAAAACTACCGGATTTGGATGAAATTTTACAGTAATATAGCTCATATATCAGAGTAGCACATAGGCTACTTTTATTGCAATAATCGAGATACACGGGCGAAAAATACATAAATTGTAGATGTCAAAATGTATCACTATTTATCTCCCGTCAAAACTTCACAGGTTGCTATGCATAACACACTTGCATAGCAACCATAGTTATATACGCGGGTAACATCGCGGGGCGCAGCTAGTGTGTAATAAAGGTTAGCACATATCAATGAATTCTCACAAAGCTAATCATCATATTATAATTATTTGAATGTTATTTGTGTAATTGTGATTCACAACACCTCTAAATACACAATATTAATTGGTACGCGCACTTACTCTTACACTATTCGTTTAAATCCCGCAAAAAAAAAACATTTTTGTAAAAATATATTTGATATTCGGCCCGTAAGTATTAACAGTAGCCCTGTTGTTATATAGCCTCTCTTAATAAAAAGTATATGTGAAATAAAATTCCGACCTGATCTTTCTAAGCAACTTATACAAGAATACTCCCTAGATCCTCAATTGACTCGACAACCTCATAGATTAAGCGTCAGGCTTTGCGACAACTTTTGTTTATGTATCCTACTTTTCCCTAAAGATGTTGTCTATCCCTCTGGATGGATCTGTATCTAAGGATGAAAGGCGGAGTAAGTAACACAGTATAAAAATGCAACATCTTTCTATGTTTAGTATTGTGACGTTTTCTATAATTAATATCTAATTAATAGAAATGAAAACTGGGCACGAGATAGTAAATGTAAGAATAACGATTTTATAGACGTATGCAACAGATATGCTGTAAATATATTCTTCACTTTCATTTGTGAAGCTTTAACTTGTAAGTCATACGATAGTGTAATGTAACTTGCTACTAAAAGGGGGGCAGGGGGTACGAGCAAAGCCTTATAGAGCAAGAGCCCAGAGCCGCCAGACCTACGTCATTAGTGCAAAGCTGAAATTTTCAGGATTATTAGTACAATGTCTTGTTAAGATGTATGTGTACCCATTAGCTTGAAAGCGGGGCCGTTTCTGAGATAGCGCGAAGTACAGATGGATAAAAACCTTACTTACCTACGTTAAAGGTGCAAAGCTACTATTTACATATTTTATCAAGAATATTAATTAAAATTAAAATTCATTACTGCCAGACACTTTCCGTGGGCCATTACTTCTGCCAGACGTCTTGAAAGTTGTGAAAAAATTAGGTAAACTACGTTTTAGTAGCAAACCTAAATTTTATACATATTATCTAAGGTAGGTACTATTTTAAGACCCTTTGTATACGGCCAGACCAATCCGAAGGGCCAATCATCCCCCCAGACACCTTTAAATATTTGTAGTAATTAGGAAGCTGAGGTATATCAAATTTATTACCTATTATTTCAAAAATAGAATTTTAAAATATTAAATGGTTTTTACACGCTTTTTATTAACTTCACCTATATGTTTGTTTGTTTGTAACCAACTCCTTTGGGTGCGATTTTGACCCACTTGGACCCACACAGACAAAACGTGGGGTGTTTTCTGACAATATTTCAATAACGTCGCTTTTTACATTGAAATTATTTTCTATTTTTATGTTAAAAGCCTATTTGTTTAGTTTTTTAAAACTATTTTTTTAGAAAAATACTAATTTGTTTAAAGATTTTTTAGTTTTTTTTTTCATATTAGTGTATTGTCATCGGTCCCCGGTAAATCTACAAACTTTGAACGAAATCTGGCCGTTTAAAGTGGGTCAAAATCGCACCCAAAGGAGTTGGTTACAAACAAACAAACATACAGGTGAAGCTAATAAAAAGCGTGTAAAAACCATTTAATATTTTACAATTCTATTCTTCAAATAATACCAAAGATGATATACCTCAGCTGCCTAATTACTACAAATATTTAAAGGTGTCTGGGGGGATTATTGGCCCTTCGGATTGGTCTGGCCGCATACAAAGGGTCTTAAAATAGTACCTACCTTAGATAATATGTATAAAATTTAGGTTTGCTACTAAAACGTAGTTTACCTAATTTTTTCACAACTTTCAAGACGTCTGGCAGAAGTAATGGCCCACGGAAAGTGTCTGGCAGTAATGAATTTTAATTTTAATTAATATTCTTGATAAAATATGTAAATACTGGCTTTGCACCTTTAACGTAGGTAAGTAAGGTTTTTATCCATCTGTACTTCGCGCTACCTCAGAAACGGCCCCGCTTTCAAGCTAATGGGTACACATACATCTTAACAAGACATTGTACTAATAATCCTGAAAATTTCAGCTTTGCACTAATGACGTAGGTCTGGCGGCTCTGGGCTCTTGGTCCATTAAGATACTGACAAATCTCTGTTTAGAGTAATAGAACTATGTCTTAAATCTCCTGTAGATATAATTCATCAATTAAAAGTGTTTCTATTACACATATAAAAAAACTGTATTCATACGTAAAATAGTTTCATATGACAATCTCCTATTGTTGTTGTCGAAAATAAAAACAAACAATAACATGAAGAAAACGAGTGAAAAAGCAGCGCCCGACTACTTAGGTCATCAGAATCATCAGCGCCAAAGTATGAAGACAATTATTTATGAATAGGCATTCTGATCATTGTTCATTGGTAAATTTCATCCGTCATTCGTCGCGAATGTCGGTAAACGAATAGATCATAAAACAGTCATTCGGCGGAGTAAATTAACATTTTCACATTATTACTTGATCAAGGATAACCAGTAGAACTAAAGTCCAACGTCTGCAAACTATCACCTATTACAAATTTATAATAAGACTAGATTTTGTACGCGGCTCCTCCCGAGTGTGTATCGGTTATAGAAGTTAAAAGTAGACTATGCCCTTTGTCAAGAATCGAATCGAAGTAGCCATGGTCAATTTCATTTTCATTGAAGTCGGTGCAATCGTGGAACCGTAACAGACAAAATAACTTTATTTTCTCTTTTTCTGAATACAGGTTACTGGTTAAATTGATACTTTAGTTATAGTTGCCATTATTTTATACTAGATAATAGATTTTACTATGAAATACCATACATACATATCAAACGTAGCTATTTTCAGGATATTAGAGTTTAGGGTCTTCAATTTTCACTAGATACAATTATACTATTGTTCAGATATACAGTTTTTAAAACTAGATAATTAAAGTCTACTAAACCTATTCAGCATAACATAGACACAGTTAAACAAATATTTAATGGTAACATAAATAGTTAGTGAAAATAATACCAGCGTCGAAGGTCAAATAGGCAGTACACGAGAAATTATGCTTGTCGTTTGAAATGGTAAGTGGGCGAGGGAAAGTGCACTTTAATTTAATAAAAGGACGTCCTATATCTTTAGTGCACTTTCATAAATACTGTGCCGTCGTCTGTATAAAGGCAGACCCATATTAAACTAAACTATAAAATGAGTTGTGCTGGTTTCGTTTTTGCACCTAGAAATACAAAAGAGAAATATATAAATACAGATCTCTAACTACTAGATGACCCGGTGAACTTTGTATTACCTTAATATATTTATTTAAAAAGTTGTCAATAGTTTACACCATTTTTATCTACATATAATGCAATAACCTTGCTTTTCGTTTCCTTTTCCGACCACCAACTAACACTTAAATTATTTTTATAGAGAACTGTTTTGTAATCCAACAAAACAGACCAAAAAGTTCCGACCTCATGCTACAGTTATGAAACCGACAAATTTCTGAACGCACTTAAATATATTTGACAACCAAGTTAATTAATAGATTTGTATTCCGGATCGTCTTTGGTTTTTTTTCCCATTTCATCTGCTCCACATTTTTTATCATTAGATTCTTTACGACGACGACTACAAAATTTTACAATTAAAGACGCTAATTACTTGACATTGGCAGAAATAGCTGATATTCGGCTGGTTGACATTTCATCAAAAGAAGAAGAAGATTTGTATTCCTAAAAAAAGAAAAGACACAAATGTTTTACAGCTAAGAACAGTTCGTATTGGAAAACTAAATTGTCACTTTTAATATTTTTCTTTACACATGTTTTTTCAGTTTCTCTTTATACATGTTTCTCGCTGTTAGCTCACAAGCAAACGTTAAGCTGTCATATTTAATCTGAACGGGGCTTCGACAGTTAAAATACTGCGATTTGTTCACAGTATTTGAAAAAAGCAAAATTTTCATAAAAATCGATTTAAATGGGGAGCGGGGTCGGACATGGATATTTTTTCTTATTTGGATGGGGTTAGAAGATGGTTAGAGGTATTCATAATTTCTTACATAAGATTACAAAAACACGCATAGTCAAGAGTAATGATTACATTCAAATGATTCCAATCAACATAATTGTAAACTTTCCTAAAAATGGTTCCTATTAAAAAGAACCATCAAAATTAGCCAAAAGTATTTTTATTTTTGATAATTAGCTAGAATCATTAGTGTATTTCAGTTATTTTCATAGTGAAATGTCATATGTTCTTCAGTTGTAGCGGAATGCTGATGACATTTACAATATCTTTGAACTGCAGAAGAAGGCTATTCGTGCAAAAACTCAGCTATGAGCAGACACTGAAAGAGAAATTCAAATAAAATTGGTATCATGACAATCGCATGTCAAAATGCTTACGAGAACTTGGTTTACGTAAAGAAAAATAATTATTTATTTAAAAAGTTTAACGACATTCATGATATCAATATAAGAATAAACTCGTGTTGCCAGCAACTAGTTAACAAAAACAAAGCAAGTCTTTTCCATTTTACAACAAAATTCCAAGGATTTTTCAAGAATTAAGCATTAAGAAATTTAAATCCTTGCTGATACAGAAGTTTGAATGCGGTGACTCACGCACATACCTCGAAGAGCACGTTAAGCCGTCGGTCCTGGTTGTCATTAACATCTATGGCAATCGTTATTGGGAAGTCAGTGTTCTCAAATATGATGACAACTAGTTCAATGTTCGAATTTCAATAAGTTGCGGAGGTCCGAAGCCGGTCGCTCCGTGGAAAAACTGATATTCAGGTAAAACCGGTAAAACTAGTAGCCAACCCCAAATGATATTGGGAATAAAGACTAGGAGGAAAAAAACTGATACAGAAGCTCTGTGAAAAGTATAATTACACAGTTTCAAACGTTTAATATGAAATAAAAAAAATAATTGTGAATTGAACTACTTCTTCAACAACAGATTAAACTATGTTAAATTTAATACGCAAAGCGGCCATGTACGTAGTATAAAAGAAAGCTATACTAATACTATTGAAAGTAACTCCGTCAGTCTGTCTACTACGCTTTACTGCACCTATTTCAATGAAATTTGTCATAGAGGTACTTTGAATCTTAAGGAAGGACACAGGCTAATTTTTACTGTGATAACCGACACAAATAGCCGAACACTGATGATATAATATCTATTAATATTTTATATTTATACTTGATTGCGACACAAATAACAATTTTATATTGATCCAAATTGTGTCGCGGTATCAGAATGTACGTTCTTCGGCTTAAGAAGCCTTGACTTGGATCAAATACATCATGGTACATATGATCGAAGCCTAATAGCAACTAAGCCTAGCGGCAACGACCTAAATTTCCTAGTTTGCGTAACCAACTTTCGTACCTCCAAAATATGAACCTACTAAACAATACTTAGCGAGCCGCATCGTAGATTATCGGCTGCGGAGATTGATTTCCTAAATCGACTACGAATCAATGATTACCTAGTTATGAAACTTATTATGACAAAACTTCATTTAGTTGAAATTTTAGTCGATTCATATCGTCTGAATATATGTGTGAAAGGAACGTTACTCGTTATTTCTCAGCTCAAACAATTAAGTAAAACATAAATTCCTTATGACAGGACTTCATCAAGACACATTCTTGAATAAGTACTGGATTATGCCTAATGATTTTTACAGAACAATTGGGTTGCTCCATTTTTTTGGTGGCAATCGAGTTGATGGGTCACCCGAAGTGAAATGATTACGGCCGCATAATGACTACTCTGCAACTGCTGCAACTCAAGGGACAGTCTTTTGATTGCATCTTATCATAACATCTTAAATAAAATAAGTTCCCTTCCATTCGAGCATTGGTTTTGAGCAGACGTGTTTTTGGTTTAACTTTAAAAGTACTGTTAAATTTTTGAAAATTTATTATAAAATCAGTGTGCACAATCTTTACACACCATAAAATGCAGTCGCTTGTGCTGTCTGTTAACTTAGACATTTAAATTGCACATCTGCATTTTTCAGCACAACTTAGAATGATTTAAGTTGAAGGTTTATAATGGGTTTTACAACAAGAACTTTATTTTCGAAAACAAGGAATTTAGATAAAGATGATTCAAATTGTTATTGCTAAGGAATTTTGTAAAATTATGCTATCAATTGATTGCAAATTTTCCGATCGCATAATTTGACAAAAGTTCAGTCGTTAAGTTGCCAGCCAGATTGTATGATTTAACACCACTGAATTATTTGTGTGGGCACATATAAATGCATTTTATAGTAGAGGAAATATATCGGACATCTTACACACAGCGCCATCACTAGATGCAAATTCCAAACTAAGCAAAGCTTGTATTATACAAGACAACTGATATAAATACATAAACATACATTTTTATTTAAATACATACATACATACGTATTAGACATAGAACACACACATACTCCGGAACAAATATTTTCGAATCGCGCTAACATTTGGTTCTACCCGGGAATCGACCCAAGACCTCAAGCACAACGCTACCCCTGCGCCACCGTGGCAGTTCAGAAAACCAAGAACTTCAATGCGAAGCCAAAGCATGGTGCTCACATTGTATTTTCTTTAGGCTCAATAGACGTAACAGTATAATTCCCTTTAGAATTTTCCTACAGGTTTCTTTATTAAGTAATTAAAGTGACTTATAATCCAAATTACTATCTCGGAATAAAAGTCGTTACACGTGATATTTGGCAAGAAGTCCAATTATACCGCTCAACTACAGTTGCAATAATTAAGTCAATTGTTTGTACATAATTAATATTAATCAAGTGTTAGTGAAAATTTAAACCAACAGTCATAATAATATTGTAATGAAATGGTTCGTTGTCTATTTTTGTTTCGCTGGGGTCAATGACAGCCAAATTAAGTAACAAACATATGTAGAACTGCCGTGATTTTATATTCAATTTAAGAAATAATTAACTTTACAACATTAATTATTATACAAATTTTACCGAGGTATTTTCCCTTATAAGCATTTAAAATGTATGTATTGTACACCGTTAATTCCTAACACAAGGCATAATAAACTAAGCTGTTCGGACCTTCCTTCTTAAAAACTGGAACTCACTGTCAGCTCATGTAATTCCCCTCCTACTATGATCCCTGTGGCGATTTGGATTCTACTCATGCTTTCCATCAGGCATATGGTATAGTGGAGGCATATGGCGTAGTAGAGTCATCTTGGCAGGCGTTAGAAAGAAAACAATTATTACTTGATTTAAGATGAGATAACCATACTGTAATGGTACTGTTATATAGGACCAAAATTGTGAAGGATCTACTATCAATACTAACGAATAGTCAATGGATCCACTTCTTTCAAAAATTGTCTTTTCAACAACGTCTCAGTATCGTACTGTATTCCTTCAGGTCCATGAATACACCCGAATGAGTCTGACGAAGAAATCGTTGGCGATATACAATGGTATTCATTCCTAGTAATCTGCTTGAAATCTTCTTCATGTCTTGGTTTCCTATAGAATTTTGTATGAGAAGAACTCTCAGAAGAGGTGCAGGTTACCTCTCTTTTCTTTTTCGATTTCTTAGATTTCTCGGATTGCTCAGAGCTCTTTTTACTGCTGCTATTCGTCAATGAATATACAGGACTGCTCATGTTGAAAACAGTTTGAATCTCAATGATCTTCGTTTAAAAACATGTCAAAATGAAACATGTCTTACAATGCGACTAGAAAATACTTTCGTCATAAATGACCATAACAAACTGTAATTTTTTGACGTATTTCAAAGCAATTACAACCAAAAAGTTTTGCTGCGGTCATTATTTTAAATTAATATCAATAAACCAGGATTTTGTACCCGTAACATTGGAAGGGCATTTGTGGGAACAGTAAAGTTAATATTTTCGATTATTTTAGATCATCTCAGTCAGTAATTTTCAAACACTATAAGTGTTTAGTTAGTTAGATAGTAAGTAATTCATAAATTAAGTTCGCTGATGTGAGACCTCGTATTTGCTTATGACGTCAAGTTCAACTTGTTGCTTTCACACGTTCCTGTTTAATGAGTCTTCACAGCATAAACGTGATGGACAATGTACTAATAGGATTAACGATGGTTTCTTTTAAGAAACGGAACTCTAACAATAAACCACTTTTTGTTTATTGATTAACGCTTCACTTGGTTTTAATGGTATGTACAAAAATAGTTGTGCTAAATATTATCTGCACTAAAATAAAAAAGAAACGGTAGTCCACGGGTGGTGTTTGATACGACAGATTTTGTAGCATTTAGTTGCTGGAGTGTCCACGTATGAAATGGTGAAGCGAATCGGTCAGGTCCCCAGCGCGCGCCGGCGCTGCTTTGAATCGCTGTCGCGAGCGCGGCCGAACGGACCAACGGAAGGGAAGACGTATAGCAGAGACATTCACTCAGTCCGCAGTAGCGCTTCCACGCTCGCCGTTGTTGGATGCGTACCACGTGTTTGTATTGACAGTAGCATTTACTATACGATACTTCATTAGTTTTCCAAACGAGAAAACCAAGTGAAATATTATCATAATAAAACATCAGTGGACAAGTTGTGAGTGGATTTGTCGATAGTGTTTGTTTGGTTTCGTATCCATACCGGTGAGTGCCATAACATAAATTTTTCTTTAAATTGTGGCCAGTCATTAGTTTTGTTGACATTGTTACGTGGATATGATAATGGAAATTTTGCTAATGGCAAACGTTAAAACATGTTACAATATTGTATCAACCGTTTCTTAATTAACTTTGTAGTAATAATGAAAGTTCAAGGTATAAAAATAGTATCCGAGTCTACGTGCTGTTTATTTTGGTAGACGGTATTCGTACTAAAACAGTTGTCGTTGAAAAACACCACAAGTAAATATAGAAGGAATATTATTTAAATGCATTAGCAGTTATCAGCGATTGTTTGTAATACAGGTGTTTGAATTGGGTGAGCGACATCGTAACGCATGTCTCATAATCTAATATGCGAATAAAGAAACTTTTATATCTTCACTAGATGTTTCTAAGTCACTAATCCCGTATCGAATCACATCCGTGTTTAACCTTCATAGATGTGCTCATAAAATTGTTCATATAGATGCAATAGTTGTTAATTGACACTGCAGTTGTAGTTGGAAAACATTAATGTCTATGTGCTCAGTTACAATGTGTACTAACGCACCTGTCTGGTATACATACACACACCTATTTCGGGTTCTTGGTAATTATAGAGTTATATAAAATGTTTTAAATTGTAATTATGTATTGCATTAATTGTCGAGGCTGTTGCTTTATTTACACTCATTAAATGTAAACGATGATATTCGGCGTTTTGAAATGAAGCTATGCAATTAAGTATAACTATTTTTTCTATGCAATTATAATTATAACTAATCAAAGTGTTATCTACATATTAATTATTTAAAATTTTGAGACTAGATAGTTACATATAATATATTATATACTAGTTATTAATTTAATTCATTTCTTAATAATTTTTAATTTCTGATAAGAGTGATAAGTTTCTAAAACAGTATTATTTCAATGAAAATAATACAGGCTGGTATTCACGACATATCAGACACATCATATTAGATTTTTATATAGTGACACATCTGTAATGTCATGTCACCTTTAATTTACATATGTGGTTATTAGCCAGTAATCTAGATAAAAATCTTAGGTTTTTAATGGATTATTGCTAGAAACCTTGTTATTTCTTTCTTGATTTTTACATACCTAAATTTGACCTGGCACACTACTAAGTTAACAAATCCATAATCATCAATGACCTTTACGTTACGTTAACTATTATCTTCGCAATATAATGAGTGGTCGTTCAATTTCTTGCTCAAACAAATTGTTATGAATTTCTTCGCAATCGCAATCTCATTATGGGTAATCTATGGATCTACTGAACCGATTTTGAAAAAAAAATTACTAATAGAAGGCTACGTTAATAACCCAAAATATTAATATAATAGTTATGATTCCGTGTGGCTAGCATTATATACAATACTAGTTGACCCAGCGAACTTCGTAGCGCCCAACTTTAAAATTCCAGAACTTGATCGCAGCGCCACCTACCGGGTCCAATTGCGAATCTAAACCATACCCAGATCCCCTTGAACACACACAAAAAATTTCATCAAAATCGGTCCAGTCGTTTGAGAGAAGTTCAGTGACATACACACTCACACAAGAATTATATATTTAAAGATTAAGAAATGTACTTCACTATGTATATTCCTTTACTTTATAGGTATTTTAAAGTGTGTATTTTTTTTTAAACAACCAACTTTAACAAATAATATTAATCAGGTTTGAGGGCGGCGTTACTCAAGTTTTACTACACTTACACGCCTCTTGTTACCCAATGTGTCATTATCGCTCCCACGTCCGATAACTATTGCGGTCACTTCAATCACTTCTACCTTATTCAAAACTACTTGTGATCCGCGACTTTACTTGCATGGATATTTCCTATTTGGTGTTTCTCCACCACCGTTTATTCCCTATCTTATCCACTTAGGGGTGAAATTTCTTTACAAAACTGAATTCCGAACCGTCGTTGTCGAAATTTAGAAAATCTGCTTCTTTTTCACTGTGATAACATTTCTTATTTACTTTAAGCTAAAAGCAAATATATTCTGGTAAAATATTACGACTTTGCCAATAGTGCAGTCAAATTAGTCACAACATATTACTAATTGCTTTTTAAGTACAGATTACAAGAAAAAGTTAAAAGGACTAGAAATAAGTTTTGTCAAATGGATCGTTTTGTTTTATATCTAGGTGGACCAGAAAGCATTGTAAAGCTTTTGCTATGGTCTTTGCAGTTATACAATTTATATGCTATTAAAAACAACATTACATCTTAAATTTGCTTGATTCTACAATATTTTTAGAAGAAATATAAAAAAACAACTGCTATATTTTATGATTATAATAAATATTTCGTCGAAAGAAAGCTTGCACAAACATATCTAATGCAATAAGTACCCCAACTAGAGTTTTGATAAGTATTCGAGACTTAACCATCTCGTGTGACGGTAGCATCATCATCATCAGCATGTTGCAGTCCACTGCTGGACATAGCCCTCTCTTAAAGCACACCACAGA
The DNA here is from genome assembly GCA_932526445.1 of Phragmatobia fuliginosa. NCBI lineage: Eukaryota > Metazoa > Arthropoda > Insecta > Lepidoptera > Erebidae > Phragmatobia > Phragmatobia fuliginosa. The sequence continues at coordinate 23,674,435 of OW052057.1, read as the reverse complement.
GCCCGGTCTTTTGCTTTTGGCATTTGGACGACGAATGAATGTGTCGGAATGGGGGAAATAAAAAAAAAATTGGAGACAGAGCAAAATACTAGGTATATAATATACATTATTACGTTTCGAATCGATTAACATTTTGGTAAAGTTGCCCGACTTATAAACTCTTTACAGGTAACAGTAGTGACAGGGAACACCTGCCTATGGAGTAGCCATACGCAGGTGTTAAAGTATAAGGTCAAATGGGCATATTATACTATTATGACCATGATATATGATTATGATACTATTATTATTTGTGTGAGTTCATAGAGACAGACAATGGTTCTTATATGTAAGTATAAAATGTGTATGTTTAAAGATTACAGCGGAGAGGTGAAATCCGTTGAATAATTGATCTGTGGTGCTCTATAGGGAGGAGACATGTAGTTAGTAAGCACCTAACACGTTTGTGTCAATTTGTCATTTATATTTACGCTAACGATTAGACACATGAAAGACGCTGTGGCCTTGTTCGACAGTGCCGTAAGTTATTGCACATTTTGCACATTAATATCAGGGACCCACTAGGTTCCGATAGTTGGTTTTTGCTACATGTTATAAAGGTTTTGATATCAAACGCGTCTAATGATAGTCGTGAGCTTAATGATTCTAGAACACGATGATGAAAATGTTTTCTAGTAATCTCAATTTATACAACTGCATCGTTGGTCTAGTGTATAGCGTATGCGACTGCTAATCAAGAGGTCTGGGGTTCTAATCCCGGTTCGGGCCAAAAGTGTTTTTGGGTTTTTCTCAGGAAACTCCTAATAGCAGCCCGGGGTTTGGAAGTTTGGCCGTGATTTACGCCCGTGCCTGGGAGAGTACGTAAAGCAAGTTATTTGGGAAGTCAGTGATCTCAAATTTACTGACAACTAGTTCAACCTTCGAATTTCAGTTCTCCCTTAGGGTTGCGAAGGTCCGATGCCAGTCGCTCCATGGCAAAACTGATATTCAGGTAAAACCGGTTGAACTAGTAGCCCACTCCAAATAATATTGGGAATAAGGCTAGGAAGAAAATGAAAGTAATAAATAAAATGTGCCTATATGTGTTACTATTATAGTATAAATTAAGTATAATTATTGCCTATAAATATCAAATTTTGAGAGTGAATACCTACCAACGATTGATATTATAATAAAAATGAACTTACTTTCTGTTCTCTCTGTATCACCTGTTGGTTGATTTGTAATGTATGATCATGAAAGAATTTCATATTATAATATTTTAAAATAAGCTACATTTGTAAACGGGAGTTAAAGGTTTAAGCTGAAAACCAGCGCTTGGTAATCCATGTGAAATCCAAGCCATAGCTGACGCTTGGACCTTTTGCTTTCGGTATTATAGTTTTTGTGTATTTTTTTTGCAAATCTGTAATTCTGAAACCAATAAACCTTTATTCTATTCTATTCTCTTCTTGATTGGTGGATATCCCCGTCCGTGGTCATTAAGTCCGCCAAAGCATCAAATGTGCATCCCTACTAATATTATAAATGTAAGTTTGTTTGTTACGCATTCACGCGAAAAATACTCAACCGATCATTATGAAACTTTGTACACATATTCTTGGAGGTATTAGAAGTAACAGTAGCATATTTTTTATGAAAAAGAAAAAAAAATCCGAAAAATAAAATTGACATAACCGAGATCCTCGCTGGCGAGGCCGCGGGCGAAAGTTAGTAGTGTATAAAACAAATAAATAACATATTAAGACATTTAGAGATTAGTACTTTGTATATTAATTCTTCGTCATGGTTACGAATACTATTTTTATGTAGTAAATATATTGGTTAACTTGTTTCTTATTGATATCATAATAATCTTATTTTCTATAATCCTGATGATAAAAGCAGTTAAAGCTTTATATCTTTACGACTTACGTCTTTAGAAGCTTTAAGACTTTGTTATTGAGCTTTCTAACTTAACATAGCTATACAAACAGAGTAAAAGACCTGGACCATTCCGGGACGAAGATAGTCCGTGATAGTGTTTATTAGCGCCTTTTCGTGTAGGTATATTAGAGGTTTCTAATATACCTACACGTTTACAGTGTAGTTAACAACATACAAATAACTATAAAAATAATTGCTAATACTGGTTATAAAAAGAACAGACACGCGACCGCATACGAAGTACTACTCCTGTACTTACATTAAATATCTAGTAAGTACTAACATAGAGAGAAGGGCGTCTTGAATGTATGTTTAGTACATAATACCTAATAATATTACGAAATATTATGTCTAACAGAATGAATTTCTAATAACATTTTAATATTTCCGAATAGCTTACATGTTTTGCAAGACCATGCGTTTCGATTACATACTCGTACAATGTCATATTAATTATCATGTCTTTCTCCATGCGTTTCGACATTTAATACCTTGGATCAATAAATTTATTTGTTGTAAAATAACGGTTTTGCACATTTATATGTTGTTGTGCAAAAAATAATCGAAATTACTCAAATTATGTTGTGACCACATGTAAAATGTTTTGTGTATTAAACGAAAGTATAGTCTTGACTAGGTGTTGTTAGATGTCAACATAGGTTTGGACTAATCTATGCATACTTACTGCAGCAGCGGCAATAGATGGCGACATAATAATTTTAACAAAAAGAAACCGACTTCAAAGAAAAACCATTCCGAGTACCCAAATCGCGACAATTGTGCATATGATATTTGAGGAGTTCCCTCGATTTCCTTGGGATCCCATCATGAGATCCCGATATAATGACGATGGGACCACCTGTAAGCTACGATCTATCCAATGCAAAAAGAATTTTTAAAATCGGTTCATAAATGACTGAATTATCGCTGAACATACATAAAAAAAAAGATTCCGACGAGTTTAGAACCTCCTCCTTTTTTTGAAGTCGGTTAAAAATGGTTTGATAAGCGTTGGCAATTGACAAGTATATTGATAAAACTTCAAATAAAAATCACTAACTCAATAACAAGTTCTTTTAACAAGTATTACTTCCTTAAAACGCATAACAGCTCGTATAGATCAAATTATATTTCATCATCATCATCATCAGTCTATCGCAGTCCACTGCTGGACATAGGCCTCTCCAATTGCACGCCACTTAGTTCGATCCTCGGCTACTCGCATCCAGCTTTCTAAATTAAATTATATTTACTTGTTCCCAATTTGATAGAACTAGGGCACTGTAGCTAACTCGAAGTGAAAATATTACTGTTAACTAGTTATTGATATGTAATATATTATAATAATAAATTATAATATAGTATTGTAAAATAACAACACTGAGATTTCTGAAGATTTATTTCCGTAAGTAAAGTAAACAGATAGTGCACGGTCCAGAAAGTGTTCGTTAACACGAAGCGCCTCTGTACGCATGCGTGATCCCTACTGTGGCTACTGGTCCGGCTAGTTCCACTTAGTTGTGGAAGCTTCGCCGTACGCAACAGCACTGGCGAGTGCAGGCTCGCTCGGTGGTTTATATACCGGGCGGCCGCTTCGATGTGTGCGTCGGTGTGCGCGTGCGTTGATCGGGAGCTCGGAGTGTGCGCGTCGATGTAGTTGGCTCGACCGCGCTGGGTTGTTCACGTTACAGTCTCCCCCTCCGGATCCGATGGCGCCTCGACGAGGAGACGGTCTGGTGCAGCAAGTCTATGATCGTGGGCTTTTCCTAGGTCTACCCCTCCTCCTAATTGGTTGTGTGGGCTTAGGTAAATCAGCTACAGTACCTTGGTAAGGCACAAGTGCAGAGGAGTGATAGACTCCGATGGTAGTTTGAGGAGTTTCGGGGTGTGCCAATTGATATGACGCTGGACCATGTTGCTTGGTAATGACGTATGGTCCGTCTCTGCGGGGAGCAAACTTAGCGCTTACCCCCTGAGCCGCTCTGCTTATTGCATGAACCTGGGCGAGAACTAAATCTCCAGGTGAGTACTGTGTACCTTGTCTTCTAGTCTTGTCTGCCCAAATTTTCCGCTCTTCTTCTTTCATTTCTTGTACTTCCTTGGCTCTTTCCAAGACTTCAGCAAGCTGCATTAACTTAGGAGTTATCTCTGCGATAAAGTTCTCGCTTGATATTATGGCTCTCAAATCGTGTAAGGCGTCGTCAGAAGTCTTCAACTCCCTTCCAAAAGTCAGGTAAGCAGGTGTGTAACTAGTCGATGAGCATACCGCAGTATTCATAGCAAAACGTATCGCTGGAATCTTGGTTGACCAGCCGGTGTGTTCTCCTTCTACCAGAATGGCAAGCTGAGTCTTCAAGTCTCTATTCCTTCTTTCGACTGGATTGGTTTCAGGATGGTAAACTGGTGTAAATGCATGGGTTATATCCAGACAAAATGCTACTTGTTGCATTACCGAACTCACAAATTGAGGGCCATTGTCACTAATCATTCTACGAGGCACGCCGTATCGCAAAAACACCTCATCTATTAGCGTTCTGGCACAGATTTCTGCTGTAGCCTTTTCTAGAGCGAATAGTTCTATCCATCTTGTTGCTAAGTCTTCCACTATCAGTATCCAAGACTTTCCGTCCTGTGATAGTGGCAACGGTCCAAATAGGTCAAAGGATATAACCTCAAATCTTTTATTTATTGCAGAAGTTTGCAGCAATCCAGCGGGTTTCATGTTAGAAGGTTTATATCGCTGACATGCAATACAATTCCTCACGTAACCTTCTATATACTTTCGCATCCCCTTCCAACAGTAGCGCTGCGAAATTCTCCGAAATGTTTTTTCTGCTCCATAGTGCCCTGCCGTAGGACTATCGTGATATGCTGACAATATATTGGCCCATTCATGCTCGGGAGCCATTAGCTGAGCTTCATCTGTATCCACATTAGGGTTGTAGCGGTACAGAAGCCCATTGTTCATCAGGTATCCCTTGTTGCCCCAGTAAGCAGCATCTTCATGGCTATTTACATCTTCTAGAATCGTTACTATCTTTCGGATATATTCGTCCTTTAATTGTTCTTCTCTGATTTCGCTGGGATTACGTGTTGGTATGTCTACTGAAACGGAGCAAATCCCGCAATCCTTTTCGAATTCTTTTGTACACGGAGGACGTGAAAGGGTGTCAGCTACCACATTTGTTTTTCCAGGTGAATATGCAATAGTGACATCGTAGGCTTGCAATAGTAATGCCCATCGTGCCAACCTTCCCGTAGGCGTCTTGATGCTCATTAACCATTTTAGCGCTTGGTGATCTGTAGCCACGGTCACGGGCACTCCTTCCACATAGCCACGGAATTTGTTTAATGCCCAAACTACTGCTAGCGCTTCACGTTCAGTGGTTGAGTAATTTTTCTCAGACGAAGTAAGTAGTCGACTGGCGTATTCTACTGGGTGTTCTTCTGGACCCTCCCCCTGGACTAAAACGGCACCGATTGCATAGTCGCTTGCATCGGTCTTTATAACATATGGTTTGGTGAAGTCGGCTTGCCTTAGGACTGGGACAGAAGTTAACTTTTGTTTTAAAGTCTCGTATGCTTCTGCTTGTTCTTTTTCCCACCTCCACACTACTCTTTTCTTTGTCAATCTAGTGAGGGGCTCCGCAATCAGGGAAAAGTTCTCTATAAATCTCCTGTACCATGAGCAAGTCTGCAAAAATGACACCAAGTGCTTCAAGTTTGATGGGTGAGGCCGTTGTACGATGGCAGCCACTTTCTCGGGGTCAACATGCAGTCCTTCAGGGGTAATATAGTGACCTAAGTATTTTATCCTAGGGACGACAAAGTTACATTTCTTCTTGTTGATGGTCAGATTATATACTCTCATCTGTTTAAAAACTTCTCTCAGATCAGTAAGGTGGCTCCCAAAAGAAGTGGAGAAGATTATGAGGTCATCCAGGTATGCTAACATCTTAACACCGTCAACTCCAGTACGAAATTGGTCGACTAACCGCTGGAATGTCGCGGGTGCATTTCGTAAACCAAACGGCATGCGCTTAAACTTATATATACCAAATGGACAGATAAATGCGGTTTTCTCTTGATCTTCCTCTCTGATGCTCACTTGCCAGTAGCCAGCCTTTAGATCTAAAGAGGTCATGAATGGTGTCGGTTTAGCCTCGTGCAATAGATCATCTATACGTGGTATAGGGTATGTATCAGGAGTGGTGATCGCATTTAGTCTTCGATAATCCACGCACACTCTTATCTCACCATTCTTCTTAGGTACCATCACCACTGGTGCTGCCCATGGTGACACACAGCTTTCTATAACTCCTCCTTCTATCATCTTTTCTATTTCTTGCCTGAGTATTTCTTTACGTACAGGTGAAAGTCTGTACGGTGGCACAGCAATCGGCTCGTGATTACCAGTGTCAATACTGTGTTGGACATAATTCACAGGTTTGCCGTTTGACTGGAATAGATCAGCAAACTCAAACAGAAGTTCCTGGAGGTCACGCTCTTGCTCTGAGGTAATACTGTCGCTGCAAATTTCGAATGCGTCAATATTCAATGTCCAGTCCAGGTTTCCGTCAAACAGACTATTAGCGTGAGGGGATAGAGTAACGCTTGATTCGTGGATAGCAATTTGAGAGTCGCGCCACAGTTGGTTCATAACTGGTGAATAACCATCGAACAGCCTCGGTCGTTTAGGTGGTGTCGTTATTGGCATATCGATTTTTTTCAGCTTATATAAGTTGGACTTCCGAATCGCTTCCTTGCTACTCGTAGGCTCTTCTGACACTAACAGTGCATGAACAGAAACTTCACTGTGGGCGTTTGGTGAGCTTGGTGGTGTATTTGTCAAAGAGGATATCGGAGAGGGTATTTTGACACTGTTGAATAACTCAATAAAATTGACAGATTCCTCTTTGGGTCTAAATGTGGTAAATCCTTCTTCGTACAGCTCGTATGCTACATCTGGACTCTCAACGAATGACATTGTAAACTGAGGTAAGTTGATAATCATGCCTGCATCCTGTATGAAGCCGATTCCAAGTAGTGTTCTATTGTCTCTCGATTCAGGTAGTATGACGAAAGATGTTATCACTACTTTGTCCTGAATCTGTACGGGTACTTTAATAGTATACACCTTCTGACTTTTTCTGATACCATCAGCTAGCGTAACATTGGCAGTTTCTTCACCAAACTTCAATCCCAGATCTCGCAACTTGCAAAAGAGTCCGTATGAAGCAACACTCAGCTTAGCACCTGTGTCCAGGTTAGCACAACCTTTTATGCCGAATATGTCTATAAATACAACCGGTCTCTGTTTCACATCCGCTTGTATGTCTACTGCACAAAACCCTAACTCGTTTGGTGCAGCTTGTGAGCGGCGGCGTCCAGAGCAAGTTGTGCAATTGGCCCTGATGACTCCCGGAGCACCACAGCCGTAGCAGGAGAACGTTGGCTGCGTGGGCGATGGCATTTGTGTAACAGCCTCCTTCTTCACTACAGCCTCAACAGGTGTTTTTCCGGGTAAAGGCAGTGCGGAATGATTTTCTTGCTTCAGCCTTTTTCGACATTCATTGTATGTATGACCGGGTATTCTGCAAAACGTACATCGCAACTTCTTGTTTGGTTGTGGCTGACTGATGTCTTGCTTTTGGTTCGAGCGTTTTTCTTGTAATGTATTTTCTATACCCCGAGCAACTTCCAACAAATGGTCGAAAGTATCTATGGTACTACGTGTGATACGTGACCTTATGTTTACATGTAAAAGCCCAAAAATCATATCTATTTGCTGTGCTTCCGTATGTTTAGGTGGCGGCAGCATAGAAAGAAGCATCCTCTTCTTTGCCACGAAACGCTCTGTAGTTAGATTCGGTGGTTGCTCTCCACTCATGATCTCCCTATACAACACGTACGCCGGTTTCTTAGGTGCAAAGGCATTGCGCAGTCGTTGCACGAATTCTCCCCAAGTCTTGATGCTGTCTTTGACCCCTTGCCACCAAATAGCCGCTTCCCCATGCAGAATAAGTGGAATGCCCATCAAAGCCTCGCTATCTTCGATTTTTTCAACAGCTTTAAATGTGCTTACTGCTGAAATAAATGTTTCCAGGTCTTCTTGGCCACGGGTTCCATCGCATCTATGTGTACAACTTGCCATTGAACTCTTGCGCGCTGATACTGAAGTTATGGAGTTGATAAGGTGGGCCAATTGTTCATCACTTAAGGTCGTCATCTCTGCTTTCGCCTCGCTTACAGCGTGTTGATTCTTCACCGGATACGTTGTAATTCTTCCTGACTTCGTTACGTAGGTCGGAGTCGCCCTCTCGTTGGTCGCCAGTGTAAAATAACAACACTGAGATTTCTGAAGATTTATTTCCGTAAGTAAAGTAAACAGATAGTGCACGGTCCAGAAAGTGTTCGTTAACACGAAGCGCCTCTGTACGCATGCGTGATCCCTACTGTGGCTACTGGTCCGGCTAGTTCCACTTAGTTGTGGAAGCTTCGCCGTACGCAACAGCACTGGCGAGTGCAGGCTCGCTCGGTGGTTTATATACCGGGCGGCCGCTTCGATGTGTGCGTCGGTGTGCGCGTGCGTTGATCGGGAGCTCGGAGTGTGCGCGTCGATGTAGTTGGCTCGACCGCGCTGGGTTGTTCACGTTACAGTATATTATACTGTATATTTAATAAATACTTTAAAATACATTAGTGTTATGGTTTGCTAGATAGTACTGAATGTAAGAGATCCTAACTAGTGGAAATTCAAATATGTATATTGTATTTCCATGGTTCAGATACTCGAGCTTGTGATATAGGTAAGTATCTACATGACAGTTGTGTTTGTTTGGAACGTAGATACTCGTTAAAAAAAGGTACATGGTAGCAATCCCGCAGATTTCTATTTTAATAGGCACCCAAAACTCTTCATTGTGAAGCACGTAGTTGATATGTTGTCGGAGTACAATGTATAAATAAAATAACTTTTATTTAATAATTAAAAGTACTATTTCTGAGGTATGAATGGATTAAAAACATCTAGGTACGTTATCTTTATGAAAGCTACTACATACACTATAAATGATAACATGAAAAAATGTGTACGAAGAATACGCATAACATTACACAACACATCCAATAAATTCTTGCATTATGCTCTATCGCGCTGGTCTGAACCCGATATTACGTTTTCTAAGTGTTTGGTTGGAACAGCGCCAGTACGATTGTTTTTCTTACGTAATCAGTAATAACCTAAGCGATTTAATACACGTTCACTGACAATACAGACACTACCTAAGTTTCTACTTGTTTGTTTTAATTATCTTATGCCGTAACATAAAAATCTATTGTACGAGTTCCTTGTCGAGCGTCAATGGAAGTGTCAATGAGTGTTAGCTGCACAGTTTATTGTCATGTTTAATGTTCTCTGTAGTAAAGTATGCAAGTATAGTGAGTGAAGGATTTAGTTTATACTGCATTGAAATTACTTTAATTTTTATAGATTGATAGATGACCTGCCCCCGCTATTCGAAAATCCATTTTTCTATAATCTTGATTCATTTGTTATTGTTACTCAGTTACGTGATCAATACAAAATATTAGCCAATTAAATAAGAAAAAATATAAATGGAATAACGAATAAATTTGAAAACGAAAAACGTTTGCAACTTGTCTAGAAGGCAGGTCAACACAGCACTACTTGCAGTCTTGTTACGCTTTAACCAGCTAAAGGCAAATTCACATTAACTTCTACTTCTGAAAAACGCAAGGTAACATCTGCGTCATTTCTTTTAATAAAAATACTACTTTATAAAAATAGACATTAGGAATTTATCTCGTGTCATTAATGATATGGAGAAATAGAGCAATCAGGCCCAGGTCAACGATTTGAGAATCACACAAAGTGTTGTTCTAGATTTTTGTTCCTTGTTGACATTACCGCTCCTATACTCTTATTTTTATACAGTTTTTATATTAAAATAAACATTTTCATCAAAACGGGGTATAAAGCAATGCACATTTTTATACAAACAGCATTGTATTGACCTCCACAAAACCTTCATGGCCACAACGAAGGCACGTACTAAATAAAATGTTGAATTACCATTCATACAATAGGGAAATAAATGGAATTATAGATTAAAACATACCAGTTAATACCTAGGTATTTAGGTTTGTTTATTAATTGTTAACTAATTTCTATCTGGACAATCATATCCAATGTCTATTTAGTCAGTACTTGGCCCGAATCAGCGTTGATCCAAATTAGGGATCTTTATTAAACAAACGGAATTTAGTGGCCTAATCGATGAGAAATACAAGAATTATAGTCTGTATACAGAAAGCAAAAATTGTGAAAGCAATAAGAACAGATGTACCTTTTTAGATGATAATGAAATATATTTTTTTTTTTTTTTTTAATATTTTGGACAACTTACACACAACATCATCTAGTCCCAAAGTAAGCAGAGCTTGTGTTATGGGTACTAAACAACTGATATAAATACATAAACATACTTTTTTTTTGTAAATACATACATATTATAAATAGAAAAACACCCAGACTCCGAAACAAATATTTGTGGATCACACAAATATTAGGTCTGACCCGGGAATCGAACCCGAGACCAGCAGCCGCATATGCTAACCACTAGACCAACAAGGCAGTCAAGTAAAGTAAAACTGAATTGAATACTGTTAAATACTTTTAATTTCTCTGTTATCTGTCTCTGGCAATGTAAGTACATATAAGACTTTACTTAAGTTTAGGAAGAAAAAAGGTTTTAAATTAAAAACTAAACTATTGGGTCCATCAATGATTTATTCTATTCCAGACGTCCAATAATTTTGCAAGAACGGAGAAACAATAGTTACAATATTTCTCAACCTTTACCCATACCAATGTCCGTGTGGTGACGGATTAAGAATACAGAATGTCACCACTCCTATTCATCCCGCGGGTGTCGTAAAAGGCGATTAAGGGATAAACTACGCAAGACAACATCGATGCAAAGAGAAGGAAATCTTGAAACCAACCCTATACCAACACCACTGGCCAGCGTAGTATAGTAGATTACCTTCTTTCTAAGGAGAGGCCTATGTCCAGCAGTGAACTGTTAAAGGCTGTTGATGATGATGATGACCCATACCAAAAGGACTTATGTCCAAACATGTTTCGTTATTGTTATTTTATACTAGCTGTGTCCCGCGGTGTTACCCGTATGTAAGATTGCGGAGTGATGCTAGTTTAAAAAAAAATCTAAGATACACCTTAGGTCATCAGCTTTCTGCCAGTGAAAGTCCCGTTAAAATCAGTCCAGTCGTTCCAGAGATTACCACGAACAAAACAGACACACAGATAAAAAAAAAATTGCATATTAATTGGTGTAACTTTCATCATCATCAGCCTATCACAGTCCACTGCTAGACGTAGGCCTCTCCCATTGCACACCACTTTGATCGATTTTGGGCTTCTCGAATTCGTTAAATTGCTACCACATACCTATAGACACGTATATTTTATATATTAAATGTTTGTATCTTGTAATGTTGACTGTATTACGTACTTCACGCTGCACGGTTCTGTGGGCCGAAACAAAGTTCCTTCCTATTTCGAAATAGAATGTTCAAAAACTATTTTATTACAAACATTTTGCTTATGACAGTTGCATTCACAACAAAGAAGAGAGTGAACAATAGGAGACATTAACAAACACCGCCACTGCTGCTTGACTTCCAATATCTACAGAGATTAGGGACACGTCAAGATTGACATGTTATTCAAAGATTATAATGATAACGTCTTAGGTGTTCTGCGATCTGTCATGATAACACATCTCTATGTGGACAGAGTAGTTCGGTGGTAGCACATAGACAAATGTGTGAATTTTGTGATCAATTTTTGTTGAATATTTGGCGTCGGAAAGACTGAGTTCAATCAATTATGTCAAATTTATTAAAAAGGTATGTTGTTTGTAAATTTAAATGTATCTTTTTATTTTCATTCGTTTGTATCTGACCTAAATAGCTGTAACATCTTTGTCAAGTAGGTATTCTGCTTTTGTAGAACTTTCTAAATACACTGTTGTTGAATTAATGTAATGTAACAAATATAGGGAGGGAGTTAAGTATGTAAAACACAAATGACATATAAAACAATGTACGATACATATAATTGAGTAAGAATACATATATTTATAATACCAGAAACAAGATTGTAATTCTCTTCCCATTTATAAACTGATATTTCGAAGTAATGATAGTGGCAATAATGAAACTGAGACTGCGACTAATATGATATGACCTTACCGAATAAATGAATAATTTATTCCTAAAATAGTGTTAAATACATATTATAATACATACTAATGTTCATATGTTTATACTAACTAATGTTTTATTTATTTTGAGTCTGGTTTAAAGCGTCTGGTGCAAAATGCATTCTTTTCACTTTGTTTCGACATTGTTACAAACACATCTGGTTGCATTTTATTATTCAAACGCACATTTTCCTTACCATAAAAATATGAAAGTCAGTATTTTTCTAAAAAAAATATATTAAAAATACGCTGCGTTAACTCTTTTAATTTGTTTTTAAACATCATTATAAATTCGAAATCTATTATGTATTGTAATCCTTTTTGTAACAAAAAAAATTGTGGACGGATGATTAGGAAATCACGCACACTTATAGTTGTAGAGGAAGAGAGCAGGAAACTATTTTTTTCATATGCATACAATTTAAATATAATTATAGATGTTATAGTCTTTGAAAATAGAATCTTAATAATGTTGATTGAACACTTAAGATTTAAATTAATGATGTACCACTAGTATAATCATCGTCATCATCAACAGCCTTTAACAGTCCACTGCTGGACATTGGTCTCTCGGGTCTCTCCTTAGAAGGAGGTTTTGGCCTATTATACCACGCTGGCCAGACTATAAAATATACTAGTATAATAAAATACACCAATACATATAATGTAGATAATTTCATAACAAAATATACATCTAATTATTTATGAATACCGGCCGCGAAAGTTTTTATTATAATTAATTTTACTATCTAGTGTCACTTCTAGAACTTTCTTTTCATATCTGTTTAGATATGGGGATTGTAAATATATAATGAAAGGAATGTTCTCAGCTTATGAATGACAAAGTAAATAAAAATTGTAAGATTGTCGTCTATCACCATGATCTAAGCGTCTCACGTCTCGGCGAAGTACTGATAGAAAGAAAATCCCAAGTAAGACTATTTATCTTAGATTCGATAAGGAAAATTTTTCCCAAAAGAGATGACGATCTCTTAGTTGCAATATAAGTACAATAAAGAAAATGATGAAAATATATCTATAAAGCTATGAACTTTGAAGTTACCATAATTATTAATTGAACTGTGCTATTAAGTAGGTATGTGTTGAAACCATGATCAATCTTGACGACGTCGTTAGATAACTGGTGACATTATTATCATTATACATATTTAAATTAGTTAATAACTTTCTTGTGAATGTAATAATACTTACTTACATATACTGAGTTCCTCTTACGTGATTACGTGACATAAACTTATAACCAAACTATTTATTACAACTGTATTATAGCGCCAATTTGTGTTCTGATTATTTATAATAGCTCCAAAAAGAGGTTTTGGCCTACTATGCCATACTGTCGGGCCAAACATGTTGGTATAAGATATTTTGTGAATTTGCCTGGAACTTAAAACTGTCGTCACCATAATAGCTATTTTGAAAGATTTCCAGAACATTAGCGGCGTGTACAGATTAAAATACCTCCTTGATTTAGTGCAAAGAGTATATTTAGGTTCAGAGAACATGACTAAGTGTAAGTGTCGCATTTTCTGAGGCTTAAATTTCAAGTTGCTTGACCAAGTACGAAGGTGCAAGGTGACTGAGTGATATTTGGAACGTACGACAAATAATGCATGTACTCATAAAATTAATTTCCGATACTTAATCCTGACGTGATAGAGACCTTGGTATTAATTTACAAGGAAATTGCTTCAGTTTATTACTCAGCATTATTATTTGTATTATTATTTTATAATTAATACTGTGTTGTAATATCCGTACTGGTAGTTACATAAGATTCATATTTCATAATTAGTTGAATTGACAAGAAAAGTGGTGGATGGAGCTGGGATTAGGCCTAATTTATTATGGCTTCACAGACACAGTTATATCAAGATTTTTCCGTGTTATGTTTCTGATACAACATTACACATCGTTGCAGTTGCAGTTGAATGTTCAATTTTATAAGCGTTTTTATCTGTCTATGAGTCAAAGAACTTTCCTCGGCCGTTATAGGAGAAACCGTGGAACCAAAATATATTTCTAAAAAATTCAGTGTGAAAGGATGTCTAAATATTTACAGTAACATTAAGGAATTATTCAGAAACAGAAAATTTGCATACAAATTAGATTGCCTGAGAAAAGATTGTTGACAATACTTATGCAATAATACCACACGTGTTTTGCTTTCACTACGAAGTCGTTTACCGAACATTGCTTATTAACTTTATATTTGTACCTGTATTATCATCACTGCCAGTTACTAGTTATGTGAATTTCAAATGCTAGTATTTGAAAGTATACTGATAGTGAAATCGACATGGAAACCGTTTGACTAATCTGGACTTATCGCTCGAATAGACAGACCAAGGAAACAATTTTGGAAACAACAACAAAATTGTCAATTTTCGGTTGTCTTGTTTTATTACTATCTGTTCACTTAGATACAAGTAAAGAATATAACCAATCATAGATTTGAAAATGTCAGTCTCTGTCGAATTATCATTTTAATGGTCTTGTTCGTTTGTTTACGCCGTTTCTCATGTTTTCTCGAGCATTGTTAGTAGTCTTTTTACTGCTGTATCTCGATGTTACATGAATGGATTTCCATCAGGCACGTTATATTGTTTATCTAATCTTATAATAAAGAAAAAACCCAATGTCATATGAAATAGTTATTTTGGACTTAGTAATATTTTCGTAACAGCCCAGTCTTCTTCATTTTGTGTGTGTATCTAAAACTTTTTAAAACGCGATACACGATCTAATTACTTTCAAAGTACGATTTGTCTTCGTTCGAAGACACTAAAATATGTTTTTGTTTTATTGTATGTGTCATTGTTCTTGGTGTTAACAAACTTACTTCTTCAATTCTAAACTAACACAGTACTGCTGAATCTGAATTTATAACAATTTAAATAAAGATCGTTGAAGCTGCAGCGTGTATAACGGAAGAGGTTTTTCTAAAGTTGGCCTTGTCTATCGAAGCAAGCGAATCCAGTTATTGCTTCTTAATGCAGACAGTTGTAAAAAATTGGTGAATTACATCTCAATTTGACCTATTAAGGAAAATTATAAATATTGTTATTTTATTTGGGGTCGGCTACTAATTCAACTGGTTTTACCATAATATCAGTTTTTCCACGAAGCGATTGACATCCAATCTTCGGAAAGTTTGAAGGTTATAAATGATAATCTGTATATGGATCAAATCAAATTCCTGAATTGCATATCGTTCAAAAATTTTGTCTTTCAAGTAGGTATTATTTACTATAAAATAAAACTTTGTGATAGTGAAACCCGCAAATACTTTTGTCTATCAAGTACTGAGTAGGTTAATAATATTTCTAAATATGAAGTTAATTTCTAAACAGCTCTAAACAAACATCTATTTAAGGTACAAGAACTATAGTTTATTGATACAACTCTAGTTCTTTGCAATACATTGGAATTTCGTAGGTAAATATCACGTAATGACTGTTACACAGCGCACCGATGGTGGCTAGTAGACAATGGATATTATTTGAAAAGGGCACTTGCACTTGTGTACATTTCATTGACCCGGTAAAACATAAAACGATAAAATGTACTGTCTGCTGCTCGTTTAGGTTTACCGGAAGATGAGTCCTACAGAGTATAGTTCGAAATAACGTAGATAGTATGGAAGTTAATATTAAGAAAACTAGATTAGAATAGTTTATTCATACAATCCTTGTTAATTAGGTACCTATTTACACCTGTAATTGTTCTAGTATTTTGCTTATAACTCTAACTAATATAGACATAAATTTCTAATAAAATTAAAATCTATATTATAACAGTTTTTGATAAAAAAAATTGTAAACAATTTCTTCGAAGTTAAATAGATAGCAGTTTCGTCAACGTACCTAACTTCTGTTTTATGATATTTTTCGGTTTTACATTTTAAGACAACTTTAAGGTATCTTAAAAAGCTACGCGTGTAACAAATCTACCAATGTTACAAATACTATTTGTATAAAAACTTCTCTCGTTCCATTAATTGGCTCAGCAGTCCATGATGGTGCATACTCGGTGAGCAGTGGACCAAGGAAGTACACTATCTATAAACACCGTACACTGATTGATATGTATGTACCTAGTTACATTTCATGTGGTGTTAAATGAGAGAAATGTGGATACACATTATGTGGCCTTAATTTAGATATTAGAAGAAAAGTATTTTTTTTGTACATCATTGCACACCTATTAAGTACAAAAGTTTATGGACATGGATTATATACTTTCTTTCTTAATAGTTTTTAGATCATTCAATTTAGATCTATTGTCGATGTGATTTTAGCGAAAATTCTTTGTGTTCATTTAATTAACATCAAATACTCATACGTAACTATGTTGCGGGTCATGCTTATGCAAACTAAATCGGAAACTATATTTATTTACAAACTCTATGGATTAGTAACAGCCTCATCCGCGTGATATCGCCTAAATGACGTATTTTTAAATTCAAAAGCTCATAAATACGCGAACACATTGCGCTGGTTCCCACTACGCCGGACCTCTGAGAGAAAAAACACTTTTTTTTTCACCTTTTAATACAAACTATTCCCAAATCCCTCCTCTATTGAATGACAATTTATGTGGCTTTAGTCAGTTCTTTTCTAACATCAAGCCACACCGCAACCCAACAGGTTTCCAAGTACTCGGATTACGAAGCTTAGAGAAAAACGTGAACGCCCTATAACCTACAACTAGAAAGGGTGATAATCAATTTCTCGGCTAGCCGGCTTGTTCTACTGGCCTCTGACAAAACGTTGCGTCACTTATTACATCTTCGATTATTAGGTCTCGCAACTAAAAACCGTTAGTAAAAGACAATTTTTAATCGAAATTTATGGTTTATGTTAAAAGTTACGCAATCAATGCAAATACGGTGTTAAATTATAATTTGTGACAGAAAAAATACTAATTGTGTGATCTTTGACTATAATATTGATTCCTTCCTTGAATTAATAATCGTGTCAGTATCGAATATTTATTACAGCATCAGTTTGTCACAGAATAACACAACACGAATTTCACTTTGCACAAACGATTGATTAAATAACTTCGCGGCAATAAAAATCTCTCTACTATTTGTATTTTGTACTCAATTTCTTTCTCGGGATTATCCTTTGTTTGTATGTTATACATAAGATTATTCTCAACAAAATCTATATCTACACTAATACATAGTCGATAAGTAGTCTAGATTTAGATTAGTTTTATATTTGGAAAAACGTGAGTTTTCGAGTTTTCGTGCGTTTTTCTCTAGCATTACTCGTAGCTTGCGTTTGCAACTTTTATACTTCCCTTTCAGTAGCACTTGGTTGCTGGTTAGAACTACACATTAATCTGGTATCAACACCACAATTACTTGTAAGAATAGATGGCATTGTTAAGCAGGGAATACGCGTGTTTTAGGTACACTTTAAAACATTTACTTATGTACATTGAGATATTTCTTGAGTGACGTCAAAGACACAAATTGAATAAACTTAGTAATAAATTTCACGCGCTATCTTCGTCAGTTCGTTGCAATGTTTGTCTTGTAAAAATGATAGTTTTTTATTAAATTTACCTTTGTCGTCATGTGGTTTAAGCGACACACTAATTACTTGCTGGTGAGCAATAAAGATACTTCGTGTACCGATATGGCGTGAGTTTTAAACGAAATGATAACACTTTGTGTACCTAGCACATAAAGTTCGGTTCGCATACTCTTGTGTTCATATTTTATATCAGTTCAGTACCGCGGTGTTTCCGGCTGTTATGTGTTCCGCAAGTGACGCTTTGGATTGAAGCTAGTCTAAATAAATAGCCTAAGTTGTTCCTTATGTATTCAGATTTTTGCCAGTGAAGGTCTCATCAAAATCGATCTACCCGTTCCAGAGATTAGTCGTAACAAACAGACTGACAAAATCTGAAAATACATTTTGTGAACAAACACAGGTGCACTTTCTGTTCCTGTCTTGTTTCTGTTCCATTAGGATCGGGACTTGAGACACAAACTCCAAAACGACAGGCTGTTCATAAGTAGGTTGTTATTTCTGTTGGATTCGAACACGAAACCTCTGGATCGGCAGACGCATACGCTAACCGCTATACTAACGAAGCAGTCAAGTACTCAACATAATACGTACGTCGCTGTGGGTACTCATGATACTACGGCCTCGTTGAAAATCTATGTTAAGGTTAAATTCTTTTGCTGCTTTTCTTTTTGCCTTTGAGTGTGAGGTTACCAGAGGGCTGAATTCCATCGGCCTGATTCGGGGCATTCAAAAAACGTCAAGGCACCTTCTCTTGAATTTCATGGTAAAAGGTAACGATTAGATTACGATTCGGTGAGCTGTGTCATCGGTGCCATAAAAAAGTAAAGGAATACGTTGGCGGCGCTGTGTTAGCGTATACGACTACTGTGCTTGAGGTCTCGGGTTCCATTCCCATATAGGAGTTTGGTTGTATTTACAAAAAAGTATACTAGATAATTTACTTGATAATACTTGATACACAATTTCAAAAACTCGCGCGCTTTATGCATCTGGCAGTATGCAAATCAATATGCAAACCAGATGACTGAATGCCTAGGTCGTGCAACTCAATGTAAAGAATCTCAAATCTGAAAAGATTTTCGCGACTGGACGGTGATTTGGTGTTGCAGGTTAACGCTTATTCTAAAATTACGATTGATCCCACTGCCAGTAAAACATTTCAAAAATTGTTACTATGAATACGCATGTAGTAGAATTGTAGATATAATAATAAACAAAGAGTTTTTGCACTCAGACAGTATAATAAAATCGGCCAAGTGCGTGTCAGGCCACGCACAGGAAAGGGTTCCTCAGTCACCTATAATGGTATGTGGATTTAAAATCGTATCCAATAGATAATTGTTATGTTTACGTATTAATACGTTAATTTTGTATGACGTTTTCCAAGTGAGCGCATTTTACCATATAAGCCTTTATAACTCCTGAACTAAGAGAGTCATCTAATCGGTTATAGTTTTCCTTCAAAGTTCATTAGATGGACCACCATCACGATTTTTTTCAGATTTTTTGAGCCAGCCGTTTAACTTTTAGAGGGGGGGGGACGCCCTGTTTTTCCAAAAAAGTGCCCTTTAAAGTGAAATATCTCGCAAACGGATACCTAAATCAAAAAATCGTCTAGGAAACCCTTTATTGTTTTTAAAAGACCTATCTAATGATACCCCACACGATGGGGTAGCCTTGAGAAAAAAAAATCATCCCCACTTTACGTGTAGGGGAGGTACCCCAAATAAAATTATTTTTCATAATTTTATTGTAGCACTTTGTTGACGTAATTACAACACGTATTCATGCAAACTTTCATCTTTCTAGCACTTACCGTTTGGACGGTAAGTCGAGGACGGACGGACGGACGGACGGACGGACGGACGGACGGACGGACGGACAGACGGACATGACGAATCTATAAGGGTTCCGAGTTATGAACTTCGGAACCCTAAAAAGCTTCTATTTATAAACATGTGCAGTGGTAACCTACCGGGTTGTAGCGTCTAGCGCGGTAGATAAGTATAGGTATGCTCTACTTTCTATCCATTCCAAATGTTTATTAACAATTTGCGATTATCGATTCCTGTATACTGTTAGAAAAAGTATAACATTAATGAGGTTTATTTTTAAAATATTATGTTTATAGTTACGTATAGTCTAGTTAGTACCTATAAATGTAATGGAGTAAAACTAAAAATAGTTATTAGTAAATCAATAATATGTTATGTTTAAACCTTTTTAGTTTATTAGTGAGTAGTATCTGTAATATAATTGATAGACGTACTCGCTTATATAAAATCTCAATTATGAATATTTTTATAGTAGGTAGTATTTTCAAATGTATTACAAAGAATTTTAAAATTCTGAGCTTATGAACTAAGCTGTTAGAAAAAAATAATTAAGAAAGTACAGCATGTATTATTAATATTTGATGTCCCATATTATGACAGACTTAAATTAGTATCATGTCTTGCATTAAATACCTTCTGAACATAGTCGTATTACATTTGGATTTAAAGGATAGCTGTTCGTCTAGACTAGCCTAGACTCTTGAATCTAGGCTGACTGAACTATGAAGTACCAGGCTAGCAGATATTGGAAGAGGTCGACGATATAGATGCACCCGACCGTCGATAAAACAGTCTTCCAAGCTTCTTGCAATCAGTTATATGCATTCTGTTTGCCTACATCTGTATGTCATCTTCCGTAATGAATAAAGATATGAAACGTTTTTTGACAGAAAAGTCTTAGACAACAGGCGATAAAACCGTCATCTCTTGCATTCTGTCAAATGCATTTTGTTTAAGTCACATGTTTTACAGAATAAGAATACGAAATATTTTAGATGACAGAAGTATGACTTCATAACTTCGAAGAAAAATTTAGTTACATAAATTGTAAAACTTACAAGTTTAAACATGTAGTAAGAGTCGGTAGCAATGATATAGGCTTTTCAAAATTAACATTAGTCTCCTTTTTGTCGTGAAAATCACCCGTAGCGCCACCTGGTAATGGCGACCGGTGTTATATTATGCACGTTATTATCATTATTTTACATTTGTTATTGTTTAATGCCGTGTTATCTAAAGTGTCACTGAGATTAACTGCTATATTCGGTGGAACTCAGTATATAGTATTTAATACTATGAAAATGACAAATTTTAATTTCATAAATCATGAAAATCGCAAGTTGAATTTGATGTTTGTTTAATACACCTTTAATTTAGACATTTAACTAGCCGCTTATCTTGATTAAAGAGTCTAATCTGTTGAAAGCCAAAACAAATACATATTCGTTTTACTAATTTATTGGCTTATAAAATTTTGCGCTTACTTTAAGACTGGGAGTATTCTCACAGCAATAAATATAATTTTATAATCTGGTATAGAGAAAGGCACCGGAAAAGCGTTTTCTATTTTCAAATAGATGCTTGTAAAATGTTATTTATCATAGAATTACTAACATTCGGCTTAAAAGTCAAAGCCGCAAAATAGGAAGCAAGTTACGTGATTAGCATACTATTTATTAACTTTTCCTCAACAGCTAGACTTAGCAATAGAACGTTATCATCCTACAAAATCATATTGCGTGCATATAAGATTTTTTATTATTTTTTATAGATTTAGATTAAAATTCAGAAGAACATTATTTTTAACTGTTTTACAAAACCTAACATTGACAAAATTGATTACTATTCAGTCTTCAGGTGATTCAAAAAGAGACAAAATTATTTCATATTACGAAATTGACCAATTTACGTAGTGTAACGTGGAGTAGGTCACTTTAAACATCTTTAAATCTTCTGAATTCCTAGTGGATGACCGATATCGATCGGATGAATTTAATTTACATGTCTTTACTTTCATTACGGATCTTAGGTTTACCAGATTTATTGTACCAGGGCAACAGTAATGGATACAGCTCACAAGCCTAGATAAGTAATGAGAATTGCGAATGTCTAAAATGTCGTATCACTTGTATGACATGACGGTACAATTTTGAATTTTTTGGTTTTAATTTGAATTACAAAATACACAATTTTCTATTGAAAATCACGTGTGACAGTTATCTTAGTAAAAAAATGCATGAAAATTTTAAACGCCTTGCGAAATATATTCAAACCGACGAACAGTAATAGCTTTCACACATTGCATTGCTTGCTAAAGTAAACATTTTATTAAAGCTATGTCGACCGTAAACTTGCGTTCAAAGGTTATTCACGAAAGAGTCGTTTTGCTCCGCCACAATCTATCTATCTTCCTAAGTTTCTTACACGCTGTAAGATGTTATATCATCATCATCATCATACGCCTATCGTATCCCACTGCTGGACATAGGCCTCTACAAATTCACGCAACTTGGTGCCAGCAGCGTGACCGGTGCAAATGAGATGCTCTGCGATCACCACCCCGCCTGCCCATCGTGGTAAATATTGGTAAACCCTCCATGAGCAAGATAAGATGTTATATAAAGAAATATTACATCTAATTACTTTCCGCTCTAAAACGTGTATGTAATTATGTTGTACTTATCCACGTCAATTTAATATTTTCCCGCTTACAGACTTCGTTCACCATGCTACTACCGGTTGGCCACTTTTCTTTTTGTTAATTTGATTTTAATACTATAAGAAAACGCTTGGAAGTAAAATGATGTCGTAAAATAGTAGTTGATTCGTTATTTAGTTTAGTGCTATTCTTTGTGAAACCACAGTTGTAAATTACCTGATTAAGAAGATCATCCTATTAATGTTAAAAATGCTCAAATATAACTAAATTTGTATGTATTTTTGTCACTCTATAAACTATTGAACGAATTAAGATGATACTTAGAAATATACTTAGGCCTATTTACCGCGAAAATCGAAATTTACGCCAGTGAAACAGTGAAACTGCAGTGAAAGCTAGTGGAGAATAACCTAAAAGGACATCTTTTTTGATAAAGTTATCTTTTTCTGTACTTTCGAACAAATGAACAGATGGGTCACAACACTTCGGGAACTTCTTCATCATCATCAACAGATTTTAACAGTCCACTGCTGGACATAGGCCTCTCCTTAGAAAGGAGGTTTTGGCCTACAATACCACGCTGGCCAGACGGGTTGGTATAGGGTTGGTTTCAAGTTTTCCTTCTCTTTGCATCGATATTGTCTTGCGTAGTTTATCCCTTAGTCGCCTTGTACGACACCCGCGGGATGAATAGGAGTGGTGACACTCTGTATTCTTAATCCGTCACCACACGGACATCGGGAACTTCACTTATAACTTCTAAAAGACTAGATTAGCACCAGTACTGTGAGGCTCTTGTATCAGTCGAGTCCATATGTGTTAAAACATTTCTCACGATTTATTCTCATATCATATTCGTTTAATTGTCATACTTACCGTTACGGTATACAAAAATGGTTTAATTAAAATCGGACGATTTCTCTCGTTCTCATTCATTTCGTATTAAACTAGCTATATTACAAGTATGTTGCTAATCTTAGTAAATAGTAAGTAGCACACGTCCTACCTAAAGTACCAAAATATAAGCAAATTTCATTAAAATCCGTGCAGAGGTTTAGTTGTGAAAGCGTAACAGACAGACAAAATTACTTTCGAATTTACAATATTAGCATGGACAACCAATAATAACGCATTCAATAGCTATCCGTTTAATAATAACTGCCGTTTATCTCAATATAGCTTTTCACTTTTTAATACAGTTACCCGTTACAAACCCTCTGTTATTTATTTCATTTCGATTTCTCTTTTGATAAAACATATTGAGATTATGGCACAATTTAATTCTCTACAACACTTGGTTAGAAAACCTTTTAGTATCTGAACGTTGAGAAAAATAGCTCACGATGCCTTCCTTTCTCGAAAATCGGTGTTTAATCTTTTGTACCGTACAAACGATTTTAAAACAACTTACCATTTCACATAACGTTAACTCACGTGTTGGACCGGTACTCTACGGATAACAGTAATTATGATACGTTTTAACATCCGAATGAGCCTATAATTCTTCAGGCGATTGTAAATATTCAAAGGTAGATGACATCCTTCAAAATGTATTAGGGAATTACCACTCTGTACAGTGTGAACACACAAAATAGTAGTATTAGGTACTCCAGCCTTTTGTACAACACTAGTAGCATTTATATCAAAATAGCAGTCTTTATTTAATTTTTGATGCATAAAATATATAAACAAATCATTCACAAAGAAGTCCAGCTCAATCTATACTTGAGTTCTCTTCCAGTAATACTTAGTGCAGTCAAATTGGTAAACTAGTTAGTAAAATAAATACAAAATCTACCTAACAGCGAACTTACATATCTACTTGGATACAATCATCATCATCATCAGCCTATCGCAAGCCACTGCTGGACATAGACCTCTCCCATTGCACACCACTCTGATCGATTTTGGGCTTCTCGCATCCAGCTCCTGCCAGCCATCTTACGCAGGTCGTCACTACACCTCGCCTGTGGGCGTCCTACACTACGTTTACCGAGATGAGGTACTCCAGAACTCTTCTGCCCCAACGGCCATCAGTTCTGCGGCTAATATGGCCAGCCCACTGCCACTTCAGCTTGCTAATCCGGTGGGCTATGTCGATGACCTTGGTTCTCTGACGGATCACCTCATTCCTGATTCGATCCTTCAGATAAACGCCGAGCATAGCCCTATATATACAATATCTTAAACATACTCGTAATTTACGAGTAAGTACAACCTGTAGGTTTAGGTTAAGTGGGAGAAATTACAAAAAAATCTTATAACATATTCATAATACTATAAATTCGAAAGTAACTGTCTGTCACGTTTTCATGGTTGTCGTTTAATTTGACATGGAGATACTTTGATTATGGAAGAACGACATAGTATGCACCGCATCTTCATAACGCTAGTGTTTTCATAAAACAACGAGGACAACACAATAATGACTAGTATAAACTATGTGTGTAGTCTGTAATCAATTGAATTGGAAGGTCGGTTTTTAATGCCATAATAACAGGATTTAACCAAATAAATAATGAATATTTGACGATAAATTTAATAATTATTTGAAATGAAACACATTTAGCTTTAAACTAAGCAGAGCTTGTATCATGAAAGCTAGATTGACTATTAGAATACTTATTTATATTCCTTATATCTTTTTCATTTATTTTTATTTTTTATATCACGCCTGCCAAGGTGACTTTACTATGCCTGATGGAAAGCATGAGTAAAATCCACAAGCGGGGGTTGCCATATTGATTTTTTTGTAATTACGTACATATTATAAATAAACTCTGAAACAAATGTTCGTGGAGCATATAATCAGTTGGTCCGACCCAGGATTTGGACCAGAGTCCTCAAGAACAGCAGTCGCATACACTAAAACTTCGCCATCTACCGAGGAAGCATTGAACTACGAAGAAAACACGTAATGATCTTTACGGAGTAACTACTAATCCTGAATCGCGAAAGTGACAATCTCGCGCTGATTGGCATATTTACAACATCCCAACATCAACTGTTGGGCAGTGGCCCACCAGGCATGATCACCTCGCCTGGTCGGAGGATCCTCCCTTTGTGTTGGAGGAACACATGACCCGTTCCTCCACACAGTTATTGAACTAGAATATTTACATTTTTAATGGTTTTTTTATTATCTGCATAGATAAATAATTAAATAAGTTGTTGTAAATGTTTCGTTGCTGCGTTTAACTTCATGTCTTAAAAGTATGCACTATTTGACACGACATTTCCAATGAATAATAGTTAAGGTTACCTGCAATGTGTAACCTGGAGACTCGCAACTATTATATTATTTTAGGTATATTTTCCGTTCGACCATTCACCTCGTCGAAAACGGCACGCTTCTCATCATTAAAAGCAAATAACCGTAAGCATTGTTAAGAATAACCGAAAATTGTAGTAACGAAAACATACTCAGCGTTTCTCAGGTGATTCATGGCCGTCTAATAGAGCCACTATTTAAATTTTATTATGAAAAAAAATGCTTTCGTAATGATGAACTATGTTCTTTATTTAAAAAAAAATATCATAGGTATTTTAAAAATTGAAAGCAACTACATGAAAATGTATAAGGGAATTTACAAAGGAATTTTCAGAGGTAAAACAATCGAATCATATCATATAATCATAAATGGACACAGAAATTCAAAAATCTAGTTCGCTCTACTGATACATTTTTGAAAGACCCACTTCTCACTCTCACATAGAGGTTTTCTCATAGACACCGCAAGAACATAAAACAGAATATGATTTAAAAAAAAATGAATAGTCATGGGCAACTAAAAATTTGCAAGTATTACTTTTACAGCCGTTTTAAACATTTAGTTATTGTGTCAAAGAATAATAAAACCAACGAATTTAATATGTTATCACACGAACATAAATATTGTAGGGATTTTAAAACTTGATGTCTAATAATACATACAACATTTACTAAACTTGAGTTTATATAATATCATATAAGTAACGTAATAGTAAAGTTCTTTTAGTTGATTAAGAATCGTGTCCCGCCGTTCGCTAAATTATACTTAAGAAACCGGAGTAATTAAAATACTTAAATTATCATTTTTAATTTCGCTACACTATTGGTTAATTACATCAAACAATTTATGATCGTTTAAAGTAATAGAATAATAATGTCTGTTGATCGTCTACTTTACTTTTTAGCAAAAAATTGAACAGAAAATAATAAACTTATATAACTTATATAACTTTATTAATCAACTTCTTAATTAGCGTCAAACAAGACAATTAATTGAGATCCAGTATTTTATTAGTCATGATTGTCTTTATCATAATTTCTTCTTTACCGAATGGTGCAAATGCTGATTCTCGACAGTTGCTTGTCCATTTTGTCTAGGATTTCAGAATCCTTGCTTGACGACATTAGGGCCGTTTGGAAAGTATATTTATCTTTCTAATCTTAATAATATACCAATCGGTCCAGCCATTTCTGAGTTAATATAGAAGACTAAACATTTTTTAGTAAGTTAACTTTCTCCTCCTATTTTCGAAGTGAATAAAAGTAAATCACAACTAGAACATCAAACCGTAACTTCGACAAACAATGAAGATGCATTATCATTTCATCAAGTCACTGCCAACCAAGCAGCAAGGTTGCAGCACGTTTTATTTTGTAAACACGATCTCACAAACCCCTCATTGTCTAACATTATCATTGTATTGTACACAGGAAACGTGTGTTCATTAAGCGTATTCGTGCATTCGCACTACGGGCGGTGGCTGGATCCAATAAAAACAGAAAATCATCTTTCTAATTCTAAAGATATATTATAAACAATTCTATTCCAATCGTTACAACAACAAAAAAATTTCTTTAAACCACTATTGCGCAACATTTCGAACTAGAACAGTTTACTTAGAGACGCGTGCCCTAAAAGGTGACACTTTTATTTATACAAGTTCCAAGTGTTAGTTGTTGGCGCACGCCGCAGGTTCTACTGACCCAGATTATAGCATTAACGTCTCCACGGCGTCAGCTATCCGTCAACTGACTCTGAGTACTGTTACATTGTAAGTATTGTAACCACTAAGGGATCGGAAACCCGATGTAAGCCGACCGATACAATGATACCACGAGATACGCCCCGACAACTTTCCATTTACGAAATTAATGCTATTTCCTCGGCGTACTTTTGCTTTGCTATCATTTGGATTTTGGACCTTCGTCTCTATTGGACAGATAATGAAGATCGCTCTACTCTAAGATACTACTTCACTTCTAGATATTTACAGAGATAAATCACCTTTCTCCTATTCTCATTCGTAGTTGCACGTTTCATAACCGGGGTCAGTGTCACACATTAGGAGAATGACGCTAATATAATTATTGCGACCTTTCTATTAAAGTCAATTGAGTCCTACAGAGTATGGCGCACTAAAAATTACATATTTCAGGGTTTTGTGGTTTTGTGAAATTGTTCGTAAATTGACCATACCACATGATACGATGTCGTCATCGACTGTTCATTAGACCGATTTACTGACGATCTGGCGCACAAA
This sequence comes from Phragmatobia fuliginosa, assembly GCA_932526445.1. Lineage (NCBI taxonomy): Eukaryota > Metazoa > Arthropoda > Insecta > Lepidoptera > Erebidae > Phragmatobia > Phragmatobia fuliginosa. The sequence continues at coordinate 23,646,606 of OW052057.1, read as the reverse complement.
AGGTATCCGGACTGCAATCGACAATCTATGGACTAAACGGTCGTCGCAAAGCTAACATAAATCATTACTACTGTTACGTAAAGACAACTGAAATAATACCTTGAATAATTTCATTTAACGTGAGCATCTTCATTATTAAAACGAGCGAATCTCGAGCACTGTAATAATAATGTAGGTATAATTGGAGAGCGCCCGACGGTACCCAATTAACTTTGCATTAAAATACTTTCCCCTAACGCAGATATTATTCAAGTTTCATAATGAGACATGTGAGGAAGAGGGGGAAAGAATAGTGAAAGCATTTACTTTATTGCCTTCTCAAAAATCGTCGTTTGGTTGATGTGACGTTGGATGATGTGAAACTGTTATATTTTTTAATTGTGGTGGGTAAAATAAAAGGTAAACAAAATAAGACAATAATCAAAAGACCTGCACTGATTCATCAATCATCAACACCCCATAATATCCCACTACTTGGGACTTTTCTCAGAAGAGGGTTAAGACTATTAAGACTATACGTCTCCACGCTGGCCGAATTTGGGTCGGGGACTGGTTTTCTCCAGAAATGATTACTAATAACAGTCCGGAGTTTTAAAGTTGGGGTCTTAACACCTGTGCCTCGGAGAAAACAGAGCGATCCTGCGTCTTGATTTCTTTCCAGTCGTGGCTTCAACTAATTAACTAACTCGCCGATAGAACTATGATAATGACGGAAAAGAGAGTGCACTTGTGCCTGCGCACACGTTTGTTCACCATAATACTTTGATGGTCTCCGATAAGACAGGTTGCTACCGCGGCTGATATCGGTTAGTAGAACATCAATGAGTACCTAAACTATATTAGAATCATGATAAATCTTGAGTACTGTAATGAACCTTGCATAATAGAAGCGGAAATGTTGAGGAGCTCAGTATCTGAACCTTACTTACTATTCATCTTCATACTATTCCGTAGTGTTGCATGCAAACCGCAGACAAACTAGGAAACCACAAAACGAAAGTCAATAAGAAAATACTGACTTACACACAACTTAACGTAGTTTGTCGTATTTAATAGACCTATCATTATTTATGTTTATGTGTTTGTCAATTTTATTATTTTATTACGTAGGTACTACATTAAACGAACTTAGTTGTTTCCTATACAAAAGTGGTCCTTTTCTTATATTTTTGGCTCTTACGTAGTTAGAACATCTTAAGCACCTTCAACATTCTGAATTAAACGTCACAAAGATGAAAATTTTCTTAAAATGAGTACCTAACAATCATCATAAATATATATTTTAAGGACTTCCTTAAAATATATATAAATATAAAAACGGACCTCTATTTATTTGTTATTGAAATGTCTTTCTTTATAACGCAAACAAAACATTTTTTTTAAATACTTGCTAAATGCATATGGAACGTGACTTTCCATGCAAATGCAAGTTATTTAGAAAAGTGTTACGAAGTATTACGATAGCGTAAAAATACCACTTCTAATGTTTTGTTGATATTATCTTAATTACAGACAAAGCTATAAAAATATTAAAAGAACTTATACCCAGTAGCTATCACTTCGTTTTGGAATAGTATTTCTCATTGACTGCACGGTTGTTTATGTGGTTTAAGCGGTTGCCACGCCACTTTCTACTGCGCAAAATGTTATGGGTTCAAGTCTCACTAGAGACCACACTTTATGTGTACCACAAAATTGTTTTAATTCTGGGTGTTCTTTGTGTCCGTTTATTCCTAATGCGTCAGTTGACTTAATAAAAAATGGCCAAGTGCGTGTCAGGCCACGCATAGAATAGGGTTCCGTAGTCACCCATAATGGAAGGTAAATTTCAAATCATGTCCAATAGACAATTGCCATGTTAGCTTATTATTTCTTTATTTTTGTATCATTTATAAGTTACTTGACTTCTACTAGGCCTACAACTCCTGAAATACAAAAGTTATTTAAGCTGCTATAGTTTTTCTTTAAAGTTCAATATGTGTATAGACTACTATCATGATTGTTTCAGATTTTTTTTCTGTTATTGCATAAAAATGCGCTTTTAAGTTCAATAAATCGCAAACGGATACCTCAATCGAAAAATGATCTTTGCAACATCACAATATTTTTAAAAGACCTATCTAATGATACCAAACACGATGGGGTAGACGTTAGAAAAAAAAATCATCCCCGCTTTACGTGTAGGGGAGGTACCCAAATAAAAATATTTATCATAATTATAATTATAAGTTGAAGACGGACGGACGTGACGAATCTATAAGGGTTACGTGTCATCAACTACGGAATCCTAAAAAATAAGCTTGAACAAGTGAAGGGAATTAAAGAAAGTTTTCCGTTGAGACTAGAATTAATTGGATTAAGGCAGAGAAGATTCAATTGACCAGGAGAGCAGCTGATGACCTATTTATTGCACTTGATCCCATCAATTTCTCAGAACGCCTTGCTTGTTACTGACTGGAGTCATCGTTATAACAATGGATTCTAATTAAATTGAAGATGCAAGGGCAATAAATTATTCGATGAGAAGTTTGTGTACTCAATCCATTATAAAAACGTACAGTAGTTAGTATTATTCAACCACAAAAGTAACAATTATAACAGCTTGAAACCTTCAAACGGGCTCTTCTGACAAGCAGAGGTAAATGGCTAAACTAATTCTTATTTATTGTTAAATACGCACAGGTTGTAGATAAACAATCAGAAATATAACCGTGATTATATAACCTAGGTATGTAAATTCGAAGTCAAGAGGGATCATTAACCACATGAGAAACACGCGCATCGAAAGCTAAGTATATTAACTGCTTTCCAATACCTAATACGCTAATATTCATTGGCGTGATCGAGGTGTACGAAATAAAACAACTACTAGGCAAAATTAAAAAAAAAGCGGCTAAGTGCGAGTTGGACTCGCCCATGAAGGGTTCCGTATCAACAAGTAACATTATATAAAAGTTCTTGTAGTTCGTTGATTGAATGAAAGGTAAATTGCTGTTTACGCTTTATGACGTATTAAAAAAAACTACATACTAGATCTCGTTCAAACTAATTTTCGTTGGTAGTTTACATGGTAATGTACAACATATATTTTTTTTAGTTTTATCACTCTCTTAGTTTAGAAGTTACAGGGGGACACACACATTTTTTAAACTTTGGAAGTGTCTCTCGCGCAAATTATTTAGTTTAATATAAAAAAAATTTTGAAATCCATAGATTATTGATGACCCCACACGTATGAATTTGATGAAAAAATTTTTTTTGAGTTTCAGTTCCAAGTATGGGGACCCCCAATATGTATTGTTTTTTGTCCATGTTTATGTGAAAATCTTAATGCGGTTCACAGATTACATCTACTTACCAAGTTTCAACATACGGACGGACAGACAGACAGACAGACAGTCAGACTTGACGAATCTATAAGGGTTCCGTTTTTTGCCATTTGGCACCGGAACCCTAATGATCTCACAACTAGACTGCAAACCACTCGACGACTAAAGTTTAAGTGCCTGGGGTTATGGGTGGACACCAATATGAATTGGAGACAACATGTTGAAGGTGTATGTGCGAAACTCAGGTCAGTTCTAAAAACCTTGTGTGAAGTTTACTTTGCCCTCGCCGAGTCACTGCTGAGCTATGGTCTGAGTACGTAGGTCGTAAATTTAGGACATACTTGGACAGTATTTAATCACTGCAGGTTCGTTTCATGAAGTATCTTGTGGACATAAAAACTAAAAGTTAATGTGAAGAAAATTATAACCAACTGTTTCTCGTATTTAAGATTCTCCCAGTCCACAAGCGGATCAGGTCCTTAATAGTTATACAACAGTTTTAAAATAATCAGTACAAAGTTCAAGTACAAAATACCTACAATACGAGGAGGGTCAAAGAGCGTATACTCGTTAGATCAAAAGTAGAGATTTATTACGGTAAGAGAAATAACAAGTACATGGTCCCAGCAATATACAATCACATTGGTTGGCTAAGACATAATAACAGTAATATTAGCAAATCTTCCTTGAAATTAAGCTGAGGCGTCTTCTATTCATCAGAAGTAAAGCTTTATAATAGTCTTTTTAAATTCTCGGGGAATTTCAATTATAGCATGCAAAAATTGAACTACTTTATCATTCTGAAGCCAAAACTAAATATTATATTAATCGAATTTAGTACCAGCCTCTAGTCCGTGTGGTGACGGATTAAGAATACAGAGTGTCACCACCCCTATTCATCCCGCGGGTATCGTAAAAGGCGACTAAGGGATAAACTACGCAAGACAACATCAATGCAAAGAGAAGGAAAACTTGAAACCAACCCTATACCAACCCGTCTGGCCAGAGCGGTATAGTAGGCCAAAACCTTCTTTCTAAGGAGAGGCCTATGTCCAGCAGTGGACTGTTGAAGGCTGTTGATGATGATGACCAGCCTCTAAACCGCCCGAGACTAAAGTAAAGTAAAAATGCATATTAACTACACCATAGACATAATTGTGTAATCATCCCCTAACGCTTCTAATGCAAGAATAAATAAAAGAAATCCAACGCGTACGAAAGCTGTGAATCGATATATCGACCACCGGATGACCCAGATGTGTCAAGGGCAAACATTAACATCGACCGCCAGGCGCAGTCACCCTCCAGCGTAGGGTTGCCAGGTATTCGAATGTAACAGGACTCGTTCGGATTTATACGGCTGTGTCTTGTTAAATATACATTATTAGAAGTCCAGTTTATCTGGAATTGTTAAGCTTTTGATTAAAGTTGTCCTGTTAAAAGACAAATGTATTGTTCTGTAATTAATACGACGATGTCCAATATTTTATATCTATTGAACATGACTACTTAGATCTTTGGTAATTAAATAGAAATTTAAGCCCTTACCTGAGAAAATCAGGCCAAAATTTAAAAGAGTATTCGGTAAGTCCCACATTTCCAGTTCTAAGCGTGGTCACCCTTTTTCCCAATTCATTGCCAAGGTCAGGTGGGAATCAGTAGGGATGTTCAAAAAGGGTTAAGTACAAGATTTACTGGTTCTGTAAACTATATCTATTAAGTTCTAAAACAATCGGAATTATATTTTAGATAACGAAAAGTGTTTAATACTGTAGATAGATAGACATGAAACATTGTTGTAAAATAGATTGATTAGATTTTAAGTTAATTAATGCATAAAGAAAAAAATATAACTACATCATCCCAAAGATAAATAAAAAATAAATTGATCAAAACTGCTCAAAGGCAAATGTTTCGACGTTTTTGCTTCAATGACAGAAAAATAAATTAAATTGAATACACATGTCATGAATCGGTATATCGAATGTTCTAATTCATAAATTGAATGCGAGAAGCCCAAAATCGATCACAGTGGTGTGCAATGGGAGAGGCCTATGTCCAGCAGTGGACTGCGATAGGCTGATGATGATGATGATGAATCCATAAATTCGGAAGTTGAAAAGTTCAAATAGATATATGGGCCAACCGGATGACCCAGATGTGTCTAGGTTAATCAGTAATATGGACCCCCAGACTCAGATTCCCTCCATCTTAGGGTAGCCAGGTATTCAGTTTTGAGTACAACTCTTTTTAAAGTCGTATCCTATCAAAATAAATTTTGAAGTTTTGATAAACTCCGACCCACCAAAAGATCTATGGAGTTATTCTATATTTAAAGAATAATGTTGTCACATTGTCATATTGATACGCGATCACTATGAAATCAATATAGTTACTCCCTTTGAACATTTTATGATTTGAGAGGTTTCGTAATTTAGTACTTTTAAAACCAGTTTGTTAAGCTACCGTTGTAAAACTGCGGGTTAAATTTGAAAATATATCCTTTACTTTTAGTTTTGTGCTTGGCCACCCTTTGCGGGAGTTCATTTTGAAGGTCAGAAAGGATGTACGAATAGGGAACAGGTGAACTTGGGCCTAATTTGGTTCCGTCGTAACCAGAAAGCCGAATCTTGCGGAGTCGGAAGTCTTAGGTGTCGGTTGACAATTTCCTTTATTTGTATTAATCAAGAGTAGTAATAGCATATTTACTTAATTAGTTATTTAATTAATCGTAATAACATTTTGTACTTACGCTCGGGTGAGTATACAACAAGTATTTCACTATCTGTTATCATCGAGGTCGATATGAACTGAGGTTACGTCGGCACTGAGCCCAGTCTTTTCATTTTCGTTTCTTGTATTGCCAAGGCCATTCGCTGTTCACGTAGGCAGCCAGTTTTTACCTTACATAGAGTCGTTCCAAAACCTTCTTTGTATATGTATATTTCGTTTTCTTTATTGTGTCTGTTTTACAATGTATCGGTTTTGTTCACAATCTTTTTTTTGTTAAAGAACTAGTTTTGACATAACTTTGAGCACCTGCGCTAGTATTGGATGCTCGTTATCATTTGAATGGTTATTTTTTTTGAGGTGTTGTAAAGCTTTTAATGGTTGGGTGTTTGGATATAATTAATCTTTAGTTTCTCTTAAGTCTCTAACTCGCTTCTTGTTTCAAAAAAAGTTCGGCATTTAACCGTTGTTAAACTATTATAATGAGCAAATTATAATATGTAGGTACTTGTGTATTTACATAGTACAAAACAAAATTGATTCATGCGTTTGTCTGTAGATCTGAGAGTTGCTTCTAATACAAGCAACCCAGTTTACAGTTCAGTTTACTTCTAATATTTTTTATAATTTACTTTTAATTTTCAAGAAAGGATATTTTAAACAGTGGAAAAAAAAAAACAATTGTTTAAAACTTAAACGGTCTATGAAGTGTCAACCTTCACTGCCTATCAAAGTGGTATGTACATACCACTTTGATAGGCTTAAATACAAAAAAACTATGGTGACTATATGCCCCATGAGATATAAGTAATGGTTCAATGAAGGTGGTCTTTCACTAATTCAAATTAAAAAAAAACAGTTTTAGACATACCTCTGACCGAAATAAAGTATTATTGAATTACAGGAAGCAACGTATTGTTAAAATTAAAACGTAGCGAATGGAGTAGTCTAGTGTCAAACACCTCACAGCCATTGAGCCATTACATTGACACATTTGCCTATGGCGTATAGCGTGCGCGTCCGTCCCTGAGCGTGCGGCTACAATGAGTGTTTATCTGTCATGATAATTAGCGGAAAGGAAAAACCTAATTGATCTAGATTCAAAACCGGTCAATGCAGCCAGTTTGCAAAGTTTTAATGAGTAAATCCGTCCATAATGGAATCAGGATACGGTGTGTTGTAATTTATTTTCATCCCGCTGGTATTGTAAAAGCCTTCTAAGAGCCTGAACAACACTATTTATCACCTTCGTCTTTCGTCTTGTTAACGTGGTGTAGTAGGCCAAAACTTCCTCTCTAAAGCAAATCCAACAGTGGATTATGAGTATATTATTAGAGGCTTAATTTGTTGATACATTATAACCGTCCGGATGTGGTTGTACTTACGCTATTTGGAGGACGGTATTATTGCGGTATGTATAAGCGATCACCTATTAAGAAGTTCAATGGAATCTGGTTGTTAGCGCACTTAATGCCCTTGGTCTCGCGCCTGATCTCCCTCGGTAGTATCAGATAGCCGTTCCATCGGATTACGAGAGTAGACCAACAGAAGGTATATCACACACTCGTATATCATAATATCTCTTGCGACGTTGACTGGTCTCCATTTAGACTGGCCGCCGTGGCCGACATCTTCTAGGAGTGAGTGACCATCATTTCGATGATGGTAAGGTAGTACTAAGGTTTTACTTGCCCTATGAGATGAGTCCTTCCTCATATAAACCATGGGTCCGATATCAGCATGAACGGGCTGGCTCTCGACTGGGGAGGTATCTACCCTCGCATATACCAACCATTCATGCTGTCGTATTCCGTTGGTGTGTGCGAGATCAGAGGCTGCCATAGTGTTGGTAATAATGCTGCAGAATAAGGATGGTGGTCAATACTTTTGGATTTTACTCATGTTTTTTGTCAAGCAAAGTAGAGTCACTGTGGCAGGCTTAAAAATAAAAAGAACAGTGGCAGCATATGAAAATATCAATGGCATTATATATTTGTGGCCGATTATAACACACATTATTAATACTATAGGTATTTAAGTGCTTATAATTATACAAAAAAATACTTAGGTTGGTTTTGCAATATTAAAAATATTAAAATATAAATAGAAAAAAACATTTGATATAACTACAATGGTTGTTTATTTAAGGCTCATTAAATGAAACTTGTGTAAACAGGTTATTGCAAATTATTAAATTACTCAATTTACTTGGCCGTAAACATAACTAGTTAGTTTTTTTTTCGTTTCTACATTATAACATTTTAATAGAATTTGAATGAAATGAATTATTCGCAAAAAAAGGCGTGTTTTCAAGAAAATAAAATGTCGTGTACGGTGATGCATCACCCTGTTCGGATGTTTTTCCATCATTCTCCCGCCCTCTGGGAGCCGGGAGAATGATGCAGAATTATTAGGCCTTCGGTCTCACCTTCACTAACGAAATACGATGCCTTGGCCGGTTGGCCCGTCTTAAATTACGCTGAAAGAGTACATATTATTTATGATTTGGCCCATGGGTTTACTTCAAAGTACTCGTACTCAAAGAAGTAAATATAACTCATCACTAGTTTGTTTGTTTTTTATTTCATTAATAGACCGTGCCATATTAATATATGTTTTTTTTCAGGTAAGAGCATTTAAAACGTGACAAATTCATTAGAACAATAAGGGGTAAGCTCAAAAATCGTTTAATTACAGACTGTTCCTTTGAGGGAATCGATTATTGACTCGCATTATTAATAAAAGGTAGGGAGTCGCTTAGCAATTGCATTTAGAATATTATTACATAAATATCACACCTAAAACAAAAAAAATATATTTATTTCGGTTTGGAAAACCAACAGCTACAAAAAAAGAAAATTATTGGTTTGATATGAAGCATCAATCCAATTACAGATTTTAACGGATTGCGACAAAATAAATTAACAGAAGGAACACCAACTTACAAGATACTATTCTAAATAGTTAAATGATCTTTACATCAAATTTTACAGCAATTCTTCTGACCCAATTTTAAACTATAAAACTCATAATAACATAAATAACATTTTTCTTAATACGTATTTGAGTTTTTCTAATGTTTATCAGCAATGTATTCCATTCTTCAGTAAAAAAAATACCATGTGCGTGTCACGCTACGCATGGAATAGGGTTCCGAAGTAAACCCTAAAGGAACGAGGACTTAAAATCGAATCCAATGGATAATTGTTATGTTTACTTATGAATGCGTTAGTATGAAGTTTTCCAAGTAAGCGTATTTTAGAAGTTAGGCTATACTCCTGAACTAACAAACTCATCTAAGTCGTTATAGTTTTCCTTTAAAGTTCATCATATGGAATACCATCACGATTTTTTACAGATTTTTCGAGGTAGCCATTTAGCTTTTAGATGGGGGTGAGGAGGGACGCCCTTTTTTGCAAAAAAAATGCCCTTTAAAGTGCTTTAACTAGCGAACGGATTAAGAAATCAAAAATCGTCTTAGCTACCTCCTAATATTTTTAAAAGACCTATCTAATGATATCTAACACGATGGGGTAGCTGCGAGGAAAAAAATTATCCCCACTTTACGAGCAGCTGCGAGGTAAATAAAACATCCCCACATAAAAAAAAAAAACATGATTTTATTCTAGCTCTTTGAGGACGTGATAAAATCACATATATGCAAAGTTTCTAGCACTAGTTAGTGTTTCTAGCACTAACCGGTAAATCGAGGACGGACGGACATGACGAAACTAAGGGTTCCAAACATGAATTTCGGAACCCTAAAAACTGGTCACAGACTTTTGGAGAATGCAGAGGCATCTCCAGACTTAAATTGTTATTCGGATGACCTTAGACATTTTTAACATATTTTATTCAGGAACTAGAATCGTTCTTTGAGGTAGTAGGGAATTGTAGTTGGTCTTATGTTCATTCATTAGTTCATATAGGTACTATGCGTTTGTTGTCTATCGTTTCTTCCGATCGTAGTCTATTGATTTATATGTGATCATCTATATACACCATAATAGTCACAGACACATTTGTAACCAACTTGATAACCACTCCAGATCTCTCAATACATTTATCTAGAACACCGATCTTCTGATAAATTAATAAGATAGATAAACGTTTTTGATGTTTCTGAAGTCAAATATTCTCTATCTGGACATTTATCTAAGTAGGCCTGATACCTGTGTTTCCATTTTTTGGAGGTTTACAAAGGTTGTCGGTTTACTCTGTTTTATCTGTAAAGATTGTAACGCGCAAAGAAAACTAAAACTGGCTAACCCTCACAACTTCATCAGCGTCTCTTCACAGTCATTCAATTGATCATTGGTCTAAGCATGTAATGAACTATCCTATCTTAGGGCCACAGCACACTAGCTACTTTTAGCATCGGCGATCGGCAACTAGTCACTTTTTAGAAGCTAAATACGGCGACCGAACGCTCTACACTGCACACCTAAAAACGCCAAACGCGGAGATTGAGTGGCTTTTTAAAAGCGCGACACAGCAGCTGAACGCCTCTCTCCGCACACATTCGGATGCCGGTAGCATCGATTTGGCATCTGAGCAGTAGCTAAAACGCGCGTTTTCGATACCGCGATCGAACGCAGGAAGTCGCAGAAGAAGAGCAGCTAAAACGCGATGCAGCATCGACGCAGTCGCAAAATAGCCGATCGCCGATGCTAAAAGTAGCTAGTGTGCTGTGGCCCTTAGGCAGACAATCATTTAGATTACTAGTACAAATGTTAACAATCCGAACCGTTCTGAGAAACATTCTTTATTTAAAAATTTTACTACCTTTGATATGATCAGTCATAGAATTGATATAAAAAACACTGCAAATATTAAAATTAATACCTGCATATGTTAAAAAAACATATTGAGTAGGTCATGGGTGGTTATAACATTGATAATTAACACCGGATCTCCTCTGTTCTTTTAACCAATTTGAATGAATTGTTTTGTTCAGTCCCAATGATGCGAAGCATCTAACTAAGCCGCCATAGTGTGGGTCACCATGCTGCACTGTCTACATTCACAATTAGGATAGTGACCATAAGATCACCTCATAGTCTTGAATTCATGCTTTACATCAGACGAAATAGAATTACTGCTATAGTTATAAGAATAAACGCGATATCCGATAGATAGAAGACCGGAACAGAAAATGATGAATAACGACTAAGGACCAAATCAGATCAAAACTTTTGACCATTTCCAAGAAATGTCTTATGACGGCTAGTTATTACTAATTATAAATTTGTAAGACCGGGATCGTTACAAGAAACACTCAAATATAGTGATAAATGTGGTATGTTTGAACGTTGACGACTGTAAAAATAGATGACGACTAAGGAAAGGTAGTAAAGTCATAAAGTAACAAGTAATAAAAGAACAAAACTCATACGAGACACCATTTGCGAAAAGGGGAAGTAAATTATGTTTTGGACTAGAGGCTTGCCCGTGCCTCGGAGAGCACGTAAAGCCGTCGGTCCCGGTTGTCATGAACATATATGGCAATCGTTATTGGGAAGTTAGTGCCCTCAAATATACTGACAACTAGTTCAATCTTCGAATTTCAGTTCTCCCTTAGGGTTGCGGAGGTCCGATGCCAGTCGCTCCGTGGAAAAACTGAAATTCAGGTAAATACGGTTGAACTAGTAGCCGACCCCAAATAAAATTGGGAATAATGGCTAGGAAGATGTCTTATTATATGCCTTTTTCACAGTAAAAATCCAGACAATTACACTGTATGTAGTAACTAGCTGCGCCCCGTAGTGTTACCCGAGAAAAAAAGTATAAATGTGGCAGACCTCTAATCAATCTCAGATTTTTAGTTAAACACTCATTTATTTAATGCAGAAACAGGTAGTACTATTTTTGAATGTCCACTTCTAGGCCGAATGCAGTATGGAGAGTGGGCATTGTTATTTTTATCTAGATACCTGAAAACTTCGGTGACATGCAATAATAACAATATGAAAAATAGCTTCTGCTCGCTACTTGAAAACTGTAGCCTCAATCACGTTATTGCGTAGAAATTTTATTTGGAATTTGGTTTCGTTTCATAAATGTAAGGTTTTTAAATTTATGGTTTAAGTTGAGGTTGCCCACGCTACCTCCTGGAAGTTTTTCTGGTAGAATGTTATTGATGTCGTCATCTACTATTTCTAGCTCCCAAAGCCTCTTGACTCTAGACTTTCGAGATTAGGTCTTCAATGTTGGTAATTTTCTCACCTATATATATTAGATATATGTAGTTTACATCTCTTTTTGTATTGATAGTTAGATATGGTTTGAAAATTTTCTTTTTTTACTGTCTTGCCCCAAACCTTGAGTTAACACTATTGATGATTAGATACGCACTAGAGGTTTGTCCTTGCGTTGTCAACATTTCGTCATAAAATACATTTATTTTGTCAATTTGGGACCGACACGCACGTGTCCGCGTACTCGTGCTGTAGGAAACTGACCTTACGCTTTCAACGAGAATAAAAGTGAGTACAACTATTTGATACAAATAACCGGTATCTTGCGTTCTATTCATCTGCCAATAAAATAATAATCGATTTACAGGTGGACAGTCAGCCATAAATAAAAGCAATAAGACATTAGATGCCTACTTTCCCTTATACAGTTTATAGATAAGAAACTGAAAAAGAAACTAGCATTATTAAGCTAAAGAGTTTGTTTGTTAAACGTATTAAGCTCGGGAAGTACTGGCCCAAGTATAAAAATAATATTATAGTGTTCATCATCATCATCAACAGCCTTTAACAGTCCACTGCCAGACATAGGCCTCTCCTTGAAAAGGAGGTATTGGCCTACTATAAGACGCTGGCCAGACGGGATGGTATAGGGTTGGTTTCTAGTTTTCCTTCTCTTTGCATTGATATTGTCTCGCGTAGTTTATCCCTTAGTCGCCTTTTACGATACCCGCGTGGGATGAATAGGGGTGGTGACACTCTGTATTCTTAATCCGTCACCACGCGGACAATTAGATTTTCATATATACCAAAGTGATGGAAGGCAATATTATTATATATTATAGTGATATTATAAGGCTCGACTTGACTGGCAAGCCGAGCTTAAAGTGCTTCAAGATGAGTCGACGTTCTCGGTTATCTATGTGGTCATTTTTCGTGCCGTTTCATGGAAATATACTTCTACTTCTTCTTCTATACTCCGGTTTCCCATTCAAAAGTTAATATAAAGAGTCCGTGAGAGCCCAAGGCAATCTTTTAAAGTAGGCTCTTTATAACCACTGTTATAACATTACGCTACGTGTAATAGAAGACGCAGAGGAGGCCAGGTTGGGTGAGTCAGCTAGATACATTTAGGTACATAATGTTTGTGTAATGTGTACAATAAAATGGGAAAATTGACTGAATGATTTCATCAATATGCAGCGTGGATCTTAACTCAACTTATCACGATACCAATTCGAAAGAATATCCCATAAAGGACCATAATTTCGAACACACTTAGATTTATATCATGACATACAAAACCGATAAGACTGACCCCATCCCACTTTGGACGCACTCGTATGTGTAAGAGGTCTCCAAAAAAGGTTGCTTCAAAAAAGCAAAATTCTAACATATGAGAAAGGAAGTTTTTTTCCTTAAAGATACGATTTCTTAATTTTTTATATGAAGTACGTTACTTCGTATATTTACAAATAAAATATTAATGAAAACATAAATGTTATTGCCCTCATTTAAAAATTAGGTATTCTGACTGCCTCGTTGGTCTAGTGGTTAACGTATGCGGCTGCTAATCAAGAGGTCTCGGGTTCGATTCCCGGGTCGGACCAAATATTATTTGTGTGATTCATAAATATTTGTTTCGGAGTCTGGGTGTTTTCTATGTATAATATGTATGTATTATAATATGTATATACAAAAAAAAGTATGTTTATGTATTTATATCAGTTGTCTAGTACCCATAACACAAGCTCTGCTTAGCTTGGGACTAGATGATGTTGTGTGTCAGATGTCAAAAATATTTATTTATTTATTTTATTTATTGTACCAGAGATTTTGAGTCTTTTGTATCCAAGATTTTGAGATCCTTCATGTCAGATGCTCGTAAATTTACTTTATAAAATTTATAACTAGTATAGAATAATGAATACCCGTGGGAGTAACCCGTTCTTCAACTTAACTAACACGCAAAAGAACTGCTTTTCCGTGAGCCTTTGGTATCAAACTGGTCTAACCGTGTTGTGCACTGTTTACAAAAAACAACCCACAATTGTCTCACTGCGAGGCTCGGATCTCAGGAGAGGGTTAGGCCATACGTCCCCACGCTTGCAGAGTGTGGGTTAGGAACTGACAAGAATGAATCAACAAATTGACTATCACACACAAACACACACACAGTAATGTGTTAACGTCACACCACATCCTGGTAATCACGTGCTTAGAAAATCACGTGGACTACAATGGCGATATCATATTACCATCTTATTAATGTTTTTTAATAAAAATTTACATACAACATCCATTCGAAATTAAATCTAAAGGCCTATTTAACTATGTCTTTTTTTATTCAATTTAGCTTTGTCTACCTACTTTTATTTCCACTTACACTAAAGGATAACAATACAAGGTAGACCAAAAGTGAGCGCGATTTTAAGGCATTAATTCCTGTACGAACTGTCCTTTGCGAAAAATACGAATCAAAGATGTTAATTTTTAATTTGTATTTCGCCCAAGGCGTTAGAAGGCTTTAAAATAGAGAGTCCAGGATTTTCACGAATACACGTTTTCGGGATCTCTTGATGTTCTAGCTCGGCTGGATAGTGGTTGATTCATTGTTGAACCTGTCTCCTCGAAATTCTGTACCCATTTTATAATCAGTTGAATCGACGGAGCTTCATTTTCACGTCGTATGTTATTATGAGCGCAAAATTTTCATTGCGCTGGAGCAAAAGAATCGTTGTTGCGGTAGTACTCGAGTACACAGAACGCACGTTGTTTATCATTAAACGACGCCTTGGTACTAAATTCTAATTGGTCGCTTATGCGCTTTATATCCCCTCCGCCCCACCCTGGGTCGCTGCTCGTCGCAGCTACCGATTCAGTTTTAAAATAATTTTTGGTCCACCTGTAACATGCCTATTTTGCTGCCAATAAGGCAAATCGATGTACATATTAAATTCAAAATTGAAAAATCGGTTTACGTTATAAATGCATGGCCCTTAATATGTTATTTGTTTATAATTAGTTTCAAATTTTCTAATATTAAGGTAAGAATTTTAATTTATATTTTCATTAGAAGGAAAACTTGAAACAAACCCTTTACCAACCCGTCTGGCCAGCGTGGTATAGTAGGCTAAAACCTCCTTTCAAAGGAGAGGCCTATGTCCAGCAGTGGACTGTTAAAGGCTGTTGATGATGATGATGATGACATATTATGACGTTGTGTTGGAGTATTAAACTTTAATACATGTTTATTAAGAACATTAAAATCCTAATCAACATATTACCATATGAAAAGTCGTTAAACGAGCAAGCATTCTTCATTTAATATGAATGAGGCCGCTAAGAGGGAATTAGCATAAAAACAATAATAACTGCGGCGCTCACACGTTTAAAAACACCATGTTGAGTGACGTCACAGCTTAAACAATGCGCCATTGAAAAATAATCGCTTGATTGACGAGACAACAGTACGGGACTTGCATTCTATTTTATTTCAATGGTAAATGGGTACTTCTTTAAACTGAGAATGTTGCATACAAATACATTGCCCGATTTAAACGACTGCAGTTCTATAAATTTCATATGCAAAGATTGGATAAGTCTGTTATGAATTGCAAGCGTTTAAACAATAACAGACAAAGATAACCAAATTGCTACATACACTACACAGCTATTTACCTAGTACAATCAGAGTCATGTGTTAGGAGAGATCGACATCGTATCTCTCCTTGAATTAAATCTTAGGCAAAAGGAGAAACCCTTCCTAATATCTTGAATAGCTCCTTTAATGATTGAAAACCACAGGAAAGACATACAATTTAAGAGTCTCACTCGACAATAATTATTAATTTTCATGTTTGAAATCATTATTGTACATGCATGCAAGTCCCGGAATTAGTGCCCTCCATATTGTACGGTAATTATTTGGTAACTTAATAATATAAATGCTTAATGGGTTTACGTTTTTTTCATCACGAAAATCACAACCTCGACACGGTAATATTTTATCGATGACTGAAGATTCGTAAACTACACTCGGTTCCAAAAATAACGGGTCAGTCACATAAACCCGAATATCTCCCGAACTACGTATGCCATCCTAATGAAACGAAGACTGTTCAATTGAGAATTTAATTATACAGATAAAAAATAAAATAAAACTTAGTTACACCCACAATATTAATCTTAAATTAAAAAAAAACTAAAGTAGTCATATTTTTCTTAAGATTACATTTTTTTTATGATTGTTTTTTTGCTGTTTTTCATCACTGGAGGCTTCATCACGTGGAGGCAATACAAAGTATTAAATGAAGAAAGTGATGAAAAACAGCAAAAAAACAATCATAAAAAAAATGTAATCTTAAGAAAAATATGACTACTTTAGTTTTTTTTTAATTTAAGATTAATATTGTGGGTGTAACTAAGTTTTATTTTATTTTTTATCTGTATAATTAAATTCTCAATTGAACAGTCTTCGTTTCATTAGGATGGCATACGTAGTTCGGGAGATATTCGGGTTTATGTGACTGACCCGTTATTGGTTTATGTGACTGACCCGTTATTTTTGGAACCGGCTATACTTAGTAAGTAAAAACGCGCGTATAACGTACTATTCTGTATTCTGTGTGTTTAACTCCTATTAATATACCCGAAAATAATATGTATGTAGGCACTTATTTAATGTTTTTAACAAATGATTCAACGTTCCTTACCAATAGTTTAAACTTCTACATACTAGTGAACTTTCTATAAACCAACATGTCCATAAGAATTGAAATTGAAGGATTGAAATCCCTGGTGGGGCCAAAAGTGTTGTTGGGTTTTTCTTACAGGAAATTCTTAATAATATAATGGAGGTTTGTCGGTGATTCACGCCCGTGCCTCAAAGAGCACGTTAAGCCATCCGTCCTGGTTGTCATGAACATCTATGGCAATCGTTATTGGAAAGTCAGTGCCCTTAAATATACTGACTTAGTTCAAACTTCAAACTTCGGTTCTCCAAGGTTGCGGAGGTCCGATGCCAGTCGCTCCGAGGAAAAACTGATATTCAGGTAAAACCGGTTGTAGTAGTAGCCGACCCCAAATAATCTTGGGAATAAACTAGGAAGAATTGGACTTCCTATGGTGGAATTGATGATTTGCCAGTAGGTAATCGTACTGAATTGGGTTGAAATTCATGAAACCACTTATCCTTTCTTAACATCCTTTCTTTCTTAGTATCTGTGAGAAATGTTTTTATTTTAGTTTTTATTATTGAAATGTTTAGAGTATTTCATTAATAATTTTTGCTTAATAACCAGCGTTTTTGCTCAGTGAAAATATTTTGTTTTTGGGTATTAGTCATTAGTATATATATTTTATGAATAAATAAGTAAACATTAATTAATTTCGGGCCTACAAAATTGTGGAATATGTTTCAGGATATCTTTATTATGTATATGTAATGTATACTACACAATACTGGTACCTCTAAACTACATAACGCAAAGTGCACTAATTATTTTCGAAACATTTCTTGAAATTCCATACAGCCGGTATAAAAATGAACGTAATATAATGTCTGCCAATTTCGTCATTATTTCAGAAAGTTGCAGAATGTAATATGGTTTGGCAATATACATATCCCTTCACGGAACGACGGGCAGAGACTCGAACTGACCGCCCTTGAGTTGGGGATAAAAGTGAAGTACACTTTCAAATTGCAATCATGCATGCGTTTAAGAAAAAAATGACAACAGATATTTGTACTTGCTGCTTCTCAATTTCTGTCTCTATTCTCCTAATCCTACGTAATTATCATAAACATTCATGAAGACTACAGGTCATTTTCACCAGTCCCTGCTAATGCGGCATATAGACATTTAACATTTTTTGGCATTTAAAAGTTTCTGATACGTAAATGGCTTTCTGTAATATTTATTTCAGCGTAGACGACGACAGCAAACAGCCAGCCGCCTTCGCGAGGAACTAGTCTTCTAGCGAGTAACCGGTATAATCGAGTATAGCCGATAGGGTGGCATTATTGTAGCTCCACAAGAAAAAGCCTAACGTGCCGTCTCTAGGTAGTGGTGGACAGTTTTGTGGTTTGCATGGAGTCCACGGCTGTTTGTGGGCTCCACCTCAAAAACAAATAAATAAGTAATAAATAGTGGGGAAAGATGATGCCGCTGTTGAACTAGTGTGCTTTTTTCTTTTAACTGCCATGGTTTAATGAGTGAATAAGGGGGCGTTAAAGGCATGATAGTCATCGCGACAGTTCAAACTCAGAATGCTGTGTTTTCATGAAGCAAGACGGTTACCGAACTGTCGGAAAAAGGACCCCGTATCCTCCCAGAAGTGGTCGCCGGGTCCCATCGTTCTTGATCCACTTTATGTGGATCTTCTTTGGGAGGGTAGTACTGCCCCGGTCAAGTCCGTCTACAACGTAGATATCCTACCTGTAAAATATATTCATATAATGTTGTTTTATTTATCACTGTACTGTCATAGACTAGTTTATTTAAAATTATGTATTTACAACAAAAATACCCCGACTGATATAAACTTAATTTGTGACATTTAATGAAACAAGAATCAAACCACTGACGTTGGTTGACGTTGTAGTCGAAGGTTCAATGCGCCGAAAGGTCATCAGAATAAATAATTAAATCGCTAGTGTTATTTGATGAATAGATAGTTTTTGGGGATAGTACCTGCTATTCTGAAATGGTTTTCAAGTGCTATATATACCTAGTCTCGATTAAATAGAAATAGGTCTTTCCACCTTCTGTTGTGCAAATAAAATTTGTGACTTAAGTTTTTACATTTTGCCTTATTGTCTACTGGTTTTCAGGTAATTTTGCTTTCGTATGAAAAACAATTTGTTTTGTACGCAAAAATGTATACTTCTTCCGAGAGGTAGATTGATTGATAACACCAACATTGTTACAAGCAAAGCTGAGAACAAGATCCAGTACCAGATAAATATTGTATGTAGAAGTTTATATCCGATAATATTTCACATATATGTAAAGAGTATGTGCATAATTTTAATTTTACAAGCTAAAACATATGACCTCGTAACAAAAACTCTTAACCTACATTTTATCCCACGCAAACCAAAGTTTGTGTACCAAAGATATTACTTTTAAATTAAATGCAATTTATATTAACCAGATACTATCAGATCTTTATTTGCGTATCTATACATCTCATGATATTTAATATATATATCTATTGTTCAATAATAGCTTTATCAACAATACACCTGTCAATAAATATCGAGAAATGTATCGAGAATTTTCACGATCGTATCATATTAAGTATCGGTACCAGATCTACTATAGCTCAGTTAATCTCGATTTAATTTTTTGAATTGCGAAACCTTATAGGGAAGGTTGTTCTGGCAATGTGTAAGGTCGATACTCGATTAACAAGAAATAGCAGGTCAATTAGTATCGATGTTTAATTTTAAAGGGCACCTTGATATATTTATTGAGAAATTTACATAGTCATGAATGTGCATATGTATTTAATTATTACTTCGTAGAGAGGCGTATAGAGAAAAGGTTCCAAATATATGGGCGCTGGAGGCACTCAAATTCAAAGGGATCCTTAGTTTCTGAACGATTAATAAATTTAAGACTTTTTGGTGTATACATTTCACAATAAATAAAATTATTATGTGATATTTGAAACTTGCACTAAAAGAATCGCTGTTAGAACATGATCATAATTAAAGCTCAAGTGATGATCTGGTATGAGGGTTCGAACTTCTAGTGAATGGCTTGAATTCATTTGAAGTCAATGACTTGCTTGATCTATTTTTCATGTTTCCTAATTTGCCCCTAATATTAGTAACCTTTCTATCCTAAGATTGGTTTCCATTCCTATATATTTACATTTTCCGATCTAATGCCTGAGTATTACGTAAGTGAGATTAAATTTAAAGGTGGCCAATTTTGTTGTTTATTACGCCTCTATAATATTGTATATGAGTAGCCAGTAGAGGCAATTATCGTATAAATCTAGAAAGCCATGCCTAATACGCGTATCATTATTTTTGCCATTATCATATTTAAAAAAAAATGCTTGAGATCTTGTGAAACATTTTATCTCCGTGAGCAAGTGCATCTCTTGCGTGAATCACGCAAGCTAAACAAAAGAAACATTACAAAAGTATTTAAACTTTATGTCTAGATCTAATATCCCTGATTATACTGTTATCGCTTTTATTAACTGTCGATCCACAACACTCAGACATATCGTATACTAGCTGAACCCCGCGGTATTATTCACGGTTCTTGTTGTAAAGGTACAAAGCTTGTTTAAAAAACTAAACAAACACGCATTTATACTAAAAAGTAGAAAATAATATTAATACTACTACTAATGTAAAAAGCGTGGGGCGACGTTATTAAAATATTTTCAGAAATATTCCACGCTTCGTTCCATTAAAATTAATTTCTACTTTTTAGTTTAAAAGCGTGTTTGTTTAGTTTTATATTTTAGAAGTTTAGTTTTTTAGAAAGACTAAAAAGAAGAAAGTCTAATTTGTTTTTTTTTTTCAAATTAGTGTACTATTATCGGTCCTGAATAAATTTAAAATTTTGAACGAAATCGGGCCGTTTAAAATGGGTCAAAATCGCACCCAAAGGAGTCGGTTACAAACATACAGGTACACAATTACAAAAAGACACTTTAATTTTATTTATTTGTATAAATCGTTAAGTACAAAATTAAGTACACGATCTGGATCATCATTATCTACACATAAACACAACCGTGTTTCTTACTTGTTGTCTAATTTTCATTCTTGCAACTGCTTCCGAATGGATGAATGAAATAGCTTTTATTAAAGAACGCCCGTCTAACAGAGCTTACTATTTAGTCTTATTTTTTGAATTTTAAATGGTTAGATTTGCAGGTTAGATTACACATTACGTCAACATCCTTTAAAAGACCATTGTACGAGTAGCACATAGGCCTCTAATTAGAAAGAAGGTTTTGGCCTACTATATCACGCTGGGCAGGTTCCTTCCAAGCTTTCCTTCCCTTTGCAGTGATGGTGTCCAGCATATTTTGCCTGTTTATTCGCCTCTTACAACATTCCATGGTATTAATAATTACAGGTTGATGTCACTCTGTACTTAATCCGTCACCACACAGCTTGATTTCTTAATAATTGAATTATAACAGAAATCAAAATAAAATAGTAACTTAATATTTAGGAAGTTATTACTATTGTTTGCGGTTTTATTCGTTGTGGAAACTGTGAGGCGTAACAAAGAGGGAAAGCTGCTATATTTTATGGATCGGTGGTTATATAACAATATGGTACTGATTTCTATCGCAACGATCAAATGTAGATTCAGTACTACTATCACTTGTTTTCAGTTACTTTTATAACAATAGCAATTAAGATTTACTCTAAGGATACTTGACTGCATCGGTGGCGCAATAGTACTGTATGTCATTGCTGTGCTTAAGGTCTCCAGTTTAAATCCTGGGTCGCACAAATGTTTGTATCTACAGGTATTTGTTTCAGAGTTTGGAAGTTTTCTATGTATAATATGTATGTATTTACAAAAAAAGTAAATAAGCGTTGTTTCAGTCTATCTATCTTTCATATTACTTACAAGCTCTGCTTAGTTTGTTACATATCTAAATCGTTCATTATTTATATTTTTAAGGGACTTTACAATTCAAATGTTTTATACCATAACCAGATCAATTGTGAAAAATCGGAGTAACTTGGTACCTATAAGCGTTGTGTAGCAAATCGGTTATCGTTCCGTAACAGTTTAATAACCTGACAAAGTTATGACCTATTTTTTAAGGTATATCGTTTTTTTTATGTATTTAATTGAAAACTATTGGCTGATACTCTCACAGTTTCATAGTCATTTTTCAAGCTAAAACTACTAAATGGGTTTAGATGAAACTCTTCAGTCTACTACTGTACTATACTACTACTACTGTAATATATTAATTTATGTTTGTCTGTGGAGCAGCGGTTCATGATTGATCTATGGCCGCTCTCGTCTCTGGTCATTGTAACATGGCGGCGCGCAGGATTTTTGTGCTTCTCTAATTTAGTATTAAATTGCTAAGTGCTAATAAATAATAATATTACATTGAGTCAAGAACCAAGTTTTATTTTGACTTACATGGCGCTGCGGACTATTTTTGAACATCAAAACAAGTAAGAATCAATTTTACATGTGCTACGCACCACATGTTAACTTCATTTGTTTTATTGCAAACGCTGCAAAATGGACTTGCTCAGACCACCTAACCCATTGGTATTGAGTGGGAATAATCTCAAACAGAGTTTGGAAGACTGGAAACAAAAATTCCACTTATATTACATAGCTAGTGGTGCTGATTCGAAGCTTAATGACAAACAAAAGAAGGCCCTCCTTCTTCACTGTATTGGTGATGACGCGCTTAAAGTTTACAAAGAAAGTCATAATTCGACAAAATTTTACAGAGAATCGAAGAACATTGCTGTCCACCTTCGAACATTACATATAATCGTTATATATTTTTCTCTATAAAAATATTTAGCATTAGGCATACGGGCTACGAGTTCATTGAAAGTAGGAATAACACATTGTTCTCTAATTATGTATTTGTTAAGATTTTGAGGATCTAAGCATATCCTAATAGAATTATCTGGTTTTTAACTATTATTAGGGACTAACCCATTCTGTTGGTCCTACTTACCTCGATAATCGATGTATACGCTGGCATAGCCGCAGACAACAGCTAGTAAATTTAAAAAATATTCATTAACTCCTGTCCGTCTGTAGGGTCTTTTACGAAATGGTTATTCAATAATAGTAAACTATCCAATTATTGGCCCTTCAAGCAGAATTTGTTAGAGTTATATTAAATGTGGTAATTATACGACTTTGTAAGAGAAGAGAGTAGAAAAAAGTAACAGTAAATTTATATTGAAACTGATATTTGATCATTTCTTAAAGAAAGTAACAGTTTTCTTCAATTTGAATATTTTGACAAAATTATTTGAAAACAAATCGGAATACTTGCCTTACCCAAAGGATATATGTGCATAGTCGTTTTACGAATTTAAACCCTTGTTACCGTTTTCATTTTAATAACAATTCAAACCCTCCATCGAAAAAAGGTAAACCGTAGATATTTATATACTACGAGTATTTTTCAGACTCTTTTATGGTTTAGGATTCTTGTTTCTAGTTTTAACGTAAATGTGAAAATGATTGGTGGGGGTGCCAATGACAGGTAGGTTGCCCTACTTATAATTATTATTGATTACGTATAAAGTTACATTTCTGATATTCTACTATTTTTGATGTATGTTCTTTGTTTCATAATCTTACATTCTCACAATCTACAATTATCTTTATTTTACAAAATATTATTATCATTAAGAAATTCCTCTGTTGAATAATAATATTTAATTAGCAATAAATCAAAAAAATGACGTGCTTTTTACTTACAAATTATTTACGTATTAACATTTAAATTGAGGTCTTTTAGTAGTTATTTATTAAATTCTAAACATTACTAGTATGTGTTCATTTCTACTTATTTATTATTTGCGTATAGAATTATAGTGCGTAGTTTCTTTATTTTACTCGTTGAAAATCTACAAGTAAAATAAAGAATTGACATACAATATTACAGATATGGAAGAAGACCTAAACAATGGGACAAATTCATAACCAATTGTTCATACATTTCCTTTGTTGTATAAAATCTTCAAATTCTTATATTTATACCGACTCACTCCTTAACGCACTACTAATAGAGGTAGAGTCACAGTGTATCTAGGATACTAACCTGTGAAGATAAGCTCATCATCTTGCTAGCGTTTATTATTCCCAGGATTATTAATTTTACGTGAATGCTAGTTTTTCACGGAGCGATTTACGTCGGACTTTCGCAATCCTGACCAACCACCAATTTACATATTTTATTTATAAATTATTTATATTTATAATTAATTTTGGGCAACAGCACACTAGCTACTTTTAGCATCAACGATCGGCGATTAGTCGCTTTTTAGAAGCTCAATACGGTGACCCAATGCTAAACACCGCACACTTAAAAACGCCAAACGCAGAGATTGAGTCGTTTTTTAGAAGCGCGACACAGCAGCTGAACGCTACTCTCCGCACACATTCGGATGCCGGTAGCATCGATTTGGCGTCTGCCGAACACGGCTTGACTCTCATTTTTTTATTTGTAAACAAAACCACAGATTACAGAATACTCTATACTGCAATATCATTGCATATTACAGACATAAGTAATCAAAGTTACAAATCGGAAACTTATAGACAACCTACAGCCGACGCGATCCAGGCATCTGAGCAGTCGTTAAAACGCGCATTTCCGATACGTTCGAACGCACATAGTCGCGAATGGTGCAGCATGACGCGCGATTTTGATACCGCGATCAAACTCAGAAAGTCGCAAAATCGCCGATCGTTGATGCTAAAAGTAGCTAGTGTGCTGTGGCCCTTATATATTAGGTTACCTAAAACTACCTAAGCTACCTGGCAGTAGCTGGATGCGAGAAGCCAAAAATCGATCAAGGTGGTGTGCATTGGAGAGGCCTTTGTCCAGCAGTGGACTACAATGGGCTGATGATGATGAAACTACCTTATCTCTAAGCCACTTTAGAACCACTTTAGAACAAACCACTAGTTTATACGTAGTAACCAGGGTTTTACTTCATTTTTATGTCAATTCAATGTAAAATCGAAAGCTATCGATATGTCGGTCCCGCGTCTAACGCTCCTCGGTCGTGTCGGATAGCCTTCCCATTAGATTATGAGAGTGAGAGAACAGAGAGTTCACTTGTGTTTGCGCACACACTTAAGCACTATAATATCTCATGCGCAGTTGGCTGTTCCCGTTGAGGCTGTCCGCCGTAGCGGGAATAGAGAATTCATCGTGCTATCGGGCAGGCACTAGGTAGTGTCTAAATTTTGTATATAACAGCTGTTCTCAGAACCTTTCTATCTTAGGAGCAAAGTAGCATATCATTATGGTCGATGTGACTGCAATATATATTACCACCCAGCCGTAAACCCCAGTGTGGTGAATGTGGTGATGGCCCAAAGAGGTGTCCACACGTTCAAAAATATTTAAACATTCACCGTTATGAATTGTTTTGTGGAATGTGTGTCATAGATACATAATAGTGTAATGTTATATCTGAATGATTGATCATTAGACCACTATGTTATGGAAACAATATTATTGTAGTGTAGCCCCGACGCGTGCCACAGTTTATAGTTATAGATTCAACAATAACAATAAACATTTAAAGCCACTTCAACCATTTTAATGATGTCAAAATATTATTACAAAATAGAATTAAATGTCATCGCAATAGTTATCATCATATATTTACACGATAAATATCATGTATGTTCAAATGTGTAGTAGGTAGTTCACCGCTGGACATAGGAAAGTCTCTCATTAGAAAGGAGGTTTTGACCAACTGTATATTGCCTTTTTTCGGTTTTTTAATTTCTATAAGTTTAGTTCTTTATGTTCGTTACCGGAAATGTAATATTAAAAAAAAATATTTGGTGATGTAAGTAGATTATATTTAATAATTCATATTGTTAATTTGAAATGACAAACAGATACATATTGTCTTCGTAACTTCGTATGTTAGTCAAGGATATCTTTATATAGTCTTAGTCTCCCTGCATAATATGAATTATATTATTAGACTAGAATATAGATAATTTATCATTTTGATTAATCATTATGCCTGCGTCTCTTGGCAGGTATAAACTTTTTTATATATTTAGGCCTACCAAAGTTACTTTACCCTGTCTGATGGGAAGATGAGTAAAATCCAGGAGTAGGGGTCACTGTGAATGAGATAATGCAGCATTGAGACCTTAACTATCGCGCCCTAGTGAGATACAACTGTATCATTTGTCCTTGGGTCCAACACTCACCAACGAAATACTGTTATTTTTAGGCTGGTCTTCGGTGTGATTGTAGTCCGGCCCATTCGTAATAAAGTCAGCTTAGCTTAGCTCTACTACTTTTAAAACCCTTCAAACATTAAGCCTATCATTTTCAGATCTTTCATTGAATCTCCACTGTTTATTTGTTACGTAATGTCGTATATATAGTTGTTTTATATTTGTAGGTAGTGAAACAGTCTTGATACACTAAAAAAACTATCCAAATTTGTATAAATCCAAACAGTACTTTCTCAGGAAGTACAGTTCAACCAAACAATCGGGCGCTACAGGTTTGTAATAATTATAATAAAAGTACAGTTAGCACCTCAAATTAGAAGCTACTTAATATTGTCTGTGGTCTAAAAAGTAAAGAGCGAATAATACACAAAAATAAAAAAAGTTAAACCGTGGTCTGGTATATTTCAACGTTCAGAATCAAACGTTTAAATATATTACTACTAAGTTTCCAAACATAATTTACCTACCTTCATCTACCTACTAAGATATAAATCCCATCGTGGGAACACATGAAGAGCAATTTAAAACTATACACAAACATTTGCTGTAGACAAGTCC
Organism: Phragmatobia fuliginosa; assembly: GCA_932526445.1. Lineage (NCBI taxonomy): Eukaryota > Metazoa > Arthropoda > Insecta > Lepidoptera > Erebidae > Phragmatobia > Phragmatobia fuliginosa. Next base: position 23,619,810 of record OW052057.1, on the reverse strand, counting down.
ATGAATTTAATGACGTATATCCCCAGTGCGTTTGCGCAGGATGTGACGTCACGGCCGCGTTTTGACATTGACACACACTTGGCTGCACATGGCCCTACTTTTTAGTTTGGTTTTTGAGCGTATATCCTGACTCGGTGTAGTTTTTGTATTGAAATGATTTTTTTAACGCACTGATGCATGGTTTGTTACGTTTTCATAGGATTATTTTAAAATAGATGTTTTGTTTTAAGCATATACGTATGTCAATAATGTAAAATTGCATGGAAATCGAGTGTGCATAAAACTATATAAACCAATATAAACCAAGAGATATTGATATTTCAAATGATTTACAAGAATATGTTTATTTTCTTGTTGTAAAACTGAACACATCAAAAACAAACCAATCTGTCTCGTAGTCGCTAATGTCGTCCCTTTCGCACTTAGTAGAATGACGTGCCACCTTCTTGCTCTTTGATTATTAAAAATAACTGATTATTAAAAAGTACACTTGACAGAGCAGTTTAAAATCAACCGTTCACAGTACTTTAACAGCCCCACTAGCCAAGTTGTAAAAGTTTTTCGTTTTCTATGCTATTTCTCTATTCTCATATTTCGTTGGCTAATATATGTCTTGATCACGTGAGTGAGTGACGTTGCCCAATGATACAAGAGAATAGAATAGAAAACGAAGACGTTTGCAACTTGTAAGGGGCTGTTTTTTTTCGAATAGAACTAACTGCCTCGTTGGGCTAATGGCTAGCGTATGCGACTGCTAATCAAGAGGTCTCGGGTTCAAATCCCGGGTCGGGCCAAAAAGTGTTTTTGGGTTTTTCTTAGGAAATTCCTAATAGCAGCCCGGAGTTTGGAAGTTTGGCGGGTGATTCACGGCCCGTGCCTCGGAGAGCACGTAGTAAAGCCCGTCGGTCCCGGTTGTCATGAACATCTATGGCAATCGTTATTGGGAAGCCAGTGCCCTCAAATATACTGACAACTAGTTCAATCTTCGAATTTCAGTTCTCCCTTAGGGTTGCGGAAGTCCGATGCCAGTCGCTCCGTGGAAAAACTGAAATTCAGGTCGGTTGAACTATAGTAGCTGACCCCAAATAAACTTGGGAATTAAAGGCTAGGAAGAAGAAGAACAACAAATCGTTAAATTATTAAATGCCATTCAGAAATTCCCCAATCAAATATGATTCAACGAACCCCTTTTCTGTGGAAACTAACAGTAGCTTACAAATCCAACCGTAAAAAAATAATTATTATTACATAACTGGCTACAATTTTACAATCGAGTGAATTCTTGGATAGCAGAAATGTCTGCCATTATGTAATACGGTCAATAATAAATGATTAGCAAAGTACAGTTGCAAGCATTTAAAATCTAATTTGATCGCCTACCATCGATCGGTTTGTAAAGGTACTGTAATTGTACGCAAATTAGTGTTGGAGATTGCCAAATTACTTGCAAACTTTATGTAATAATTTAAAATTAGAACCCATCTTAATAATTCTTAACAAATAAAAGTGAGATAAAGACAAAGTTCTTTATCAATTACATTATGACCAAATAGTAAAAGAATCAATCAGAATGAAAAACTGGTGATCAAATAAAAAGAAAACTAATCTATGGCCGATAGTAGTTTTTTTTTAAGTTCATGATTTAAGTTTTAATTTAATGTGATAAATGAGTGACCATCCTTATTCATCCTGCGATACCGTAAAAAGCGACTAAGAAACTACGCAAGACGAAAACAATGCAAAGGGAAGGAAATCTTGAAGCCAACCCTATACCAACCCGTCTGGCCAGTGTGGTATAGTAGGCCAAAACCTCTTTTCTAAGGATAGGTTACTGGACTGTTAAAGGCGGTTGATGTAATGAGTTTGCAGATAAGTTGTTGATTTACACCATTTATTGCTGACTGTACTTTAAACATATATTATAGTGTAATGAGATAATCACGTATAAATCACAGTGCATCAGCGCATAGTAACACGTTTCAATGGTTTTAATGATGGGTGTCCGGATCCAGCAGTGGTCAGTCACGCTTTACCGCTCTATGCTCTCGACAAGAATAAGTAAAACATATAATATGTGTAAAAAGTCTGTATTGGCTTAGTGATGTTAACAGTTGTTGCATCTCAGCAAATTAATTAAGTTAATACAATTTACTTAGCTGTGTTATAATTATGTAAATTGTCGTTTATAAATACGCGGGACAATTTGTATTCATCCTACTAATATTATAAACACGAAAGTTTGTATTTGTGTATGTATGTTTGTTCCTCTTTCACGCAAAAACTATTGAACGGATTTGGATGAAACTTTACAGTAAAATAGCTTATATATCAGAAGAACAAATATTTGTGGATCACACTAATATTTGGTCTGACCCGGGAATCGAACCCGAGACCTCTTGATCAGCAGCCGCACACGCTAACCACTAGACCAACAAGGCAGGCATGATATACGCGGGTAACACCGCGGGGCGCAGCTAGTTGTAATATAATTAAGCTCTTCCGCTACCAGATAACATATAGATTAACTACAGTATGTAATGTAACTTAAAATGTTGATACTACCCAAATTCCTAAAAACGAATAATCTAAATATGTACAAATAAATAAAATTCAACCATCTGTATATTACAATTATTTTCTAAATCCATATAAAATTACATGCGGTGCTTACATCGCAAAATCATTTTTTTTTATCGGTCCGTCTGTTTGTTCCGGCTTATCTTGACTTGATTTAACTGATTTTGGCGGTACTTTCAATGGCAGATTTAGAATAGCTTCACTCACTTCTACCGCGGCGTTAATCGGGAGTCGGGACCAATAAGAATAACCGCGGGACTCAGGTAGTGGTTTAATACAATTGCTTTAACTCTACATAGTTTAGTAGTAAGAATTTAACGTTCAGATTCTTGATACATGCTTGTGTGCTTAGACTCCCGTTACGGATGGTTGACTGTATTTATAGAAAACTACTGTGCGTTTAAATACGTACACTATCCATTGAATACTGATAATACATATTTTTTGAGATTTTATAAGTTGTTTGTTTTTAAAAGTATATAGGGCTTTGTAGTGTTTACTATGTCATTTCAAATTGTAACGAATAAAGAGAATATTTACGTCTGTTTTTCAGGGTTAAGGAACAGAAACGGGTATTTTAATATCACGACTGCCATAATGGTTTAAGCGGTCTCCTCGTTTTTCCTACTGCGTTGAGTTTTGTGGGTTTAAATTGTAACCCCACATAGCTTTTAGTGTTGTTGTTAATTGTTGTTCAGGTTCTAGGTGCTCTTTGCGTCCGTTACATGCATGTTTGTTAACTTACCGCAATATAGGATTTATTCCTAGTACGGGAGTAGTCTTTAAAAAAAAAAAATTAATTACATAATTGTGATATATTTGTTTTCACCTGTAATTATATAATCATGTACCTTAAGCATATTAAAAATTACGGTTTACTGACGATTGTTGAACGTGATAAGAAAATACTGATTGTGCCTCTTTGTCGCACGTTCCGCGCTCTCGCTTGCACTACAAGCCTTAAATGGAACGCCTCAGAGCGAGGTAACGCCGCATGAGTCATATTTTTTCGTGTGTGCAGCCGGCTCCATCGACTTATAAGACGTGGTCACATAAATAAAAAAAATATATATTGGTAAACACACATGATAAAACATATAGGTATGTACGTACCTACATATATTAGCTTCAATTTGTACCAATCAATTAGAACAATCAATCGTTTCTACTCAAAGATGCTAAAGTGTTTAATGTTTTGCGTTCTTTACTTCATAAACAGTTTCGTGTAGTGACAGTACTGTCGTCTATTTATAATTGTGTATATTTAAATGCATTTTTACGCCAGAATGTGGCATTTTTGGCAAAAGAAAAATAAAACTTGAAATCAAGAATACTCGAATGTTTGAATAATGTAATTTACGGTTTTTAAACGCACACAAGGTAAGCAATTTTTGAACATTAAATATTAGTATTAACTAACGTATGTTATATACCTATACGTTTAAACACGGTACCTATGCAATATACTGAAAACACTATATCTAGCAACTTTAATTGTTGTAGTTATTATTGTCTTTCCATTACCATTCTCAATGAGACGTCTTGAAACTCAAAACAGTCATTTCTGTCATTGCAAATCAAACTATGAATGATTTCAACATTGAACATAAAATATATCAAATACCTAATTATATTGCACGTCAATAAACGTATTTAGCTAAATGGACAATAGACAGCATTACGAATAGCCAAGCAAAGTAAAATTGCAAACAATTCAATCCACATTCTTTTAATGAAACAAAACGTAAAAACGTGTACATCAAGTGCAGTCTTCTTGTTATATCCAGTTCGACACACCACCCCCTTCACACACCGGTCATGGCTTCTATACACAACACCTTTCTTTATACTTATTGGTGTTACGCCATTTAATAATATACGAATCGATTCGATGAAACCTTTCAGCAAGCTTCCAAATATAGGCCTGTCCTTAAGTGAGTCACAAAATAAAGGTCTAAAGACTGAGGTTCGAAGACATTGGTCATGTTTTAAAAATGAAAACTACGTATACATAAGCTATATCTGTAAGATATAATTTTAACTTTGTTACAATCCCAACCTAAAAGCGTGAAGCTGTCAGCGTTAGTGATATCGTGTTTCGTTGTGAGTGTGAGACCGAAGGCCTAATCATTCACCAGGCATTCAAACATCTCACTAGGCCACGTGGATTATCAAGATGCATTGTCTACACTCTATGAGGATTTTGATCCCCACTTTTGGATTTTACTCATGCCTTCCATCAGGCATAGTACAGTCAATTTGGTAGACTCGAAAAAAGAAAGTCATTGTGAACAATTTAAAATAATAACTATATGTTGAAAAACTGCTATAAACTGACAACATAAGTTCTTAAGCGGATAACTTTAAGTTCTCTTGCGTCACTTTCTACTTACCATTGAGTGGTGGGCAATTATTCCATTTAAATATGTCACATATCCAATTTCTCTAATTTACTTCTGAATGAATTCTTTTTCAAGGAAATTTCGTTCGTCGTCGGAAAGTTCGTCATCCAACTCCTTCTCTAGATAATAATAATTGTAGGCCGTCTCTAAATCTAACCACCTACCGTCAGCCATACTAAGAGGTAATATAAATAAATAATGTAATATACATAAAAAATAATATTGTTTATAATGTTGTTAAAGTTCTAGAAATTATGATAGTGTTTTGATAGTCTCATAAAGCTAGCACTACTCTTTAATACTTGACAGGTTAAGGCCGCTGCATACGTGACGGGATTTAACACGGACGGGACGTGGACGTGGTTGCCTCGTTATAAACGGGGACGTGATGTAAATGCATACGCACCGTGACTGTGACTCGGATCTAACATGTTAGTGTTGTAAATGGAAGTGTATTTTGCATTTCAAGAATTGGCTTTAATTGCTATTTGACGTGCTAAACATCGTCGGCGACGATATTTAGCTCGTCCCGTGCGTGCCACGTTCCCGCCCCGTCCGTGTCTCCGTGAAGTGTGCATTTCCTAATACATTTTGTATGTAACAATGTTTGCAAAACTTCCCGTCCCGTTCCGTCCGTGTTAAATCCCCTCACGTATGCAGCGGCCTTAGGTCTGTAAAATGTTGCCTGAGCGTATATGTCACTCAATTGTGTAGGTTTCTCCTCTTCTCAGCTAAACCTTACTTGACGGATGTAAATAAATAATAAATATTTGTTTCCGGAGTCTGGGTGTCTTCTATGTATAATATGTATGTATTTACAAAAAAAAAGTATGTTTATGTATTTATATCAGTTGTCTAGTACCCATAACACAAGCTCTGCTTAGCTTGGGACTAGATGATGTTGTGTGTCAGATGTCCAAAATATTTATTTATTTATTTATTTAACTAGGCAGGTGAACCATTCAGTTCAACCATATCGTGTAAAGCCAGCTAAAATTAACTAATTGCTATCTAATCTATGAAAATAAAAACTACAAATAACATAGCAACCTTAGTAATGGACACACAAAAAACGCAGGTTTGAGTTAAACTCGCCATAAATGAAATACTACATTTTTTTCGTGTACATCAGCTTATTTTTCTATTCCAGTCTACCCAGTTGTCACTAATAACGATATGTACTACTTTCTTGTCACGTTTGCTAACACGGTCAAATGTGTTAATAAATAAACCTAACTTCGTGACATTTAAATAATCATAACAGAAACGTTCTGATCGAATTTATTAAGATGTGTTTGTCGTCGATTGGTGCATGTTTACTATTGTAATAAAATCTAATAAATATACTGACGTAGGTACTTGATAACTACATCTTATATATAAAATTATCGTATCACAATGTTAGTTATTTATGATTTGACTTGATTTGATTTGACTGATTGATGCCTAAAAATTAAATTAACCTTGGCGAAAACTAATATGTAACTTAAATATAACTGCAATTTAATTTAAACCGCACATTTTTTATTCTATTAATTAAAACAAAAATTGGCCAAGTACGTGTCAGGCCATACATAGGATAGGGTTCCGTAGTCACCCATAACGGTAGGTAGATTTATAATCTTGTCCAATAGATAATTGTTATGTTTACTTTATTAATTCTTTATTTTTGTAAAAAGTTTTCCAAGTGAGTGAATTTTACTAGTTAGGCCCCTATAACTCCTGAAATAAAAACTTATTAAAACCGCTATAGTTTTCCATGAATGTGATTTTTTTCCAAATTTTTTGAGCCAGCGGTTTAGATTTTAAAGTTGTTGTAAGTTGAATAACTCGCAAACGGATACCTAAATCGAAAAGTAGTGTAACTAACCTGGTAATGTTTTTAAAAGACTTATTTAATGATACCTCACACGATGGGGTGAAAGGAAAAAAAAGCATTCCCACTTTAAGCGTGGGGGAGGTACCCCAATTTTTTTTTTTCATAACTTTATTGTAGCTCTTTACCGACGTAATTACAACACATATTCATGCAAGAATTCATATGTCTAGCATGAAACGTTTGGGCGGTAGGTCGAGGAGGTTCTGAGTCATGAACTACGGAACCCTAACAAATGATAAAATTGCAAACGCCGCAAGAAAACGCGGGGTTTCATTTGTATCCCCAGCAAGGAAAAGAAATCAGAAACGCTAGTGTTTCAATATTTTATAACGAAGATAAAGAGAAAGGTAGTATTACTTGCAGAAGCTATTACAGGATAAACTAGTTTAGATCACCTAAACGATGAGCGGATCTAATCAAACGATCGTTAAATATGGCATTGTTCCACAATGATCAATGTCACCTTTGAAACGTCAATCACATTTCTCGGAACAGTTAGTAGTTTAAAATTTGCACGGAGATTAATATTTTTAGTTCGAATTACGCTTGAAGAAGTAGAAAGTTTTTCGTGGAACAATACATATATCAGATTAAATCTCTATATTGAATTGTAATTTATATACAGAGCTCAAGAAAGTCTTTTATTTTCAGTATTCAAAATATCAGTAGAGGGTCAAACGTCAAATATATATGAATTTTAATGTGATGGTATGGTACAATTTCTGTATCTCAATACCGTAAAATATTGCAATGTATCTCGAAAATGTATACTTTCCCTAATTTAATATGCTTTATAATACTAAAGTAAATAAATAATAATATCTAAATATTTTGGACATCTTACACACAACATCATCTAGTCCCAAAGTAAGCAGAGCTTGTGTTATGGGTACTAAACAACTGATATAAATACATAAACATTTTTTTTTGTAAATACATACGTATTATACATAGAAAATAAATGTTACAAATGTTCCTACTGGACATAAGTCTAGGACATAGCAAAAATGTTTTGGCCTACTACACTACACTGGTAGGTTTGTTTCAAGTTCTCTTTCTCTTCGCAGTGCTTGTTTTCAGACTCAACTAACGACACCAAAGGGATGTATAAGGTTAGTGACCAAAGAATCTGAGGTACATATATATATACTCGAGTAGATGTACATGTCAAAATTACATATATACATGTCAAAATTTTAAATTTTACTATCTGTGAGACATCTGGCTTTAAATAAAATGATCGAAAATTATTTTAACTATCACTTTTAGAAATCTGTTATGAAATATTTCAAAGCATTTTACAATATGTGCTTCAAATTGATATAATTCCGATATATATTTATAATCGTGGGACAAACTTGTTCATATCATTACCTAAATTAGGAAATAAAATAATCAACTAATAGAATCTGTGTGGTGACGGACTAAGAATACAAAATGTCACCACCCCTATTCATTCCATGGGTGTCGTAAGAGGCGACTAAAGGAACAAAATAAGCAGCTAACATCACTGCCAAGAGAAGGAAAACTTGAAACAAACCCTTTACCAACCCGTCTGGCCAGCGTCGTATGGTAGGCCAAAACCTCCTTTCTAAGGAGAGGCCTATGTCCAGCAGGGGACTGTTAAAGGCGGTTGATGATGGTGATGAGAAGCCGCAGAAAAGAAAATCTAAGAAATAACAGATCTGCTTCCAAAAGAAGTTTAGTATAAAAAGGAGTAAACGGTTGAATACTTAATTATGTACTAAATCTAAACTTTAGATAGTGTGCTGTGAAAAAAGTGTAACAATGCTCTGTATAAATTTTTAAATTGAAAGTGCGAATTCGTGGGAAAATAACACACAATCTCAACACTCCTCAAATTAAATTATAGAAGTTGAATATATACCCAAACTATACAACCATTATATTAAGATCTGCATAAATTTAAAATAAGTTAGTGTTTTGGAATGTGAAGAGTTCAATTCGATTTTGATTGCACCTTTAAAAATTCGCCATGTCCGTCCATCCGTCCTCGACTTACCATCCAAACGGTTAATGCTAGAAAGATGAAACTTCGCATAATTATGTGTTTATATCACGTCGATAAAGTGCTAAAATAAAATTAATAAAAATTTTATTTCGGGTACCTCCCATACGCCTAAAGAGGGGATTTTTTTTACTGTACTTTCCAAGCATATTTTACCAGTTTAGAAAAATAACGAAATGATAATATAAAATAAGTAAACATAACAATTATCAATTGGACACAATTTTAAAGCCACAAAACCATTATGGGTGACTACGGAACCCTATTCTATGCGTGGCTTGGGCATTTTTTTAAATTACGTATATAGTGATCTATCGGCTTTTGTTTTCGTCATTGCAGTTGGTGATGTAACAAGATATAGATGATATAATAAATTGTTTTTAAACAAACTATTGTCGCAGTAGATTATATATTAATGTGGTGTAGTAAATCAATTTCATCATCATCGTCATGAATGAACAATATCCAAATTGATATCACCTTAAATTTGATAAGAACAATACTAAAATTGTGAACACTCGAGAAAATTATAAGATCTTACAAATGAATATATACGGTTTACTAATAATAATACATTTAAATATATATATTTAAATGTATTATTATTAGTAAACCGTATATATACCCCTCGAATAATTCAAAGTTTTTGTTTATTATAAATTAATTTTTACATTAACCAAAATTTGGATATACATATAAATTAATTAATCACAGTGGTGTGCAATGGGAGAGGCCTATGTCCAGCAGTGGACTGCGATAGGCTGATGATGATGATGATGATATAAATTAATGATTGTCGATTTTTTTAACATAAGTAACATAAATGTTGTTTCGAAAACAATGAAGCTATTGATACTGTAAATCATTAAAAGTATAATCATTTAAATACAAAATAAATAAAAAAAATCATAAGGTACTCCTATAAAGTCTTCAGTTTTAAAGTCTTGTCAAAATCCGTCCAGCCGTTCCCGACATTACCCAGAACAAAAAGTTTTTTTTTTAATCAAATTGCTGTTTTGATAAAAGTACCATACTTTCATACTGGGTGTTTTTCTATGTATAATATTTATGTATTTACAAAAAAAAAGTATGTTTATGTATTTATATCAGTTGTTTAGTACCCATTTTTTTTTTTTTTTTTTTTTTTTTTTTTTTTTTTTTTTTTTTTTTTTTTTTTTTTTTTTACGTGTGGAAATCCCCGCGGACCGTCACCCCGTCGGGGGTTACGGCGGGGTGGTGTGTCGGACTCGAACCGACTAAAACCACACGGTGTGACCCTCTCTGCGCCTTTGAATTGGAAGGAGTCCAGGGAGGGGATTTCCTTCTGGACTCCAACCGGCGCCTGCCCGCACTGTTGCGGGCACCACCTATTATGTGTACTCTCTAATTGGGCAACGTCCGGTCACACGCGGACGCCGCCCCCTCGCGGTTGGCCACTACTGCGGACGGACGGGAAACCCGTCCCGCCCATCCGCGGCCACTCTCAGGGCGGCATGAGACGCAGGTATGCGCGCCTCCGCCGCCCGGGGCGCCGGCGGCGAGTTGTTTAGTACCCATAATACAAGCTCTGCTTATTTTGGGACTAGATGACGTTGTGTGTAACATGTCCGGAATATTTATTTATTTATATGCATTTACTAAAATACAGTTTATTTTATATTATAAACATACTCTTCAATTTCGAATATTTGTATAGATAGTCACTTGTTACAAAAGACAATATCTGGATATGACTTTATTCGCATTTTACGACCAATAAGAAAACCCACTCTCAATAAAATTTGTGTGTAGATTTGACTGTAAAATGTGGTCAAATACGAGTATTAATGTTATTTCATTATGGTAAAGTCTAATAAGTGTTTTATCTTAACACGGAAGATTTTGTTTTGCTCTGATGACACCCTGTACTTTAGTTAAAGTGGACTTTCGAAATTGAGGGAGTTCTGTATTAGTAAACAATTAAAGTCATCGACATAGCCCACAAGATTTGCAAGCTGAAGTGGCAGTGGGCTGGCCATATATATGCTGTAGAACCGATAACCGTTGGGGTAAACAGGTTCTTGAGTGGAGACCGCGACTCGGCAAACGTAGTGTAGGACGTCCACAGGCCAGGTGGAGTGATGATTTGCGTAAGACGGGTGGCAGGAGCTGGATGCGAGAAGCCGAGGATCGAACCAAGTGTCGTGCAATTGGAGAGGCCTATATCCAGCAGTGGACTGCGATAGGCTGATGATGTTGATGAAACAATTAATAGGTAAAGATGTCAGTTGTTCATTATTTTGAACATGTTACTTTTGTATCATGGGGTAAATTACACATTGCACACAATAAATATTCGTTCGTTTTACACTTGTTTACAAAAACCCCTAGTCTGGTGTATGAGTATGTACACACTCCCTACACACACCTTTTCTAAATCAATGGACAGTCTGTCCATAATTTTAGGTTATGTGTTTACTATTATTGGTTTAAAGTTAATATGGCCCCTATCTCCTGTTTGTTACGCTGGCTGGCATAAATCCAACTTGCTTTTAGATAATCACACTTTTTGCACTCAGTGACGATTATACTACCATCAACAAGCTTATCAGTCTACTTCTAGACATAGGGCATAATGCATATCTAACGCATGCTATCCATTAAGTACCGTTATTGTGATGTTAATGTTACTTGAGCTTATAACTAATTAGTATTTGTTTAGTATACTCATATCTGTGCTCTATATTATAATGAAGTTGTTAGAATACAAATTGAACATTGGTAAATAACTATGAACCGAAACCCGGCCAAGAACATTTAAAACCAAACCTGTACGAATGAGAATCTGGTACCAATTCGACTAGGTCATTTAACTGGTCGATTAAAATCTAAAATCGATACTTATCCGTTGTTGTACTTGTAACACATGCCAATAACACGGTCGAATTATCTGAAATAATAATCGCTGTGTCTAATCCAATTTAATAACTCAAGGCCGCAACTCTAATTTCTCTGAGCACTCACAACGAGATCATCGATCGTTAGCGATTCATATTTTCTAATATGAGTTGCGTATTCATCGATATCGTGATGCTAAAGAAAGTAGAACTACTCTAACTAAAGAAGAAGCATACTTTTTTACCCAGTACTCGACATACTCGATTCCAATTTGAATAATTCATGCAGAATAAAGAATGTCTACGATTATGCCTATGCGCACATTCGATTATCATTAGACAAACATAAATTATTTGTACTCTCGATCAATCACTCTCAATGTGATGACGTGCAACAACGTCACTCCGGTCACTGGCACTTAGTGAAAGTCGCCAAATCGATGGAACGGAGGCATCAATCTGCAACACTTTCGTCGCAGTAAATCGATTGTCATTCGGAACCCAATCCTCGCGCCCGATTTCCCTCAACTAGATCTAACCAGAATATACAGAGCTATTTTAAGTTTGAACCCATAGTAAATTGAAGCTCAGACAACGTTGGACGGGTACACCTTGTAATGGACAACGGAAACATGACGTACCGACGTTTATAAGAATTTATTCATTCTAAGAACTTGCGCTTTAATTGTTCAGATACGGGACTCTGGTGTGTATGTTGTTAAATATTATTTATTTGTACATAATGTGTACTATTATATTCATTACAAATGTTTCGTAACGTCAAGCGTTTCGTATTTCTATTATTGCACATCTAGGTATAAGTTACACACATTATTTCGCATGATTAGATTCGCCAAAGTTTGGAACGACCTGCCTGGGTCTATTTTTCCTGATGAGTTGAACTCTGGAGCCTTTAAGAGTAGATTGAACAGGATTCTTTTGGATGGGCGTGTACCATCTTTGTCTTCATCTACACTTTCCATCAGGTGAGATGGAAGACAAACGCCTATTCCATTACAACAATAAAAAAAATTATTAAAATAATTGTTCAGTTTCTCCGTGTTATTATATTACCAAAGGTACTCAGAGTATACATAGTTTGATAGATATATAGTTTTATAACATAATGAGGGATATCAATACTGTGATATATTTATTTAAAGGTTGCTGTAATAACATTTTCTAATCTCTTATGAATCGAGATCCGATCATGTAATATATGAGTATTGTTTATTGTCAAGCTGCAATTTAGTAATTTATATCGCACTAACAAGATTGGCAATCTTCGCTTTGTGAAGTCTAAACAAAAAATTGATAATGCCAAGACAACTTGCGAAACTGACCATAACAAGACTATTAACATCGAGCATTCGACTTTTTAGTTATTTACCAACACCAAAAAGTCTTGTCCATTATTACTTATTGAGGTTACTTGTCACATTCGTCTTCAATTATCTATTAAATGTGACAGCAACTTAGGATTTACTCGATAAATCTAAAATAGTTTTGACCGTATGTATGATCCATCACCTTTACAAATTACTTATACTCAGAGTTTTGACTGACCTATTCTGACAATACAAATCTAAATTCGTTTATCGAAAGCTTAAACAAAGACAAATTAACACAGTAGCGTATACTATGTTAATTTGACAAAAGAGTATCTATGCGTGTGTGTGTCAAATACATGGTAGTGTGTGTAATGTTTTATTATTGATTTAATGTATTTAGTATTAACAAAATATATTAGCATTCTGCACTTTGCCTCTACATAATCTATGAGTGGGAAAAATTTCATACTCCTCCGTCCACACAATTGGTGTAAAAAGTTTTTGTTTCACGTATTAATATATAGATATACTAAGCAAAACAAAAGATATTTTTCGTGAACGTAAGTATTTCTCGTGCAAAAACAACTTTCGGAATTGATCACACTCTCAGGAGAGGGTTAAGGCCGGGACGGGTTGGGACTGATAAGACCCGAGCCCAATAGTGGTAAGTTATGGGTTGGTGTTAATGAATTGAAACTCGTGAAACATCGCCATAGTTAATATTTCCGCCATGAGGACTCAACCGGCCCCTTTCGACTTGAAGAGGACCGGTTGTAAGCATACCTATTGTCGGCCATAAGATATAGATAAATTAAGAAGTATAATAAATTTTCCATATAACAAGTAATAAGAATATCCGTATATTTGTAGCAGTTTATCCATCTTATTCTAAATGTCATAAGGGTTTAAAGGGAGACAAGGTCACACATATATTTCAAATCAACAAATCAGATTCTCCTTTCACAGTACATCGCGGTAAGGCCGAGACTTCATTTTAACCGGTTCCCCACCCTTGCTTGTCCGTGGAATCATTTCCTAACCGCGATGATCTTTGATCCGCGCAGTCGCCATCACATCGCGGCCTCGGGTGACCGGCACACTGCCTCCTCCGTGAAATGTTCTTAACTCCCCATTTAGTAATTCAGATGACGTTAGAACCCATGGTAAAAGTGAGTGATCCATACTTCGCGTAAACGCGTCCCATATTACTGAGTAAGGAATGAAAAAGGTGAAATTCAACTAGAATAATTAAATTTTAATAATCATGATTAGAGTTGTCGCTTGTAACCTTGATGATTCTTGATAATGTTTGTCTGTGTTGTATCGATGTAATAAATAAATAAGGTTGTACTTATAATTCCAATGAACCGGTTTAGATATTCTTTATTTCTTATTCTATGGATGTTTGGAAATTTGCATAGATGGGCAACCATTCCCAAAAAACCTTTATTCATTAAAAGTGAAGTAAGGAGTATAAAAGTTTCTTATAGTATAGCGAGCGATAAAGTCACACATAATGTATGTGCGTTTAAATATTGTGTTGAAACTGACGATTGCATTAATAGAGTTGCTCTGCAGGTTAAAGCCGCCTACAGACACACAAAACTTTCAAGACTGCTTCGGACATTTCACTCACATTATTTGCTCAGGGATTAAGTTACTGTTTTGCTGTCAATGGCGAAACATGACTCAATAGTGGGCCTTTATTAGGTACTTCAATTGTGTACGATAAGTAATAATGTAACTCGTAGCGTAATGGCGTCATTTACTCATTTCTATTAAAACCCTATAAATGTTTTGAAATACCCGCAGTTACCTGTATGTTAAATTAGCAATAATAAAGTTGTCAATTTTCTAGCTTTGTACCATAATCGGCTAGATTAAGTGGAGTAATAAGAGAATCGTATTTTTGTTTTTCATACAGACGTAGCTTAAGGCTTGTAAAATTAAATTGACGTCCAATTGCTTACGTCTAATTTACCTTATCGATTTGGGCAAAAACCTACTAACTATTTATATACATATACATATATATATACATTTATAAACATCAAATATTTGTTTTCTAAGTTTCAAGTCAGTACATTTGAGTTTCTATATAGACATAGATATTGTAATACATATCTTTATTTCAAAAATAAACCTACTACAATTATGGAGAGAATTTCCTTAAACGTTCCTATATCAATTGGCTCCACTAGAAGCTGTTGTCATTAATCAATGATTTAATCAATCAATCTTGTTCTTCTTTTTGTATTTTTTTTTTTGTGCGGAAATCTCTAAGGATACCAAGAGTTGGTGTCTATGTCGAAATAGACTTAAAACCGCACGCCGTCTCAGGTATTATGAGCCGAGGAACCAGATATACCCGCGAAAGGAAGTCCCTGAAAGCTAGGTTATTGGTAGTAATAATTCGTACCTTCTAAACTAGTATAAGTATATACTGCCTATATCATAGAAATTATTTTATTTTAATCAAATATGTCTTTACAAATTTTGTCTAACGCGATTTGATCACCATGTTCGCAAACTGTTATTATACTAATATAGATAACAATTACCATTTATTTAATCGCTGCTGTATACACATTTACACAAACTATTCACAATGTGTTATTCCAGGTTTACATCATATCCAGTTCAACGAGAAGGTTATTAATTTGATATTAATGATGTTATTGATAAATGGATCATTAATTGGCTTTACTTCGTATCCAAATTGACATATTCATTATGTTATCTTGTTAACTATTAATGGACCGCGCATATGTCGATTATCGCGGTAAAGAGGAGCCTATGTCTATTCTTAAGAATCAAAGTAAACACATGCCAAATATCATTGATCGATATCAGCAGTTTAACCATGAAAGTGTCACTGACAGTTATACAGACAGAGTTACTGAATTAGTATAATTGCGCCCCTTATTATAAATAGATATTACATCTGAGAACTCACACCGGTAAAGTATGTATCATAAGATTACCGTAATACACTAGAAATGCCGTAAAAGCGGTAAATATACCAGTTTAAATATATATGAGTAAGTGCAAGATATTTTCTACATAATTATGTACGTGTATTTACAATGGCCTTAACCCTCTCTTGAGAGGAGACCCGAGCCCAGCAGTGGGACGTTATGGGTTGTTGATGATTTACAATGGATTTGCTTCTATCTACTTAGGTACTAACTTCGCTGGCTCAGCGACCCAAAGTGTGTCTTGATCTCCGACAGACAGTCTTGCTTCTTGTCTTGCTTCTATCTAGATACTTTTGAAAAACAAACAAACACTAGGTAACAACTCAAATTCTAATTCAAAAGTTAAAGCTAATCAAAACCGCGTAATACTCATATTGTATAAACCGTATTGCATAGCAACAGTAAGCTCAAATAAACGTAAACCTACCAATTAATTTAAAATATTTTGGTAAAGACATAAAGGCATTAAAATAGGAAAATTAAAAGCAGAATTTTTGATTTCTTATTTGATCATGATTGAAATGTTCACCTGTCATAATACTACTCACAAATATTAACTATAATCGGTAATCTGTGAGTAAATTCTATACAATGAATGAAATACATCACTACAACAAGAACAAAACTTGATACAACCCCTATACTAATCCTAATGCCCAGGGCGGTGTAGTTACTCAAAACCCATCCTGAGGTGAGCCCTATGTCCAGCACTGCACTGTTATAGGCTGGTGACGATGATGATGATGATACAATGATAGTTAAAGTCATAGTGGACAAAGAAATAGAACAAACTCACCCTACGAACAATCAGACCGGAATCGCCTGGCGGTACAATTTCAACCGTTTTAACACGTATCCTGCATTATTACGGCTATAAATGTGATTCATTTGATTTATATCAAGCCATTGGGGAAGAGGTAAACATTTTTCGTCGACTTTGACCGCGTACATGTCAGAAAGCAAAGGATCTCCATGCTATTTTTGTCCGAATTGGCTACATTGAAAAATTCCACTTTCGTTAAACCCTTTACCAAGACTCGAATGCACTTCTTGCTCAATATCATCTAAATAATTTCATCGGTTTAAACGTGGTTTAAAGAGATAGCAGGCAGACGAAAACACACTTTTGTACTTCAAATAAACGTATTCCTTATTTGATATATTTTTAAAGGTCTACCTAATGTTTTTATGTAAATGATTTCAATTGATTTTAAATCAGGTTTCAAATATCACGTGATGATGAAAGACTAAATCAGCGATTGGATGATCGAACTTGAGCTAGGGTTGTCCATTGTAGAGTTATTAAAAGAATAAAACAGTTAGAAATATTGTACCTGCTTTTGCCCGCTCGTGTGGTAAATAGTAACATACGTCTTTTCTCAAGAGTCAAAGTATTAAAATGCCAAATTACTAACTAATTAAATTCCTAATACTGTTACATTTTTGTAGTGTATCTAACAGTTCTTAGAGAGCAGTAATTTTACCGACTTTCTTGACACTTATAAATTATATTGTGACACAAAATTGTGATAAATTGTAGTCTATGTAATATTCTGACGTATAAGCTATCCATACTTAATATTATAAATGCGAAAGTAACTCTGTCTGTTACGCTTTCACGCCTAAACCACTGATCCGATTTTGATGAATTTCGGTATAGAGATACATGGAACCTTAGGAAAGGACAGGACAGGCTACTTTTTATTGCGGAATACGACATACACGCGGGCGGAGCCACGGGCAATCGCTAGTATTCTATAAAATTTAATCTAAATCTGCTCGTTTGAAAAGAGTAACAAACATTCTTACAAACAAACGTTTATAAATCAATAGCCGCAAGTTTTGCATTTATAATATTACCTAAGTAGGAAGTAGCATAACTCGTGAACTTTAAATATTATATGAATAAATTGATTAATTATAGACATATATTATATAGATATTAATAACGTCTAACTTTTTATTCAATATTAGACAATTTTTTTTTTTATATATTTAAGCCTGCCAAAGTGACTTTACTCTGCCTGATGGAAAGCATGAGTAGAATCCAGGAGTAGGGGTCACCATGCTTATTGTGAGGGTAGACAATGTAGCATGGTGACCCTTACCATGGCAGCCTGGTTAGATTATTCTGCATCATTCTCCCGGCCTTCGAAGGGGGGAGAATGATGCAGAATGATTGGGCCTCCGGTCTCACACTCACCAACGAAATACGACAGTAACAATGCTGTTATTATTAGGATGGTCTTCTGTGTGAGGGTAGTACTGGCCAGGTCGAGCCGGCCCATTCGTGCTGAAATTTAAAGTTTAGTATATATTATAAGTACGCGTATTAGGTTACGAGTTAAAGGACTAGGCGGAAATTATATTTTGTATATGTATACCTTTAAGTCGGCCAATTACATATTGTTTATAAATCTATAATAACAATACTACGTTGATTTATATCTACTATCTGCTAGTTCCGATTGGGTCCTGGGTAAACAAAACTGAACAAACCGCAATCATCATTATAAAGGTCTTGTCTATAACATAAATATGAAGATATGCAGTCTTATGTGGTCCTTCAGGTTTTATTTTCCACATACACAATACTTGTATCACGACTTTCAATAAGAAATAAATTTCAAAATTTTGTTACACAAACATTTATCAACTCTAAATAAACAATGACAACAATTACGACTGGGTTTTTTTACACGGTGATGTTTTTCTTTATCTTTCTGGTCAGGCTTTACAAATTGCCACTTCAATATTATTTATTTATAAAGATTGTGGCAGCCCTGGAGTATAGTGATAAATTGTGGCCAGTGACGTAGAATTGCCAACGGTCGAGCGAGTCGGTTACGTTATGTAACGGATGGTGCGGCTAACGTTGCTTGCCGCGAATTCTACTAGCAATAGTGTATCTCGCTGTAGGCAATATGGAGCAAGTCTAACAGCTGGTTAAAAAAAACTCCGTGTATTTTACTAGCAGATATACCCTTTTAGGTTTTCTTCGGCTTCAAGTCTACTGAAAATATGCTTAGCTTCCACTTTTTACATGGGGTCTCCAACTACCCGGAACGAATATGTTAATATACGATAATGTGTTCGTATGGCAATCTGAACCGATGGCTTTACGTGCTCTTAAAACACAAAAAGGAATGATAAAATACTGATATCAAAATTTTACTTTCAGTTTTATTTAACAAACAGAGTCAACAAGAGTAACAAACAGTCATAAAACTGTCAGAAAAGTTTAGTACGAAATCTCATCTTTCTAACGTCATTCAGTGGAGCCCAATCGGACTTATACAACGCCAGATGCAGATAACTAAAGACATCTATTCATCGTCATCATCAACAGCCTTTAACAGTCCACTGCTGGACATAGGCCTCTCCTTTCAAAGGGGTTTTGGCCTACTATACCACGCTGGCCAGACGGGTTGGTAAAGGATTTGTTTCAAGTTTTCCTTCTCTTGGCAGTGATGTAAGCTGCTTATTTTGTTCCTTTAGTCGCCTGTTACGACACCTATTATATATACGACACGAAGACTATTGGAACATTATTTCTTTTTAGCATACCCATAATGATGATTTAACCAACATACTCATTGTTTTGGATTTGTAATAGTTTTTTAAATAAATTTTTACTTCAAACAATAATATTGTTTAGTTTTATCGCACAGATACAGGAGGCAGGTAGGTATCAACCATAAGTCATAAAATAGTAAGTGACCGAACACTTAACACATTTGTTAAACAGTTCGAAGTTTCGAACCAGTTTGCAAGCAAGATTCTTGTATTTTTCCATGTTAGGTCTTTTTAGATTTTCTAATTCTAAGTATTTTAAATCTTTTCCAATTAGCAACACTTTCTCAACCGTGATATTCCTCTGTAGACAGACTGCACTAATATTATGTTGACTGATTGATGTTTGTTACTACAATACACATTTCTTAGAACCATTTCTAACCGGTTTACTATTAAGCTTCTACATGTGCTGAGCCCCGCGGTGTTCTTGTTGAATTTTTACTACAATGAACGCTTTAACGAAACTAGTCTGAAAAGTAGCCCGAGTTAGTAGCTTATACCCTTAGCTATCAGCCATTGAAAGTCTCTTCAAAATTGGTAAAGCCGTTCTAGAGATTAGCCGGAACAAACAGACAACCATTTTATATTTATCAAGTAAGTTCAGATTAATGAAATGAAATTACAAACAGGTTTTTAAATATTGTTTTATTTTATAGGTGTACAATAATGTATAAGCATACTATCATACTATCGCCAGTCATCAACACGTAGAAGTATTCATTGAAGGTCGTAAACATTTTTCAATCAGTGTTATTTAAGGTTTCTTAAATAATTATTTATAAGTTTAATGTTGTATCTAATGATTAACTTGAATACTTAATAGTATTCAAGTTGAATGCCTATATGGCAACCAAATGGATAAATTTCTTGTGTAGTTTCTCTAAGAGTGAAGTTTGAAAAACACAGAAGTTAACACGTAGAAGCATTCATTGAAGGTCATAAACAGACATAGACCTACAGACAAACATTCTAATGCTAGTAGTATTATATACTTAAATTAGATTATAATACGACAAGATAAGGAGTTAACCAACCATGCCCTTCAAACTATACCTAATTCGGTAATGTTAAACAAATAATTCTCTTCGATACCTCTTTCACACTACCTCTGTAACTCGAGACAAGATTGAGATTCGCTGCCGAAACTACTAATCGGGGAGGATCCAGGGCAATGATTACAGTCATCTCACTCGAATACTCGTCAGTAAACTTATCCGCTTTAAAGGAAAATAATACGATTGTTCCCTAAAATAATTTGGTTTTTGAACAGAGTCCAAATGCGTATACATGTTATCTACATGGAAAATATTTTAAGTCCTCCTTTCTCAATAATACAGCGTGTTTAATGTCCCCGCGACTTTGACTAGAGAGAAACGCATTTTATTACGAATTAATGTAATTAATTGTAGTTTCATCTAACGACTAATAGAAAGATTACACCATTAAAAAAAACAATTAGAGAGTTTCTTAATTTTTGTTCTTACTTTATTATTGTGTGTGAATTTATCGAATTTCACCGTAGAATTAAAATACCTATGTCTCTTTCTGTATGTTTTTTTAACCACACTTAATGTGGTCCTCTAGCACTCAAGATTAAACTTGTTATGAGTGCAGGAGTCTCTCTTACATTTAGTCATTCAGAGTAACACATGGAGTTTATCAGTTTTTTCTCTAAACAGTGTAACGATAAGATAAACTATAAATGAAAAGCTAAAATGAATTTTAAGCGAATTTAAACAATTTATGTAAACAAGAAACATGTCATACACGATAAGAGATTTTGCCGCACGATGATGAGTTTTCTCGCTTCTATATATTGCTTTAAAATAAATTTAAATTTGAAAACAATACCTACGTCATCTTGCTATTTGTAATAAATTCAGTAAAATTTGGTGCAAACTGAAACTTCTTCTTCCTAGCCTTTATCATTCCAAAGACTATTTGGGGTCAGTTACTAGTTCAATCAGCTTCAACTGAAGTTCAGTTTTAGCACGGAGCGACTGGCATCGGACCTCCGCAACCCTGAGAGCGAACTGGAATCCGAAGATTGAAGTTGTCAGTGTATTTGAGGGCACTGATTCCCCATATAACGCTTGACGTTAATGTTCAAGACAACCCTCATCGATGGCTTAACTTACGGCACTATCACCCTGGTGCAAACTGGAAGATCTGATGAAAATAAATAATAACGCAATAGATCACAGTCGGATAAAATTATTTGCAACAATAAAAGCCTATATTTAAAACAAAGTGTTTACACTTGCCATTATTACAGGAATAATGGTAGTGGCATACGACCTTCAAGTGATGGATATAGTTTATACTCTGAGCATCTGCAAATCTGGGCTAAGTGCTGTAATTCATCATTATGAGATCGTGTATGTATATTACGAAATTTGAGAACCTGATAATAAAGCTGGAATTCTGTGGTTGTGTTTTAAAAACCCTCCATTCATTGACGTAACTTAGTTCAGTTATCGGGCATTTTCCTTTTATGAGCATTATGAAAATGTTTACTTATTAACATATATGACTATGATATTTTATATTTCATTTAACTGTAATTAAGTGTAACATTTTTTACTTTAGGAACCAGACATAATTTGGTAGATCTGGTTTCTGATGACGTTTGTTAGTGTTAAAATTACATAAGTATGTTACTAACTGAACTACTACACGATATGCTGGTTTTGATTACTTTTATGAGACATAAGAACTCACATTAATTTAAAAAAAAATTAAAAACAATCTTTGATGCGGTTTGTTTACCTTTTTCAATAGTTATCGATGTTATCTTTTATTTCAATTCTCTTGTGTTTTTTCAAATATTTTTATTTACCTTATTTATTGATTAGGGATATTATTCTATTCGTTTTATTATAATCAGCTAATATTCAAATTACACAGGATCAAAATTAAACTAAACGAAGTTAGACGATACACAAAGCAAATCTTCCAAAAATAAATTACCATGAACTGTCACTTTCAACTGAACAGTAATTTTGCACATAATAAAGATGATAAATTGTATAGTGAACAGATGCGCAACTGAATGTATGTAACCAAATACGGGCGAGAGATCACACGCTGAGAGCAGCCGCAGGAGCTTTCGTACGGCTATTTATAAACCACGTGTGATTTTATTGACTAAAATAATTATTAACCCTAGATAACTAAACATTCGTCCACGCGACTACGCACCTCTCCAAGAAAGTCAAGTGCACTTACTTCCCCGCGCCCCGCTCCCGTCACGCTTTGTTTACCTTCCTGATTGGTGCTAATAATTCATCGGGTGACGCGGTTGCGATCACAAGATAATTTGGAAGTGACCTACGGCTACATCGTCGTCAGGTTGACGAAAGTTTAGTTACTACGTACGTTATTTTGCAAAGGTATGTACAATTATTTTTTTATATTATTTAGTATTTATACAAGGCTTACACGAAATATTTCTTTTTAGTTTTATTTAAATCAATATATTTTACTATTTAATTATATTTTAAGCTATTTATAGCGAAATTAAATATAAAAAATACATTTTATGAGATATTTCTTTGTTGCCACTAAATATTTGATTCTAAGATTTGCACTTTTTATTATTTTTAGATGGATTTGTGAAATCAAGAAGATCAGATAAGTAAGTGGATCGAAGAAGTGGAAGATGAAGAGGAGGGTTCAAATAATTCGGCCTCAGAGACGGAGGATAACGTGGAGTAAGAAATACATATCAACACCTCTGATTCCGAATTCTCAAACGAATCTTCAGAACCTGATGAAGGCATCATACGACCAAGTAAGAGACAGAGAACTCAAATTGTAGACTCTGATGACTCTTTAGAGGATACTGATGAAACTAATTCTCCTCAAACTTCAAACCAAGGTAAGCAGCGTGTTCTTCAAGTAACTCCTCGATTCCTTTATGGTAAAAACAAACATAAATGGTCGTGTGTACCTAGATCAGCTACTACTTGTGCTCTGAGACGGAACATTGTACATTTTATACCAGGTTCAAGGGGAGACGCTAGGGAATTACAGGAACCAATAGATTTATTTCAGCTTTTCATGACTGATGATATGCTGCAGCAAGTTGTGACATTTACCAATGTAGAGATTATTACTCAAAAGAATATATATAAACAGGAGTCTTATACCGTTTCACTGACTAATTTGTTAAAAATTAAAGCTCTGCTCAGTTTGTTACTGATCCACGCAGCTATGAACAGCAACCATTTGCCAACTCGCATCCTATTCAATCCGTGGTGCCGTAGACACGGTTGATCAAATGTGCTCGAATATGTATGTCAACAGAAAAAGTAACAGATGGCCATTATGCATTTTTTATAATATGTTAAATCTAGTTAGTATCAATGCCTATGCTATTTACGTCTCGAACAACTTGAGAAATAAGAAGAAGCCGACACTACGACGCGATTTTGTCATTTATGATAAAAGATATTCTTGGTGAGTCATCAGAACCTGAACTCTCTATTCATTCTGTGACCAATGTGCGTAAAATATGTTACTTATGTCCATCAAAGGCTCGTAGGATGACAAAACATCGATGCATTAAATGCAGAAAAGCCATTTGTGGATCGCACAATATTGACGTGTGTGGTAGCTGTGCAGAATAATTATTTATAGTTATATGTATTTCAAATTAGTTGTTATTCAACCAAACTTAAGTGCCATGTAACCGGTTCCTATTTTCAATAAATACTTTTAATAATTTTCATGTTTTTTATTGCGTAGTCTGCCTGACGAAAGTTTAGTTACTGTGTATCTACGAATATAGTTTAGTTACCTAGGGTTAAGTTAATTTTGCACTTATTTTTTATATTTAGTTTTGTATTCGAAACTGCACTCGACTAACTTTTGTACTTGAAACTGAACGAAAATCTGTACGATTCGATTCAAAAGATAAGTAATAAAAGTTTCTGCACCATTCCAGTTTCCGACATGATACAGAAATGTCACTACTCTATCTCTCTCTTGGGTCCTTTAGATTAAATTGTTATCTCTCGAAAACATTCTGGGGCTTAACTCCAAGAATTCAAGACGTAATTAGATTTAGAATATTAAAAAAAATATGGAGTTAATTTAATTTAATAAACAAGAAGTTGAAATTAATCTGTGTCACGCCGTAACTGACGGGCTGAGCTGGACTTTGCATAGTTTATCGTAACCTGAAACAAGCTCTCAGACCATGTTGAATTGAAGGCGTTCCCACGGTCTGTCGAATCACTACATGTCTTAAGTATCCACATAACCCAATTGGACGCCAAAAGTTTAATCGTCCACCGACACTGTGTAGCATTTTACTGATTTGATAACCCATTCCGGCTCAGTACTGTAAATCTTATTATTGTCTCTGTTTCATGAATGGCAAGACAAGAATAAAACATTTTGTCATTTCATTTCACGTCAGGATTGTTTTAAATATTCGCAGCATAAATACTTTTCGGATTTGCAAAAAATATCAAGTCGTCACAGTGTGCAATTTCTAACCATATAGTGTTCTTTGTGAAACTTGCGATGCTCGCCTCTTTATAATCATCAACGAACCATCCATCAACGAACCATTCTTACCAAGTCTATTAAACACACATGAGCCTAAACTGGCTTTCTAACACTGTTAATATGTTAGATACTAAAGATACAAAGATACGGCCCGCGTGCCGTCTGTATGGACAGGTCGACTGAAAACTATGGTCCTTTCTTCAAAAGGCCAACCCAGACCCTATACTGCACTCACACAGTTCTCTTTAATATTGTACACGGACTTAAAAACAAAAAAACACCTCTGTGGTTTGTTTCGGCGTTTCTTCCCAGAGTGAGTCGTAGGAAATGCCGGCGCCTTCTAGCTATAAGTCCGACTTGTAAAAATGTCTGAAAAGATTTACTTACAGAAATAAATATCATTTATCATTTATAAGAGTTCTACCATAGATCTTGTTATCGTTATATCGAAACTATTTATTCAATTATAAATCATTTTTTACTACTTATATTTCTCTGTGTGACTGATAATTCGTTTATAAAGTAAATTAGTTACTAAAGTAAAAATCTAAAGTGTTTTAAGAAAATCAAAGCCAAAGTAGCTTTATTTAAAGCTCCTACAATAGGAAAACAAGACTATTTAAACCCGTGATTAAAGTGAACTTCTCATTATGATTTGATATTAAAAACCGAAAACTAACGATCCTTATGTGTCCTGTCAGGTATATAACATTAATTTCTATCTAATATTAACGCATAATAGAGGCAAATAACGCCAAAATGATGCCATTAACACGTTCACTGCGGGCCACATTTTGAAGAACTTTCAGCTGGTGCGGCTGAGGTCGAATCAGCCCCAAGCTAAACTTCCTTGTAATGCGGTTGGGGCCTTTTCTGCCTCATGTTTCAATCATTTGGTAAATGTGTTGTAACTTGATCAGGAGCGTGATTCGATGTTTAATTTTATGCTAAAATTACTTGCATGGTATTGTTTTATGTACACCTAGCTTCGCCCCGGGTTCTGATTTTTAGTTTTAGAGAAAACACCTAAAATATATATGAGGTCGTTTTAGACCACACATCGCACTAAATCGGGGCGGCATTAGTGATGGGAATGAATTTATATCGATGAATGTCCATGTCTATGTTATATTTCTTTTTTATATTGTTATAGTATTGTGCATAAAGGTATGGGGTGTTGTAAAATAAAATACAAACTATTCGTTCATCTAATTTATTCTATATTACTTTGCATGCTGTTCGTTAAAACAATGCAAGCACATAGCTTTCTTACATTGTGAACAATTTAGTCATAATTTTTTTTAATTTCTTTGCAGCCTGCATGGCACCTAATGTAAGTCGTAATTTTGCATAGAAAATGACGCAACGTTTCCTTATTTGACCCTTTGCACGGATGTGCTGAGACTATGAATGGTTATGTTATGTTTTGCAGAAAGTGTAAATAAATAAATATATATAAGAATTTTCAGTTTTTATAATATAACTAAGGTATGGGTGTCACGGGCTCTCACTCTATAAATATATAACTGAACACACACAAAAAAACATTAAACAAAAGAATTTAACAAAAAATAAAAACAAATAATTAACACGATTGCGCAAAGACACGAGCTCCAGTATCGACTATGGTAGCGTCACTAAAGTCGACTTATCTGCTTTCACGCCGCCCGCGCGCCCCTCCGCTGGAGGTCGAAATCGGCCTCAACCCGCACCTTATTCAATAATTTTGTGATCAGTGCGTTTGAGGCGTATTTCGACCTCAAATATTTTTTTTACAATATTGAGTCAATGCTTCGCAGACATAAAGAAAGCTATATTTGTCTTTGTCATACCTCATACGGTTGAGTGTAAACAGCCGCCGCACTAGAGAGAAAACACATATTTACGCGCCGCACCAGCGTAAAGTCTACTATGAGGCTGAATCAACCTCAAGCCGCAGTGAACGTGTTAACATGACTGTATAATATTGATTCATCCATGTATGACGGCAGAAGCACTTCATAAACAAGGTAAAATTGAAAAGTCATTATATTATATATTCATTATTATGTTATGTATGTTACATTGCTACTAGTACGTTATACTTTGCAGTACTCGTCCAACTATCAAACAACAAACTATGGATAGTTATAAGATCTCCGGATATTACTTGTTCATATACTCTGACTTGTGGACATTCTCTGATCGCAGAGATTTTGCGAATGTCATGTGTTTTTAGACACACATTCTTTACAGTTAGCTGATAGGATACCTATTAGAAACAAAAACCGTCGTTCTCGCAACGAAAGAATCGCTTTACACTGGTATGCTGGTCGTGGTATTACTCCAGTCCAGACGGTTCATATCCGTCGAAATATGGGTCTGCACTTCTTCCCTCATTGACCCCCAATAGAAATAAACGTAGCCAAAATCCAAGATATTTGTGGTAGGCTACTATTTCAAGCGGTTATCCCTGAATATCAGTTTTTCCACGGCGCAACTGGCATCGGACCTCCGCAACACTGAGGCAGAACT